>OX589588.1:28306414-28906414 GCA_951329385.1 Polia nebulosa
CAGCCACCGTGACGAGTATATTATTATCTAAGTATCATTTTATTCGGCTTTTATCGTAACATCATCAGAAAAAATTAAATAGCCATAAATATTAACTGTAATCATTTCGTTACGTGTTCTCGTGTTCAACAATCTCTGAACTGGTGCACTTGATAACCTAGCCATTTTCGTAAGTTGAAAATTTATTCTAGAATTATCTTAGCCCTTAATTTATCACACCAAAGTACTAGCACTAATATTGTACATATTCTCACAAGCATTTAAATACGAATTGAACAAGAGTGACCTAAAACAACTTCATTTTGTGGTTTACAACCGTTGCATACGCATGTGGCATATTTATCGAAACAAATCTACGAAATGAGTCAGTTGCTGAGAATGTTGTTAAGACCTCATTGATCACCCAGTTCTGATGACTAGTACATGCATAGGTAAGTGACAATAACATTCATCGTCAGATGATGGACACATCAAGGCTCCCGTGTTCGAATTTCAAATAGGCTGATAGTGGTTGAGGGCGGGGCGGGGCGATGCTGACGTATGCCAGTGGCGCCTGCGCACAATAGATCATTTCGCAACGACACCCTATGCGCCCGCGCTGGTCCACATGTAAGAACATATCATGCTTAATAGACATTCAAATGGCAAATGTTTTAACACGTATTGTACTCAAGTATGTACATAATACCTGTTGGCTGTGAATGGAAACAAATGTCATGCTTTGTTTTATGTTAATGCTGTTCAAAATAATCAGATTAAGGTAGGTCCTCTGTATCGTTCCAGATAGATAGGATCGAGAATAAGTGTATCGAATTACGTCAAGAGCATGACTCATGTTATACTGTATTTTTAAACACAATCCACGTGTCTATTGTAAAGAAGATGCAAAGGTCTCAGATCTACTAAATGTAGATGCTTTTGTGGGACATCGTTATCATTGCATTAACTTAATCTGAGAATTACGAAATATTATTATCAGCATTTCAACATTGCCTGTGCATATTCGGGGGGCTAGGTATTTTAGCAAAATCCGGATTTAGGGACAGCCGGATATGCAAATTCTAGGAGGGTAAAGGTAGAACAATTATTATTAATGTAATTTCTTTGTGTTCCAAGCTAATTTAACGAGTTTTTATGGAGTTTTTAATTTTAAAGTAATAGGGAAGGTTCCTAAACAACAACCGGTCAAGTGCGAGTTTGACTTGCATACGAAGGGTTCTGTACGATTTTTATATTATGTTGTCATGGCGGCAATAGAAATACACACTCTATGAAAATTTAACCAGTTTTGAGTCTCGCGATACTCAACTAAAGGTAATTCTATTCTATTCTATTACGGTTCATGAGATACAGCCCGCTGACAGGCAGACCGACAGACGGACGGATAGCGGAGGCTTAGTAACAAGGTTCCGTTGGTCACGGAACCCTAAAAAGTTTGTACAATATTTTTTGATAATCTTACTGACGGACCTAATCAGAATTATTATTATTTTATTGAGGAACCATCTATATTTTCTTAAATTATGGAAAAACCAAAAAACTGCTCCAATTGATAATTGACTCAGAGCTGTGATTGTTTTTTTACAACTGGGAATTCCGTATGAAAATACCAGCTCCAGTGAACCTGGCCACTGCCCGGGGGTTGAGGATAAATTCGAAACAGAGTTACCTCGCCCCTGGGCACTCAAAGGCAGGAAGGAACAGGGGTGGGTTTTAGTCAGTAAGAGTCTGACACGCCCTCCCGCTCCACCCAGAGCGGGAGAAGTCATAGGATGATTTCCCAACCCACAAAAAAAAAAAAAAAAAGTGAACCTGGCCAGCAAGTTATCTGATCGAATTTTAATTGTTTTCTAGAAACATTGTCGAGGTCACGAGGACAATCAATAGGTAGTGATTGCAAAACGCTGAGAATCACGCACTCACGTAATGAACAACCGATCAGCACCAGGCCCGTGAGTCAACGGCGCGTAGTGTTCCACGCGCGCCTCGAAGAGCCCATCGTGGCCGGTGCCTGCATGCCTAGGGGTAGCGGATAAATTTTGGAAATGAGTTACCGCACCCCTGGGCACTCAGGCAGGGAAGGAACAGGGGTGGGTTTTAGTCAGTAAGAGTCTGACACGCCCTCCCGCTCCACCCAGAGCGGGAGAAGTCATTGAATGATTTCCCACCCTACCAAAAAAAAAAACGTAATGAACAAATCCGAAATTAATCGGTAGTCGGGACTTCACAATTTATGTCTAGATCGAGAGGTTCAACGGTCTCCGGGTCCGGGTGCGACGAACACCGGCGTGCAGTCGCCATGTCTTCTGATAACCACGTCCATCGTCCCTGAGCCCTCAGATCATTGACAGATAAGGGACACGTCACCAGTCAACATACATCGTTACGGGGCAAGACTAGACGAAGAGATAAGATTGATTCGATTTGATTTATAATGGATTTTTTGGCAAGCACAGCACTGTTACAATCTAAGACCCTTCTATTTATGCGTGGGAAACCATCTAAAGACTTCTCCAGTTCTGGGTGGAGCGGGTTCCTTCATTTGCCATTGGGCGTTCCAGGGCTTCGATAACTCTTTCGAAAAATCCCGCATCAACAATCTAAGGCCCCTTTACACAGATTTATACAAAATCATAGTGCACTGCACCCACGACTTTAATTCACAAGCAGATCAACGCACTACTAAAAGCTTGAATGACAACTCTGTAAAGAGCGTAATTAAGACGTTCCGAATTTAACGCGAAAATATCACTGTAGCATAAACCGAGTAATGGATGGTGCCTTGACAAGATCATTAAGCGCGTAACCACACCATTTAATTAGTAAAGTTTCACACACTCGCGCAGGTGTGAAATAATGCGGGCTTAAGCGGGTCGCATCTCCGGCAACTGGCAAGTGACGCGGTCGGCCTTAACATGCACCTCCAGCCCGACATAGGCTCGTCTTAGATAATATTATGTTTATTAAATAAATAAATAACCTTGACACACCACCTACATGCTCCGTGCACACACTTAATTGATTATGTGTTTAATTATTAGAGTTATAAATGGAAACATTACTCAACCTCCCCACCTAACAGTCTATGAATATTAACATCCAAACTCATACATTATGCTAAAACAACAATTGATTTTTAAACCTTCCAAAAGTTAATGTTTTGTTGTGTACAATACATTGACATTGAATTTCGTTGAAAGCAATAAATCGCTTCATAAAACCGTACAACCGAACAGTTAATCAACAAAGATTGTCTTCAAAGCGTCTATAAAGTTCGTCTTCCGTGTTATTAATGTACGATTATTTAACACCGTAATGACAAGGTTACGACCAAAATTGCAAAGTTCACTTGATACGGTCGTAGCCTGCGCAATTACTTCGGGCACTAATATTTAACAACAGATAGAATCTTTGAAAGTATTAGAACCGGAGCAATGGTGCACAAGATTGGTGTTAGATAGCCGTGTTTGGGGCTCTTAAGTCAAGTGTAATGCTTAATGATGAGTATTGGGCTGCATCGTGGGAATTTTAGGACCTTTACCCCTACCTACCTTTCTGCTGGTAGCCGTAGCCGATAACCGTCGTGATGATGCAAGAGTGGTGGTCACGGGCAACCACTGGTAGTGCGTTGTTTTAGGCGTAGGTACTCATAACATGCCATATAGCAATGATCGTTAGCACAATCACCGGATTTGCTAAGCAGATGTGGAAGCTGTGGTTAACTTGCGCTCTGATGATTTGATTAGGTTGCGTTTTCAAGACTTCACTCTATGACAACAGTGCAGGTACTTATTTTTTCTGTGCGGGTAATTTTGTTCTCACGCTACTAACTGAAGTATCTCGTTAGCTACGCCAGTTTGACCTGATTAAAGGAACAAGCATCACTGCTTTGAAGTTACCAAAAACTCTTAGCTCTACTGGTTTTCAGACATTAGGTATCATGCATCTAATAGCCCGCAAGTTCATACTTATTTGCATTATGCCCTATATTATATACCTACTGACTTACCTATAAATATCTACTTAAAATCAAAACCACGGTGATTCGTTCCGGTATCATTATTTAATAGTTACAATACATTAAAGAACGGCAATATCATTACATAATTCACATACATTTGATACATCTTCCTCCAAATAATCTCTCTCTGACGGCATTAGCGAAACAAACAATGTTTATGACCACCATAAACCGTGTTAATAACAAGGTTTGTAGCGAATAAAATTCAATAAAACTGACATTAAAATAAAACATTAGAATAATGTTATGTTATCTGTGGCGCGCTGTGCCACAGGTTAACGATACCCACTAAGTACGCATGGTGCAACGACTTACATAATAGTAATTCAAAAGATCCATATCAAAATAATGCATGCCCTAACATCTTCATCTCTAACAACAATTCCTCATGCATGGATGACCCCATACACGGGGTTATTAGACATCATCATATTTATCTGAATTCGACTCTGTACTTCAAAGAATTGAGTTTGAATTACTTTGCAATTTTTTTTTTGAGCTTAAGTATTTCTGAATCCTTTTAACCTTGCCACATGGTTGCGTCATTGTTTGCTCAGTCAAAACTTAGGTACCTAGTATGGCAAATTTTGATTGGTTGATATAACGAAATATTTCTACTATTCCAAATACATAAATAAATTGCACAATTTTTCTTTTTATTTCTTCGAAAAATCAATTGCTATCGCAATGTCTGCGTCAAAATAATTGAAGTATTTTTTGTCGTGCATATTGAGTTATTGTTCAAGTTATTATGGCAAAATTAAAATTTATTGTTAGATTTAAGAGTCAAAGAAACTGATCCGTGGCGGACGCAAGTGCATCTGATCAAGCTGATGCCCTGCAGTCGATTATCGGGTCGGGCAAGTGAGTTTTCTGTAGGTACAATAAAAAATCCCATACTCCCTGGTCTTTTTCCCAAAAGTCCAGGCGCCTTTTGAAGCCTCCCCAAAAACACAAAAAAACGGTAGGTACCTTCGATTACGGTTCCTAGAGGCTAGAATACCTACTTACCTTCCTCGATATTATTGCCGCAAAGAAAGTGTTTCTACACAACTACATTAATTATTACTGTACAGATATTAAGAATGTAACTTTGTACATTATTATTTGTTAAATTCTAATTTTGATTTTATATGATTTTAATTTTAGACGTTGTTTTTGTAACGGTTTTTGATTTTAATTTTTTTCCGACCTAGTTTCTGATTTTAATTTTCCACAATGTTTTGTTTTAATAGTAATTTTGTTTTATTTTTATTTTATTTATTTTCCATTTATAAATTACTCTTTTGTTATTTTGAATTTTCTGAAATTGTATTCCTTATTGGGAATGCACTGGCTCCTGTAATACAGTTTGAAACTAGCTCGGGAGCCAGGGAATTTCATGTAAAATGTAATGAACCTGCTACAATAAATAATTTATCATTATTATTAATTACTATAGTTCAAATTGATTTATGGCGAAAACTAAACGCACGCTACTAAAAGAGATATGAATATAAATGTGGATAATGTGTATGGAGAGGGAGAAGAAGGACCAAGAAAAAAATGGATAGATTGTTAAAGAATCGAAAGACAAGAGAGTCAGTGACATTTGACAGGATGAAATTGGAAGAAGAAAACGTGGTTCATCGACCCCAAGTAACAAAGGACATGGACAAGGGCAGGCAGATTATGATGAATAAAAAGGTATAGTCGGGTGGACAGGTCAATGATTTCAAAGAAAGAAAGAAAGAAAGAAACAACAACAACAACAACAACAACAACAACAACAACAAACAACAACAACACAACAACAAAAACACACTTTTTCAACATACTTTTTTACAAGCTTTTATTTTTTTATTATCGGCTTCACCTGTAACTATGTAAAACAATCTTAGAAGTTAAATTTGACCTACCTACTTGCCGTTTTCCGATTAAGCTGAAATGTTGCGTACGTGTTTAGTTTGGATGACAATGCATGGTTAACTAAGTGACGTCATTCTATATCCAATATGGCGGACTGCCAAACGAAAAATAAAGTGTGATTTTTGTTTTTTTTTAAAGTATCGAAAATTTTATTTAAGTTAAGTCTATTCACTAATAAGGTTTTAGCAGCCTGCCACAGAGGTAAGTACGCTACAATAGTAGAGTTTCTATGCCATACCGCTATAATGTGTAAAACTAGCTTGTACCCGAGGGTTACTTCACTTTTACTTCAAGTTTCGAAAAGTCCTATCTTAGTGCATTTCAAGTGCCTATTTACAAAAACTTTGGCTATGTTTTGGCAGTCAGCCAGTCTGTTTACTCCTCATATAGATGGGTACCATAATGTCGTCGGGATAGAAGTCACGGGATGACGCAAATATGCAGTAGATCTAAATACAATAAGTAAATATAACAGCAATAGCAACGCACCAAACCAGCGCACACGCATCCGCCGCGTGCGCTCCCAATGATTAATACAAATTAAGATAACACTATAATTAATATTTATCACTATCTATATCTCTGTAGCTTTCCATTCCTAACCCCCTTTGACTAATAATGTAAACAAACGTCAATTAACACATTTTGCAAACGTGTTCCAATGTTTAGATAACATTTATTTAATATTTGCGTAGAGTGGTGTGATGCTATCATGTACCTACACAAAAGCTTATGTCTCAGATACATTAGCTCCTCTAATTCAATGGGTATCCGTAATCCAATCGCTAGTAGGTACATTCCTGACATTTCACGTAATAACACATAATACTGTAATGATAGATAGACTGCACTGAATTACTGATAGGTACAAGCGCAACCATCCGGAATTAGCGTCCGTAATAGGGAATATGCAAGTAAAATAAAAGTTTTTTATGTTTTAAAATATACATTGATATTATCACATATGATCACATTATGTTACAATTCATTATTTTATGTTGCATGTTTTTGATGAAACTAAACGTTAACTCAATACGTATCGTTCTCATTAATGCCGGTAGTGACGAAAAAATATATGTGCCAAAGTAACACCTAATTCGTAAAAAGTACTTTAAATTTCACTAAAATTTGATTAAAATACTGAAATTGCAATTTCTGCTTGACTAAAGCACATACAATTAGTAAAATTATTCATTTAAGCCCAAAAAATAAGATGTAAACAAGGCGTATCAAAGTAAGTGACGTCACAGTACAGCTTTGACAGTCACGAACGTTTTTGAAGTGTAGTACAAAATATGTGTAGAACTCCAGCTTCCTCATATTATGTGATAGAATAATCCTACCTATACCAATATTTAAGGCATAACAGCAATTAAAGTTCCCAGTGTTAATTTAGCTGCCACATAAACTTTATTAATATGAGTCGTTTATAGTGTGTTAGCTGGAGTGACGTCACCTCAGCTTCCTCATTCAATACAGACAAACCAGTGAGGTTAGGATTTTGGACTAAAGTCAGAAAAATAAGGTATAATAGCTGCACAAGGAAGAAAAGAACTTCAACGATAATATTTAAAAACCGTTGAAACTACGATCAAAAACGTGTTGTGTGACGTCACCCCAGCTGCTTGATAATATCTTCCAAACGCAAGAAGATATGACTACGTATTTTAGCTCAAAAGATGAGGCATAATAGCTGGCAAAGGCAGCAAAATTTTCACATCTCTAGGCCTTGCCAACTATTTTAAACTGATAATGTAGCGCACGGAGCGGTAACACCGCTCTTTTTTCTTTACTCCGAAGCAATAATTTTAATTTTTGGCGCGAAAACTGATTTTTTGTTTATTACGTGGAAACTGCAAAGCCTAGAGATTTGAAACTTTTGCTGTCTTTAAAAGCTATTAAGCCTTAACTTTTGAGCTTTAATACATAATCATGTTTTCTTTCGTTCGGAAGATATGACATGAGCAGCTGGAGTGCCGTCACTCCAGCTTACACATGCTTATCGGTTTAATAACTCATAGAGTATTTTGACAAGAGATTTGTAATTTTTGCTGTCTATGGCAGCTATTATGCCTTAATTTTTGAGCTAAAATACTTAGTCATATCTTCTTGCCTTGGAGAGATATGATTGAGCAGCTGGGGTGACGTCACTCCAGCTTACACAACACGTTTTTGATCGTAGTTTCAACAGTTTTTAAGTATTATCGTTGAAGTTCTTTTCTTCCTTGTGCAGCTATTATACCTTATTTCTCTAACTTTTGTCCAAAACCCTAACCTCACTAGTTTGTCTGTATTGAATAAGGAAGCTGGGGTGACGTCACTCTAGCTAACACACACTAAACGACCGAAGTTTTTGTGGCAGCTAAATTAACACTGGGAACTTTGATTGCTGCTATTATGTCTTAAATATTGGCATAGGTAGGATTATTCTATGACATATGAGGAAGCTGGAGTTATACACAAGTAGAAAATTGTAGGAGTAAAAATTTTTTTTTTGTGCGACATGCAGTTTTTGAATTTATTTTTAAATAATTTTCTTATTTTTTAGGTTTAAGTTTATAGTACTGTATTTTAAGTGAAAAAAAAAAATTACGTGCAAATTCTCTATTCCGGATACATGTTTTAAATCTGACTACAAAATTCAGGCCGACAAGGACCCTATACGTCAATCAGTGTAGAAACGAGCTAGTAAATCTGAACTAATATAGGTAATAAAGAGGCACTTAAGGGCCTACCTCCGCATAAGTGGCGCCCTCATTGAATAAAAAATCGTATCTTTGAAAGAAAAATAAAGATTAGAGAATCCTATGTTGCGTTTGTTACAAATAAGATATTCTATTTGGAACAAACGTTTACCGGAACAACAACGCAACATAGAATTCTTTAATCCGTTTTCTACGCTTTGCTACGATTTTTTATTCAATGAGACCGCCACTTGGCGGCTATATACGCCTTAAACCTGTTTCTTTGTATAAACTCGTACATATGCTTGAATGGAATCTCAGGAAGTACTGATCCAATTCCGAAAATTCTTTATTTTTTTTCATTGATATTAGCTTATCGCCAAGTGCCTAGTTTTATTTCAAAGAAATGCACGGTTCCATCAGGATAGGCCACGGAGCCGAAGCCACGGGAAAAGACTAGTTTATAGATGTTTCCGGATAATTTCAAACACCGTAACATTGTAATCAATCTTGCGAGAATGTAAACTCTTGATATATTAATAGATCATTTCATAAACCTACAATAAATCTCATCCAAATTTGATAATTTACAACAATTCAGAAAATTATTGAAAATTAATAGATTAATTTTACGAGATGTTTCATCAACTATCAGGGTTCACAATTAACCAGTAACATAGACATGTTATTCTTCATTGGTTTCCCGACAATGCTCTACGAAGGAGGTTGGAATCCGCGCAAGCACAGGTTGGGCCACGTTCTGGTATGAACACAAATGTCATGGCATTCATGACACAAGGGCGAGACCGCTTGATTTATCCTTACATTCTGTAATTGTTACTAAACAAAGAGCATACACCTAAGTTTCTGTTTGTTTAGGTACCGCAGTACAGAATTGATTGATGAAGTTCAAAACTAACCTTTTCACGGTTGTCCGTAACAAAATTGATGATAAAACCGTAGCATGACATTAACGGATAATTGCGGTCCATCAAGGCGTACTAATAAAGCTTAACAATCGAAGTGCCTTGAACAAAACCAGCCGAACACAATCGATTGGAGACGCTCCCGCAAACGAAATGATTAATTGCATACCTACTTGAGTAATAATTCTAACGTAAATACGTTCTGGTCTCTGGTTATTGCACCTGCTGAAAGTAGGCGCGACTGGCCAGTTACTGCTGAATACACAAATGTCCTAATAGATAAATGCAGTATCAAGTAACCAGGCCTAAGGGGTCTTCTGGGAAAATTAACTTACCTACACATGATTCCTGTGAAAATTCTGTTAGAAATTTTATTGACAACATGATTAATGTAAAAGCTCAAAGAAAATACGCATTGCAATTAAAAAGTATTTACATGAGAATTCTTATGCAACAGAAACTGGAAGGTTTCATAATTAATTGCGTACGGTACTGGTGTAAACCGATGCCTACAATCCATCATTGTGATCTACATAATTCGTATTCGTTTAGACAGATGGGCGACGATTAATTTCTCGACCTGTGCTTGATTCCATTGTTCTGCATTCACTTTCACATGTGCTACAGATACTTGCCAAGATAGCCAGTGCCCCGGAACTTTGTAGAACAATGACATTTCCAATCGAATACTAATGCCTCACAGTAATTCACGTCCAAGCAGAAGATCGATCTAGTTATGTAATGATTCCAAATAAAGGTGTCCCCGTTTCGTTTTACTATTTAAACTGTAATGTCAGCCTACTATGTACTTTGTATGAGATTAACGCTTCCAATTGTTACGTATACCTACTTACATATGTTTAAGAACCAACAGTAAAAAGAAAAAAGGGTAGGTATTAGCAATTTCATATTGCTTTAATTGGGCACATGTTAATGGGTGTTTTCATACGTATGCGTTCTATATTGAACTATCAGTAGCTAATTTAACTGTTTACTTAGGTAAATAGTAGTAGGTAGGTATACATTCGTACATACCCACATCTTACAAACAGACGGTTATTGTTAACGTGATAACCTTTATAGCTAATCAATTTATTTAATGTAAAGTGGATCAGTAAAATGACTACCTACGTCAGTTGAAATACATATATCTTTCAGCTGACGTGAGTAAAGTTGTAGTAAGTTCTGGTGCAACAGTCCGTAGTAACAACGCAGCTCACCGTTTCCTACCGAGAGGCAAGTGCGCGGAAAATTCTAAAGGTCAATCAGTTTCCCGATAGCCCTAACAATGAACCATGGAGACAAATGACGGGCGTCCTTATCTATACTGGGTGATGTCACAAAACTATCATGGCGGCTCGCTGAAATGTCAAACATTATGACGAATTGCAATTTCTGAGAAGACTGGCTGACTGACTCCACGTAGACATATGCCGACTTTCTAAGTTTTATTGGTTTAGACCCAATTTCAATTCATATTTTATTGACCTATAAATTGTCGAATTAAGAAATGCATATTATTCACAAATTCATTCTAATTTAACATAGATAATTATCTGTGCAAGCAAAATGATTAAGTTCTCACGATTTATATCAGTATGTAGATTTTATGTTTACGCAATTTGAAGACTGGGGCCGAGTGGATATTTTAAAAGCTAAAAAAATATGCAGCGTACAATTTCGGTACTGGTTTTTGTCGACTACTTATCATTTATCATCTGACGTTTTATTTAAGATGCTATCTTCAAGGATCCATATCATACGATTACCGTACGTTATAGTTATGTGGTCAACGAGAGGATGTGATTTATGTGGGCTTACTTTAGCCTCATAACTTATGCAACAGCTTTCGACCATTGAATAATCGCAATTATAACACTAGACGATATTTATGTAAACATAACTGATATGTTCACTAACTACTTCCTAATATTCAACGCGTACGTTACAGGAACTGATAATTACTGTAATACCAACTTTTTACTTGCAAAACGTTTAGTATAAATGAGCCTACTTAATATAGCATATAAGCATAATCAGTATTTATAATGTTCCCACTGCTGGGACTCAGACCTTCTCTCTAAGAGAGGCATGGGCCGTAATCCACCGCGCGGGCCCAGTGCGCGTAGGTGGACATGTCTTCGAATTTTTGGTTATAGGACATGCCGGTTTTCTCACGATGTTTGCCTTCACCGTTTTGATAGCAGTGGTGATGAAATAAATTAAGTAAAGCGCCTGTCTGGGTTTGAATCCACAACGTACCTACAACTCGTAAGTCCGGGCCGTTATCACTGGGCCACCACACCACACCTCCATAATGCCATGTCATGCCATGCCATGCATTGCCATGTTTTTCAATAATATGTATTAGTTTATTATTTTTTAAGATTATTTTGTGTATTTTATTTATGGGCCTTAGTTGCCTGATAATAAAGAATTATTATTAATATTATTAATTAAATTAAATAATTAGGCACGTAGGTAGTGTACTTTCCTTGTCTTACAAAAAAGTTCACTACGTGAACCAAATGACCAAGTAGAAACTATTACAAAAGAGTTCTCCATTCGATTGATGCTACCGGTCGGCAGGTGTGGACATAAACGCCATTCTATTGACATTTACGGTCGGAAGACAATCATTTATAATTGTAGAAGCCAGTTATTAAAGCTAGGCAACATTTGGGAGTTTCGCAAACGTAGGCAGGCTCGTGACATATGACACTGGTGTTTAATCCCCGTGGCCAATCGCCGAAGCCGACACAAAGGGTGCTGCCGCCTGGGTCACGCTCGTGGCGCAACACGGCCTCATTAATAATTATAAACACAACTTACCATTTTACATGTAAGCCATCGTAAAAATCAGTATATGCAAATCAGAAATGGTATCGAAAGAAGCTCCCTGAAGGTCTCCCAGACGCGCTAGATGCGTAACATGTCAAGGTCCCGAGACCTTGTCAACACTTATACGAGTTCACCTCTGTCTTATATTTATATGAATATTTTCTATTAAATCTGCATTTATAGAATCATTAGCTGTTCAACAGACAAATACTAAGATTAATAAAAGGATAGTAACTATCTGGATTGGCATGGTACTTTAAAATAAAATGTGCCGTGGTATTATATT
Organism: Polia nebulosa; assembly: GCA_951329385.1. Lineage (NCBI taxonomy): Eukaryota > Metazoa > Arthropoda > Insecta > Lepidoptera > Noctuidae > Polia > Polia nebulosa. The sequence continues at coordinate 28,319,081 of OX589588.1, forward strand.
ACTTACCACGACTACTCATATTACAACTACTGTTAGATTGTAGCCTAATTACAAAGCCCTCGCTCTTATAATTGTATATCACGTGCAGTAAATAAGCTAATTGAGTGTTTCAAAGATCTAGCCGAAGAGCAAACTAGTAACTAGAGGTCAGGTAAAGTTCAGTGCGCCTGCGCAGCCTGCCACGCCCAGCAGACAGATCTCCTGCATCTTACAACACGCACCAAGAATGTCGTAAATACTAAAGAATTATTAAACAAACACAGACTCTAAACATGCACGTTTGTTGAAGCAATTTTCAAAAATTCGGCCAATTGCGTGTCGGACTTCGCACATTTAGGGATCCGTACCACCTAACGAAATTTCGAATATCTATATTGGTATTTGTTAGTAAAATATATGTAATAATTTCTTTGAAAATATCCAATAATTTGTCTTCTACATTTTAGTGAGTTATATTTTTGAAATCGCCTCCTCGAACCCTTTATTTTGATACCCCCTTAATATAGTTGGTAGACTTTAATTTTTTTCTTTTTCACAATGTGGCGTCTGGTTGTCGCCATAATGTATTTTGATTAATGTCATGTCTTTATTCAAAATACATTATGGTGATCTCTAAAGCGCCACAAAGGAACAAACATACATACATAGGCTGATAAACACATTACCCTCCCTAGCGTCGCGCAGTCGGGTAAAAATTTTTTGGGACAAAATTTTGTGACAGTCGACGCACAGACGGACACGTGAGTGACAGTTTGGATCCTTTGGGTACGGTACCCTAAAAAACAAGCGGCGCGGCGATTAATTTCTTTTAAATGCGATGTCTGGTATTCCAAGGCTGACTGCCACTCGATGGTGTCTTTTGTCATCTTGTGAATATTAACGCACCTATAAGATCTAGAATTCACAGAGTAAACATGATAAAACTGAATGTTTTTCTGAATATTTTTATTTTTAAAATAACTGAAAGTCAGCCAAACAAACAGTTGATAAGCTTAAAATACTTCGTTCTATTATTTTCATTCTGATCAACTTTGACTCTTAACAAAAGCACAGTGAGCGATATTTTTATCTCGCAAGAAATAAACCAGCACGTGACTGCAGAAGTAGATATTTATACAAGAACAAGAACATGACTTTTTTGATTACTGCATAGTAACTATTGATAATAAAATTGATACAGAAGTATTTTTACGATTCGTAGAGCCGTTTCGAAGGTCGTATTTTCTAGTGAATTCCGGTTATTATCGCTTTTGCACATATGTTTATAGATAGGCATCTTAACGCCTAATCATGTAAGCAATCATTTGGTCTATCAGAATGTCTTTTCCGTGTATATATGAGGTTTTGCACGTTCATTTATGATGAAATGGGTCACAATCACAAACATTACGGGTTAAAGAAACTGGTGCTCTCATAAATAAAAGTAATTTATTACTAAAACAGTATTATTATAACAGTGTATTGGATTGGTGCATCTCTGTTAGTAAAAAGAGACAAAGACGGAAAATCCGATTTCGTCGGAAAAAAGGAATAAGAGTACCTAAGTGTAAATAAAGTGGTAAAGCAAAATCCGAAAAATAGTGAACTAATTATTTATTATCTGCCATCTACGTTCGATATTCACTAAGTATAGTCCGTCTGAAGATAAAGAATCAGCAAAAAATACAAATATATTGTTTTCGCTTTGTACATGTGCACGCGAGAAGATAGTGACAGATACCACCTAAGGTAGGTCGATTGTGCTTATCTACTTGCGATTCAGTCTGGAAATTCTGATTGTTTTAGGCTTCCTTTTGTAATTAGGATTCTGATACTAATCTAATACATTACTCCGAATTTCGTTTCGCATCATCGCATTCGTCGTATGTTTGATTCAATGCACATTACAAACAATGGAATTTGCTATTATAATACTCGTATAGGTAAACAACCCTATTTTTATTTTATACTAAACCTCTCTAATTGTACTCATCATTACGAACAACTTTTACTATGGGACCAACCCCGAAAAAAATCAGGGGGTTAGACCAAATACTTTTCTATTAACGCTTCGTGCAAAATGTATGGCAACGACATTACTGGGCGTGAGTCACGTGACAGTTCTCTCCGCAGGTAATGTCCTTGCCATACATTTTGCACGAAGGGTTAGCGTTAGCGCTATTATAAAAGTTATTTGGCTAAGGGGTTCGCACATAAATGTACTGCACATTTATGTGCGAATAACTCTACAAAATGTACTGAACAGCAGATTTTTTTTTCGCGATTTCGGGGTTGATCTCATAGTAAAAGTTGTTTGTAATGATGAGTACAATGAGAGAGGTTTAGTATAAACTAAAAATAGGGTTGTGTACGTTTATATCTTAAGAAATCATGCAAGAATGGTGTCGTCGTTGTTGCTAAAGGAAATCAAAATTTTCCAGACAGAGTAGGTTTCACTGATTCTGGAGTTAATTAGCATATCATGCCTTTATCTAAGCTAAGGGTTTAAACAGCAGTCACGATATTATAAAATCTTCGTGGTTTACAGCTTCTTCATCGCCATGTCTTGAGAAAGAAAGCTCGCTAGCCAAACAATGCACCAACGAAATCTAATAGCAGAACGAATCCTGACTAGATCGACGTTAGGAAATCTTAAGAATGAAGACAGGAGTCTCTTTTGTCTAATAGCGGCCCGTCATGACATTTCGCCAGTGGGTTCAGTGATCACCGGTCAACGCATGCTATGGGTAACCGCTATCGTTGTGCAAGTCGTTTGGCAAGCGATCCGCGAACGTTACGTGACCCGGCCCATTGCTCATCAATTACTGCTTTTTGCTTCTCAAATTATTCGCGCCAATAGAATCATTGTTAGTAACAAATCTAATTATACGTTGCCGTTAAGACTAATAAGAGTCCGTTTTCAAAATCTTTACGATCAATTGCATCAGTATTACGAGTCTCATTGCGTTGTTACAGTTACGTGAATGACCCATGCATACCGTGCATGGGTCGTTCAATGATATAAAAAATCCCCAAATTAATCTTGTCCTTACGTCACTTTCTCAATACAATTTCTATCGGAAACTGCCTACCTATCACCTTATCGGACCCCTTTATATATTGTTCGTAATTAATCAATTTTCCTCTAATCATCGCAAATTCCCTTGTCATACCTACTCGTGTAGACATTGCTTCGAGAACAAAATTACTTATTATTATAGATTGTGGTATCTTGCAACAGTACATACACAATGTCTTGGACGCTGTTGACATGTAAATTTTGTGAGTGATGACCCGTTCTCATTGCTTAATGAAGATTATATGGCTTTACAACGTTGCCCCGGGCTGTGTCTCAACCTGACGTGGATCTAACTGGTGATTTATAAGCCCCAATTATCAATTATAACATGAGGAGCATTCCGACGCAATCTTGTAGAAAAAAACAATAAAGTGTGTCGTCCCACGGATGCTAGACGTTGTACAAGACGTTACATAAATGTAGTGTTATCTGCACCTCCGATTAACGATAACATTAGGCCATGTTGGTAATGCATGACCACGCGCCAAGCGTCACGCAACTCTTAGGTAAAAGGTTGCAAGTGGAAGTGTTTCCATTTTCATCTCTCAGGTTAGTCATGGGAACATGGCCGGAGTGCTATGTAATCTTTGATTGCTTGAATTTACCCCAATCCAATGTTTTGAGTTAAAGATGTCAATAGCCCAATGAATATCTTCTGACTTGTGACTTTAACAGTGTGCCAATACACGATAGCATTGCCTCTGAGAAACATTTAATATCACTACGATTTTCAGTCAAAATGACAGTTAAAAAATCCAATCCAAAAACCTTTGACTGAGATGCTTGTGACGGTAATTTATTCTTAAAATAACTGTAGGTATCATTATAGTATAATGTACCTACATCATTATGTGGGCCGGGTGTCTCGACCAGTGATTGGCGTACATCGGGGGCACTTTTATCACGTTTGATAACCCTGGTCGGGAGGCCGGGTCTTGACTTATATATCTGTTAATACGATATGGATACATGTAGCTGCTGTTAGAAAAAGTATTACTAGAGTCATCGGTTTCTAAGTCGTATGATGATAAATACTGCTTATTTGAGGAACTATTTAACCGACTTCAAAAAAGTGGAGGTTCTCAATTCGTCTGTATGTTTTTTTTTTGTATGTTTGTTACGCGATATCTCCGCCATTTGTGAATAGATTTTGATGATTCTTTTTTGTTTTTTAGGTCGTACTTCAGAGCATATAAATTTTATCGAAATTGATTCAGCACTTTTTGTAAAAATCAACAAAAAAAAATATGTATACACAGATGACGTTTTGGTTGTCTCCAAATGTTCAAATTCCATGTTATTAGGGTTATCCATTCGGGCATAACTTTAATATTTAGTTTTACTTCTGGGACAAAACAATTAAAAACTGAAAAATAAAAAACTTTTTTACAAAAAATACAACCGAATTTTTAGAAGTCGGTTTGTATTTTTTGTAAAAAAGTTTTATTTTCTCTGACACCGTTGAGTAGAATTATCTTAATAGTTGAATAGTTTTCCACATCTGCAGTGTCACAATTTATATTTATCTGACTGCGCTATCCTGCTACTTATAGAAATCTACTGCACATAGAGCTGCGCAAAGATTTCTTTTTGAACGAATTTGTCAAAAATAAAACTTGGTGTATAGCTCTTGAAAAAGAAAGGCTGAGGACGGAAGCCAATAGTGAAGCTGACTTTTTAACGGAATTTAAAACAAGGTAGAGAAAAAGGTTTTTTTAAGTGATTCATTTAAAGTAATAAAGAAAGTACAAATAATCGAATAAAATATCGCTATTTCCCGTCAACCCGAAATATGTTCTGTGAAATACGAGACCGTAGATACTTTTATCAGTAGGTATACTGGAGGATGATGGATTGATGAGGATCATGTTAAACTTTATATTGTTCTCAGTACTACTACACTGCCATACTTAAATCTAGCCTATTTTGAGGTCGTAGTTTGAGGTAGGTAACTACACTAGGTAGGTTTTATTTAAATATTTATTTATTTACACTTCACGCAACTAAAGTACAAAGGCGGACTTAATGCCTTACACGACTTTCTTTTTTGTGGGGCTGGGAAGTCAGCCAATGACTGCTCCCGCTCTGGGTGGAGTGGGAGAGCGTGTCAGACTTTTACCGACTAAAACCCACCCCTGTTTCTTCAGTTCCCTGAGTGCCTAGGGGCGCGGTATCTCTGTTTCGAATTTATCCGCAACCCCTGGGCAGATACATACTACCATGATCATCACAATAAATTGATATACGGATAGTTGATCACAATCATGATACCCGTTTGATACCTAAAAACTCTCACAAATAGGTGCAACGCTACGACAACGCTTTTTTATAGAAATCGATCTATTTGTAGAGGAATTTGAGAAATTGTTCTATTAGAACGCATTTTTGTCGCATCGCACCTGTCTGCGGAAGCCCTAAAAATTCACTTGTTTAAATATCTTCAACGGCTCTACAGCAACGCGTATAATTAACATAAAGATAAAAAGTTTAATAAAATATAATGCGCAAAAGCAAGATGATAAAATCAGCAGTCACAAAATTGTTTAATAATACTCGTGTAGGCACAGATAATATAATACTAGCGTAGGTATATTATTATAATAACAAAAACAAAAGTGTGCAACTTGTTTGGTTTTGAATTAGTTGATTATGTTTTTGTTGCATTTTTGCTTCGAAATCTGTAGGTACCTAGGTATTACTAAAACATTTTATGAAGATGATCAAGACAAAATGTGATTCTAATTTTTGCTACTAAGTAATATTCGTGTGTGCTGTGTGCTGTATCCTTTCATTAATTTTGAGTTCAAATTAATATAAAGCTCTCTTTCGTTTGTTTTCCTGTCGATTATTTTAACAATCTTCTCATAAAACATTGTGATATAATAATTTAAGACACCATTTTTAATTATGTACCTATAAGTATCCACATAACCGAGCTCGTAAAAAAGTCCCAGCGGACATTATTCAATAATCGTTTTCAGAGACCTTTGCTCTTTATTAATTAGCAATAATAATAAGGTTCAATAAAAGGAATACTAAAGCCTGTTATGTTATAAGAAACTTTACCGAGTGTACTTACTTCATTAAGTTTATTGCACCGGAGCAACGTGTTTAAAACGAAATATCAATTCCCAACAACATTTAAAAGCCAATTAGGGATTAACAAATACTTTCGATGCAATGTTTATATGAAAATTCTGGAAATATCACAAAAATAATGTAAGTTATTTCCTTTACGACGTCAGGAACTTGTATTCACTAAATAAGTAGAAGTAGGTACTGTACCTATCGAGTAATTGATTGATATGATTTGTGGTTAGTCATAGTCGATGACAGATGTAATAGAGACATTATAAAATTACTAATACATGTTGTGGTGCAGGAAAAGTGGCCGGACAGCTGACTGGCCAGTAGCCAGAAGCCACCAGTCAGTAGACTTGTCAATCAACCGTGAGGTAAGATCTTAAAGAAAGTTTTACGAGAATCACAGACGAGTTCTGTGGCTTATCAAATGTTAGGCGCCTGGAAAATGTTAGGTAACTCATAGGTGGGTCTTGATTCACGTGATGGTCAAAACAGGAGCTACATTTTCTCTTTTAAGAAGAGAAAATAATTAGCAAGAGAGAATACTTATTTTTCGATCTCGTCCGCATACAAAGTGAGATGAAGTTAGCTTTACATTCAAAAGATTTCCTCTAAATCATCATCAGTCCTTTTAATAATATCCCCACTGCTGGGGCACAGGCCTCCTCTCTGTGAGAGGGTGTGGGCCGTAATCCACCACGCGGGCCTAGTGCGGGTTGGTGGATGTCACATGTCTTCGAATTTTTCCTCACGATGTTTTTCACCGTTTTGAGAGCAGTGGCCATGAAATAATTTACACAAAGTAAAGCGCCTGCCTGCTGTGCTGCTGCGGCTTGGTGACATCCACCAACCCGCACTGGGCCCGCGTGGTGGATTACGGCCCACACCCTCTCTCAGAGAGGAGGCCTGTGCCCCAGCAGTGGGGACAATAAAAGGCTGATGATGATGATGATGAAAGCGCCTGCCTGAGTTTGAACTCACGACCTGTAAGTCGCGGGCCGTTACCACTGGGCCACCACTGCTCCCACTGGGCCACCACTGCTCCCACTGGGCCACCACTGCTCCTCTAAATAAGGAATATTAATCTTTGGGTCTACCTTCTTTGTTTAGTGTGCCAGTCAATTTAAAATCTCCTACCTATATTATTCAGGTAGTTTCACTGTAAGTGGCATTCGTTTTTCCCAGTGCCTTGCGTTACAATTAAATATATAGGAACTGTATTTGAAAGTGCAAAGCACGCCCTTCTATAACAATTAACTGCACATGATTAAATTCCCATTAAACGAAGGACGGTCATTAAATCAAAATGTTATTGGGTTAAATACGTTGTCAAGTGGTTAATATAAGTGATATGTCACAGTACTAATGGACACTTGCAGTACTAACAAACAGGAACATTTCGCAATCCGCCCATAGACAATATGGTCCAACATTGTCCCTGAGAGTTCCGCTATAAATTGTAACGAAACTTGACCAGGTGCCTGTCACACACACGAGAATTTAACATACGGTTTAATGATGAAATTCGAACCGAAAAAGCACATAAAAGCTGGAAAATTGGAAGAAAACCATGTAACAATAGAACCAGAAGTAATATTTTACTTTTTTAATGCAATGCAAAAGACGAGGCGTCATTTTATGACACTCATAAATTTTCCTAACAAGATTTAATCAGTTTTGATTGGGAAAGTTTAAGATTTTTATGCTTAATAATCACAATAGGCTCTTTTGGACGATCAAACAAAACATTTCAACAATCGGTAGGTAATATTCAACGATAATTAAATACTCTGAAAAATAAAAGTAAGAATTATATTAGACTGATAAAAATCTTTAAGTCTATATAATTATATAAAAATGAATCCCTCTTTCCCTGGACACGGCATTACGCGTGAACGGTTGGACCGATTTCGCTAATTCTTTTTTTTGTGTTTGTTATTGTCAGGAGAAGGTTTTTATGATAGAGAAAATTAAGAAAGTTGCGCGGCAAATTAGAAAATTTCAGAAAACTTAACGACTGTTTAAACTTCGCGCGTTTGACAGTTCATAGCTAAGACAGGACAACGTCTGTCGATACAGCTAGTATATAAATTAATCCCTAAGCTGTTTCCCTTGGCCATAACTTGAGAACTACTTTACCGATTTAGGTGAACCCTTTTTTAAACTATTCATTAAAGTTTCAGGAAAGTTCTTTAGAAGAGAAAAATTGGAAAAATGGCACGGAAAACCGCAAAAACCACATATTTTTTTATTACTTTCAAAGTGTTCCTAGCTTTCAATATTAAAAAAGGGTTAGCTGTCAATCTCTTGACAGAACGACGTCTGTCGGGTCAGTTAAATATAGTTAAGTATAATATTAATTATCTCGTTCTGCCACACCGAATCTAAAATCAACGGCGATAAAGCATTTAGGTTAATTAAAAGAATCTATATGTATAAATATAATCGGTTTATATAACGTAATATTTGTAAAAGCCGTTGATACTCGTATGTTGGCTCGGTCTACAAATCACTATAAACAGTTCGTATCTGATAAGGCCGTCTCCTGCAAGTAGGCCGGCTGATACCGGACATGTGATCGGAGAGAGAGAAATGAACTAGTTAGAGACATTGAGCCCTAAGACTTTCCATTCGTTGTATGTATGTAAGTATGACAGGTCTTATCTTCGCAGACTATTAAATTGGAAGTGTTATAGTTGGATGCATGAGTGTGTACTTGTTTGTAGACACGTCTGCTCAGTGCTTTTGCACTGTACTAAGAGAAGTAGACAGAATTCCATGAATCAACGGTAAAGAGGTGCTTTAAATCAACACAAAAAGGACACATTATACATCTGGGTAAACAGAAAGACAGTTATTTTAATGGATTAGGATAAACTAAAATAATTACCTAATTAAATGCGACAGATAAGGAAATAAGGGCTTTGCAGAAATATTTCCACTCTTACAAAGATAACGGCCTAGACTTTAGAACCAAACGTGTATAATTTAAATACAATAACAAGTTTTTGCTCTACATCAAATAACAAACAAAAAAACGTAGGAAACAAAGATAAAAAGCGAGATGATTTGCAAATATCAAACAATTATGTACCAATCAACAATTCAACATATTCGTCGGAGAACAGTTCCTGGTACTTACTAACAAATAAAGATGTATGGGCGTGTTCCATGTATTATGTATAAAGGCTATATGCCCTGATAGAAGTAGGAAATCGTCAGTAGTGAATGCACTATCTATTGGATACCTACACAAGCTAATTATAACCACGTCAGTAGTTCGCAAGTATCAGCAATAAAGGAACGGAAAATGCCGATCTCTCATGAGATAGACCCCTTATCATTAGGTTGTTATATGTAAAGATTTAATTAATGGAAGCTATCAACTTATTTTACCGACTTTGTGCTAAAAGGAAATGTTGCGGAATGATAACAGGAAATTGAATAACACAACGTTCGTGTAAATACTTTCATTCAAACTGCATGTATTTTGTAGAATCTGTCGCATTGGTCTAGTGGTATTCCCGGGTCGGTAAAAGTGTTATTGAGTTTTACATAATTATAGAATTTGTAGTCAGAATTTGTGCTCGGTTGACGGTAATATCCTCACCCCCTATTGAGACTTAAGGGTCTACTACCGGCCAAGTGGCGCCCTCATTGAATAAAAAAGCATAGTAGCATAGCATAGAAAATTAATATTAAAGAATCCAACGTCACGTTTGTTACAAAGAGGATAATTCTTTATTGTACACCAAACAACTAACATAGTACACAGTGACTAAATAGTTAATGTACAAAGGCGAGCTTAACTCAATGTTGAGTTTTCTCCCAGCAAACCTTTGAGTGATAGATAGGATAAAACAGGTCTCAAAATGTTTCGTATCCAAAGTAGTAAAAAACGTGACGTTGGATTTTTTGGTATTTATTTTCTATGCTATTCTACGATTTTTTATTCAATGAGGGCGCCACTTGGCCGGTAGTAGGGCCTTAAACATAAATAGCGAAATGTGGGCGTAAGTACTTTATGATAAGTAGGTACACCTTTGCGTGTCGAAATTCGCAAGCACTCCAGCACCCCGGTCAAATGCAGCTGCAGAACTCCGTGTGGTTTTAGTCAGTAAGAGTCTGACAGACCCCTACACCAACTCCGGGGCAGAGGACATCCAGTAGGCCTAGTGTGAGTTTTTTAACGCACTCGAACGCGTTTGCGTAAACGTTCGCTTATGTCAAATCGTATAGAAAAAAAGAGGTTACCCGTTATTGTCACCAGGCGGCGCTTATACAATTTTAGTACAAATTGACGTTTACGCAAACGCGTTCGAGTGCGTTAAAAAACTCACACTAGGCCCTCAGGACAATAGGCTAGTGATACAGGCGTCATTTATGGTCTGTTACTTCGAAGAACTGTCATGTAAACATTTACCTGTAAACTCTATGACGGAATTTCCTACAACACAATTACATCATGCATTTCTACACAAAGGGCAAGTCAATCTCAGTGATCACTGAACCAAAAAATACCTAAACGCCACTGAAATGTCAGGGTCACTGACTAAGATTCTATTGTGAAGTCACAAACAATCCGTTAGATATTAAATATGAACTGAATTCACTGATCTGTTATGTTCTGAGGTTCTGACATTGAAACATAATAACAGAAACGTGACTTGTCCCGATTCGTAAGCAGATTTGAGACATTCGGCTAAATCGAGTCTTTAGTTGTGCTTATATGGAAACAATATTTTATTAATCAACAACCGTTGTGAAGCATCTTGATTCGAATATTCAAAAAAAACTAGTATAATACCAATACAGCCTGAATTTTTATTTTGTACTTGCTTTTGCCAGCGGCTTGGCCTGGGTGGTGGGTAGTATTTCCCCCACTAAAATTATAGCCTATGTGTCCGCCAGACTATAACCTGTTTCTGTGCCAAATTTCCTCCAGATCTGTCCAGCCATTCTGACGTGATTGAGTTACAAACATCCATTCGTCCATCCATACTACCGCATTTATATTATAAAGTAAGATGTCTACAGAGGCACCTACCGATTTATTCAGTACAAGCTTCTGCTAGCGGCTTCGCCCGCGTGAAATTAGGACTTCCTCCGTTATAAACTTTCAACCCCCATTTCACCCACTCAGGGGTAGAATTTAGAAAAATCCTTTCTTAGTGGATACCTACTCTTCACAAAGAACACACCCTCCAAATTTCATGTCTCTAGGACCAGCAGTTTAGGCTGTGCGTTGATATATTAGTTATTCAGTCAGGACTTTGAATTTTATATACAGTGTGTAACAAAAACCCTGTCCGATCCAATAAAGGCTGGATTTGGGCATTGGGGAGAAATAATCATCTCGTATCCATTAAATGATTACGTATATGTGGACGCAGTACGATACCAAGTAATACCTTTCAGGATCGGACAGGGTTTTTGCTACATGCTGATTGTTCATCAAGTACCTACGGGACATGTATTCGACCGCGGTTAGGCCACTGAAAGTGAAAGGATTTTCTAGTATCGTGTATCATCCACGCGAGATATAAATGTCACTATTACCACTCGAATGGACAGGAAGAATAACATCCGCTAAAATAATGTTATCTATCCATTTACATAACTCACCTAGCCAACTTCATAATTCAGTTTTGTAGCTCACTAGCCTTATTAAGACGCTAAAGTACGTAATAAACGTAGCAGTTTTGTATTTTTTCTTATTAGGTAGTAGGTAATTCATTAGCGGAAGTAATTAGTAACACTATTAACACCTAATCAATGATTGAATAATACGATTTGCACATATCTGATACATCCATCATATGCCGCATGAGTTAGTAGCTGATCCACGTTTTTCTTGCTTTGTCACCAGGACACAGTCGTGACAAGAGCAGCCTTCGTATCACGAACAGGCTAGATAAATTAGAATACAATAGACCTATACACCTTACAACTAATTAATATGCGAATGTATTGAAACCTATACATGTTTGTGCCAAAACCTGTCGAAGATACTGGCACTGCAATTATATTTGACTACTATTAGTCACGTAGTGCTCTACCTCTTTTGCATGTCCGTAAAAAGTCTGAAAGTACATCTATAGCTTTACAAATACAAGCCTTTAACGAAAATCACTTCAATTTCGTAATGAAATTAAATTCTATGTAACACTTGCAGTCTGATAATCAGCTCATCGCATTCACTCATGTTCATTGCATTCACTAATAGTCACATCAATGAGGCAACACTATGTAACTATCATTCTAAGTACAAATAACTTGACATGACACTAACAGCTCTTTAGAAGACCATAATACCAGCCTTGGTAGCTCCGATTACCTCGTCATGTCATCTTCAATGTGACAGAGTCGTGTCAGTGCTTGGCGCCCGACTCGGTTACACCGTCGGGCCACGAAGCAGTCGTGAGCGTTCCGCCGCCTGCCGGATGACGTGCTGCCGATCATCACGCTCCGCTTGCTCGACCACTCCTTATATTACCACGTTACAAGTAACAAACACCTCATAAAAACGTCCTGTCGGAACTAAGCGATCCAGTTAATCATACGCTCTTGTATATTTTAACATTCCACCAGCTTTTTGCGCGCTCACTGATTTATTGTACGCTATTAAATGATTACATGCATTGCTAAATAACATTATCTGCTTAGACGGTGTGGCTTTTTAAAAAAAACTACCGACAATGTCGACAGCTAACGACGAGAAATCATAGTCTAGAGTTGGACTTCATGCATATTAAACGTGATGATTAATTCATATATTCGGAACATCACAATGACCAGTGGAGGTGTTGTTCACATCTTTGTAACAAAGTTATAACAGCAATTTTCTCCATTGAGCACGTGACCTTCTTTCCTACAAAACTTGTATTCGGGATCGGCGCCTGATTACGGACACCTTGACCCACGGCGACAGCCGTGACATCGAACCTGTTTTCGATCTCTCCACATGTCGAGTCGATCATCAAGGCGACGTCACCAGCAGCTGCGGTACAACCTACCGCACTAACGTACGTGACACTCACTTCGAAGCCCGCAAAAACGAATGGGGACAAATACCTTTCCCAGCAATCATCTCGGTATCTAGTTTATGAAACAACAAAAATGTGAGAAACAAATTAATTCTCTTGTCACCCGACGACACGGCACTCGTATTGTTGATTGCAGGTTAAACGTTGCTGATGATTGCATCCAACACAATACAGATTACGTGAGTAATGGCCGGGCCGTCGAGCCTGAATGAAGGCTGCTTTTAATTCGCGAAGGTTTTAATAACATTAGGGTAAATACGCATGAAGGCGAGCACAGGAGCCGATAGGAACGACAATAGTGAACGGGAAGCCTTGATGACGACTAATGAGTATGGAGTGGGTACGGCATGAGTGGAATGTCACAGGCGCACGACCTGCCCTACTATGACACACCACTGTGGGTCGAGGATTTCAACAGATGCTGGTAGGTTGATGAACCACCATAACTATCCTTAAGGAAGTAGAATCGGAATTTTCTGACCGGTTGAAAGTGTGAATGTATCTATAGAAACTGTCGAAAGATTTTCATCATTGGTCCGCTAATAGAATCGGCCTCCGCAATCCGTCGCGTCGGTCGCACGCAGGCATGGAGTACAGACGATCTATTATTGCGACATAACCTGTGATTGCTGACCACAGATGTACGTGAATTTACACAATTTCCATAAATAAACTTAACAAGTAAATGCGCGATAAAAATTACGACCACGAAAACGCATGTTGCTTTAGATACTCGTATAATGCTCGCAATCAAATTTGCATACAAACAGCTCTATTGTTTATTAAGTTCATACAAGTGCCTTTTAAGTGGTTTTGATATGATAAATGACACTGATATTAGTGCTGCTTTTAATAACATCGTATTAGCCCTTATTTATGGCGACGCATAACATTGTGGTCCTTTTTCAAGACCGGACTACTTATGTTACAATGAAGTAAAAGATTTATAAATTCTCATCATATAGTCGTTTTAGGACATCAATTAGAAGTGTCTTCTCTTACGGAGGTGCTCAATTCGTGACGGAAATCATACAGAAGCCGACGACTCGTTGATCTCTATTTACATTTTCTATACAAAATATTTCTACGTAGCTAGACCTAATCTACGAAAAACTTGCTTCAAAGCAAACAAACCGCATATAAAAACAGTGATGGGGTAAACTCGTCCCAGTAAATCCGTACCATCAGCCGACTGGTCGACTGGTTCAGTGTGACTCTGACAAAAACAAAAAAAACTTCCCGACACGGATGTTTACCGGTTTCACGCGTTTTCTTGACAACGATGGCACAAGATAAAAACAAACTGTAATAGCTTCTTGAAATAAGAACAAAAAATGCACCAAGTTGTTTAAAATGGCTAAATATAAACTTACCTTAAACACAATTTTGTCCTTCTCCATTTCCATATTATTCTCTTAGGCTAGATTCTGCAGTTCTGTAACAAGTAAGAAATCCAATGTTAGAACTGAATGTGAAACTAACTCCTTCCAGCGGCTTCACCCGCGTGGAGTTAAGACTTCCCCTATTATAAATTATAGCCTATATTCTATTCTAGACTATAATCTATTTCCGTGTCAAACATTCAGATCCTTGCAGCCGTTCTGACGTAATCGAGTAACAAACATCCATACAAACTGTACATTGATATTGCTTAGACAAATAAAAACCTAAGCTGTAACATGTCACGACGGGATTTGAGGATAAATTCGAAAGAGTTACCTCGCCCCCGGGCATTCAGGGCAGGGAGGAACAAGGGTGGGATTTAGTCAGTAAGAGTCTGACACGCCCTTCCACTTCACCCTAGAGCGGGAGATGTCATTGGATGATATCTCAACCCACAAAAAAAAAAAAGCTGTAACATGTCGTGTTGTATAAAGTTTTACTTATACGTCATTCATTAATTCCTTAGTGTATCACAAAAAATATTTGCTGATAATGTCACCTATCCAATTTAATTATAATATTTGTCACGATAAACCACAAAAAACTGCATGATTGCTTATTAAAAACCGATAGATAAACATCAACGGCTGCATAATTCAATTGGGTTAGATATTTTAAAATAAGTCTTGAACAGACTTGTATCTAATTAATCCATCATAATTGTGGACAGCCTCTCCAATTATAATAGTTTTGTAATTATAACAACTTCAATGCCACATTGTTAAATTAGATAATAACCACGAATGTCCTGTAGGCAAAATACATGATACACATAATATAATATATATCCCTTAATTTATGTGACACTAGTCACACAAATTAAGAAAAAAGTTTTTTTTTTTTACCGATTTCATTTATACAAATATCCTTAAATATGCAAATTTTTTACTTTTTTTCAATCAACATTATCGCTCGATATTTTTTTTAAATTAAAAACCAGTAATAGGGGATGTTTTGCAATTTGTAAAACCCTACATCAGTTTTTTGTACAATCATTATTTGCCGAGTTATTGAATGTCAAAGTCAAAATCGACCAAGTGCGTGTCGGACTTCGCACATTTAGGGTTCCGTACCATTTATTTTTTGACTATTTGTATGGCTTTGGGTCAACATGATGCTTATACTGTGAAAATTTGAAGACTTTAGCTCGAACCGTTTGGCTGAAAATCCTGTGTGACAGACGACGGACAGACGGACACGTGAGTGACAGCATTAGGGCTCCGTTTGGACCCTTCGGGTACGGAACCCAAAAAGGACATTTTTGCTATGATCGATGATAACTCTGCGCTAAATCATAGTACAGATAACAGACCTGGTGAGCAGCTGAAATTAAAGGGGATTAAATTTTCTAAAAGAACATGGCTAGATTATTTTTAAAAAATTGAGCCCGTGGACCGTTTTTAAGATGAGCAAAAATTTGAAAAAAAAAATAGATAGTTTTCTAAGTATTCTTCTGAAACCATAGATCTGAAAATTTTTTCATGGTCGAATCCAAAAACTAGACACTAGAAGCTACAATTTGCTTTTGTTCTTTACTGTATGGTCATTTGCTACCGAATTACAGCCTGTTGAAAATCACCCAAAAATTTAGATTTTTCTTTTATATCCCTCAATTTTTGTGACCTGCAGTGTATTACCTACACTAATACACACACAACAGAGCTATACTGAATATTTTATTTTTTACTTAATACCTAATAAGTCATATGTAACTCTTACTTAATCCTAAAGTCCGCATCATCACTTACCATCTGTCAGCAGATGGTAAGTGATGATGCGGACTTTATTATGTGAGATTGTAACAAGGCAGTGTTAAAGCCTTGTTTATTTTTTGACCTCTATTCCAAAATTACGTTCTTTGCTACCTTTTTAATTTCAAATTCAAAAATTACTTAGTTTTCTCTGTCATGTCTCTGTTTTAATATTAAAAATCAGTTCAAATTCGGCAGCCGAGCTAGTAGAAGCTCCTCATTGTTATTTTTTTGACTCCTGAAGTGTCAGTTACCATTTTCCTACAATTTTGCATTAATACAATTTAATTATTAGTCACAGTGTTTGTGTTCTTAATATAATATTAAAGCCCACTGTTGTAAATGTGTTAACTCGTCGTGTTATTATTTATTGAACTCCTCATCTACGGTCCTCCTACCCTACGACCTCCTCTACGTGTCACACCACCACTCCGGTCCTGCACCGTGACACTGGCGCCCAACGTGGGGCACGAGTGGTCAAACGTGAGCCTAAGACCAAAAAAAAACTGTCTAAGAGCGAGTCCGACACGCGTATATTTTTTTCAATGTAAACCTTTTTTTTTAAGTTCTTATAGGTTTGCCTGAACAATTTGAAAAACTTCTTTTCGGATTAGGTTAAATTTATTTATGTTCTAAATCATTATTTTTATGTACCATCGGTCCAGTAGATTCGGAGCAAACTGGCTATGACAGAGAGACAGACGCACGAGTGATCTTAGAAGTGTTCCGTTTTTCTTTCGGACTTTCACCTTTCGGAACCCTAAAAATGTCGTACACATCTTAAATCGGTTATATATATAGCCCAACTATTACAACTATTAACATTTTTCCTAATATTATATTTTGTAATGCCATTTTGCAAGAATAGCAAAGCTATCTTTTTTTTTTGTTTTGGGTGGTTTCGAAAGGCGTCTGGACTTTTTTGGAAAAGACCAAGGAGTGTGGGCTTTTTATCTCACTAAAACCACACCGGTGATCAACATCAGCGGAATTCCGTGACATGAACGGGATTCCGTGATAAATGATTTTATTTTTGTAGTAATTATAATTATATAGATTCAAGTTCTTAAAACTTAACAGACAGATGTGTTGCTGGGGAGTTTGTTGGCCACTTCTTCTTCACAGCTAAAACACTAGGAAGTGGTGACGGGCGGGCGTTTTTTGGGGGACTGTCTTTATGTAGAACTTTGACGTTCAAAAAGTGCTGGTTCTCAGCCTAGTTTGAATAAATGACTTTTGATTTTGATTTTTTGATTTTGATTTGTAGGTTTTAACAACACTTTTACACGTCAACAATTTTTTTGCTCTGTTTTAGCTAGATGAGGCCGGTGTTTCCTAGCTGACTACCCTGAGAAGAAACACCGAAACAAACTCAGAGGTCAAAGTCTCTTTTAAAGTGTTCAAATCCATACAATATGTAGGTCAAATCTTATGAGAACCATATGTACGTTTATGTTTGGGATGAGCTTTGAGGAAAGCAACACGCAAATTCGAGTGGACCTATCCAGACAGTGCAACCATTTGTCAGTTATCGCGAAGCTCAACTCGAACTTTGAGGAGCTCAACGAAGAACAATACCAAAGCAAAGACATTTGGGTAGACCGCAAAAATACTCAAACTGTCAGAAAACGGTTAAAATTACATTGTAAAAAATAGGAGAAAAATAATAATAATAACCCACATAGTCCTCACATTCACAATAATTAAGTAATCAAAAAAATATATATATGATACTTTTTAAAGTAAATATTCATGTCAAACAAAATAGTAATAATAAAATGTCAATAAAAATAAATATAATACTTTACAAAGTATTCGTCAAAAAAAAATGTCAATCAAAATAATTAAAAATATAATAGAATAAAGTATTCATGTCAAAAAATAATATAAACAAATTTAAAAAAATGTCATCTGTGTTAATGAACTATATAGTACATACGAAAAATGGCTCATGTATATCATTGAAGCAGCTCAATTCCACGCCTTTTTGTCCTCAAGGTAGTATTCATCAAAAGCTTTCTGGCATAGCTTACGTTTAATAAATGATTTAAATTTATTTATGCTTAGTTTTTTAATTTGGCTAGGAAGTTTATTATAGAAACGTATACATTAATGGCATCTAAACGAACCACCTATTTTCTTGTTGAGCCTGGTTTTAGGTACAATAAATTTGTGTTTGTTCCTAGTATTTATGCTATGGATATCACTGTATCTTTTAAACAGATTATTATTTATATATACATAAGATTCTCATAAATATACTGTGAGGGAACAGTGATAATATTAATCTCTTCAAATTTGTCTGCGAGGGAGTTTCTGGGACTTAATTTATAAATAGCACGAATAATCCTTTTCTGTAAAACAAAAATTGTCTGAGTATCGGCGGCATTTCCCCACAACAGAATGCCGTACGACATCACACTATGAAAATAACTAAAGTATACTAAACGAGCGGTCTCTAAATCAGTTTTAAAACCACGAATTTTCCTAACGGCGTATGCTGCAGAGCTAAGTTTTTTGCACAGTTTATCTACATATATTGGGGCACCACTGAAGCTGCGCCCAACCTAAGAACACTGTGGAATCTCTCAGCTCTTCACCCTTTATTGACACACTAGTGTTCACTTGTGTTACATTGGGTAGTGTGAACTTTATGCATTTTGTTTTTTTCTCGTTAATCAGAAGATTATTGATATGAAACCAGTTAACTACAGTTGAAAGAGCATTATTTACATCATCAACAACCACCTGCTGACGTTTTAGTTTAAATAAAAGTGAACTGTCGTCTGCAAACAGCACTATATCATGTTTATCCTTTATGAGGTACGGCAAGTCGGAGCCTTGAGGAACCCCCATTCTGACTACAGATCCGGGAGACCTTTTGCCGTTCACATCAACTCTCTGAATCCTATTACTTAAGTATGAAGTAAGAAGATCCAGAGAGGCGCCCCGGACTCCGTAGTAGTGCTGCTTCCTGATCAATGTGTCATGGTCCATGGAGAACGCAATCGAAAGCCTTAGACAAATCACAAAAAATACCCAACGCATCGCATTTATCTTCCCATGCATTATAAATGTGTCCCAAAAATTCAACACCAGCATCAGTTGTTGAACGACCCTTTGTGAAACCAAACTGTTTGTTATGTAATAATTTGTGTTTATTAAAATATCTTTGAATTAGATTTAAAATAATTTTCTCAAGAATTTTACTAAAAGTAGTTAGCACTGATATAGGTTTTTAATTAGTAGGGTCTGATGTACTACCCGATTTAAACAACGGCATTATTTTACTTTATTTCATTAGATCAGGAAACTCACCACAATCTATACAATTATTAAATTTAAATTACTGCTAAAGTAGGTGCTACAATGTTTATAATAGACCTAGCAACGTCAACAGAATTACCCCATAGATCTGCAGTCTTTTTAACATTTATAATATTCAATGTTGTAATTACATCATTACAATGACATATTGGAAATTAAATTGGGATTCACAAACTGGAACGTTTCTTTAAGTAATATTTCTGCAGCAGTTGGTGATGAATCAGAGATGCAGTCGGAGTTCCTCCGCCTCGGGGTGGGCGCAGGTGTCTGTCAGACTCTTACTACCTAAAGCCACACGGTGTTCTGCAGCTACCTTTGGCCGGGGCACTCGAGTGCTTGCGCATTTCGTCACGCTCCCCGGCCAGTTATTGGTCGACCCCGTCACCCTATGCGGCCGCGCACGGCCGTTATTCCTCTAAAGAGGCGCGCACAGAACACGGCGCGCCACCGTCTACTAATTCATCTCTATTATTGAATGTAATGGTGGCACTTTACATCGCTATTCGTGTTCGCGTATTTGTCTTATTCGCCCAAATAGGACGATGTGAAGTAGCTCTATTCGTCTATATTTGCCTATTCTCACGAACAAGACGAATACGCCAAATACCCGAACATTCGTAAATGTTCGGCGTATTTGCTGTTACACGGACTTATTATGCAGGCCTTTTCAGGTATAAAAAAACTTTTTTAACAAAAAATATAAAAACATTCTAAATTTAAAAATAACTTTAATTTCGGAAGTTGGTGTTTATTTTTATTTCTTCGTTATTTGTCACCGACTTCCGAAATTTAAGTTATTTTTGAATTTTTAGTGTATTTTCTTTTTTGGAAGTCTTGGAAGTTTGTTTTTGTTATACCCCCCAGAACTAAAACTAAATATTAAAGTTACGCCCGAATTGATAACCCCAATAACATGGAACATGGAATTTGAACATAGGTTACTCGTAATTGGAGGAAACCAAAACGTCATCTGTCATCATGTACACATATTTTTTGTTTTTGTTGATTTTTCAAAAAGCGTTGAAGCAATTTCGATAAAATTTATATAGGGCCACCTCTGAAGTAAACTCTTTAGGATAAAAAAAAAATCAAAATCGTTTCACAATTGACAGAGAAATCGGTGGACATACATAAAAAAACATAGGTACATACAGTCGAACATAGAAAGTCCTCCTTTTTTTCGAATTCGGTTAAAAAGTAACCCATAGCACACAGTGTTATTGCAATAACCATTGAAGGAATTTGCGTAATCGGATCAGTTGGTACTTTCAAAGATTGCCTCCTACATTCATACTTACAAACTTTACCTCTTTATAATGTTATATTGTAGTCTAGCGAGGGTGCCCCGGCTTCGCACGGTTACAATAGTTTCCAAAAAAATCTAATTAGTTAGATTACCAAAAAATATTAAACACGCATTTTTTTCTTTTGTCACGTAAACAAAAAATGAGGACGATACAGTAGTGCATCGAAATTTCGCGTGACGGCACGCCATGCTACATTTTTTACCACGATGTGACGTTACAAGTCCCCTATCCTAAACTTTGTTGTTTTTTTTATCTTTGTCATTTTGTATTGGTTTGGTAAAATAAAAAAATACGTGTCTAAAATTTTTTGATAATCCAACTTACGGACTAAATAGAATTATGACTTTTATACCCTGGAAACGTCTCTAATCATATACAAAAACCTTCCTCGTTTATCGCTCTTTATATTAGTGAAAACCACATCAAAATCCGTTGCGTGGTTCAGGAGTTAGCGAAGAAACAGACAGACGTGGAAAGTGACTTTATTTTATGTTTACTATGTAGAGATTTGTAATGCCATTTGTGGAATTATAGCAAGGCTATCTGAAAAAGGACTGCACATTTTCTGAGTCACACTCAACAATGGAAATGAATAAGTCACACGCAACTGAAGGAACGCGGGTGAGTTTTAGTCAGTAAGAGTCTGACACGCCCTCCCGCTCCACCCAGAGCGGGAGAAGTTATTTGATAATTTCCCACCCAATAAAAAAAAGTGTGTGTGAACTTCTGTACGCACGTAAAATTTATACTTCTTTGGCGTAACAAGATAAAAAACCAAACTGTCACAAAGTTTACAAAAGAAAAACAATCATTCTTCATGAACCACAGACTATAGTTAACTTCAGGGTGTCGGTTCTAGCTAACTTCAGGGTGTCGGTTTTTTGTTAAAGTGTGCGCGCGCATCGTAAAAAATTACTCTCATCATTTTTCCCTAACGCGCCAAAAGAAGTATAACTTCAATAACAATATTAAGTAAGTATATTTTTTTTGTACAGTTTGTTTTTAAGAAATATATACCCAAAAAATATAATAATTAAATGTACAAATGAAATAAGCGAAATAATAGGTAATCTTCCAGACAGAATTTGGAACTTGTTACCTATAACTAACCAGTAACCGTAATCTACAAACCAAGAGCCATTTCATACCCTAGTGCACCATTAAAAGCATTTCACTCATTCAAATTAAAACCATGAGCTCACGTAATAGCTAATCACTTAATAACGTTTCACGGCTTTTGATAGTCATTAATGAACGTCTATAAAAAAATAGTATATGATTTCGCACGGCTATACTTACTTACGGATGGCCGTAACATCACGACTAGTATTAACAAGACTCGTTTAGCTGAACAGATTGATTCGAATGTAAGCAACATTGAACTTTGACCGGAGCTTCGTTAAAAATCCAACATTTTATACGCTAGATGGATGTTATTTAAATATTAAATGCGTTACTTACGCTAAGAATGGTTATTGGTAGAAAACAAATATTTTCAATTTTATTACATGTGGTTTTGACACAGCTGCATTATAATTTTATGTGTATTTCCACATAGTCAGTCTATAGAAATTAAATCAGGTGACTGAGCCAATTGTTTATATACATGCTTATTAAAATGTAGGCTCCCTATTAATAGAGCTCCTAGCAATCGATTTATAAAATCAAGTAATCTATCCATCACGAAAACTAATATAAAATTCGTCCAGAAAAGGTATTAGTTGGACACACGCATAGCATAAACAGCTCATAGACGTCTCGTAGCGTTTTGTAGACGTCTCGCAGCAGTGTCGTAGCGTTTCGTAGACGTCACGTAGGTCTCTCGTAGCGTGTCGTAGATGTCTCTCAGGCCTCTCGTAGCGTTCCCATAAACTTCTCGTAGCACCTCGACATCTCGTAGGGGTCTCGTGTCGACTCGGCGACTTATAAATGGACTGTCGCGACACTAGCGACGTTTGCGCTTCGCAGACGTTTGTTGAACGCATATGCCCCACTATTGCTCAATGCAAACTACATAGCCACTGTATTCAACATAGTGCCCCCTTTAAAATATGCTTGGTTTAGACAAATTCAGAACCATAAAGTCGTTTCCCACAGCATTTCAACCAACGCCGTACAAAGTAATTAATCCAAGTACAGCTTATATAAAACGGTAACGATGCAACTGATATTTACGGGGCGATTTCTTCACTACTCATTAATATCTCATACTTATGCGTACAAACGCAGCCTATGCGCGTGACTGGACCAAAATCATTGCGCACTTACATCAGTTAAGATTGAAGAGCAGTCTTTTTTTTCTGTTGACCACAAAAACTTGGTCGGAACTTGAGTTAGGACATCGTTGTTGAGATTAGTGAAGTAATAGTCCATTAAATATATAATCGTATTTTACACGAATGCTAAAAGAATTAAATTGTATAGATTATAAATATGTTTGTAATAGGTAATATCTGGAAGTAGGTATAATACCTAGTGATTCGATTACGGAAATTCTATCACTGGTTGAAAACTACATACTCGTATCGCTGAGTACGTACCATATAGTACTTTTTTCGCGGGCTGCTGTGGAACAGGCCACACGTGTGAAGCCCCAGGAAAAATCTATTTCAGTATAAATACAACCTGTAACCTTAATGTCATAATGTAATCTATACATACAAGTATTTTAAACTCACTTTACCTACAATAGTGTCCAGCCACATCAAGTTATCCGATCCATATGGTAGATAAGTCGAAAAATAAAATCCAAGTCCGTAAACTAATAAAAAACTTTTTTACAATAAAAACAACAGTCTTCGAAAAAGAAAATACACTAAAAATTTAAAAATAACTTTAATTTCGAAAGTCGGTGTTTATATTTTATTTCTTCGTTATTTGACACCGACTTCCGAAATTTAAGTTATTTTTAAATTTTTAGTGTATTTTCTTTTTTGGGAGTCGGTTCTTTTTTTGTTTTGGAAAAAAGTTTTTTATTTTTCACTTTTTAGTTGTTAGGTAGACGCCAGAATCACATACCTATAACCCAGAATTTTAAACCCCAATAACATGGAACGTGGAATTTAAACATACTCGTAATTGGAGGAAACCAAAACGACATCTATTTATGTATATATATTTTTCGTTTTTGTTCAGTTTTTATGAAAGCGCTGGAGCAATTTCGATAAAATTTATATGGGACCACCTGGGAAGTGGTTTGTTTCAGACAAAACAAATAAAAATCCAAATCGGTCTAGCCATCTTAGTCAGATAGATCAGTAATCGGGGAACATACGAGTACATAAAAAAAAGGTTCCGACGAAATGAGAACCTTCTCCTTTTTGAAATCGGTTAAAAAAGAAACGATTTTTTGTCACGGTATTCGTTAGGAAACTTTAAAAAAAATGTCGTCTTAAGATCTCAAAACTGGAGACTTCAGGCTACAAATTGCTTTTTTGCGACTCCGATATGATAATTTTTAACAAACATACGGCTTTTTGAAAAATCGAAAATTAATTGGACTTTTTTTTTATTTCCATTAAGTTTATTTATGTCGAGTTTTTTATATTCTCAAGTAAGTGAACAATGTAATTCTTATAGCAATAAACATATAAATGAAACTTCATTTCGCGGGTGTAAATTATTTCAAAGCACCTAGACCTTCTATCTTCGATTGCAGAAACAAGCAGAGATGACTACAGAATATAAGTAGCCTACATACAAAATAAGTTAACAGGGAAATGGATACTATAACGAGACTTAAACGCAGTATGAAGATGTTGCACGGTGAAAGTCGATTGTGCACGCTGCACGTTCTTCCTGCAAGTTTCTAACGACTTCAATTATTTTCTGATGCACTTACCTTACTTAGAATGTACCTTCAACTTTAGTTGGCAATGGTGATGGTATAAAACAGTGAACAATTGTTAAGATTTGCCTTATATTATATTACATTACAATCAGAACTAAGTACCTTTCCTGCATACACTTTTTTGTTTTCTGGGTAAACCTTCAAAAGGCGCCTGGACGTTTGGAGAAAAGAAAAAGACCAGGGAGTGTGATTCTTACCACCCTGGTGATATAATTTAGCACACGGAAGGGGACCCGTTAGCTCCTAAAAGACCACTCCGGTACCCCTTCTGTGCAAGTATCCATACTTACTCGCACCTATCACGTTTACGTCAACAGTTGCTATGGTTTGATTTCATGACCTCTCGTCTGGATCCGGTCCATCTGTCTTTGAGCTATTGCTCTGTGTTAAGAGGGAACAGGCTCCGATTCTCCATACAAACGTATTCCCCTTTTTTCTTCCTGAATAATGCCTCCAGAGCAATCATTTTTTTTTTTTATAAAGTCAAAGTCTGCTGTAGACACGTCCCTGTCATTTCCTTTTTTCAGAAAATAATAGGTAAATAAAATATGACCCTCTAAAAATGACAAAAAATGGCCCTATTTTTACCGCTGTTATTAGAGGACTACCAGACAAATTCGAAAAGTTTTAATATAAAACATTTAATAGGGACCTTGGCATACTCTTTCTTAAAATTTTGGTGCCAAAAATAATTGAATTGGCTAAGTTTTCGAGGAGAAAAAAGGGTAATACGAAACGTCGATTTCGTCAAAAATTTTGTGATAAAATTGGTCTGAGCTGCAGCTGTCCCTATCGCACTCTACGGGGGCAGGTTTGAGGCAGCACGACGGCAATAGTTTCTTCAAATACCTATTTTGTAAATTCGTTGCAGGCCCTGTTCCCTCTTAAGGTAGGTTAAAGGATTTGAGATGTGAAAACCTTTAATGTTGCAGTGCCTACAGCCTACAACCGTATAAGACCTACGCGGTCATATGCTCGTGGCTAAAGTAATAACAGCCGCACGGGTCGATCCATCAGGTTAAGCTTCGCTTGCCGGGGTTGGTCCATGGATGGGTGACCATCTTTACATACCGAGACTCCTTCGTGCCTCGGGAAGCACGTTAAGCCGTTGGTCCCGGCTGTCAATCGTGGATATTTGACAGTCGTTACGGGTCGTCAGAAGCCCGAAAGTCTGACATTCAGTCTTACCAAGGGGTATCATATTTCCCAGTTACTGGGTTGTGGAGGTCAGATAGGCAGTCGCTCCATGTGAAATACTGGTATTCAGCTGTATCCGGTTAGACTGGAAGCCGACCCCAAGATAGTTGTGAAAAGGCTAAGCAGATGATGAGGTAAAGCTTTAACTCGTAGCTAGGTAAGTACATATTTTTGCTCTACCTCAAATATCAAGAATAGATCATCACTGCATTTTTCCATTATACTGCATGTTATTGCGATATTATTTGGTTTGATTGAACTTTAAATTACTAAAACACGATATGTTGAAACTTCATTGCAAAAAGCTCTATAAATCATTAAGAGAGATCATTGTCCAAAAAAGAACAACAAATAATGAGACAGCCATTGTTTCCAAAATGTCCACAGTTACCATTACCTAAGTACCTACTACCTACTTAGACACATCTGCAGCCATTCGCTCAAAGAATCTGCCAAGTCCAGCCTTACGTAACGCGATGTTACCGACAATATTGTGCAACGCATACCGATGGACCCTGTGTGTTGCTACCGCTAACTGTCAGCTAATCTGGCGACCTATATAAAAATGTAATGCTTGAATACGCACTAACGATGTTACTAATACATTAATGTTTAGTAGAACATGCTTTCTTTAGTACCTAATAATATGGTTTCCTACCTATTTTATTTTATTTATTATTTAAAAATATTATGTATTATTGTTAGGCTCGCCTTTGACCACTCTCACCTGAAGATGGTAAGCGATGATGTACTCATCGATGGAGTTCCTTAGCGGTAAGCACAATGAAAGTATTCCCATAACATTTTCACACATTTTTTTTGTATGGTGTTATTAATAACTTTTAAAATTGACTTGCATTTTCTTCAAGAGCATAGGGCTCAAGATTTACCGAGTGAAGAAAGGCAAAGTATTTATTCATCACAGAGATCCATTCATCAACTCTACAAACTCTTTAACTGACCAACTGCTCAATTTGTGGTCTACGCTCTACTTGGTCATTTTGTGATTTCAGGTTTCGGAATAAAAAGATAAAATACTATACTTAAACGATGCTGTCTGTGGCTACATAGTCATCTACTTTTAGTCTCATTTCGGAAGCTCGAATGATGTCGGTTGTCTGAGAGAAGTTCGTCAGCGCTTGTGAACACCGGCAAATATTAATTCTTCAGTGAGCATTGATGATTTAACTAGGAAACAGTTAACATGTATAATTGCATTCAATTAACAAGTTACAATTGTTTTATCGGTTTAACTAGGTACTAATATGAAATTAATAACGATGCCCTGTGTTATGCAATCCCTATGAAATCGTTTCTGCAGTCTGCGTGATAACGATTTGCCGGAATGGAAAGGATGCCCGTTTTCTAAACGGGAAACTAGCTAATTCATCATAACCAAGGACATTAGACACAACATCACTGGCCATCTAGCTTAATAATCATTTTTATTACTTATAATCAATTCTTTCTGCTCATGGTTTTAGGTGAAGGGACCGCCATTTAGCCATCACCTTTGGAATAAATGGCTCATTAGGTTTTTTGTAAATAATTATGATGTCAACAATTTGTCAGAAAAGTTATGATTTGTTGACCCTTTGATAAATTTTTACCATTCACAAAAATCGGCCAAGTGCGAGTCGGACGAAGGGACTCCGTACCATTATCTATAAAAACGGCAAACAAATCACGTTTGTTTTATGGGAGCTCCCTTACATATATATATTATTCTGTTTTTTAGTATTTGTTGTTCTAGTGGCAACAGAAATACATTATCTGTGAAAATTTCAACTGTCTAACAATCACGGTTCATGAGATACAGCCTGGTGACAGATGGACAGACAGATAGACAAGACGGACGGACAGCGGAGTCTTAGTAAGTAATAGGATCCCGTTTTACCCTTTGAGTACGGAACCCTAAAAACGTAGGTGGGTATAAGTCTTAATTTTAAGCGACATCACGTTAGTCCAAGCAGGACTGGTCCTTACATCGTACGAAGTGGAAAGAGGGTATACAGGGTGTATTGTAAATTTGTGGTCATATTTTAGATAGGTAGTTACTACTTCTGTCCATAGAAATTAAAAACTTTCTTTGGACTTTCGGTACAAAGTTAACATCTGCTGATCAAAATTAGTATGAAAGGTCCAATTTTTTTCGGTATTGATTATGTATGACTTTCTTGAAGAAAGTTGGTCATTTCTATGGGCAGGCGAAGTATTTAAATACCTATGACCACCCAATTCCGTTACACTCTGTATAGGCCTTTGCCTTACAGTGGGACAAAACTTTATAGGTATGTAATTCACAGGGTGAGTCAAAATATCAATAGCATACTGTCATGAGCTGAGACTCGATGTCGAGTCATCTTTTTCTTTGCAATAGTTTCCTCTAAGGATAACATCATCGTATGGACGGAAGTTGAGGGTTCGATGCCCGGTTGAGAACTGTATCTTCACTTTACAATACCTACTACAAACAGTTTATTATTTATACATAATATATTAACCTGGCACTTCTACATCCGTAAATATTTATACCTACCTGTTTTACGGTAGGTATGTACGAGTATGTGTTAGTTAAGTTTAATTAATGTTTCTAACCTAGTTACTAAGATCATTATTTTTTAATGAATATTAGCGAAAAATAGGAACAATAGACGTGGACAAGGTTTTCAACTTAACTGCCAGAAGCTAGAGAGATAATAATTAGGTGCAAACATGAAAAAACCTTCATGTCAGATTAGGTAAGTAAATAATAAGACCATACAATAATAACCAAACATTTGAATATATTTTAATCCATCGAATCTTTACTTTCAATAAAATAAAAATATACCTACCTTCTTATGTACCGTAGCTAATCCTATATTTCTCTCTTTTTTGGCTTTTATTTAGTATCTAGGTAACTATACCAGTTAAATATAAAACAGGGTTAAAAACAAAATAAATAACTTTAATACTTACTTTTATTCGTTAAAAAACGAAAGCAAACCCTGCAATCATACAATAACTGGCTCACAACACTTTCAGTCTGACAGTACAACAGATAAGTAAACTAAACTTTACCGGTAAAGTTCAATCAAAACTTATGTACGAGTGTTTACGCGGTCGTCATGGTAACGTACTTATGTAAATACAATATGGCGGCGAATGCGCGCGCGCCTCTGTGAACGAACGCAGACTGGCTACGCCTGCGCCGACGCCGACCACCACCGCGGTTCTTCAGAAAGCGAGAGGAAGAGCTCAGGCTCCAAGCGAGTTTTAGCTGTGCGAGGACAAGTGCACGTTTCCATTAGTAGCTATAGCATTGATTTGTATGCATAGTGCGCCTACACCGGCAATCTGCTATAGCTTGTTAGCGCGATGTCCCTCATTTATTTCAAGCCAATTAGAATAATTTAAATGTTTGATTAATGATGGCGGTAATCTATAATGTTGATTAAGTTGAAGACACTGTTATGTAACTTCCGCGACAAGTCCATCGGTTTGATAAGTTGTGGGCCGAGCTGTGATTGTAGCGAATTTCTTTGAGTAGATATCTGAATGGCCTTGACGTATATTTTCGTGTTGTTGTACATTTTTTTTTTTTGGGGGGTGGGAAATTATCCAATGACTTCTCCCGCTCTGGGTGGAGCGGGAGGGCGTGTCAGACTCTTACTAACTAAAACTCACCCCTGTTCCTTCCCTACCTGAGTGCCCAGGGGTGCGGTAACTCATTTTCAGAATTTATCCGCTACCCCTAGGCATGCGCACCGGCCACGATGGGCCCCGTCAGTGGTGGCTGACAATCATCTCTTTGAGGCGCGCGTGGAACACTACGCGCCGGTATTGTTGTCCTGCGACGTCCATCTTTCTATGAGTATGTTTTATCATTTTCATCCAATTGTCAGGGTAATGTATGTGTATGCCCAGGGGTAGCGGATAAATTCTGAAAATGAGTTACCGCACCCCTGGGCACTCAGGCAGGGAAGAAACATGGGGTGGGTTTTAGTCAGTAAGAATCTGACACGCCCTCCCGCTCCACCCAGAGCGGGAGAAGTCATTAGATGATTTCCCACCCAACCAAAAAAAAGGGTAATGTATGTGTAATATCAAACTTGGTATTCAGGGTTAACCAACTGATCGAAAGTGGGTGAACTAGGAATTAATGTTTAAAAAAAACGGAATCTTTATATCATACTTTTTTATTCAATGAGTTAACTTTCAAATCCAATCTCCCATTAATAATAATAATAACATAAATCTGTGTCCAATTTCTGAAGCCATTATTTTATAACTAAATAATTGTGATGAAGTGATAAGTCACGAAACTCGTCACTCGGCGTATTAAACTAGGTATGTTGTTATTATTACAAAGCACCTCCTGGACATCAATAGTCATTAAACAAAAACTTAGAAGTTACCTACTTAGCAAAACTAAAATTATATTAAATTAATCTAAGTCCATTTCATACAAAAAAGTCCCCGTTTCGGAGTGGTGTTACGAAAACAAGGTAGCGTGGGTTATGAAATGGGTAAATTAGTCAAAGAAGTCTACACAATGATTACAATACAGTAGGTAATACATGCTACACAAAATGTTTGATAAGTAACATTACGTGGATACGTTAATTCTGTAACAAAATTATAATTTAATTAATTAAAACAAATGATATGATGCATTCTTGTAGCGTGTTCGGCACAGGGTGCGACTCGCGTGAACAAACTCTAGCCGGGTAGCGTAATATTGTGGCGAACATAAGCAGGCCTTCATATAAATGTGGTAGGAGATTCACAATCCTTCAAAGTGCACCGACAATATTGCGCTATGAGTCTAGATTTTTATAAATTTAATACTAAACTAAAAAAACACGTAAGTAATGTAATAAAGCGGACTGGAAGTTAATAATAACGAAGAAAAATATAATGTTAACAAGCATTGAGGAGTTATTGGAAGAGACGGGAAGCTAACAAGTATATCATTAGTTACGTTAACACATTCAATTGTATAAAAAATATCATTACAATGTACAGACTATTTACATTATTAAAATTGTTTCATGTTGACAATTAAAGATGAAACATAATCAACACGAAAATATTAAACAATGTAGTCTACTTAATAGACTCCACAATATTTTCATTAATGATACTTATTCTAACATACAGTAGTTACTCATAGCACCTACAACTTTAAATGTACATAATCTGAGACAGTGAGACTTACACTGTGTTGACCACTTGGTCGAAGCACTTCGCGACAAACTGTTCCTTTTCGTCCAACTTTCTGACGTCACTGCTCAAGTGACGCGTCAACATGGCGTCTTGCAACGCGGAGAGAGCTTCGGAGGTGAACCTCTTGCCTTTAAGGTGAGTGATGACGGACGCTTCTCCGTGGAATCCAGACTCAACAAGCCCCGGTGGGATGTTGAGCGTGACATCATCGATGAGCCCTTTCTCAACCGACATGGTGATGACAAGCTCTTGTGTCGCAGAGTAAACCTTGGACGGGGCGAGCAGCTCCGCCGGGACAGGGAACGAGCGACTCACTGTAAACACGGGTGTTCTTCCGTAGCACCAGTCCCACGACTGAAGTTCGTTTTTTAAGTCCGCAAGACCTGTGGAGAATGTTATGATTAAGTAATTGCCAAAATTGTATGTAAGACATGAAAATTGCGTGAATTATGAATAGACAAATTTGTTTTTGTAAATAATGAGAACTGTTCATTGAATGCTCAATAACATACCTGGGAACCAGTCGTTAGTAGGGTTGATGAATTGAAAGCCTCGTTGCTTTGAGATCTGGTTGTGGCCGCCATCTTGGAGGCTCAAGGCTGGTGTGCGCAGGTACTCGTAGCCCACAGCGGTCTGCAGGCTGTCCACGGTGACGCGGTTGTCCACCTCCGCCAGGTTGGCCACCTCAGAGCGCGTCGACGCGGTCGCCTGAGTCTGTATGCCATGCTAAATAGAATTAAAAGGTCCTTAACTTATAAACTGGAGGGGGCTGTCAAGTCAAGGTCAGTTACAATTACAAAGAGTTAGTGAAAAACAAGCAACTAAAAGGTTAATAAAACAATGAATTTAATGAATACAATTGTTTTTATAAACATTGTGTAATCTAGAATATTACTGGCTGTGTGCAATTCAGTATTGACGCTTTGTTCCCCCAACATAAAGTGATGAATCACACGTAAACAATGAAATGCAACATGTAAGACCTCTGACATTATCTACTGAATATTCAAAAAAGCATACTGGGCCTGCTTAGTACCAGTATACTAAACATTACATACATTTTAAATATATAGAATAGTCGTTAAAAAGTTAAAAAGTTAAAAAGCTAATGGTAAGGGGAAAACCATAATGTTCATTTAAAGATAGGTGGAGATTAGAATAAATAAAATGGTTAAACAGAATGCCTGATGGAATAAATTATTATGAGAGTCAAAGAGGTTAAAACTACAGATAGCTAACCAGGTCAACAACCAACCAGTGTTAATAAAAAGCAATAAAAGTTATTTTGAAGATAGATTAAAAGAAGTCAAAGAGCAAAGGAGTAAGGATGATACTTGTGACACTAACTTAAGGGAGGAAACCTTATTATTTCATACAATAAGAATTATATTAAAATCAAAAGTAATTTTTAAAAAGGTTTTCACATTATAAGATCTTCATCCAGAAAATGTCACAAGTAAAATTCAAATAAAAAATGTTCCGGTCTTGTTCGGAGGTCGTAGTTTTACTCACCTCACGTTTAGCAAGGGCTCTGCTGAGATCTGCCTTGTTGGCATTGACTAGAAGTGTGCAGTGGTGGTATGCGGTCAGACGGCCTAGCTTAGCAGCTGTTCCAGATACCTGATAGAATTGTGGCTAAGGAAACTAGTTTTTGTACAACTTTGCTATAAAAAATACAAAACATTCGAAAAAAAAAGGTTTAGTAATATTAAATGGTATGCAACACCCATAATGGTTCCTTCTTCTGAATCTAAACCTTGGATCACATTCAGTGCTTTTAGCAACTGAAACAAAGGAAGCCAACATAGGTTTAAGCAATTTCCTTCTTCATCAATAATTGCATCTGCTTTGATTTGAGGCAAGTACTAAAATTATCACAAGTAGTGAAAAAACTCAATTAAAAACTGTAATGAAAATGCATAAAAACAGGATTTTATAATAAAAATTTTTGTTTCCCTCATATTTTGTGAATATTAAATTCAATTTAAAAAGGATACTTTGTATTTATCTCGAACAATCATATCCTGGCGTTCATTGATGACGGACTTGACTCCAAACCCTCTAAAGAGTGCTCTCTTGATCAGCTCCAAGTTGTATTTCCTGTCGTACCTCTCACGAGGTGTGAAGAATGTGATGTTGAGGTTTCCACGGTCATGGTATACAGTACCACCACCACTGTTACGTCTTGCTAGAGCTATCTCCCTCTCACTCAGCAGTGGGACATTAGCTTCCAACCATGGATTCTGGTGTCTTCCAATCACAACACATGGTTCATTACGCCAAACCATCATCACATGGTGATTAGTGAAATCCATGTTCCGGTACATCCAGTCTTCCAGAGCCAGGTTGGTATAGATGTCAGTTGATTGCGACATGAAGACAGACTTGGTGATCTCCCCCTCAGACGGCAAGTCGCGTTCTTTCTTAGCATTCAAATTCTTGCTAGCAGTCACCAAGCTGCGAGAGCTGGTTCTTCTTGTTAAGCCCACCACAAGGCAGGCACTGCTTGCGACTATCTTCTTCATCATTGTCTGAGCCATCTTTAAGTATTATATTATTATCAAAATTAATTGTCAAACGGATACTTTTCTGTATGAACTTTATAACCACAGTTTGTTAAACGTTAATTATTTAATGTTATTGATACCTAAGTAAATTGACTAATAACAGTTCAAATAGTCTCTAAATAGTATAACCTAGTGCATAGAACACTTGCAAGCGTCAGTATCAGCCGACGAGAGGGAGATCAGATATTCGTGAAGGGCAATTGTTTGATGCAGCCACTTCCACGTTTGGTGCAGGGTATTAATTCGATAACGAATTCCCAAACAGTCTCGACAGTCACTTGGCATTCCTCTTCTTGAATGCAGGATTAACAAAAAAACCACTACACTATTACACACGAAAACAAAACCCAAAAGGATTCTATAATATAGCAGAGCTAAACGCGTACTACACAATGACAATGTATCACAAAGACGGTTGTCGAGTAAGAACCGAGAACAGTATGTGATCGCGCCACGATATCTGATGAATTAGATGAAATACCTTCCGCCGTCTCATTTTATTCGTGCTGATAATGATAAGCGTACTGGGGAACTAGGAGGTCGAGCGAGGTCATTCGAAGTTCACTCCAAGACAAGAAAACAAACAACTTGATAAGAAACACGAAGTAGCCACGCGCACGCAACCTTATCACACTTGTCTTGGACAATATTAAAACAGATAAGTCGTGTGTAACTTCTAACCACGATTATAAAACATTTTGTACTGTACATACCATTTCATTTTACAATTAATTATAATTCTCCAATCAAATTGACGAGCATTGAAAGTCGACTAACTTAGTACTGTAATTTTGTAAGCCATTCTTCACCTTAGAAATTACGTTTCAAAAAATATCATTTTATTTGTCTATCCAATTTTCACTTTCACCACAAATAAATATCTAAACCAATCTAAACTCTGACAATGACAAATGACATTTGGCAACAGCACATCAAAAAATGCCAAAAACAGCTGTCAAGAGTCCTATACAAAAAAATAACGTATGCACAAATGATTTGAAAAGTAGAAATAATATGAGAATTTGGTTTCTACCGCATTTGAAGGTCTGGAAATTATATTCTCTTTGAAGGTCTGCTGCGGAAGTGGGGCAGGGGGGCGTATGCTCACCACCACCCCCCCCCCCCCCCCCCCCCAGTGTTATAAGGAAGATTTATAAGCTATCTTTTTTATAAGCTACAGAATTAACACTGGATGGATGAAATGGCGGCAGGTCACCGGGACTATCTGTGACTCCCGCATTCCGGCATTTTTTGAAAAGTTGTGTGGAAATCGGTTGTCGTGGTAATGGGCATGTGATGCGGAGGAATGAAGAAAATGTCGTGAGGAAAGTCTTGTGTATGGATGTGGATGGCTATAAGAGTAGGGGAAGGCCAAAGAAACGATGGTTAGACTGTGTGAAAGAGGATATGGGTAAAAAGGGGGTGACTACAGTACAGAGATGACGAATAATAGAGGAGTATGGAAGAAAAAACCATGTTGCGCCGACCCCAAATAAATTGGGATAAGGGCAGGAGAATAGTATAGTTATAAGCTATCTTCAAGGCTCAATTACACCTTCCGATTTCAAGGGACCCAATTTAGGAACTAACTAACTAGGAAGCAGGAAGCGAGCAATTACACTATCCTAAATTGAACTCCTAAGTCGGCAGTGTTGCCAACTCTTACAAATTCGAGTCCCTAAACAGAATATCAAAAGTCGCTCTAAAGTCTCTTAAAAACTGATTCTACCAGGAGCAGACTTAAAAATAAAAAGAGCGGCATCAGATTTTTTTTTCTTGGAAAGGGACTTTGTGAAATTTAATTTAATTTTAAACACAAACCAAAATACTACTACCCCATTTGTAGCGACAAAGTCTCTAAATTGGCAACACTTAGCTCTAAATTGGGGTGATGCGATTACACTATCCTAAATCGTACACAATTTAGGAAGTCAAATCGGGACGTCCCAATCTCACTAAATCGTACACTAACTGCTCTAACTGCTATTACACCTTCCTGTTTCCTAAATTGGGTCCCTTGAAATCGGAAGGTGTAATTGAGCCATTAGCTGAGCTTTGTTTTTTAATAAATTAAAAAGAGTCCGTAAGAAAAAATATTGTCGGAGAGAGCAGAGGATAAGAATATTTTTAACACACTTTTACTATATCGATTTGTATCTATGTATGTTTGTTTGTAATTAAATCCTTGAGTAGTTACGGGGAGGGGGCGACCCCCCAATTCCACGAAGTAACTGGTAAAGATGTTTTCTGTGCTATCTTTAATAGATCTTTGTTTTTTTTCTTAAATTAAAAAAAGGCTTGTCCGTAAGAAATATTGTCGGAGAGAGCAGAGTATATCAATTTTTTTTAACACGCTTTTATTATAACAGTATGTATGTTTGTTTGTAACGAAATCTTTGAACGTGATTTTCACCCACTTCAAAACTTCAGATTGTACTGAAGCTTTGCACACTTATCAAGGACCGATGAAAGTACAATATCTCTTTCTTCAAGTCATAGAATATATTAAACCCGCCGTAACAATTAAGTCCCCCTTTGAGGAGTGTCTGGAGCGGCGCCACCGCGACCGCAATTATACCTTCCGCTCTGCGTCAGGCGGAAGGAAAGCAAGCCGTGGCTCCTCTCCACCGGACATGGTTGTTTCAGGAGATACCTTTTTCGATTCGGCGGAAAGATACGCCCGGGTGTCACCATTGTGTGAATCGCCCGGAGCATTCGGTGGAGCTTACTGTGGAGGTCCAACCCTCTTGGGCGGAACACCACAGTATACTCCCGGGACCCGCTATGGTCCACTCGGGGCAGGCGAAGTTATTTGATGATTAACCACAAAATAAATTTAAAAAAAACATTCTAAGTTTAAAGTGATTAAAGAAAAAAAAGGGAAGGGTTGGGCAGATATTTGCGGGAATCGCATTACTATGCAAATACTAGGGGTATTGGGGGGTATTGAGGGGTATTGGGTATTTGCTTAGCTATACAATTCCGTAGATTGGCAATATCAACAATGGAACGAGACCAAAAGCCGTTGATCTAAGCTACATAAAATGTGAGTATGTGCTGTGTGCTGTATAGTGTTGTTTGACTTGTATAATTATTATTTTGATATCGATAAATAAAGTCATTCTAATATGAAAACAAAAAAAAAAATTGATCAAATATACAGTTGTATGTACCCTTAAAAATAATCAGTTTGTTATAAAATTGTCGAATGCTATCTTTATTTACATTTCGCAACTTGTGTTCAAATTTAATTTTATAAACATTTTTCATTCATTTTTACTTACTTATTACTACTATTTTGTTTGTGACAGTAAATGTACATATAATCTATTTTCCCTTACAACATTATGTATCTCTATTAATTAACATAATATAAGTTATATAGAACAGTGTTGTAATGTCGATATCAACAAAAAACCGGCCAAGTGCGTGTTGGACTCCGCACATTTAGGGTTCTGTACCAAATAAATTTTGACTATTTGTATGGCTTTGAATCATACTGTGAAAATTTGAAGATTGTAGCTCCGTTTGGCTGTAAAACCTGTGTGACAGACAACGGACAGACGGACACGTTAGTGACAGCAATAGGGCTCCGTTTGGACCCTTTGGGTACGGAACCCTAAAAACCAAGCCATTCCATCACTCAAAAGTGTGGTTATAATGCCCTCGTATTTTTTTTATTTGTTATTTCTGAAATTACTCGGTTTTAGACATGCTAATTTAAAGCTAAGTAGTTAATAAATTAACTTGCTCATCATATTTTGACTAAAATCGGCTAATTTGTGAATTCTTATTGCAGAAATAACGATGTAAACAACTTGTAAACTTACTTTTTCTTTTTGGAAGAGTCACATCCCGGTTCTGCACAAGAAACCATCGCAATACAGTTATTTAATCACAGTTTATCACTATAATTCACTTGATAATTGCCCAAACACTAGCATGCTCAGTTACCGGGGCCGGTATGGGCCGCTAGCAAATATGTGTTTTGTCCTGTTGACAGTGTAATGCTCTTTAAAAAAGACGCGACACTATTCCCTGTGTTGACTATCATCTGCAACGCTGCTGCCATCTACTATCTGCAGTCGCCTTTGGAACAGATTATTTGTATACATTGCAGTATGCTCTAGACTTGTATAAACATATAGATACTTTTATCTCGATACAAGCGACCCAACCTATTCACAAACCTTCCTCGTTTATCGTTCTTTCCATTAATCAAAACCTTATCCAAATCCATTGCGACTTTGTTTTATAATATTTATAACTGTCAGAAATCCATTTTTTCTACGAATATAAATTTTAGTACTTTAGGACCCCAAGGCACACTGACTAAAATTGTCACAGTACCGAATTTGACTTTTTTTGCTCGAACGTGACTCAGTTTTCAATTACTAACCAGTTTCGATATTTTCGCAAAAATATCGATACTGAATAAGAGGCAGCACTCAACGATATTCGCCAAGGGTTACCATGTTATCTGAGAAATTCCAACCAAAATGAACGTTTAAACCCATTGACATATAAATTATATGGACTTGAAATGTTTGACTATAGAAAAAACAGTTATACGAGTACTATGTGTCGTATCGACGCCAAAATCATAGAAATACTGCCATCTCTTTTTAACTTTCTTAATTTTGCGTAAGTGAACAAGGATAACAGTATTATTGACGGTTACTATAATGGCAACCCTTCATTCCTAGCATCATTCAAAATTCAAAGTGTATCATCTATGGCATCATTGAAATAACTATTTGCGGCCGGTTCGCCATTTTATTCCCTCTATATTATATTTATATTACTCTTTGATCCTCTCGTTGTTTGGTACTAAAGTTGGGTACGTCAACTGTCAAATGCTCATACTGTGGATATATTTTGTGAATTTTATAGTAATTTTGCTGTGTTATTGCGTTTGAACTCGGTTCTATAGTGGATGTCGTCAATAGCAAGATGCCTAATTGCAATATTCGGATTTGACATCAAAAGAAACGGAAATCACCCGAACGTAACTTTGCACCAGTACGTATTTTTGGCTGAAATATCTTTAGATTTGGTTCCTAAACAAAAGATTCTGTATTCGTTGAAGAGTTTATCTATAAAGCATTCATAATTGCCCGTTTGCCTTTTTTTTAACAGTTGTATTTCATGGCATAATTTTCTTGTTTTTGTAGGGATAGAGTAGTGCATGCATGACATTTTTGTTTATCGATAATGCTATGTTATTAGGGTTCTTTATTAGTTTTACGTTTTACTTTCAAGGCTGTCTGCTAAGAAACGAAAAAAGAAAATTTTGCTGGCAACAATCAGTGTTCTATAAAAGATGTCAACAAAAACAATTCATATTCTGTTCCCTTCACTTTGAAGAGAATCATGTTTCAACCGGACACTGAGTAAAGTAACACTGCGTGACGTTGCTTTACGTTCACGAACCATAATGGTAAGTAACGTTATTTGTTATAAAATTGTCCAACATGATTGCGTAGTGGGTGATAAATGATAGTGATGACTTCAAGTGCAACACTTGCCTAACGGGCACAAAGAGTGATGCAAAAAATGTGTTTGAGTACAGTCCTAAGATTAATTGCAAAAATAAGACAAACGTGTTTATTCGAGCGAGTGAGAAGTGCACTCAACGACCGAACGAGAACTCTTGTCAACCCACAGATGGCGAATTAAATGAGGCCATTTAAAATAATAAGTAACAATCCTAATAATAAAATTGAGAAACATCAAAAATACTAATAATTTTATTGCTTGTTTACAGCCTGCAATTCCATCAAATATGTCGGCATTTTAATTGAAAGTGATGAAAATCAGACGAACTCTTAACATCTGGATATGGTGCTCTGAATAATGGTATTTAGTCACCAGCACCTCCGCTGCGCCAGATTTAGCCGCTAACGTCTCCGCTGCTGCAGATTTGGCTGTTAGCACCTCCACTGCACCAGGTTTAGTCGCTAGCACCTCTGCTGCGCCAGATTTATCGGTATGATTAGCTTTCAGTTTTTCTTGTCATCATTATTCGTGAATTTGATCTCAATGATAATATGTCATCGACTGAATTAAGACTGTGTGGGAGATATCTCTCGCTTGTCTTCAATATCTATTAAAGCTTACTTTTATTTTATTTGATTTCAGGTACACATTTAAAATGATTATGAAATTAAAGGACAAATGTCAAAAACAGTCCAAGAAGAAAAGTCCAAAAAGAGACTTAATAAGAAAGTTAGAAAACAGACGAAAAAAAAATCTCTGTTCAGTAATAATTTCTTTCCCTTTTAAATCTTCGATAGATTTAAAAGGGAAAGGAATTCATTAAATTCAGAACCCCAAGCTTTGTTTATTAATTAAAAGTGTAATAGAGGTATCATGAATTTGAGATAAAAATATTGTGGGAAGAACTACTACTACTCTACTGAAAGAATATCACACAGAAATTACCTGAACATAATTGTATTGTTCAGAAATGAATGAGATTGATTTGTTTAATAAAAAGACTTCATTAATTATTGTTGACTTTTAATTAAAACCTAAAAATCATTTGCATGTTAGAAAAGATATGTGTTGGCGATGTCCGTGCCGGGAGCCCACTGCGGATTCAGCGTCATTTGTTTTCTTTGAACTTGTTGCCTCCGTCTCGAAGGTCTACTTAACGCAAGGCTCTAGAATAACACTAATACTGTTACTTTTACATTTCAATTTAATTGACACAAAATATTCGATATAAGTGCATTTCGTTTCTTGTAATACCTAAAAGCATAAATTCCAGACACTAAAAAAAACTTACTTCAAATAAAAAAAAAATTTTTTTTCAAAAAACCTGACTGAAAAACAAGTTGGTGGGAGTAATTTTAGTTCAATTATTGATTTTATGCAACCAACTACATCAGACTGCTTGAAAAGTGATTTGTTTGGAACTTTCCATTTGATTTTTGAAGTCGGGTTTTTGAAAATGTTTTTTATTTTTATTTTAAACACTTCAGTGAGTTAGATTTTTGGAATCGTCTCCTCAAACCCTTTATTTTGATACCCCACTTAATACAGTTAGTCGATTTTTATTTTATTTTTTTCACAATTTATGGCGTCTGCTGGTCGCCATATTTTATTTTGATTACTGTCATGTCATTAGTAGCACTCGCAAGATTAAAATAAATCAATTGACGTGAGAATGATCAAAGTCAGGCCACGCTTTTGGTCTCTAAAACACCCCAAAGGAACAATTATACATACATTTAATCATAAATATATACATAGGCTGATAAACACATTACCCTCCCTTGCGTCGCACTTCACTCAGTTGCGACGAAACAAAACGCGTAAGCGCCATGAAAATCATCGCGCTTCTGACCTTCTGGTCGCGAGAAACCTACACCTTAGAAGCGTTCTAGCGCTGCGTGTCTATACTGTTTTGTTAAGACGACTTTGTTTCAGCGCGAACATTAGTTACTCTTGTCAAAACGTCGCATTTCCTTTGCTTTTATGATAGCTTCTCTATTACGTAGTAACATATTACCTCAATGCCACTGGTAAAAATACCCGTTGATATTGTACCGTAACAATATGAAAACATTCTCACAATCTTTTATCGATGTTTTTAATAAAGAGATATCGATATGGGCTACCCTATTATCTGCCATTTTATCCTCTCAGTGAAGTGTAGGTATGGCGCGTTTTTCTTGTAGGTATGCCAAGTCCATAGGATTTATAAGTCAGTGTTTATACCCTAATAAATTAATTGTTTGTAATATTGAAACATCGATTAGAGCGCGCGCACGATAAGTCTGCACGCGTTTGAAATCGGAACTAAACGTTTTAATTTGAAAATAATTACATTAAATACCTAGTCAATTCTATCAATCACTATTTGAGTTACGAAACATCGTTTTTATTGAATGAAGGAAATAGATTTAGTTAGGCCTGCAATTTGAAACAGCGCCACATGCCGCGCGCATACTTATCGTGCGCGCACTCTACAATACTTCATACATTTTCTTGGTGTCATTTCTGACAAAGAGGTTTTTGGGATGAAATCTCTAAACAAATTTTGTTGAAAACTATGCCTTCTCTACACTTGATAACATTTAAAGCCACATTCGCGCGAATGGCGAGGCGAATAACGAACACGCATGTGTAAACAGCGCGCTCGCCACATTCGCCTCAACATTCGCGCGATCGCGACGGGAGCGGTTTTTGGAACACGAATCAAAGGGACGAATGGCGAACGCGAACTTACTGTTTACACATTCGCCTGCATTCAATAGATGTAGCGCGCATGTTTGGTTCCCAACTTTTTGTACTAGAAATAAAGTATAAAAATAAAATGAACAATATTTTAGAAAAGCAAACAGTTTAAAAAAATATAATTTTTGGTGTTTCTTGCCTTAACGATTTCTACACTAATGTTATAAAGAGATAAAATTTGTAAAGTTTGTGAGTTTGTTTGTAGGAAGTAATCTCTGGAACTACCGAGCCGATTTTGAAAATTCTGTCACCAGTAGAAAGCTACATTATTTGTTGGCTATAGGTTATTATAAATATTTTCGAAATCCATGCGGATCAAGTCGCGGTTGAAATACTAAGTACCTATCTTTATTTTATTTTTACGGTTCAGTACCCGAAGGCTCCAAACTGAGCCCTATTGCTCTCACTCACGTGTCCGTCTGTCTGTCATGTTCCGAAGATTTTTTAAATTTCCTATTGAATTATAAACTGGT
The DNA here is from genome assembly GCA_951329385.1 of Polia nebulosa. Lineage (NCBI taxonomy): Eukaryota > Metazoa > Arthropoda > Insecta > Lepidoptera > Noctuidae > Polia > Polia nebulosa. Next base: position 28,361,639 of record OX589588.1, read on the forward strand.
GTTATTGTTTACTAGTTAAAAAAATATGTGATTTTGGTGGCTTGTGATTTAAATCTAGCCGAATCTATTGATTTTGGATCTAGTTGTTTGCGATTGAACTAATTTTGATAGAAGCCCCATTTGATGTAGTGGTGAAGCAGGTTATTTTATAAAACTTATTGTGAAATCACCCCGTGCTGGCGGGATCGTGTCGCTTCAAGCGAAATCCAATGTTTGAACATATTGATTGCTTTGGACGTGTTCCTTGAGAACCGTTGGCATTTTGTGTGTGTAAATCTGTGTCATGTTGTTGGTGAGGATACTTGAAAGTTTGGTTGGTTCGCGAGAGATCACGTGCTGTGTGGATTTCACCGGCTCCTCTTGGAGTCAAGAAATGGTATATTTACTGAACAAACACAACACTTCTCATTTAACTCTGACATACACACATATAACCTGGTTGGTCCCCGGACGGAAGACTTCAGGAACTTTTGGTAAGTCTTGTAAAACATTTGTAGATTATTCGATTAGCTCTGCGTATCGCAGACAATGTGCAACCCGTTGGAGGCCGGGGGGCCGGCTGGCACGCTTCCACAAATCTTGTCTCCTCAAGTCGGTTCCTTTGCCCTGGCTTGGTCGCTTACATTTCTACAAATATTGTATTATATATATTGTTCTATAAATAGAGAATAGCTAATAGAAAAAACCTAATATAGCGGCAAAGAGAGAAAATATTTGGAGATTATTAAACGAAATAGGGATTTGCCTGTGACGCTACAAAAACAAATTGTTTTAACTTTCCTAGTTATATCCACAGTTTATATAAATTAAGAAAGTGCTGGCAATCCATTAAAATCAAAGGCATAAAGCATGTTATTTCTAAAGGAAAACGATGGATTATTGTCCACGCTGGAACTGCCAATGTATTTGTTCCCAACGCATTATTAATATTTAGTGGCACCAACAAAATGGAAGATTACCATTCAGAAATGAATTCTCACAATTTTACCAAGTGGGTGACAGAAAAACTGATCCCAAACCTTCATGAAGCCTGTATACTAGTAATGGACAATGCGCCGTACCACAGTGTGGTGCAGAACAAGGCTCCGACATCAGCTTCCCGAGTAGATGAAATAAAACTTTGGCTGTTAGAAAATAACATCATATTCGAGCCATCTACAAGAAAGCCAGCATTATTAATGCTTGTTAAAAAGCACAAGCCAGAACCAGTATAATATTATGAAATAGATGAGCTTTTGGGGGAACATGGTTACGGAGTGGTAAGACTGCCGCCGTATCACTGTGACCTAAACCCCATAAAGCTCATCTGGGGCATAGCAAAGCAAAAAGTTGCTGCATGTAACATGGGAGCAATTGACATAAAAAAGCAACCGAGGAAGATTAGTAGCATTGGCCCCGAAACGTGGAATAATTGTGCTGAACACGTAAAAAAATAGAATAAGATTACTTTGACAGGGGAAGAACGCTGTGAGTATTTCATGAATTAATCATGACATTTGGCATCAATTCTAACTGAGAGAGTTGTATTGATGATTTTAATGATTATAATTCTATAAATACATACTTGCTACGGCCACGAATCAAATTTTGACCAAGATACAACCTGACACTGACCTGCAAATTGCAAAAAACGTAAGAAAATTTGAATTTCGCGGGCTAACTTGGAGCTTACAAAGTATATTACATAAAGCGAAACAAAGTATAATACTGTTTTTAACACTATGGTTTCAACGTCCAAAGGTTCGTGTGCTATTATCGAAATGAATGTGTAAACATTTGTTCGCGATGACATTTCGTATACGAATGTTTCGTCGAATCACGAACACGCATAATGTAAATGCGATGTAAATTATTTTTTGGTAGGATTTGTTTATAGCATAGCAACCCAGATCAATTTGTCAGTGTCACCTCTCAATTGACAATTCTCATGTCATTTTGATTGACAGAATTTGCATGTTGTAAATGCGATCGTTCTTCGATTCGATCGAATTGTGATAATTTCAACGACAAGAGATTTCACAGCTTTAAAAAACATGGCTTTTAGGACCACTGCTGTTGCCCTGAGTGAGTATAAGACATACATTTGCGCTAAAAAGTATTTAATAATATACTTACTACTACCACATCAGTAGTTACCGTAATGTTATGTAACTTATTTATTTTCAGACAGCATGAAGAAATGGGCCTACAACCTTTCTGGATTTAACAAGTACGGTACGTTTAGCCTTTCAGTTTACTTTTCTATGATTGATCTTAATTGCTGTCTTATCTCCGACTAATGTACAGGTTAAAAATATGTGACATTTTCAAACATTTTCCTTAACAATTTCCCAAAGATTTCGCAGAAAAGTGTTGTAATAAAAAGAGAAATGTAAACAACATGAGTGTGATTGTCTAACTCTGTTTTGTCTTATGATTTCAAGTCAACTATTGACTGTCAAAAGCATTAGCAGTAAGGAAGCACAATTGAAGGACAACCTGCATAAACATAATATAACTTGAGACTACAATATTGCTATTTTCTAACAACATTATAATATTAGGTACTAGTATTTGTAAATCTCTATTACATCATGACCAAGTCTCCCAAAAGTTCATAGAATCTGCCTAGCCTTTTTCCCACAATTTGAGGTTGGTCCAGCCTCAGTTATAGTAAACACTAATATTTTACATGGAGCAACTGTCTATCTGACCCCCTCAACCTAGTAACTGGGTAAGATACCCCCAATTAGACTCGTCCTTCTGGTTAGATGTTCTGCATTATGACTACCGGCACCAATAGATACACGAGGTTTTCCCAGACCTGCAGGTGTATTTGCTAACTCAGTTGACATCAATTTGATAGGCACTATGCAGTTCAGTGCTGCTTTAAAACAAAAATGTACTACACAGTGCCTATTATAATCAATGTACACCGAGCAAAGCAGCAATGTACTGCATAGTGCCTATCAAATTGATATCAACTAAGTTAGTGAATACACCTGCTGCAAAACCTTATACAGGGCATTATGGAAATGCATGGTTATATTTTATTTAAAAACTGCTTCTGCCCTTATAAATAGACCACCTTAGTGAGTCATAGTAAATTATGAGAAAAAAATGGGACTTCGCATACTAATTTTGATCATCATCATCAGCCTTTTAATGTCGCCACTGGGGGCACAGGCCTTCTCTCTGTGAGAGGAAATAATTTTGATCAGCTGATGATAACTATGTATGGAAAATACAATTTTTTTTGGGAATATTCTATGACTTCCTTAAAAGAAAGTTGTTCATTTCCATGGACAGAATTATTTGAAATATGACTGACTACACATTTTCGTTACACCCTGTTGATGAAGGGGTCTTGTTTGCTATAAGTTGTCACTCATCAACAGACCAAACTTTAAAATGTATTTTGTAAATACAAGGTAAAAACGAGTTGTTTCCCTATAACAAACTTATCATAGGTTAATCCTAAGCAACGGCAATGAATGTAAATTGAGCATTTGAATTGAACCATATTCTAACCAAGATATTATGAATTAACTCTTAGATAAGCTTACTAGCATTTAAGTTTCTAAGTTTCTATATAACTGATAAGTAAGTCACCTGCTGACCTATAAGATGAAAAGGATATAATATGTAAAATAAGGGCTCATGTCACTGGACTGCCGTTTTACCCGACTGGGCGACGCAAGGGAGGGTAATATGTTTATCAGCCTATGTATGCATGTATGTATGTATACATATATGTATGTATGTATGTTTGTTCCTTTGTGGCACTATAGAGTCCAAACGCGTGGGCCAATTTTGATAATTCTTACCTGACTTGATTCGTCTTAACCTTGCAAGTGCTACTAAAGACATGACAGTAATCAAAACACTATGGCGACAACCAGACGCCATATTGTGAAAAAGAAAAAAATTAAAGTCGACGAACTATATCAAAATAAAGGGTTCAAGGAGGCGATTCCAAAAATATAACTCACTAAAATGTAGAAAATAAAAAATAATAACATTTTCAAAAAACCTGACTGTCAAAAACAATCAAACAAGTCACTTTTCAAGCAGCCTGGTGGCATGAAATCAATAATTGATTTCATGCCACCAATTGCATCAGAAACTTCAACTTTTTTATCATTGATAGGCCACCTGATAGTAAGCGAAGTTGTGGTTGAAGATAGAGAACGCTTGAAGAAGTAACCTATTCGCTGTTGACTTAGAGACTACCAGAAAAAAAAAAAATGGTTGTACTTACCAGCTATTAAAAAAATATGATGCCCTTCAAATCAAAGGTTAATAAATACAAGATTACTATTTTAATGTTGTAAGAAGTAGAATGCAACAATAGGGCTTCTGTTGGACCCTTCATGTAGGGAACCCTAAAAACGTCTAAAATAAAAAAATAAAAAATAAGTTTCCAACTTTCCAAATTATTTCCTAGTCTCCAACAATCAGGTCTTTTGATTTTCCGATTATCCTATGATAAATTAAAAGAAAGCTGTACAAACTGTCATTTTTTTTTTTTTTTTTTTTTTTTATGTTTGATAGGCTCGCGTTTGACCACTATCTCACCTGATGGTAAGCGATGATGTGGTCGAAGATGGAGCACGCTTGCCTAGAAGTAACCTATTCACTCTTGACTTAAAGACTCCCAGGTTGTATCTTACAGGAAACACAGACTCCGGTAGAGAATTCCACTCTCTATAGCTGTACGTGCAATGAATGTTTTCTCAAAACGCTTTGTGCGTATGGATGGGATGTCCACCATGAACCGGTGGCACTTCGCCGTACGTCTTGTGGTCCTTAGATGAAACGGGCTTGGCGGAATCAAATCATGCAATTCCGTCGCACACTCCCCAAAATGTAATCGATAGAAAACCGACAGGCTAGCAACTCGGCGTCTATGTTCAAGACTTTGGAGTTTTGACTCAACGAGTCTATCATTGCCGATGATCCCCTTGGCTCGTTTCTCAATTGACTCAAGGGCATCAAGCTGGTATCTTGCAGATCCGTCCCAAAGATGAGAGCAGTACTCCATACACGATCGGACTTGCGCTTGATAGAGTTGGAGCAGCTGTTCCGGCGTGAAGTATCGTCTCACCTTTGCGAGGACCCCCAACTTTTTGGCAGCCACTTGAGCCTTTGCCTCTATGAAGGGACCAAAATTGAGGGTAGATGTTAAAGTAACACCAAGAAGATCAAGTCGGTCGGTTATCGGCACGGTTATCGGGTCATGTTACCGTTCTAACTATTCAGCCTAAGCAAATGCCAAATAAGTAGTACATAGTGATTTTATTTTCATACCTAATTAATAATAATCTGTTACAGGTCTCCTTCGTGACGACTGCCTCCATGAAACCGAAGATGTTAAAGAAGCACTGCGCCGCCTCCCCGAAAACGTAATTGATGAGCGCAACTTCCGCATGGTGCGCGCCATGCAGCTGTCCCTCACCAAGACCATCCTTCCCAAGGAAGAGTGGACTAAATATGAAGAAGACAAGCTCTACCTCTCACCCATTGTAGATCAAGTCAAGAAGGAGAGAGAAGAACGTGAGAACTGGGAGAAAGTTTATTAAATAGATTCTGTAATGTAATGTCTGGTGTATTATTATTTAAATAAACTTAGCAATGTTCAAATTGTAAATAATGTTTCCCTAACTGTCTTTTTTATTTAATTTTATAACATTATACGTCCAAGCTAAAAGGGTCCAGTTCTCGGCATTTAGTTTCCGAGACATACACGCAGCTTTTCAAAGTTGGGTAAAAAAACTGCGTTTCGTGATTTGACTAAGGGGCACGGTCCATACAAAATTAACCCACGTCCTACAGCAAAGAAAAGTCTCAAAAAAATTATAAAATTGAGTATAAAAAGATGGCATGCTTCCGAACGCTGTCCTTACAGTCTAACATCTAAAAATATTGCTATGAAAATTTGTTCAGGGTTAGTAAATATGTACAATGAATATAACTACAATATTGAAAAATACTTGGCTATCTTGATTTCAATTATTGAGTTCGATCATCGAACAACTGAGTTTTTTTTTCACTTGTTCGACGACCGAACATGTCCGTGACTACCGCCGGACCACCAACGCCAATCGCTTCCATATTTGATAGATAATTAGTACTCAATTGGTACTAATTAGTACTCGAACAACTGAATTGGTACCTTAGTAGTTTTCGAGAAAATCGACTTTGGAGGTGGTCCGGCGGTAGTCATCACGCTCTGTTCAGCAGGACCACCATGTGCGCCGAAAAAGGGGGCATGCTACAGCTGTTTTAAGTACCTATACAAATAATTAGTACCATTATATGTGATTCATTTCGTAAAAAATCAGAACTGAAACATTTGTATTTACCGAGTAATCATGATACTTACGCGCACTCGTTCAGCAGGACCACGATTTTCAATGTATTAAAAGTTTCAGGAGCTTGTCGCTTTCCTCATAGTACCTACATAGAAAATTAGTACCCTGCAAGATAAAATTAGTACCCAAAATTCAGAATTAGTACTGCAGTAGTTTACGAGATATAGGTACCATGCCATTGGTGGGTTGGCGGTAGTCACGGTGTTTTTTCATTTCAAGTTATCCATAAAAACTTCGTGATTTTATCCCAAATTTATAAAAAAAATTGTACCCTTAGAAGTTATAGTGACCGAAAATTCAGATGCCTATATTTTAAGAGGAATTAGCTTTCATTACTTTCCATACTAAATCTCCGCGTATAACCCGATAAAATTAAGTTGTCAATGGTTTTGAACGGTTTTGTAGATGATTGGACACTCGTGCTCAAAGAGTACTTATGTAGGTATACGCTCGTGCTCCGTACTCGTTCCAAAGAAAGGACATTTGGATAGGTTACAAAAGTATTGAAACTGTCAGACAACGTTAAAAATTACTGTAAAAAGGAGGAGAAAATAATAACCCACATAGAGTCCTTACATTTACAATAATTAAGTAATAAAAAAAATATTTAAAATACTATAAAATTATTTATTCATGTCAAACAAAATAATAGTAATAAAATTTCAATCAAAATAATAATAAAAAATATATATATATAAAATACTTTAATATGTAGATACCTTTTCATGTCAAAAAATAATAATACCTATTAATAAAAAGTCAGTCAAAATAATTAAAAATACAATATGTACCTATATACAAATACACATGTCAAAAAAGAATATAAAAAATGTCATCTGTGTATTTCATAATCACAGATGACATTTTTTTTTATATTCTCTTCATTCGCACAAAGTAGATACATACGAATATAATGGCTCATGTATATCATTGAAGCAGCTCAATCCCATTTATTTATGCTTAGTTCTTGGATTTGACTAGGAAGTTTATTATAGAAACGTAGGTAGGTATAGGTATGAGCCTGGTTTTAGATACAATAAGTGTTTGTTCCTAGTATTTACGCTATGGATATCACTGTATCTTTTAAACAGATTAATATTATTATGTACCTACCTACATACATATATGAGATTCTCATAAACGTACCGAGAGGGAACAGTCCTAATATTAATCTCTTTTTTTTGTCTGAGGGAGACTATCAGAGTATCGTAAATTCCAACTCTATTCATAGGTACTGTTGTTCTTTTTTTCTTTTGTTTATGTTCAATGTAGAAAAAAAGAGTTTAGTGTTAGCCAGCTATCCTACCCGGGCCTGCGGACGGCGAGTAATGGGTAGCTCGCCGTCCGATCAGCACCAGGCCCGACAGTCGACGGCGCGTAGTGTTCCACGCGCGCCTCAAAGAGTTGTCAGCAATCAGGACGGGCCCGTCATGGCCGATGCCTGCCCGGGGGTTGAGGATAAATTCGAAAGAGTTACCTCGCCCCTGGGCATTCAGGGCAGGGAGGAACAGGGGTGGGTTTTAGTCAGTAAGAGTCTGACACGCCATCCCGCTCTACCCAGAGCGGGAGAAGTCATTGGATGATTGCCCACCGCACAAAAAAAAAAAGCCAGCTATCCTGACTTGTGATCAAGCTCTATTGACAGGAGAAGGTATTTATATGTGAAACCTAGAGTTTTTTCATGCATAAAATAATCGGCACTGGCAGTATGCGCCTATATTATGACGATAATTATATTACTTAGGTTGAATGAGAAATAATCCAGAACCTATGAACCACCCGGCACAATTCTTAAATACTGCATTATGGAATATGGAAATTGAATTTGATTTACTGCCCCTGAATGAATTTTCATAGCAATATTTTTATATGTTATACTGTAAGGATGGAGTTTGGAAGTACATAATGCCATCTTTTTATACCCATGTTATAATTTTTTTGAGATATTTCTCTTTACTGTAGGACGTGGGTGAATTTGATCCTCCTTCTTTCTTTCTTTTTAAAATTTTCTTACGTTTTTTCAAAAATCAAGCTTTTTTCAGTATCAACTTCAAATAAGTATCTGATAAAAAAAAATGTGCCAGTTTTTGAATATTTTCTAAATCCTTATTATCAAGTAGCTGCACCCCGCGGTTTCACCCATGTTGACCGGGATAAAAAGTAGCCTATGTGTTAATCCAGGGTATAAGCTATCTACATAGGTACTGTGGCGATTGTAGACACAGCCTAAACTCAGCGGGTCTGCACCGGCCTTTAGCTGGCTGTTAAGAATATTGGGGAGTCGATGGAATATATATTAAAAGCATAGGTTTGATGTCAGACTAGAGTTTTGCCCTTGCAAGTGGGCACACATGTTATTCTTATTTAAATCAATATATCTATCGCGCCCTAATCTCTTTTCTTATTCACCTGTAGCCATCAGTTACCCTTTTATACACCGCACTCTCGCGTTGCCAGCGAGTGAGACCTCTATCCTGAACCTTCTACAACGTCCCAGGATCCCTGCAGGCCGTACTGGTGCATTGGGGTCCTACATGTGGCGGTGGTCGCCGGGTACGAGTACCGCATGTAACGACATGTGAGGATAAAAGGAGTGTATGAATAATCAAAGCTGAATGGTTTTATTTATTATAAGTGTTCTTCTCAGGCCACACATATCAAGTGTGCCTTGAGGAATTCATCGACTAGTTCGTGTCGATGGCCATTGCCAACGGGTGGCGAAAGAGTGATTATGCTCTCATTTTAGGAGTGTGGCTCCAGGGCGTAGCCCAACACTTCTTTAGATATACGTACCAGGATAGTATGGCATTCGAATCGCTTTGCGAAAAGCTTAGAAAGGAATTCCCATGCAAACGTGTTTCTTGCAAGCAGCGGAATAATCGATATTTTTAAACTTTTGAGAAGCCGGACGTTGTGTCCGAGGCGTGTGAACACTCAGATGATAGGAACGAGGATAATGATGCACATTTATTTTCTAGCTCAATAATCAAAACAAATCCACAAATTGATTTAGAGGATGAATATTACGATGATGACCAGAGCTGCGTTGAGGCCAGCCTAGTCGATGATGTGCAAGACTATGGAAACTTACTACGGCCTAGGCGACGTTGACCAAAGTTGTGATGATAGCAGCCAGGTTAATGTGAAGAACAAGAAGGATTACGTGGATGAAAATACAGAATCGGGTCAGTCCTTTGCAATTAGTAAATAAGTTGTTGAGTTACGAGTAATAAAGGATATTTGGTTAATTAATCGGTGTAAAATAATTTATCCCATATCTAGCCCGTAACAATATAATATTCTGTATCTTGTACGCTTTGTTCATACATTTCGTAAAGTTAGAAAGGTAGATCATAAACTAAATAAAGAACTTAGATTTCTGCGAGGTAGACATGAGTTTTATGAATATTTAACTTGATCGAAACTAAACGTTGTTGATTGGTTGTAGTTGTTGGTTAGTGACGTGTGGTTTAATAGTTAGGCGGCCTCTAAACGGTCAATTATATTGCACAATATTGCGAATTGTGCAATTTAATTGACCGTTTAGGGTTAATATTGAAGATTGCACAATGATTGGCCGAAAGTTTGAGCGAGTTTAATTTTTATTGCACCATGTTTTTTCATTGCATCGTGTAGGGTCAGTATTGCGCAATATTTTTCAGTCTGTGGTTCGTCGTCACGAGGAGTACACGCGCGCATGCAAAATGGCGGAAAAAGAGAATCCAAAAGTTAAGGAAAGGGAGTTTATCTGCGAATGTATCCAATTGTACAGAGAATTGCCGTCTCTGTGGAATGTCAAGTGCAAAGAATATCATGACCGTGATAAAAAAAACAATGCTTACGAAACATTGTTGTCTAAATACAAAGAGATGTTTTCACAGGCAAGCAAAGATGATGTGAAGAAAAAATTCAATTCTTTAAGAACTAACTACCGGAAGGAGCTCAAGAAACACCTCCAGTCGATGAAATCCGGATCTAGTACAGACGACATTTACGAACCTACTTTATGGTATTTTAAAGAAATGTTATTTTTAAAAGATCTGGAATCCGCATCGGATTCACAGTCTAGTATGGATACTCAGTCTACTATAGGTAGTCCGGGAGGAGAGAGTGAACCTTCTGCTTTGGACAATACTAACACACAGGTAAATTTTAATTTATTTAATTTAAATGAATACAAAATTGTGTTTTACGAGACCATTTTATTTTGCCAGGGAACTGCACCTTCGTTGTTACAAAATCCACTGTATTCGTCCCGTGCTTGCTTCGCGATATTCAGCGAATTTTTCTTATTGATATTTTCCAATGTTGTCAACTGGAATACTTCCTGAGATGGCGGGTGTATTATTCCTGATTCGTTATCTTCACGAAACATGAATGATGGAGATAAATACGAACGCGATTTTCTCAGAAAATTGTGTAGATAACAACAAGTCAAAACAATTTTCCTTACTTTTATTGGATCAAAAGGAAATGCCCTTTGAAATACTCCAAAACGAGTAGCTAGTATACCAAAAACACTTTCAACCATTCTTCTAGCTCGCGATATTCGATAGTTGCATATTCTTTTCTCTTTTGTTAATCCAGTTTGGCTATATGGTTTCATTAAATTTTGAGACATTGGAAAAGCATCGTCCCCAACAAAAAAGTATGGGAGTTTTCGGGAACTTCCTGGCAACAATGCAGGTGGTGGGATATTTAAAGCATTATTTTTTAATTGCTGTCCAAATGCTGTATTCTGCAGCACACCTCCATCTGATACACGACCATTAGTCCCAACATCAACCATAATGAACTCGTAGTTTGCATTTACAACCGCCATCAACACAATACTGAATGTTTTTTTGTAGTTGTAGTAGTATGATCCAGAACCAGGAGGTTTCTTTATTTCCACGTGTTTGCCATCTATAGCACCGATTACATGAGGGGCATTCCACTGGCTCTCAAAATCTTTGGCAACTTGTTGCCATTCCTCGGCTGTTTGCGGTAACTGAAAATAAAATAAAAACAAATTATTTATCTTTTTAGGAAGATACTACAACTGTTGGAGCGAATCAAGCATCATCATATGCAGTTCCGAAGACTAAAGCTAAAAAAATAAAGAGAAAACTTGATGATGACCTTATGGAATTGGCAGCTAACCGTCTTAGAGAGAAACCAGACGAATATCAAAATTGGGCTTTGTCTTGTGCTGCAGATTTAAAGAAAATGGAACCAATGCAACAAATCTTTGCTAAAAATGCTATTGGTGCCATTATCATGGAAGGACAATTAGGGCTTTTACACCGCAATTCGGTAAAAATAAATACTCCAACAGTTACGATAACTCCATCTCCGACATATACCAGATCCACGCCAACTCCAACAGGTTACAGCGGCACGCCATCGCCTCGATATTTTATAAACTATTCTCAACAGCAAAATTCTGAACTTCCATCTGAGCAGCTGCCACATAACCAGCAGTACTTCCAAGAGAATAATCAACAGAACATGAACAATTTTCAACAGGAAAATGATGCTGATGACGCGAACGAAGATACATTTTCTCAATATATACAGTTTAATAAATAAATGAAAAGATTATAATCTTTATTTACCTTGATAAATTCCTTCAAAACATGTATTATCGCATCGCATGTTTCCATAATTATTAAGGAAAGACTTTGTGGAGAAATAGCACTGTGAAACTTTAAATCTTCCAGAGTATTTCCAGTCGCTAGATACCGTAATGTTATTGAAAGCCGTTGAAAAGGTGGTATTGCTTCCCTCATGTTTGTATTTTTTTTCTCAATCAATGGCGTGACCAATCCTAGTAGCTTTTGAAACTGTTCAGAGCTCAGTCGTACAAAATTGTTGAAGTCTGCTTCCTCAGTTAACATCAAGTCTTTTAAAAGATTTTCGTGAGTATATTTCTGCCTTTTCTTGTACCAATCTTTCGACCAGCGACGTGTTCGTTTACGTTTAGCCACAAGCAACAACACTACAGCTGCAGCTAAATCTTGTTCGGACATGTTGCTTCGCACGGTGCACACGGGATCAATACTATTCTCCGACTGAACGCGAAAACATTGTGCTGTTCGTATTATTGTGCAATATAATTGCTCGTTTGGATTCAGAGCTCCTTTCAATCTTATTGTACAATAAAAGTATTGTACAATGTTATTGTAGGTCTAGAGGCCGCCTTAGTGGTATTCGATATTTTATTCTCAAAATGCAAGCAAATATTAATATTGAGGCGAGGGCGACTATTAGTGCGCTACATAAAAGTGGTCTTAATAAAACACAAATAGCTGATGAAACCGGACTGAATGTGAGTTGTTGATGAATTGCAACTTAAATTTTTATTTGAAATCTATACAAATTATTTGGTGACTTATGGGTTAGTAAAATTGTTTTTATTGTTTTTTAAATCCATCTTAAGGCCTAAAAGATAAATAATTACATGTTTATTATTGGATTTATAAATGCAGAGTTTTTATATTAAATATTATTATATTATATAAATATGAAGTCACTTTAGTATTTTGTTACCTATAGTTGCCTAATATCATTTTTGGTTTTGTTTTAGAGGAATACTGTAAGTCTCTGGATCAAACGATATGAGGAAGAGGGTAGCCTTGCAAGTCGGCAGCGAAGTGGAAGGCCGTTGCTTATTAGCGAGGCGCAGCGACGACATATGGTGGCCGAGTATGAAAACAATGGTTTCACAGTTCACACCTACGAGACGCTTTTCGGAGTTATTCGAAACCTCATTACAAACTGTTCGCTGTGCCCTCCACGCTGAAGGCTTGCATCACAGAAGACCAGCAAAGAAGCCTTTCCTAACAGAAAAACATAAACAAGACCGATAACGTTTCGCACGGGATTATTTAGATTTTGACTGGAATACTATCATATTTGCAGATGAAAAGACATTTAAATCTAGTCAAAAAGGTAGGCTATATTTATGGCGCAAGGATAACACTCGCTGGTGTGAAAAAATGTAATCCCTAATACAGACTCAGGTCGAATTACGATTAATATGTGTATATTGATGAGTGCAGCAGGGCCAGGAGAACTGGCTTTTATTCCTCCACGCGCCAACAGTTCTAATTATGAAGAAGTATTACTATTAGATGATGTCATGCTACCTACTGTGCCCAACATTTACCCAGCTGATGAGTTGAGACAATTCGCATTTGTCCAGGACAACTGTCCTATTCACCGGGCGAGCACTGTTCGTAAGTGGTTTCACAATCACCCGGAGATAATTGTTGTTCCATGGCCAGCGCGATCACCCGTTCTCAATCCCATAGAAAATATATGGGGTTTGATGGTGAAAAGGTGGGAGACACGGGATGAGCGGTGTATAGAACAATTAAAAACCCACTGCATGGAGGTGTGGGAAAATTTAAGAGGAACCGAAATATATGGTAATATTGTAGGGTCCATGCACAAACGTCTACTTGACTGCATTGAAAGTAATGGGGGTTACACAAAATATTAACCTAGATGTTGTGTTTTTAATATATAATTAGACGGTGTAACAAAATATTTAGTGATACCTATTAACGTCCGTAATTATTTAATGTTCTTAAATTGAAGTTTAGTCTATCTTCTTTTCGTCAAGAAAATGACTACTTAAGCTATAACCTCAATAATAAATAAATTTAATTGTGACGTTATAACATAACGTCACAATTAAATTTATTTATTTGTATTAAAAAAAATGTTTTTTTTCTTATAAATAAATAAACGTTTATAGTCTAAATCATATTTGTGTACTAATTTTCAATAAACTCTGCTGAATACCAATACTTACGTATAATAAGTGGGTATCAGTTTGTGTTAAATTACAATATTCTTTCCTTGTTATGTTATTATGAATTGACTTAGTGGGTATACAACAAAAAGTCTTATGAACAGTTACAAGAGAACTCATTTTATCTAGGTAGGAATGTGACTTCACAATTCTCATAAAAGTTTGGTAATTTTAAGTAGGTATACATAAATTAAACGAATAAATATTGTTGTTATGATTCAGAACTACTTTTTTATTTCCACCTTCCAACACCGATAAGATAAAATACGTAATCGCATATTTATAGGTAATAACAATACAATAACTGATATTTAACTTTTTATAAAAAATAAATAATAAGCATGAATATATTATAAATAAACTTAAATACTTAACAAAATCTTGCAACCTGTTGGGCACCGACATGTACAAAATTGTACATTTCGACTCCGCTAGCCGCTACCCTCAGGCACCGCATGTACAAAATTGTACAAGTCGATTCACGCGTTTAAAACCTCTATTATTACTATAGTGCAAGGTTTTTAATACTGTGGCAAGGTTCAATCATTTGGGTCATGAAATAGTCTGTAGTAACCATAGATTTTTACCAAAAATATAAATTGAGGGTATTTAAAAAAAAAATAATACGGTGCCTCACAGATTGAGACTAATTGACGTTTGTTGCGCCTGGTGCTTAAAATACAAACATGATTATGTTTTCAAATAAACAATTACAGCAATTCCTTGTAATTAAGATTCGAACTCGGACCTCATTGACCGTGATTCCATTGCTTAGCCCAAACAGCTACCGGAACATGTTAGATTTATGCGAATATTAGGAATGCTGTTCATTACATTGCTAAAATTCGCATAAATATAGGGTCGTCATTATGACACGTATTCAAAATGCAACAAAAATATAATGTTATTTCGCGTAGTGCGACGACAGTTCATTAGTGTGTGTTATCTGTGGAATTTTGAGGCATCACTCATAGAAAGTTGTTCATATCCATGGGCAGAACCGGTTTCTTAAATATGACCACATCTTTCCGTTACAGTTTGTATTTGACTGCACGTGTATAAGGATTGGCAAAACGCTCGGAACAGTGCCGTGTTACTTGGAGCAGCGTGCTATGCAATCTACCTTAGCCCATGAGCCCTGGCATACTCCTCACATACCTATGGTGAGGAGCTTACGAACGGCGCTTATAGAGGACTCAACAACACCATATCGTCCGCGTAACTAATGTTATTGTATTGCTCGTCTATGGAACATTCGATATTGGTGTTACTAAGTCTCTCGATGAGTCCGTTTGCGTAGGTACAGTTTGAAGAGACGAGGCGAGGTTAAACTTCCTTGCCTTACACCACACTTCAATCAGTAGGTACGCATCGGAAGTCACGCCAGCCCATTTTATTATAATAACTAGCTGTGCCTGCGGTTTCACCCGCGTTTATGGGTACTGAGTCGTAGCGTGATGTTATAAAGTCTATAGCCTTCCTCAATAAATAGGCACGGGTAAATAGGTCAGTGTAAAATGGTACCTCGCAAAGCTACTGGCGGCGGCTGGCCAGCGCAAGCGCATCCCCACATCCCTCATGATCGCCCGCCTTGCACATCATGAATGTGCGCGTGGTACTTGATTAAGAGGAAATTATGCGGGCGGAGAGACTTTTGAAAATTAGGTATTTGAAGAAACTATCGCTGTCGCTCTGCGAGCGCTCGGCGTCCGGCCGCTCTATCCATGTGTGTGAAAGTTGATAGTGTGTGCGTGTTCATTATTATCTACGCAAAAAGATTTTCGTTTCTTATTTTGAGTTGTCTATTGGACTTTTTCTCACTGCTACCCTTTTGATTCGGCTTATGTTTACTGGGACTTCCTGATCCTGACATACTGTTTTTAACCGACCTCGCAAAAAGGAGGAAGTTCTATGTTTGACTGTATGTATGATCTTTTATTTTTTATTTATGTCCACCGATATCTCTGTCATTTGTGGACTTGTGGACGGATTTTCGAATATCTTTTTTTATCCTCCAGAGGTGACCACCTTTGGAGTATACTCTTTCTTTTGCTTTTTGCAATTGCTTTAGCGCTTTTTGAAAAAATCAACATAAACAAAAAATGTGTATACGTGGATGACGTTTTGGTTTACTGCAATTACGAGTATGTTCTAATTCCATGTTCACATGGAACATGGAATTAGAACATACTCCTATTGGGGTGATCAATTCGGACGTAACTTTAATATTTGGTTTTAGTTCTAGGGTTTAACAACTAAAAAGTGAAAAATAAAAGACTTTTTACAAAAAATACAACCGACTTCCAAAACAAAAATACACTTAAACTTAAAAATAACTTTAATTTCGGAAGTCGGTGTAACGAAGAAATAAAATACAAACACAAATTTTAAGTGTAAAAGAATTTTCAAAAATATACTCAATACAACCTCACAAACTCACAATCTTTACCTCTTTATAATATTAGTATAGATTTGGTTGTTGTACCAATAATCAAAAACGTTAACGACTCCTTCAGGGACTCCGGTTTGCGTTCTCATTTTATACTATAGAACATCTTAAGACACCAAATCGAAAGCTTTTGACAGATCTAGAAAACTGGCGTAGACAGGCGTTTTCCTGTCAGTGTAATACCAGACAGTGTGCTTGAGGGTTCTCTATTGTGTTACCTAACTTTTTTATCCATAATCTAAAGTGCCATATTTTTTTTTGTCCCAATCATCAAATGTCCGAATGATAACTTGCTCGAACTTAATGGCACTTAATATCACATGCCATACAATTTAAATCCCTAAATACAATATGCCCTAAATCCGTTTGTCATAAACATTACAATCAATAATATACAAAAGACTTAAAACCGTTTTCAATATAAGTTATAAGTCCTAAATTCAAATTATATAATGTTTATTTCCTAATAATATTTTTAAAACTTCGTTTAGCAAAGGTTTCGCTATGAACTTTTCTCAGGCGTTACGTAGACACGAGTTATATGCAATACGAGTTATAGAGCCATTCTATCATGAAATTAGCTTAGGATTGATCTACAAATTATTAATGAATTAATTAAGCTACGTTTAAGTAACATTTTATTGTAATTAAATATAATCTGATTTTGTATTACAATTGTTTATTAGTTTAACAAATCAAACTGATACAATACATAAATAGTAAAGGTGCAAAAGCAATAAATGGCTTTTGTCACGGCTTCGGCGACGCATATGTATATATATATCACTCAATAAAACAGTTGATTGTGAACATGTGGTTTTTATTTCCCTATAAGAAGCATGCAAACAAGCATACACCATGCATGCAACAAGCATTCAGCAAGCAAGTGAATATACAAGCAAGCACGCAGCATGCAAGGAGCCAAGCAACATGCAGCATGCAAGCAAGCATCCAGAATCCAAGCAAGTATGCAACATGTAGCATGCAAGTGAGCATGCAACATGCAGCATCCATGCAGCAAGCAAGTGAACACGCAAGCAACCAAGCAACATGCAGTACGCAAGCAAGCAGCGAGAATGCAAGCAAGCATGCAACATGTAGCATGCAGCAAGCATGCAGCATGCAAGCGAGCATGCAACATGCAGCAGGCATGGTTTCTGTCACGGCTCCGGTGCTGTGAGGCTTTGAGGCGATTCTAAATTACACTCTAGGGGTAGGGCAGACAAGACTCCGTAAAGTCGGATTTACAGCGATTCGTTTCTGTCACTAAAACCTAATTTTTAGCAAATGTTTTAGGACTAACAATTTTTATTATATGAATATCGAAATAATACACATTATACGATACAATACTTAGGACATATGACTTTATTTAATTAAAAATTAGGAGATTTAATTATTATAGTACTCGTTAACATGACAGAATAGTTTTAGAAGTAAAAATAATTATGTGTAACTAAATTTCGAATTTTTGAACATTATGGTTACTGAAGTTTGTAGCAAACGTGTTAGGGATAATGATTTTTGGACAAACATTTTAGTAGAAGAAAGGGAGTACCATGCTTGAGGCATAGAACATCCGTTTCTGTCGACAGCCCCTGCCTAAAACCGAACTGCGAGTCACTCAGGTTTATGTGACGGTTCAAAATACGATCAAACACACTGCCCAGCACTTTCACCACTGTCGTAGCTAATGAGATAGCCTGTAATTGCTGTTATCAGATGCATCGCCCGTTTTATTTTTGATTTTTGGCACAACCGCGGTCGTCATACACTCGTAACTACGAGTTACTTAGGCAAAATGCAAAACATAGCAAGAACTCTAGGCAGATGAACCCGCATGCTGCAAATGCTCAACACTAATGCCATCGTGCCCTGGTGACTTACCCCTAGTCATTTTTGGTATAACGGCAGATACATCTTTAGTCGTAAAAGATGGTATTACAACTGGCCCCAAGGTAATCCACCTGATTTCATTAGTATTGACCATTCCCGGCCTACTGGCAGTAGGTTCTATCTGAAAAAGCATACTTATTCGCAATGTCTCGCGGCTGTTACTCCGTTAAAATTAAGAGGAACAACAACTACTAAGTTTTCTTGTAACTTTCCAAAAGTTTATGAAACTTTTATTTGCGTGGTGTGATGCGAAGATATCCATCTTAGTTTACTCGTCGTTATTTTGAAACCATTTAAGTTTGGATTTGAACCGACGCCGAGACTCCACCATGCTATTATATGTATATTCGTCCATTAGTAGGCCTACCGTATTGTAATCACGTTTGAAAGTCAAGTCTAGCAACCTCATGAGCACCACGAATATGCTTATTCCAGCCTAACACAACACGCTTTCCTTTTAAAGTTTTTACTCTGGAATGTGAGCTGGTTACAGCTGATTCACACAAAATCGCAACAATTTTCTCAGACAACTTATCAATTACCACATTATGCTCTTTATAGTGACATATCATCATTCTCCTGCCGTTATCCCAATTTATTTGGGGACGGCGCAACATGTCTTTTTCTTCCATAATCGTCTATTAGTCGTCATCTCTGTAATCACCCCCTTTTCACCCATATCCTCTTCCAGACAGTCCATCCATCATTTCTTTGGCCTTCCCCTACTCTTATAGCCATTCACATCCATACACAAGACTTTTCTTCATTCCTCCGCATCACATGCCCATACCACGACAACCGATTTCCACGTCAGCGGTGCCACTTTCAGACTTCCTGTTATATACTCATTCCTAATTCTATCCATGCGCGTAACCACACATCGCTCTTAGCATTCTCATCTCAGCTGCATGGCATGCATGCAATTGCTTTTCATTCATCCCTTTATAGTGACATACTCGTATGTATAGTTAAAATTAATTGTTGCTTTAATTAGTAATTCTAGTCTTTCATAATATTTGCACGTCATAGTACGAGTATGTTGGCAAACATGTCAGAACTTTTTTTTTACCTCTTTTTCATCTTGCTAGAATAAACATATTTATTTGCAAAAACGTGTGTAAGCATTAAGAATTTAAGGTGGATTTAAATTCTTAATGTGTACACACGTTTTTGCAAATAAATATTATTATTCTTATTCTATAAACATTTACACGAATTTGAAAAATTTAGCTATCCTCTATCCTTACGTGGTAATATCATTGTGCGCCACAGCATTGAAGAAAAATCAAAACGGCGACGGACGACTTGGTCAATTTAGTTCAATACCCTTTACATGTATGATCCTTATAGCTGTAGCGACATCTATGACGCCGCACACGAACTAAAAATAGCAAGAATTCTACATCGCGCAAGCAGAGTTCTCCGCGCGATTTGAACATATACAACAGTCCGAAATCAACCATTGGGCAGTTGCCCGGACCAGACACAACACCCGTCTGGTCGGAGGATCCTCCCTTTTCAATGGAGGTTGTGGAACTTTACACCCTGTTCCGCATACCCCCAAACTGGTGACCCTCGAGCATGAACGTCAGCGCAGCCTTCGTGCAGCTACTTCAGCGTGACGTCATCATCATCGCTTCCTTCAAGCTCTTGAGCAACGAGTCCTACAGCCAGCCAGTACCAACGACTTCTACGGGTATCCTGACCACGAGCATGCAGCGGACGCGCATTCCTGGTCAGCATCCTCAGCCACTTTCATCAACTTCAACCTCATCAGCGATCTTGGCGCAGCGAACAGCACCTTCGGCCGGTCGAAGAACCTCTCCTGGTCGACGCCAGCAGTCAAGCCACTACGTCGCACAGCACCGCTCCGATCCACTGGAGCCCGCAGCACCACTCCGACCCACTGGAGCCTGCAGCATCATCCCGACTCACTGGGACATCATCACCCCGACTCACTGGGGCATCATCCCGACTCACTGGGACAGCAACACCCCGACTCACTGGGGCATCACCGCAGACAGTTCCGACTCACCGTGAACTATGCGGCTCTTCCGGTTCCGACTCACTGGAACCAACCTTCCACTGGCCCGGCAAGCATCACAAGATGTATGGACGACTCATCAAGAACCATCGATCTCCGATCTCCGGAGGGGAGTGATGTAGCGACATCTATGACGCCGCACACGAACTAAAAATAGCAAGAATTCTACATCGCGCAAGCAGAGTTCTCCGCGCGATTTGATTTGATACAACAGTCCGAAATCAACCATTGGGCAGTTGCCCGGACTAGACACAACACCCGTCTGGTCGGAGGATCCTCCCTTTTCAACGGAGGTTTGCGGGACTTTACACCCTGTTCCACGCACCTTTATAGCAATGAGTCGATATTAGAGATAGGTCGGTTAAAGATGATATTATTCTGAAGCCACATTGGAATGTAAGGAACGAAACAAAATACATTTAAGTTTAGTGATAATGATAAATGATATTTATTTTGTAAACAGGTTACAAGTAACACTTTTACACGTCAATGTTTTTTGTCAGTTTAAATTAGATGAGGCCGATGTTAGCTAGCTGACTACCCTGAGAAGAAACACCGAAACAAACTCAGAGGTCAAAGTCTCTTTTGAAGTGTTTTAATCCATACAATATTAACTGGTCAAATCATAAGAGAACCATGTACGTTAATGTCTGAGATATGCTTTTGAGGAAAGCACCACGCAGGTTTGAGTGGACCTGTCCAGAAAGTGCAAGCATTTGTCAGTTATCGTGTAGCTCAAATCAGAACTTTAAGAAGCTCAACGAGCCAACGAACAGTACCAAAGTATGGACATTTAGGTAGGCCACAAAAGTACTTAAACTCCCAGACAATCATGAAATCTACGTGAATATAACGACCTACACAGTTCTTACATTCACAATATGCTGAGGACCAAGCAGATTAGTGTCTGTAATGCTCTTTTGAAGAAAGGACCACACATTTTTGAGTGGACCTGTCCAGTGAGTGCAAGCATCTGTCAGTAGTCGAATAACTCAACTTAGAACTGCTAAGGAGCTCAATGACTCGACGAACAATACCAAAGACAGGACATTTGGGTAGGCCGCAAACATACTCAAACTGTCAGATAACGTTTAAAAATTACTCGAAAAAGTAAAAAAAATAACACACATAGTCCCCACATTTACAATAATAAAGTAATAAAAAAATACAAAGTAAATAGTCATCTCAAAAAAATAAAACAAAATGTCAATCAAGCCAAAAGCCTCGACGACCACCTGTCGAAGCTGTCGTTGCGCAGTTGGATCAAAGGCCTGATACAGAAGGCAGTACTCCTCGATACCGAGGTGCTTGATACTAACAATCGCAGGGTCGATAAAAAAAAGGGTGGTATGGTATGGAGGTTTTTCCGGGCTCTACATGGGCCCGATGTCGACCAATGAACGTCCGCAGCCTAGCTACGTGTCGGTGACCTCTTTGAAAAAACCAAAGGTTTTGTCTCTGCAATTATGGACGAAGTTATCATGACGAAAAACTACCGGAGATTTTGTTGTGAAGGACGGCACGGTTGACATCTGTCGGGCATGTCATCGTCCGGGAGAATCAATCCGCCACATAATGTCTGGTTGCTCCCGTCTAGGTAACGGAGAGGATTTGCATAGGCACAATCTTGTAGCAAGGATTTTCCAACAGCAACTCTGAAATACTCTTGTGGAATCGGCAGTGCCGTACTACAGGTACTATGTGCCCGATCCAGTTCTCGATAATGGTCATATTTCACTGTACTGGGATCGATCCATCATCACTGATAGGACTATTGTAGCCAATAAGCCTGATATAATGGTTGTAGACCGAATCGAGAGGCGTGAAATGATCGTTGACATTACCGTCCCGCATGACGAGAACCTCGTGAAAGCAGAAAAAGATAATCAAACCAAATATCTTGACTTCTGCCCAGAGGTCGTCAATAAATTCGAAACAGAATTATCGCGCCTCTGGGCACTCAGGCAACTGAAAGAACAGGCCCTGTAGACGAAGTAACATCGCTTCGTAGCGAAACGATATCTAAATTCGTCATCGTCTCTGAGATATCGATAAACATTTCCTAGCGTTAGCGTTCCTTCGTTATCTTTTTTGGCGATCACGATCGAGGCGAAGGCGAACTCTGAAAGCGCTGCTTGTCTACGCATTTGTATGGGATAAACACGATGGCAATTCGTTTCTTTATGGTTTCGTTACGAATTATAACATTGTCTACCAACTTGCGATAACGATGTCGACAGTCGACTGACCACGTGACTTAGCGCGGTTTATGTCAATCTCATAGATTTTAGTCTTTTCTAACTTCGTTATCGTTTTTAAATTGTTACTTTGTCTAAGCCCCCTGGGGTGGGTTTTAGTCAGTAAAAGTCTGACATGACCTCCCTCTCCACCCAGAGCGGGAGAAATCATTGGATGATTTCCCACCACCACAAAAAAAAAGTATCTTGACTTGGCTCGCGAGGTTGTCGACATGTGTGGACTCGGCAATCATTGTGCCGATAGTCGTGTCAGCCAATGGCCTTATAGACACGAGCTTCGACCAACACCTCAGGAGGCTCTGTTTAGGCGGCTGGATCAAGGGCTTGATTCAGAAAACTGTACTTCTGGACACGGCTCGCACTGTCAGGCGGTTTCTCTCTCTGGAGCTCTGACCGCCGGGTAGCCCGGGACCCTGTTTCCGATACCAGTGGGATACTATTTTTTATATATATAAAATTTATAATGAAATATTCAGAAATATAATGTATATGTTTAGAGGAATGAATAAACGGAATAATAATAAAATGTCACCGTGTATAAAAAGGATAAAGTATAACGAAAACATTGGCTTATGTATATCACTGAAGCAGCTCATTTAAGCCTTTTTGTCTTCAAGGTAATTTTTAACTTTCATTTAGAGATGTTATATTAGGGTCATTCATTAGATAATCCTCAATTTCAATATAGTAGTTATCGCATATTATGATACCATACCTATTACTGGGTATTAGCCAAATATTAGTAAACCGATTCAATATTAGCTAATCTATTATTGATACTTGCGTAGTATCCCCACAATAATTAATATGAAATACAAGTTATTCGTGATAATGCACGGTAAATAGTGAAACTGTGAAACGGTGAATAAATTTTCCTTCATACTTGATGCTTTAGGACTGTCAACGTTATGTTGGCGTATTAAAAAAGTGAATCACTACGCGTAATCCTACTAATACCTGATAGCATAGCGAAGTGAGTCGCCTCGCTATTACACGTCCCTATTATTTGACTAATACCTGGTAACCTATTACTCTATATTCACTTATCCTAATACGAATATATGTGGCTTGTATTATAATACCTGTACCTATTACGAATATATTAGTCACACCTCTGTGTAAAACGCTTTCTGGCATAGCTTACGTTTATTAAATGATTTAAATTTATAAATGCTTAGTTCTTGTATTTGGCTAGGAAGTTTATTATAGACCAGGACCAGAAAATAGGTGTCAGTTCGTTTAGATGTCAATGTATTCATTACATTGACATCTAAATGAACCACCTATTTTCTTGAGCC
This sequence comes from Polia nebulosa, assembly GCA_951329385.1. Taxonomy (NCBI): domain Eukaryota; kingdom Metazoa; phylum Arthropoda; class Insecta; order Lepidoptera; family Noctuidae; genus Polia; species Polia nebulosa. Next base: position 28,385,738 of record OX589588.1, read on the forward strand.
TGGTTTATGAACAACAGTGTTTGTTCCTTGTATTTACGCTATGATATCACTGTATTTTTTAAACAGATCAATATTTTATGTGCATACATGAGATTATCATAAATATACTGAGAGGGCACAGGCATAATATTAATCACTCTTTTGTCTCTGAGGGAGTGTCTGGGACTTAATCTAAATGTATATTGCATGAATAGTCCTTTTTTTTGTATAACAGAAAATTGTCTGAATATCGGCGGCATTTCCCCACAACATAATGCCGTACGACATTAGAAGTCGGTGCTATTTTTTTTGTAAAAAGTTTTATATTTTTTTACTTTTTAGTTGTGGTTCCCCATTAATCTGTGTTAAAAATTTATAGAAATACGATAGCAGTAATCGCAGTTGATTTACAAAAAAAAAATTTGCAAATCCGTCAATATATGACGGAGTTATGCCCGAACATACATAAAAAAAAAACATCCGATTTGATAACCTCCTTCTTTTTGAAGTCGGTTGAAAACAACTGAAGTACCCTATACTAAACGGGCCAAACCACGCGCGCGCACGCGTACGCTGCTGAGCTAAGTTTTTTCGACAGTTTATCTGGCAGCTCCACTGAAGCTTCGCATCCAAAGTTAAGCCTAAGAACACTGGAATCTTCGAGTTTCAATTCTTCACATTTTATTGATACACTAGTGTTCACTTGTGTTACATTAGGTAATGTGAACTTTTTACATTTAGTTTTTATCTCGTTAAGAATAAGATTATTGATATTAAACCAGTTGACTACAGTTGAAAGGAACATCATCAATAACCACCTACTGACGTTTGAGTTTTAATAAAATTGAAGTGTCGTCGGCAAACAACACTATATCATGTTTGCCCTTTATGAGGTAAGGCAAGTCATTGATATAAATTATAAACAAAAAATTAACTAGACTGAACCTTGGAGAACCCCTATTCTGACTATAGATCCGGGCGATCTTTTATCGTTCACATCAACTCTCTGAATCCTATTACTCAAATATGAAGTAAGAAGATCCAGAGAGGTGCACCGTGCTGGAGAGGCGTCACGGCGTCCTCACCTTCCGCCTGACGCAGGTTCCCACCGGACACGGCTGTTTCGGGAGGTTCCTGTGTCGGATAAGGCGGGAGGAAACGCCCGCATGTCACCATTGTGCGGATCGCCCTGAGGACATGGTGGAGCACACGGTGGAGATCTGCCCCGCTTGGGCGGAGCACCGCCGTGTCCCAGTATAAATATGGACAGTACGGAAACTACGTGCAAACGTTCGAAACGGCACACTCACACAGACGCGCGCATCTACGCTAGCCCTAATGGCTCAGTTACACCTTCCGATTTCAAGGGACCCAATTTCAAGGGAAACAAACTAACTAGGAAATATGAAGCGAGCGATTACACTATCCTAAATTGAACTCCTAAATCGGGCTCCTAAGTCGGCAGTGTTGCCAACTCTTACAAATTCGAGTCCAGACAGAATATCAAAAGTTGCTATAAAGTCTCTTAAAAACTGATTCTACCAGGAGCGGACTCAGATTCTTTTTCCGGGAAAGGGACTTTGGGAAATTTTATTTTATTTTAAACACATACAAAAATACTAATAGCCTATTTGTAGCGACGAAGTCGCTAAATTGGCAACACTTAGCTCTAAATCGGAGTGATGCGATTACACTATCCTAAATCGTACACAATTTAGGAAGTCAAATCGGGACCTTTCAATCTCACTAAATCGGACACTAACTGCTCTAACTGCTATTACACCTTCCTGTTTCCTAAATTGGGTCCCAATTTAGGAACAAACTAACTAGGAAGCAGGAAGCGAGCAATTACACTATCCTAAATTGAACTCCTAAGTCGGCAGTGTTGCCAACTCTTACAAATTCGAGTCCCTAAACAGAATATCAAAAGTCGCTCTAAAGTCTCTTAAAAACTGATTCTACCAGGAGCAGACTTAAAAATAAAAAGAGCGGACTCGGATTTTTTTTCTGGGAAAGGGACTTTGTGAAATTTAATTTAATTTTAAACACAAACCAAAATACTACTACCCCATTTGTAGCGACAAAGTCTCTAAATTGGCAACACTTAGCTCTAAATCGGGGTGATGCGATTACACTATCCTAAATCGTACACAATTTAGGAAGTCAAATCGGGACGTCCCAATCTCACTAAATCGGACACTAACTGCTCTAACTGCTATTACACCTTCCTGTTTCCTAAATTGGGTCCCTTGAAATCGGAAGGTGTAATTGAGCCATAAGCGATAGTCGCGGACTCGCGGTGAGCGCACAGCGCAGTTGCGGCTGCCGTGTCGAGACGAGTGGTCGTGTTATCTCTTGAGCTACGGACCGTTTTAAAATGCCACGAGCGTATTGCGCAGTGTACTGTTGTATGAACTCGGCTTCTTCAAATCCGGGGCTTTCGTTTTTTAAACTCCCTGCTGATCTTGGAAGGTACCTAATAATGATTTAATTATGAAAAATAAAGACTTTTTTTAAAATATTAATGGTTTTTCATTTACATCACACGCATTTTCTGGTTGAAACGCGGTAAGGTGCGCTGCTGCAGGGTTAACTAGCTATCGGGCGAGCGCCCCGCATATTGACTTCACTTTAACACCCTCGAAAACCGTGAAAATTTTTGCGTGACGTGAAAAAAAAAAAGGGTACGGGCCTTTGTGGCATGAAATCAATAATTGAACTAAAATAACAGCCACCAACTGCATTAGACTGCTTGAAAAGTAGTGTCCGACCGAAATTTCGGTTTCGGTTTCGGTTTCGGCCAGTTTCGGCCAAAAAATTAAGTTTCGGCCCGAGTTTCGGTTTCGGCCAAAAACGGCCGCACCCTTCGGCCGCGCCGAAACTTACAACATCGTACCTTCGGGTCGCGCTTATGCACCTTACATAATAAAAAAAAAGGTTCGCTAAAATGATTACCAAAGGTGATCAATTTGATTATTTTGATTATCTAATTATATTTGAATTAGCCATTCGAGGCTAACTGATTGTGATATTTGTGAGTATAATTAAAATGTAAGTAACTGAAAATAAATCAACATAATATATGAGCATCATATTTTAATAATAAATTTGTTTTATTTTATACCACCATTAAAAAATCGCTAACTTTGTGTTACAAATAATGTATTTTTTTCACTTTATAGGGTAGTTAAATTTTCAAATAGAACCTCTGTAACTGTGCTGAAATTTCATTGTGATAAATCTTTGAAAGTAGAAACCTGTAATTATAGGTCGGCGAGATATTAATTTTAGAAAAAAACGGGCTTACTAACATGTTTTCGACTTTTAAAGGACTTTTTTTTTTATAAAAGGTTCGGTTTCGGTTTCGGTTTCGGCCGAAACTACAATCAAACCGAACCTTCGGTTTCGGTTTCGGTTTCGGCAAAATAACATGTTTCGGTCGGTCACTATTGAAAAGTGACTTGTTTGGAAGTTTTTAGTTGTTTTTAACAGTCGAGATTTTTTAAAATATCCAATTTTTTTATTAGTTAATTTTTACAGTCGGGTTTTTTTGAAAATAAACAATTTTTATATGTATAATATCATTGGGTATAGGACAAATAAAACAAAAATTAAATATGTAGGTAGTTAAAAAATCGTTAAAGTGGTACTGAAACGTGAGGACTGCCTAAAAAACATTACATATTAGAATGGAATTTAAATGCGGACACGGATTCAACATCATAAGAGTTCTTTCTAATAACATTGAGAACCATTCGTTGTTGCAATGACCTTTTAGTGCGGTTCTACGAAATTAAGATCGAACAGGAAAATGCTTATACAAATTTAGTACGAGATCCGGCTGCAAGATTGCTACGTTTTTCGAGTATTTAATCAAAATTATTTTTTTATATACAATTTTATAAGGGACAATATGTTTTGGCCGGGCTGCCTATCAAAATGTGCCCGCGTGTTTTAACCGACTTCAAAAAAGAAGGAGATTCTAAATTCGTCGGATATTCGGAATCTTTTATTTTTCATGTATGCCCCCGATTACACGAAGATGTCTGAACTGATTTGGATTTTTATTTTGTTTTTTTTTCGTTTGCTTTCCATGTGATCCCGTGGTCATTAGGTCTGTACCTGACGATGGGATCCTGGAGAAATCCAGGGACCTCTTCAAGTTTTATAGGCATACTTGAAGTACCTATGCCTATAAAATTTTAAGTCTTGGGTATTTTTTTAAAGCGACTCGTGCATTTTAAGAAGTCCAACTGACCTTACTACCTTAGATATTTTTGATATGTCTAAAATAGCATGCCCGTTACGTGATCATTTTTATTTATTATAAAACCGTTTCACAAATTCTTTGCAATGGTGGAAATCTATGAATTTTTTTTTGACAATTTCTGAATTTTTTAGTATTCCAACGATGGTTGGTCCGATAGAAGTTTTTAACCGACTTCAGAAAGCAGGAGGGATTTTTTTATGTATGTTCAAATGCGGGCATAACTTCGTCATAAATAGACGGATTTGCAAAATTATTTTTTGTTCGAAAGGTGTTTATTCCGAAATGGTCGGTGGTCGGTTCGGAGACAGACAACGGAACTCTTCAAATAATGACAGCAAATCAACCGCGATTGCTAAATATGCATTGTTAACACAATTAAATGGGGGATCACAACTAAAAAGTGACCAATAAAAACTATTTTACAAAAAAATTTAACTGACTTCAAAAAAGTACAAAATAACTTTAATTTCGGAAGTCGGTGTCAAAAAGCGAAGAAACAAAATCAGAAACACCGACTGCCGAAATTAAAGTATTTTTTTAATTTTTAGTGCATTTTCTTTTTTAGAAGTCGGTTGTATTTTTTTGTAAAAAAGGTTTTTTCCTTTTGAGGTACGGAACTCTTACTACTTACGGAACCAAAACTTCTCTTTCCTGTGTAAAATTAATATTTGTTAAAAATAAAAACTCAGGTTTTTTACGAGTAGAAGATGGATATTGTTACCATCGCGGGTAAGACATGGATGAGACTGGCAGAGGAATGTGGGGCACAAGAAAAGAGAGGCCTATGTATGCTCAGCAGTGGGCGAAGTCATGCTGAGGATGATGATGTAGAAAAAAATTATATTATGCAGGTAATGATTCAGAAATTATTTGATTTAAAAAAAAAAAAAAAAATTATATTACATATAAATTAAATATTCAGTAAATACGACAACATTTTTGAAGTAAAAAAAAAAACCCGGCCAAGTGTGAGACGGACTCGCGCACGAAGGGTTCTGTACCATTATCTATAAAAACGGCAAAAAAATCACGTTTGTTGTATGGGAGCCCCCTTTAATATTTAGTTTATTCTGTTTTTTAGTATTTGTGTTATAGCGGCAACAGAAATACATCATCTGTGAAAATTTCAACTGTGTAACTATTACGGTTCATGAGATACAGCCTGGTAACAGACGGACAGACAGACAGACAGACGGACGGACTGCGGAGTCTTAGTAATAGGGCCCCGTTTTACCCTTTGGGACGGAACCCTAAAAACCAAACATTGTCAAATATGATAAAATATTAATAAAACTTTTGTTACATTTTTGAATGAAGATAAATGTGGTTATTTAGTAGAGAATACTAGCTATCGACGTATGCGCAATGGCTTCAAAAATTCTCACAGTTGGCTATCGCCATCCTTCTCAGATGAATGATGTCTTTCACTCTAAACAATCTGTAACAGCTAGCAACCCCTATTTGTGGCCACTTTTACATAGGCAGAGGTATCTAGTCTATTATGTACAGAAAAAAAGCTTTAATTTCATATACAGGATGTAAAAAGACACATCATAATGCCGTCAACTACGCATACTGTACATCCAACAAAGTAGCTTTGCTCAAAAATTATTGCTGGGAAACGACTTTTGTTTGGTATGAAAAAAAAGCATTTTTTATTGCGCGCAATGTAACGGGAACCCAGGCAAGAGGAGTTAAGCCTCACCCCTTCGCTCTACGCCGTTTTCGGATACGTTTGATATTCATTGCGTTTTTTAGAAAAGAAAAAATCGTAAATTCAGGTAATGTTTGTTTGGTGAAAAGTTTAGTACCTAAGTAATAACACTTGGAATGGTTCTCTATTGTGTTACCTAATTTTTTTATCCGTAATCTAAAGTGTCATAATTTTTTTTGCCCTAATCATCATTTGTCCGAATGATAACTTGCCCGAACTTAATGTCACATAATATCACATGCCATAAAATTGAAATCCCTTAATAAATTACGTCCTAAATCTGTTTGTCATAAATATTACAATCAATAATATACAAAAGACTTAAAACCGTTTTCAATAAAAGTTATAAGTCCTAAATTCAAATTATATAATGTTTATTTATCCTAATACTATTTTCAAAACTTTGTTTAGCAAAGCTTTTGTTATGAACTTCTCACAGGCATTACGTTGACACGAGTTAAATTATATGCAATACGAGTTACAGAGCTATTCTGTCATGAAATTAGCAATGTATCTACGTTTAGGTATTTTTTTTTTTTGTAATTAAATGTAATGATACAATACATCAATAGTAAAAATGCAAAAACAATAAATGGCTTTTGTCACGGCTCCGGCGCCGTATGTATATGTATACATCACACAACAAAACAGTTGATTGTGAGCATGTGGTTTATATATCCCTATAAAAAGCATGCAAACAAGCATACGCCATGCATGCAGCAAGCAAGTGAGCATGCAAGCAAGCACGCAGCATGCAAGCACGCAGCATGCAAGCAATAAAGCAACATGCAGCATGCAGCAAGCAAGTGAGCACGCAAGCAAATATGAAGGATGCAAGCAACCAAGCAACATGCAGCGTGCAAGCAAGCATCCAGAATGTAAGCAAGCATGCAACATGTAGCATGCATGCGAGCATGCAACATGCAGCAGGCATGATTTCTGTCACGGCTCCGGCGCTGCGAGGCTCCGGCGGTCCCACGCGAGCTTATCGTCACAGATGGTTTAACGCTCACCACCGCAGCTTCGTCTTGCTGGCCGGCTTCACCGGCCAGCCTCAGCCGCGGCGGCGAGCGTTACAACCATCTGCTCCTCAACTCACGGGCCGCCTCGCCCCTCCGCGCCTCCACGATTCTAAATAACACTCTAGGGATAGGGCAGACAAGACTGCGTGGAGTCGGATTTACAGCGATTCGTTTCTGTCACTAAAACCTAATTTTTAGAAAATGTTTTAGGACTAACAATTTTTAATATAAATGAACATTCGGAATAATACACATTATATGATACAATACTTAGGACATATGACTTTATTTCATTCAAAATTAGGAGATTGAATTATCGTAGTACTCGATATTATGACACAATAGTTTTAGAAGTAAAAATAATTTTATTATGTAAAACAAAATTTCGAATTTTTGAACATTAAGGTTACTGAAGTTTATAGCAAACGTGTTATGGATAATGATTTTCGGACAAACAATTTTAGGAGAAGAAAGGGAGTACCACTTGGAATTCATTTTCGTAAAAAAGTAAAAAAAAAAGCGACTTTGACCTTCAATATTTCCAGAACCAGTGGATGCCCATGGCATGGTCTAGTACAAAAAAATGATCCAAAAAGTGAGCAGAGTATGTGGCTTTCGGCCTCGGAACTGTCTTTTTACACCCGATATAAATGGTGAATGGCTATATACCTACCTACGTCATTAACGTCTAATGTAACAAATTATTACCTGCTTACACCTGACTGTGAAGAGGTTGCGGTCAAGCTCACAACGGCAACCATCACTTTTCAAGTTCTATATGTATACAGGATGTAAAAAGACACATCACATAGCCGTTAACTACGCATATTGTACATCTAACAAAGTAGCTTTGCGCAAAAATTATTGCTGGGAAACGACTTTTATTTTTAGGTACGAAAAAAATAACTATTTTTTATTGCATGCAATGTAACGCGAACCCAGGCAAGTGGAGATAAGCCCCGCCCCTTCGCTCTAAGCCACGTAGGTACTTGTCGGATACGATTGATATTCATTGCGTTTTTGTAACTTCAAAAGCATTCGAAATTCGAAAAAAAAATCGAAAATTCAGGTAATGTTTGTTTAGAAAAAAGTTTAGTAATTTGAACTCATTTTCGTAAAAAAATTGCGATTTTGACCTTCAATGTCTCCAGAATCAGTGGATTCCCAGGTATGGTCTAGTGGAGAAAAATGATTCATATAATGGGTAGAATATGTGGCTTTCGGCTTCGGAAACTGACTTTTTACACCCGATATTTCTGTAAAGTGGAGTATAGTTTATTTGAATTAACTGTTAAGCAAATCAAATTATTTCCAAAAAGTCAATTAATAATATTATTTATTTATTATATTCTTTATTGTACACCATGCATGATACTTAACTTAAAGTACCTAACTTAAAACTAAAGCAAATACAATGTAATAATAATTGAATTTAAAATACTCGCGGGCACATTTCGAGGGGCAACTCGGCCAAAACATATTGCCCCTTTTATTTTTGTATTAAAAAAATATTTTGATTAAATACTCGATATAATAATAATAATTATTATTTAATATAATAATAATACCTACGATGAACGTAGCACGTTCAATCTTGCAGCCGGATCTTAGACAGTAAGGTTCAAGGCACACTGAGACAGAGTCGATGAGTCGAGTTCAAGCGAAGCGTCAAATCCTCTAGGATGTTGTACGCACATATTGTAGGCGCATCTGCCATTCTGCCCGTGCATTTGCTCTTCTTTCCGCGTATTTGCTTGTCCTCAGGCCAGCTGATTTTTTGTTGCCTTGATTTATAGATGTGATCGAGTTCAAGCGACTGCGCGTGCACGAATCGAAGGTAGCTGCCTGCTAGCAGACTTTTATTTACTCCCGATAGTAAAGTGTGCATTACGTTGTGGAGCTAGGGGTCATTATGCTAAGAGCAATTCTTAGATTGATATTTCCATTCGCTTCGATTGGCATCACGGCGTCCGAGTACCTTTGCCTTGACCCTAAAACGTAGGTAACTACTTATACATAGGTAATGTATCATATTTCCATAACATCTTAAGGATAAATAAATAAATTAGACCTTAAGAGGACGGTCCATTACGTGATTGGTATTTTTATATTCCGTGTAAGTCGATGTCGGGTGGACTGGACGAGTTATTCAGTAAATCAGTATGTAAGTATGATAGGTACTTACTATACAAAAATAGGTATAGCAGGTATGCGTGGAGAAGTTTTGTGGTGAGAACATCCATGCGACGCGTCACCCGGATGTGCGCGGGTTGCACGCTTGTGGTTACACGACGGACGCGCCGCGGCTCGCGAAGGCGACCTTCTCCGCTCCTTGTGAACCTTCGCTTACGTCATTTAGATTATTGACAGCATTTCCTACAAAATATGCAAATTTGTTTTGTTAAAGTTGCTATGTACCTAAGTATTATTATTAACTATAAATTATCAACGATTAAAAAAAAACGGCCAAGTGCGTGTGTGTTGAACCACGCGGAGTGTAGGGTTCCGTATTCACCCGTTCACATGCGGACTTAGAAGGGGGCTTTATGTTTACTCATGAAAATATTAATTTGGTTTCGGTTTTACGGAAAAACCGGTTAAAATTAAAACAAAAAAAAAGTTTTATTTTTTCAAAATTTTAACATGTTTGTCTACTTACCTACCCGTTTTAAGTATTAAATAAGTAACAACTTCACCTGAGTAGGTATTTTTTTTCTAAGGTTTTGTACGAAATTTTCCAGATAAGTACATTTTATATGTTGGGCGACTATTACTTTTAAACAAACGGAGCTAACTTAGCCGTAATAATTTTCCTTTAAAGTGCGTTGTATATGTCGAAGGATGATTTGATAATTCGAATTATTGGGCAAACCCTGGGATTATTGTACGAGCCGAGCGAGCGAACAAAGCGGTGCCGCGGCAGCGGCCGGCGAGTGCCAGTCGTGCCAGATACGACTAGATTTCATTTTTAGCAGGTTACTCGGAACCGAACTAGTTAGATTAGATTAATTATTTAAAAAGAATAGGTTAGGTTAGGTTTAAACAACTGTGACCCCTTACAAAACCACCATTGTCTAATTATCCGTGTTTTCACAATATCCCTAGGGTTTTCGCGAAAACTCGAATTATCAAATTAACCTACGACATATTATATGATTTATATGTATACTACCATCACGATTTTTTTCAAGCCAACAGTTTAGCTTTTAGTTGGAGACGCTCGACTTGAACAAATAATAAAGTATAATATTTTCAAACGCATCACTGAATCGAAAAATAGTCTTCACAACCCCAAAATGATTTTAAAAGACCTATCCAACGGTACCCTGCACTATAGGATAGGTGAGAGAAAAAAGTCATCATCATCTTCACAATATGTAGGTACATAGTGAAGCTACCACAAAAAAATCTTTTTCAAAATTTTCTAATCTCGTCCCCACCCATGCAAAATTGCAGCTTTCTAGTACTAACTTTTAGCTTTTTTTCCAGCTTTCTAGTCTCTTAGCTATGCCTCAGACGGACAGACCGAAACTATATGGGTCCCTTGCCCTTGTTAGGACTAAGAAACCCTAAAAACAGGATAAGTGCGAGTCGGACTCGCTCGCAAGTTTCCCAACGAATTAAATTTTTCTTAACGAGAGTCTCAATTTCTTAATTTTCTTTAATAACTTTAAAACTGTTTGCTTATTTCAAAATTATATCTATATGTACCGTGTGATATATTTATTGATATATATTGTAATAGGGTGGGGGTGTGTAAAGTACACTCTCCAGTGAGAGGTACTTCAAATGCTGATATGGATGGATTGTGCAGACTGCAGTGTGGTAAGGGAAACGCAGGCACAGCACCAAATAAATCTTATATATTCTGCTAACACAAACGTCCGTCCTCTCGCTTTTCTGAAGTCCCTCGCCAAACAAAACACATTTCTACTTTTTTTAAAAACTAATTCTAAATTTGAATCACTCTTTAAAAGTCCAACAATCCAACCGGCCAGTCGATATTCTCATCACCTTAAGGCCCTACTACCGGCCAAGTGGCGCCCTCATTGAATAAAAAATCGTAGCTTATCTTAGAAAATAAATATTAAAGAATCCAACGTCACGTTTGTTACAAAGAGGATAAAGTATTATGTTGTTAAAACAGGTCTCAGAATGTTTCGTATCCAAAGTAGTAGGCAAAAGTGTCAGAAACGGCCGTTTTTGGTACTTTTGTAACAAACGTGACGTTGGATTCTTTAATATTTATTTTCTATGCTATGCTACGACTTTTTATCCAATGCGGGCGCCACTTGGCCAGTAGTAGACCTAAATGGACGCCGCAGTGCTTACAGTCTGAAAAACTTTATTATTAAATTTTTACGATTTGCACCCAAAAGTGACCTCATATTCCAAATTAATTCATTTACGTTACACGTTCATGTTTAGGTCATAGATATTCCTATTTGTACCTCAACTCAAACGAATCAGTAGATTCGGAGCAAATTGGCTTTGACAGACGGACAGAAAGACTAACGAGAGATCCTCTAAAAGGGTTCCGTTTTGTCATTCGAACATTTAGAACTCTATTAATTAAGTTACCCGTACCTACTTTGAGATTTTCAAATGTTTTTGTTTTCGTTTCAAATAACCCGTCTGACAAAAACAACTAAAAAGTTTTAAACAAGTCACTTAGCAAGCAGTCTCATGCAGTTGGTAGTATTTATTTAAGTTCAACCATAGATTTGATACCACCTTTTCCTATATTTTAGTGAGTTATATTTTTGGAGTCGTCTCCTTGAGCTCTTTATTTTGATACCCCACATGACCATGTCACAAAAATACGACTGTACTAACTAATGGCGGGCGCCATTTTCATGTATTTTTTTCAAAACTCGTATAGCCTCTGTCATTTCGGCGGTTAAGACCAATTTAAGATACCTCATTTGTTAAAATCCATCGAGCCGTGTAGGCTTCAGAGCGTGCCCAAGAAAAAGACATGACATAATATATGTACGTATGTACATATAATATGTCATGTCTATTTCTTTGGCACGCGAGAGTAGGTATGTACCTACTCTCGAAAAACATTACCCTTCTTTTGGGGCAGTCGGATAAACCATTTTAGAAATTAATTATTTCTGAGTATTCTAAACACACGTAACCTAAGTGACAAATGACATCATAGCATCGTTTATGCCTTTGGTTACATTACATCTATGTCGGTATCTAGGTCCGAAAAAGGAAGACTGTCACTTCACTTGTCATTTTGTCAATTTGGAAGGCGATTCTTAGTTTATGAGCGTAGCAGAACGACTACGACATAGTCCGTCGTTTCCATGATCGCATATAAAATGATGGTTTTATTTTAACACATGTGTTCTCGATAGGTAGAAGTCGGATTAAAATCTCGAGTCGAAGGAAAAAAGTTCTGCCAAAAGGGTCCACTTCTCGGCATTTAGTTTCCGAGATATACTTACACAGTTTTGTAAAGTTGGGTGAAAAATTGCACTTCACGATTTTAATTGATTATTAATTAATGCTCTCCGTTATCTACAATTTCATATAAGTAGTAAATGACTTTAGGATGTTTCCCAGTACCAAACATTTCTTATTTTTTAACTTCAAATGTCTGATTTAAAAAAATGTGCCAGTTTTTGACTATTTTTTTAATCCTTATTATTATCAATTGACTATTCTAGATACCGAATCTAGTCTCAACTCCATGCCCCACTACAGGACCCTTTTTGCTTGGACGCCCACAATTATAGAATTCAATACTATCTAGTTGTTTTTTCTAATCACAGGATTCAGGGATTGTCTATTGCTAATCACGGAGTCGTAGACGTGAAATGAAAAATTAGAATGATATAAAAATCAGCTTTTTAACTAGCTTTTTTTTTAATAATTAAGTATTATTAAAAAACCGGTCAAGTCGGACTCGCACACGAACTAGGTACCATAAACAAAAAAAAACATGACTTGTATATTTTTTTCCCGCACATGTCTGACTTTTGGTCACATACAATGATCCAGTCAACGCAGATTTCAAGTCACGAAAAGGACGACGACGTCGTCGTTGACGTTCGTGTGTCTGCTGGACGACACTTTGGTAATCACAGCTTTTTGGTAATGTATTGTATGTATGTAATCTCTTGACGACATTCAATTTTCTGATTTTTATTTAAATTTATATTACAAAATTTAAATTACAAATTTATTTCAGGTAACCCATTACCTGAAGTAAAGGAGAACGGGCGGGTGTGGCCCAAGTGGCGTCGGAGCATGACGCTGATTTTGTTTGAAAGTTCATTTACCAAGCTTACTTTTTTTGTACGGGTGCGAAAAAATCTATCCTGGGAGAAAAAAGTTACAGTGTATATTAAAATACTCATATATCGAGCTATTTTCAACTATTTCAATGTGCCTAGCCTTTTCCAACTATCTTGGGGTCGGCTTCCAGTCTAACCGGATGCAGCGAGATCTCTACAACTCAGTTACTGGGTAATTCGATACCCCCTTTTTTTTTTTGGTAAGACTGGATGTCAGACTTTCGGGCTTCTGACGACCCGACACGATTGTCAAAAATCAACGATTGACTGCCGGGACCAACGGCTTAACGTGCTTTCCGAGACAAGGAGGAGTCTCGGTATGTAAAGATACCCGTCCATTGACCAATTCCGGCAAGCGTAGCTTAACGTGATGGATCGATCCGTGCGGCTGTTATTACTTTAGCCATGAGCTCCTCTTATAATAAATATTCTAAACTCATATATTTTCAACTATTTATTAATTAAATCTTTTTATTTTCATCCACATAAGTTTGATGTTGCCGAACATCTATGAAGACTAAGATGCGTGGTATTAGAAAGGGAGAAAAGATGCAACGCGGGCGCAGCTCAGTAGTCCGTTCCCCTTCCTTCTACTCAATAAATCGGCTCAATCAAGAGCCACTAGACATAAGTCGTACTTGCAAAATCGAGTACCCATGTACGTCCAACTTTAGACACCAGCGCCGAAAACCCGCGTTCGAAATACTTTGAAGTATTTTCTTTCTGCATCGAAAATTGATCCTTAAACTCATGACGATAAGGAGTACAATCGCGTATGCAGGATACTTCTAACTTCCAAGTCTTGTTAGAAGAAAAATACTTGCATAGAACATTGATCCGTAAATATAAATAAAGAGCACAATTGTGTTTACAAAGAAATACTTCCAAACCTAAAAAGTAAAAATACCAACGTACTTTGAAGTACGTAGGTATTTTTACTCTAGCCTTGAAGCCTTGTTGGAAGAAAGAATACTTGCTTAAAACATTGATCGTTAAATCGTCGAGGAAGTCGGCTAAAGAAATACTTCTAACCAAACCTTTTAAGAAAAATACTTAAATAGGTACTTGCGTAGAACATTGATCTGTAACTTATGCGTATATTACACCAATCGTTCTATCGACGTTGATGGATTGATGTAATAGCTTGGGCTGATAGACGGATACCGGTCGATAAAATATCGATCGGTCGACGTCGACTTATCCGTTCTACCACCGATCTACGCTCGATCGATTGGTGTACATAGTAGAAACTATTGATCGACGTCGACTAATCCATTCTACCATCGATCGATAGCATCGATCGACGATCGATCTGTTGGTGTAATAGTAACCATCGATCGACGTCGACTAATCCATTCTACCATCGATCGATGTCATCGATCGACGATTGGTCGATTGGTGTAATAGTTACTATCAATCGACGTCGACTAATCCATTCTACCATCGATCGATGGCATCGATCGATTTGATCGATGGAATTGATCGATTGGTGTAAAAGTAACTATCGATCGTCGACGACTAATCCATTGTACCATCGATCGACGATTGATCGATTGGTGTAATAGTTACGTAACACTATTCTTTAAGCTGGCACTACCCTACGTTTCCATGGCCGACCATAGAAACGCAGCGAGTCCGCTTATACTGAATTGTACTGAGCTCTAAGTTATCTTGGAGCCCACAGTTCAGGTAAACACGCCAAAGTCGCCAGAAAGAAATCAAACATATTAATTAAAAACAGCCGGTAAACAGTGGACGAATAATTAATATATAAAAAAACGTCGATTTACGAATAATTAGAACAGCCACAGAACTTCACTCGAAAAAAGCCCGCCAAAAACTCTAGGTGCGTATATTTACGCGACTAGGTCTTTACACCAAGTATTTACCTGCAATTACGCCGAGCAAGTGCCGAACCGAAATACTCGCAATACCTACAAAGTATTTTACTCTTCTACTCGCTCCATCGACTCTCAGCGCAATTCTGCTTTTTATTTATATTTAGTTACGGATCAATGTTCTATGCAAGAATTTTTATTTTAAAGGTTTGAAGATTTTTATTTGTATATGCAATTCTGCTCCTTATTTTTATTAAGTTACGGATCAATAGACTATATAAGCATTTTCCTTTCAACTAGACTTGAGAATTCAAAGTATTTTACTCGGCTGGCTGCTTGCTCCGTTTATTTATATAAGGGTGTTATTACACCAATCGATCAATTATTAATCTATACCAGCGTTCGATGGTAGAATGGATCGTCCTCCTCGATTGATAGTAACTATTACACCATTCGATCAATCGTCGATCGATGTTACAATGGATTAATCGTCGTCGATCGATAGTTACTTTTACACCAATCAATCAATTCCATCGATCAAACCGATCGATGCGATGGTAGAATGGATTAGTCGACGTAGATTGATAGTAACTATTACACCAATCGACCAATCGTCGATCGATGACATCGATCGATAGCAGAATGGATTAGTCGACGTCGATCGATGGTTACTATTACACTAACAGATCGATCGTCGATCGATGCTATCGATCGACGGTAGAATGGATTAGTCGACGTCGATCAATAGTTTCTACTATGTACACCAATCGATCGAGCGTAGATCGATGGTAGAACGGATAAGTCGACGTCGACCGATCGATATTTTATCGACCGGTATCCGTCTATCAGCCAAAGCTATTACATCAATCGATCAACGTCGATGGAACGATTGGTATAATATACGCATAAGTTACAGATCAATGTTCTACGCAAGTACCTATTTAAGTATTTTTCTTAAAAGGTTTGGTTAGAAGTATTTCTTTAGCCGACTTCCTCGACGATTTAACGATCAATGTTTTAAGCAAGTATTCTTTCTTCCAACAAGGCTTCAAGGCTAGAGTAAAAATACCTACGTACTTCAAAGTACGTTGGTATTTTTACTTTTTAGGTTTGGAAGTATTTCTTTGTAAACACAATTGTGCTCTCTATTTATATTTACGGATCAATGTTCTATGCAAGTATTTTTCTTCCAACAAAACTTGGAAGTTAGAAGTATCCTGCATACGCGATTGTACTCCTTGTCGTCATGACTTTAAGGAAAAATTTTCGATGCAGAAAGAAAATACTTCAAAGTATCTCGAACGCTGGTTTTTGGCGCTGGTGTCTAAAGTTGGACGTACATGGGTACTCGATTTTGCAAGTACGACTTATGTCTAGTGGCTCTTGATTGAGCCGATTTATTGAGCAGAAGGAAGGGGAACGGACTACTGAGCTGCGCCCGCGTTGCATCTTTTCTCCCTTTCTAATACCACGCATCTGAGTCTTCATAGATGTTCGGCAACATCAAACTTACATGGATTAAAATAAATAGATTTAATTAATAAATAGTTGAAAATATATGAGTTTAGACAGCCGCACGTGTCGACCCATCACGTTAAGCTACGCTTGCCGGGATTGGTCAATGGATGGGTATCTTTAAATACCGAGACTCCTCCTTGTCTCGGCAAGCACGTTATGCCGTTGGTCCCGGCTGTCAATTGTTGATTTTTGACAATCGTGTCGGGTCGTCAGAAGCCCGAAAGTCTGACATCCAGTCTTACCAAAAAAAAAGGGGGTATCGAATTACCCAGTAACTGAGTTGTAGAGATCTCGCTGCATCCGGTTAGACTGGAAGCCGACCCCAAGATAGTTGGAAAAGGCTAGGCACATTGAAATAGTTGAAAATAGCTCGATATATGAGTATTTTAATATATACTGTAACTTTTTTCTCCCAGGATAGATTTTTTTGCACCCGTACAAAAAAAGTAAGCTTAGTAAATGAACTTTCAAACAAAATCAGCGTCATGCTCCGACGCCACTTGGGCCAGCGCCCATACAAAAATGTCCGATCTCCTTTGTTATTTAAATTTAATTTAATTTAATTTAATTATGATTGTTGAAAGTTAATTTAAGTAAATACATCAACATCAGTAGACACAACAACAACAACTTTTGTTGTCCAAGTAGGTATACAAAGGAGGATATTATGGTTTCTCAACGAGATTTCTCGTAACTGTAATTCATGTCAAACAAGCAATTATCTAATAATATAAGTTACTACATTAAACTCACATTTACAAAATTAGAAAAGAAAAAAAATGCTTCGAAATTACACAATACTCTTCAAAGAAAAGAAATAATTATTATTTAATCCATCAAAATAAAATAAAAACATATCAAGAAAAATAAAAGGGAGAGCATCTCTTCTCAATATATAAATATAAAAAAGAACTGACTAGTGGACCCAAGTGGCTGTGACTATGGAGCAGTACCCGGCATTAAGCGAATCATTTTTATTAAGGCTATAATCCTTCAATTTATAATATGCTTGTCTCCATAATGTGCGTTATAAGCATGTTTAAATTTTGTCTGATATAATAGTAGAATCTCTGTCTGCGAAACAAGGGGACACCATAAAGAGTATTTTATTAATGATGAGAACAATGACCCGTTTTCAAGACTTGCGTTGTTTCTGTTACACCGTGTAGATTAGGAGAACACTTATCTAACAGGGAATCTTTCCACATTATAAGTCCCTAAAAAGGAAATAGGAGTTTCATTTTTAGGGACTTACGAGTATCATATATTTATATAGACAAACTCGAGAGGTAAGCCATTCAAGTGGCTTACATTTTCGTGTTTTCATTTTCTTTAGGGTACAATTCTGTCACTGATATTTTGGTGATCTTCTATTATGAGATTTTGAAACTGGGAGTATTCAAAACTATATCACATCAAGACTACAAATTGTAGGAGCCAAAAAGCTTAAAGCTCACATAAAAAGTCTTGCAAGTGATACTGAAGCCCTGCGCCAGATTTCTATTCAATGTATGCGAGTCCATAGAAAAACTGAAGCAAGACACAGAGCTGGCATCTGAAGGAGTCGTCTTGTGTGCTCGTAACGATAGCGGAGATGTCTGTTGAACTGGAACCTCTCATGGTGGCACATCACTTCATGCAGCTTCCGGATGCTAAAAGGACGTGGGTTAAGACGATTTGGAAATGTTGCAGTAGCCCCGCAGTTGAAATTCCCAGTTTGTATTTATATTGTCGCTATAAAACAAATAATAAAAACCGGCCAAGTGTGAGTCGGGCTCACACACGAATGTTTCTGTAGGTACCATAAACCAAAACAAAAAATACGTTTCTTGTGTGATGATACAATTTTTACTATTTGTTATTATAGCGGCAACAGAAATACACGCTCTGTGAAAATTTCAACGGTCTGTCTACCTATTACAGTTTATGACAGACAGTTCATGAGAGACGCTGACAGACAGACGGACGAACAGCGGAGGCTTAGCAATAGGGTTCCGTACCCGAAGGGTAACCAACGAAACCCTAATATAGGGACAAGAAACGTGAGTTTTTCGGTTTATGGTACGGAACCCTTCGTGTCCGACTCGTACTTGGCGGGCTTTCTTGTTCACTGCTATGCTAAAAGGATTATAAGAATGTTGGAATTATCTTTGTTATTTTACTAGGTGCAGCCTTGTTTATGTAATGTGCGAGTTTAGATAAACGAGTACCTATGACTCAAGAATTATGTTCTGTAGGTAGGTACTTATAATGTACATTGTAGGTACCTACATTTTTATTTGAGTAGATAGTATGTGTATCGTTCTGTATCGTTTACCGTTTAGAAGATAATCACGTATTTTGTTTTGCGTAAGTGCAAAAGGAGGGAAAAAATATTCTCACTACCTGTCGTATATGACACATAGTAGGTACAGTTAGTAAGATTTTATTTTTTTCGTCACGATTCAAAATGACTTAAGTATGTACATAGGGCACTTAGCTAGATTTTTTTTCTACGATGTTTACACATTTTTCATAATTCATAATTGTACACCAAAAATTTCACATAGTACTTAGTGGTTACACAATGCATGTACAAAGGCGAGCTTAACTCAATGTTGAGTTTTCTCCCAGCAAACCTTTGAGTGATAGAGAGAGATCACATTTGAGGGTAGGATCCAGTGCACAAAACATATAAACCTACATAAATAATTCCAAATGTATAATATACCTACATACTAATAAATACAATATATACTAATATTATGTCAATTTGAAAGGAAGTGCTCTTTGATTTTCTTCTTGAAGACATCTAGAGAAGGACTGTCGCGTAGTGAGTGTGGGAGAGAGTTCCAGAGACGCACTGCAGTAACAGAAAAGGAGCCATTATAGCGGCTGGAAGTGTGACGCGGAGTACGAAGGAGAAGAGAATTGACAGTGCGACAGGGTTTACCCCTCGGGATGAAGTACTCAAACCGTTCACGAAGGTATTGAGGAGAAAAAGGATTGTGCAGGATAGTATAGAGAAGAGATAGGGTATGGGTATCTCGCCGACGCCGAATCGTCAGCCACCTCAATTTGGTCCGAAACTCCGACACATGGTCGTATTTGCGGAGGCCAAAAATGAAGCGGATGCACAAGTTCTGCAGTCGCTCGAGTTTATTTAGGAGTACCTCCGTAGCATCTAGAAAACAGACATCCGCATAGTCTATTAGCGGTAGGAGAAGAGATTGAGCAAGAGTGACCTTAGTGTGAAATGGTAAGAATTTTTGGAGACGTTTAAGAGACTGAAAAGAATAGAAGACCCTCTTACTAACATCTGCAATATGTACTTCCCAAGAGAGGTTAGTGTCCATATGGACGCCTAGATTTTTAGCGGTTTTCGAGTACAATATGGGCACCGAATCATACACTACCGGCGGGAGAGACTGGTGATCTAAAAGGCTGAGCATGTATCTGCCACCAATAATGAGCACATTTTTGTTCATTTACGTCGTCTAGATCAAAGCTTTTTTTACGAATATGAAGCTTATTGTCATAGCATTACGGTGGAAGCTCTAGGGTAGCCCGCGATATTCAAATTTTCTTACGTTTTTTGTAATTTGCAGGTTTGCAGGATATTAATAGACTTTTATTTATATTTTACACCAAATAATCACGTCGTAACAGACACAAGTTGTAAAACAAAGTTCTCACAGAGTGACGTACTCGTATCTGCTTCAAATTAATAAAAATAAATAAATAGATATCTTAGGGCTTTAGGGCAACTACTAACTTAAAGAGTAAGCCAAGAGCAATATAAAAAACTTATTAATTCATTAATAAAGCCACAGCTACCGCAACTACAGTAACATGATTGTAACGCCCGACCGAAAAACTGTTGCCCTGGCAAACTATCAATTGCTAGTTAGGACAGTTAGCAGGGAGGGCGACGAAATGTAGGTAAGTACTGAACACTACTGAACAGCTGATTTTATTTTTTGGGAATTGAGTTGGGATCATTTTCATTCATTATCATTAATTCATTGATAACGAATGCCTGAAAATAATGGCTGGTCATTGAAAAATAACCCAATGGTAGGCAATGAAACCCGTCCGAATGGTATCGACGTAAAAAATTGTAGATACCATCCCATCACTTCCCGTGGACCCGGACTCACCAGAGAATGGGCAGCAGCATTCTCTGTGCATTGTAACAACCACACTGCGATCGCCAATTCACCTGCCACTCGTGGCGAATTGGTGATTATGGCAAACACCCCCATGTGACGCACAACAAAAAATGGTCTCTTGTGCACGGCAGCCTGTCTCCGCCTCGCCGTAATCTTGACCGCTACCGGAGTCAAGGGTGATTCCAGTAGCGGTCAAGGTTACGGCAAAGTAAGGGATCGCTGGATACGATCCAGCTACCCCAAAAAAAACCGACGACTGGGCCTGGTAACACGCCGTTTAACACGCGAACACTTCGTACCAAGTGTTCCAGGTTACTATGGAGTGTATTATATGGTCATCTGAAGTCTGAAGAGAGGGGGAGGACAAGATAATTCTCAAATCCCCGGAACCTGCTCTTCCGGGAGGCCCGAACAGTAGTCCCACGGTGGTGTAAGGTTTATCGTCCCTAAGTCCCTTGTGAACATTGTGGTGATAATCGAAAGTGTGTTGACCAGGGTGGCGTACCTTATACTCAGAATACTGTCAAGATATTCGTTGAAGGTGGCACAGGTGTACGCCCCGACCTCGACACACCCCGACGACGAAGTAGAGACCATGTGCGCGGATGTATCTCGAGCCACGCATGGTTATAATACTCACTTCACCGTGGTCACGGCCGAAGTTGTAGACGATTTCGTTTACCGGGGACAAACGGTCTAGTTAGGTAGGTCTAACTTCAAGAAAGCGATCAACCGTCGATTCTGACTCGGCTGGGTAGCGTTCGGGAAGCTACGCGGTATCTTCTCGTCCCACATACCACAGTGTCTCAAGACGAAAGTCTATGACCAGTGTGTGTTGCCAGTGATGACATAGGGCACTGAAATGTGGTCGCACACAATGTGCCTCATTAGAAGTTTTAAAGGCACTCAAAGGGCAATGGAGATATCTATGCTTGGAGTTTCCTTACGTGATCGGGTCAGAAATTTGATATCCGCAAGAGAACCAAGGTTACCGACATAGCCCGAAGAATCGCCAAACTGGAGTGGCAGTGGTCGATGGGGCCGAGAAGTTCTGGAGTGTCGACTGCGTACCGGAAGAGGAAGTGTTGGAAGGCCTCCCAAAAGGTGGACCGATGACCTGATGAGGGTTGCGGGACTCCGGTGGATGGGAGACGCACAGGACCGGTTGTTGTGGTTCCCCTAGGCCTATGTCCAGCAGTAGATGTTTGAAATGATAATGATGTTGAATCAATTAAAAATATCTGTGTGAAAGGTCAAAGAAAACTTAACCTTTACGAGCTTAAATTTTCGAGCTAACTTTGGTAGATTCTCCTGTCTCTCAAGCTTTTCGTGTACTGAAATTGGGGCCCATTGGTTTTATCTCCCCCCCGGGCCCCAACACACTTTGTCCGCCACCGGCATTATTATACACAATAGCCGGGACAAAAGCGTTTTCGTTCATTTATCTATCAATTAGTATCTCGCTCACATCTCATTGCAGTCATACTCAATATCTACATACAACAATAAAAAAACACACACATACACATTATGCTTATGTCAGTGTGTTTTCCCAGCTATGTTCCGTTTTCGGATGACCTTATGATTGAGTGAGTAATACTTTATTGATAGAGAGCAGCTAAGTATTGTTATGAATGCTAGGAAGCACATGTACGAGTATGTAGGTATAATGCGCTGTACAGCGCTTAAGAACATGGACAACAATACCGGCTGCCTACGTTAATACAGCGTCTGATTCGCGGTAACACCAACAGGTTTTTTGCTATAATACACTAGCGTCTACATATTTGTGTATCGCTTTATAAAAGCAAGCGGCTCTAGAACAAAAACATTGTGAGTGAGAAGCTTCACAATGATGGAGCTCACTTGTGCCTTCATACTGATATCAGCGAGCTTAGTACTCGCTACCCCGCATGGATATGGGGGATACGGTGTCAAGGGTGGAGCATCCGCAAGAGGTACGTGTTTTATTTATATTCAATTTGTTGCATAATGGACGTAAATAGATACAATGTGGGGATAACAATACGATGATGAATTAAAATAGAAACTATTAAAATAAATCTGAACACCGAAATAAGAAACTGGCCAAGTGCGTGTCGGATTTCGCACATTAAGGGTTCTGTACCATATATTGGTATTTAGTAGTAAAGTATACGTAATAATAAACATTATCACCAAATTTCAAGTTCATATTTCAACACAAGTTTTGTTTAAGTACCTATATTAAAATATGTATGTTTAGGTAAGCTATTTTTTTTGGGTCTGTGTCACCTGAAATAAATGATATAATATTATTATTTTTATTAATGGGAAGTTAAAAAATTCTTCGTAACAAAATTTTGTGACAGACGACAGACGGACACGTGAGTGACAACAATACGACCGTTTGAACCCTACGGGTACGGAACCCTAAAAATCAACCAAACTAAATAGTGATGGGTTAACTTTGAGTTTTGCCTTTAAACTATTGGATCGCTGTATTTAATTAAAGTTTTGTATGTAAGTACTTCCAACCCAAAAAATAAGACAAATTCTGTCAAAAAAAACTTAATTACGTACTTTCACCAGAATTATGATAATTATGTTTATTATAATAGTAACAATGCTGTTTGAAAAGACTATAAAATAATGAGCGAAAAAAAATTGGCTATCAGAGGTCCCAATTTTGGCATAATTCTTGATTTATGCTATTATAAGTTTATTCTTTACTATATTATGCACAAAAAGTCCTGTATAAGATTCACCTACGGTCATTAGATCACGAGATAACCTATAAGACAAAGAAGGTTATGAATAAATCACATTTCATTCCACTACTTAGTTATTTTCTTGGAGACTTGGAATATCATTTCAATTGCTGTCGTAACGTGTTCCCTAATTTTTAGGGTTCCAAAAGCCCAAATGAAAAAACGGAACACAGGATCACTCGTGTGTCTGTCTGAAATTTGGTACACACATATTTTAAATTATATTTTTAATTATAGATTATCTGTGACCCAAACACGGACGTGTACCGTAAATAAAATAATTTAAATTATAGGGGGTCACTTTTGGGATAAAACTCGGAAAATTAAAAATCAAAGTTTTTCAAACTGTGTCGTGCGACATATAAAATGAAACGGCACATTGTGAGGGTCTCGAATATATTGTTTTAATAATTTTAAAATATATAATTTTGAAGTTAATTAAGAAAATAGATGAATAATCAACCATTCCCCTCCCCCCTTATCTCTGAAACCAATTCTAAAAAATATTTTTTACCTCCCATACAAATATTGATCAGCTGATAATAACTTTGTATGGAAATTCCAATATATTTTTTTAAATTTTCTATTTTGTCTTAGAGAAAGTTGTTCATTTCCATGGGCAGAACCGGCGCCCAAAATATGACCACACCTTTCCGTTACACTCTGTATTTATATAGTACTAGCTGCGCCCCGCGGTTTCACCCGCGTACAAAACCGGGATAAAAAAGTAGGCTGTGTTAATCCAGGGTATAAGCTGCCTACATACCATTACCAGTATACATTAACATCTGCCAGCAACTTTGCCGGCAACGTGCACGTTAAGGTGGAAGCTCCAGGGTAGCCCGCAAAATTCTAATTTTCTTACGTGTTTTGCAATTTTTGCTGGTCAGTGCCAGGTTGTACGAGTATCTAGGTCAAAATTTGATTCGCGGCCGTAGCAAGATGATTTCAATGATTATAATTCTATAAATACATACTTGCCACGAATCTAATTTTTACCAAGATACAACCTGAATTTCGCGGGCTACCCTGGAGCATTCACCTTAAGCTGTTGGGTCCTGTGCCTAATCTCTCCCTGGTCATGTGCAGATTGCCAACCCATTACAACGAACACACTCGTGCGCTGTAAGAATATCTCCCGCTTCGATGGCTAGTCCACTGATATTGGCCGCAATGACCAAAATTGAAAGAGGAGGGTTAAAAATGGTAGGTATATCTAGTATTCCGACCATTTTTAACCCTTAAGTTTAAAAAAGGGGCTATAAATTTGACGGCGATGTCGTTCTGTGAGCGTGTCTATCTGTGGCATTCTAAATAGATGGTCCAATGCGGTTTTTTTTAAACTGAATCTTAGTTAAATCAGTGTGTTACCTCCACCGGTATTGCTTTTAAAGGTAATCTTGCAATATTAATCGTAGATTTTTTTATCGTTTATATAAATAGGTAAGCACTAAGTTTCAAGTTTCTTAATAGAAGAAATTAGATTATTCCAACAAAAAGTTTTTCTCTTTTTTACCCCGATGGGGATTGATTGTGAAAAAATTATTTGATCCGTTCCAGTTATTTTATTTTTTATGGTTTAAGTATACCTATTTTCGAGGTAATTGAAGTAAGCAGTAAAATTGGGGTATTTATAGAACCATAAAACCCATAGAACGTTTTATAAGAGTAAAACTTTTTGTTACAACCTATATAGTCTTAATATAAGTCTTTTCTGTTTCTTATTAAAAAGTTAGCATTACTGATGCAGTTTATGTGTGGTTGTTACTCGTCTTGAGGACCATTTTGTCCAGTTCTCCTTAGGTAGGTATATATACTAATATTATAAAGTGGAAAAGTTTGTAAGTTTGAAAAGTTTGTTGGAAGTAATCTCTTGAACTTCTGAACTAATTAACGGACTTTTTTTGAAAATTCTTATACCAGTAGAAAGCTACATTATTTGTGAGTGCTAGTTATAAATATTTTCGAAATCCACGCCGACGAAGTCGCGGGCGAAGTGCTAGTTATTCCAAAAAGATAAAGTATTCTAATTTGTTTGTGATAGGCATAACAATACACCCAAAGATAATTTCAAATAGTTGTCGCCAATTTATCTTCATAACTTTTTATTGCAGCTAGTAGGAACAGTAAAATAACAAGTTCAGACTCAACGAAAATTATTTTCAACTTTGGATAGCTATCATTTAAAGTACGTCATGTAGTGGAGCGGTGGTGCAGAGCTTGACCTCCTTGGAAGCTGTGGTGGAACAATAGGATACCTAAAAAAATAATTAACATTTTTAGAGTTCTGAAAGCCCGAATGTGAAATTTGCACCGAATATCCTGGACATAATTGTTAAACGACACGATTGGCGCAGTGGTTGAGCGATCGGGTGCTGCGCTACGTGTCGCGTGTGTTCGATTCCCGCAAGGAACAAATATTTTTATGGCCTACAGATAGTTTTCCCGGGTCTGGGTGTCTTGTGTATGTGAGATTACAATTTTGTTAACGCACCTAAGAAACAGGAGTATTTCCTAGTGTAAATAACATGGGGAAACCATGTGTTTTTTTTAAATGTTCATGAATATTTCTGACCCAAACAGTATACTTAACGTAAATAAATTAATTTGGAATATGGGGATCACTTTTGGGTGCAAACGGGAAAATCAGCTGTTCAGTATTCTTTTTTGTACATTTTGTCGAGTTATGTAAACATATGGGGCGGGGGAGCGTATGGGGTAGCTGATTTTATTTTCGTGATTTCAGGTTTGGTCCCATAGTTAAAGTTGTTCATAATCATGAGTATTGCTAGGGTTTTCATTTATTGTTGAATTGTCGTCTCCACATTGTATTGTTCTACGTAATGTAGTTTTGACACGTGTGATAATCTCCTGAACTATCGCTAAGGTTATTTTAATAATTGTTTTTTCGTAAATAAATTCGTCATGGATTGCTTTTCATACCTACCGTCTCTCTATTTATTTCAGCGGAAGGTAGTGCCACTGCAGGGGCCTTCGGTGGCGTGCCAATCCCTGTGCCACTGGGAACTGGCTTTTCAGGAAGTTTTTCCAAATCTTCTTCGTCCAGTTCGGCTTCTTCGAGTGCAAGCTCGAGTTCTAGCTCTAGCTCTTTTAGCTATGGCGGCTCCGGAGCTGGTGGTTTTGGATTAGAAGGCGGTGTACCAAACCATGGAGGCAGCTCAGCTGGAAACTGTCACACTGCTGGATGTAATGGTGTACCAACGCCACATGGATCTTCTCCTCAAGGATATAATTATGCCAATGTTGCAGCTTCAGCAGATGCAGGAGCACTAGCAGGATTGGGATGTCCAGGATTAAGCTGTGATGGTAATTCTGATAAATGCAAATCTGGACAATGTAAATCAAAACCCGGAACGACGTCAAATAATTTTGATACCAACAAATGTCCATCGGGTTCGTGTGGATCTGCTTCAGAAAATAGTGCAACGCCAGCAGACTATGATTCTAATGACATTCGTGCTACATCTTATTCGTCTGATTCTGCTCACAATTCCAATGATCAAGTTTCGGGTACTGAAACGAGTTCATCAACATATAATCCCGCCGGTCTTGATTGTTCTCACGGAAAATGTAGTCCTTCCGGGTCTTCAGACTCAAAACCCAACGACTATGGTCATGATTTGGGATATTCTTATCAGAGATCTAGTGCTTCGAATAAACCACAAGCATCTAGCGCCGACACAGGAATAACTTCCCAATACCAGAAACCTTCTTCACATTTGGAAACCCCCAAATTAGGTTCAAAATGTAACTCCGGAAACTGTTATGCTGGACCAGCTGAGTCTGGACACGGAACTTCCCCCTCAAGTTACAATGTGCCAATTCATGGAGCATACGATAAAGGTAATCAGAAACCTTTGTGTGATGGCGTGAAATGTGAAAACCAACCAAAAGGGCCATATTCCCCTACAGACAGCACCGTAACAAAAGGACCATCGTCTTTTGATTATCCTAGTTCTACGAATTGTGGAGGATCAAATTGTTTTGGGATACCAGCTAGTCAAGTTACGGGCCAACCGTCTCATACCGTCAGTCCGAGTAAGGTTCTATTTGGACACTCACCGTCTAACGCTCCAACTTTAAGTGTGACAAGCTGCAATTCTCCAAACTGTAGTCCGACCAACCCAGCTGGATTAAACGTAGCGCCTCTACACATTGGCCATGGCAAACCGAGTGATGGCAATAAACTATCGAATGACAAACTTCCAGCATATACAGGAGGGTTTGGTGGCCCCGCGGGAGTACTGAATCCTAATGAATATGGTTTTTCTGCACCAACCGGTAATCCAAGCCATGGTCCTGCAATTACACACAATGGAAAACCATTGGCAGGTGCTCCGACAGGTTGTAATACACCAAATTGCTCTGGATATCCTTCTGCTTCAAGTCCTATAGGCGATTCTGTGCCGGAAGGAGCATACAATCTGCGACCTGGTAGTGTCATACCTAGTGAAAAATTACCAACGTACACAGGTGGTTTTGGAGGACCAGCTGGTATGCTCAATCCAAATGAATTATATGTTCATGGAACAATTACGAATAAACCAAACATTGCACATACCGTCAGTCCATCATACAATACACAACTACCAGCAGGTAACATTGACACGCTGGGTTGTAAAGTAGGAGAGAATTGTGGTGGGCACACACCTACGGCGGGTGCTACATCTGGGGCCACAGCACCGTCTGGATATTACGGTACTACTAAACCTCACACTGCAATTAATTCTAATGATGGTCTTGGTGGACCTGGTGTCATTTTTAATCCTGATAAATACTACACTCACGCAACCGGGCCTAGTAGCCCTGGCTACACTCCCTCAGAAACATTCAACAACCCTACGTCTAGCGATCATCCTGGAGGCTGTAAAACCCCTAATTGTCATTCTACTTTCGGCAGCACTACTGCGTCTTATACACCAGCCGTATCAGTTGGTGTATCTAAGCCTAACTCAGGCTCCCATCTCTCAAGCGTAACACTGCCTCCCCATACGAGTAATTATGACAGGCCTACCGGAGTTTATAGACCTAGTGACATCAGCGGCCCCGCATCAACCCCAAGCTTCACCCATGCTCAGTTACCATCTTCTACAAGTAGTTACTCAACTGGTTGTAAAACAGGAAACTGTGCTAATTACCCTACAAGCGGGCTATCAGCTGATGCCAATGCGCAATCCGGGTCATTTGGTGCTAAAAAACCTAATACGAATCTAAACACGGCTTCGACTCATCCACAATATACGGGCGGTTTCGGTGGACTTTCTGGTACATTTAAACCAAACGAACACACTTATGTTACACCTTCTACTGGCAGTACTCCAACAAATTGTAGAACGCCAAACTGTGTTGGTTCACCATCAGCTAGTGCTGACGCGACTTCTGGAGCAAATTCTCAACCTGGGACATACGGTATCACTAAACCAAGTGGTGGAAACAATCCTTCCAACGAAAAGCCAATCTATACCGGTGGTTTCGGAGGGGCTGCCGGTTTGTTAAAGCCTAATGAATACACTGTTCCCACTATAAACCCCAAACCTAATAATAAGCCAACAGGAGTTCCTACAAATACCATTTGCACATCTGGGCATTGCGATACTCAACCGCTACAAAGTCCTGCTCCACACTTAGATAATGTATCGAGTGGAGCCCACGTTACTGCAGCAGCAGCCGCTGTGGCTAATGCAGTTGCATACAGTGGTGGATTTGGAGGACCTCCAGGGGTCCTCGCACCTTATGACGATGGCAAGATTGGAGCTTTACCTACCAATGGAGGACAAGCTCATGTGCCTAACATTCATTCGCAATATGGTAAGAATCCCGTTGCTAATGGCGGCCTATCCGGACCTTCAGAAGTCCATGAGAACACAGGTACACAAGCCGGAAGTGTGACGGGTGCTACGGCATATGCTGGCGCGGCGGCCGACGCTTCTGCTGGTGCAGCACATGGATATAATCCATATGGATCGCATTACAATCATGGTGAAAATATTAAAGGTGGTCCTTGTGGTGGTGGATGTGGTGGAAGCCCATCAGTCGCTGCAGCAAAGAGTCTCTCTGGCACTAATGTTTTTGGAGTAGGAGGCATCCATGCCAGCAGCTCTGCCAGCGCACACGCCTCTGCCGGCGCCTACACTAAAGGAGGTAAGAACGTTGAATCTGTCATGTCTGTCGTAGTGAGATCGTTGAATTAGCCATATCATAAAGTGGCCGGCCGCTTCATGAAACTTTTAACGTTTGACGGTTTGGCCAAGTTTTATGATTTTTACAAATAAATAAATAAGTAAAAGTGAAATTATTCTGTAATTATTATTGGTACATATACTTACTAGATAGTAAATATTGCAGCGTTTTTTTATTGATGGCGGTACACAATTCTGCTGATTAAAAAGTGAATAATAATGTGATAATTGGGGTAGTAAGTACAGTGAACTGTAGTTAGATGCAACACTACGCGAGTTATATGCAATTTCAAAATATTAGATATCTACATTTGTTTGAGCGTACATTAATTATGTGGCCAAACGTCGATCGACAAATCGTCGAATGTTAAACGTTTCACAAAATGGCATCATGAAATGGCCAATTCTGCGATCCGGTTCCGACACGTCTATTAAAGCTTTAAGTACTGTGAAGAATGTTATTCTATCATTTAAATCGGTTATTTAGATATTATTTTCAACTCAAACATGGTGTTCCTATGTACCTACTCGTCATCAATTAATTCTGTTAAAAATTTAATATTTTCAAAAAACCCGACTGTAATAAACAACTAATAAAAAAAATTAAAATATCAGAAAACCCGACTGATAAAAAACCACTAAAAAGTTCAAAACAAGTCACTTTTCAAGCAGTCTAATGCGGTGGGTGGCATCAAATCTGTGATTGAACATAAATTCCACCAACTGCATCAGACTGCTTGAAAAGTGACTTGTTTGGAACAGTGGTTTTTTTATCAGTCGTGTTTTTTGATATTTTCAACATTTTTTACAGTCGGGGTTTTTGAAAATATTCAATTTTTTTATTTTCTATATTTTAGTGAGTTATAGTTTTGGAACCGCCTCTTTGAACTCTTTATTTTGATACCCCACTTATTATAGTTCGTCGATTTTCATTTCTTTTTCACAATATGGCGTCTGGTAGTCACCATATTGTATTTTGATTACTTTCAGGCGCTCGCACGCTTTAGCGCTGGCAAGGTTAAGACGAATTAATTGACGTAAGAATTATCAAAATCGGCCAGTGCGTTTGGTCTCTAAAGCGCCACAAAGGAACAAACATACATACATAGGCTGATAAACACACTACCCTCCGGTTTTTTTTTTTTTGGGGGGGGGTGGGAAATCATCCAATGACTTCTCCCGCTCTGGGTGGAGCGGGAGGGCGTGTCAGACTCTTACTGACTAAAACCCACCCCTGTTCCTTCCCTGCCTGAGTGCCCAGGGGTGCGGTAACTCATTTTCAGAATTTATCCGCTACCCCTAGGCATGCAGGCACCGGCTACGATGGGCCCCGTCAGTGGTGGCTGACACTTATCTCTTTGAGGCGCGCGTGGAACACTACGCGCCGTCGACTCACGGGCCAGGGGGCTTAGACAAAGTAACAATTTAAAAACGATAACGAAGTTAGAAAAGACTAAAATGTATGAGATTGACATAAACCGCGCTAAGTCACGTGGTCAGTCGACATCGTTATCGCAAGTTGGTAGACAATGTTATAATTCGTAACGAAACCATAAAGAAACGAATTGCTATCGTGTTTATCCCATACAAATGCGTAGACAAGCAGCGCTTTCAGAGTTCGCCTTCGCCTCGATCGTGATCGCCAAAAAAGATAACGAAGGAACGCTAGCGCTAGGAAATGTTTATCGATATCTCAGAGACGATGACGAATTTAGATATCGTTTCGCTACGAAGCGATGTTACTTTGTCTACAGGCTCTAGTGCTGATCGGACGGCGATCGAGCCACACACTGCTCGCCGTCCGCAGGCCCGGGTCTACCTACGGTGACCGGAGATCGTCTCGCGACGTCCTACGCCCAGTACCTTTCCTGCGGTGGTAGCGGCCGGGGCCGTGAGGGGCACTCCGTTGAGCTTCCCTCAGGCGTCCCGCCTCCGCCTTCGCGAGCATTACTGCTTCGCAGAAGGCGGAGACTGCTTCCCATTCCCTCTCGCTCCGTACCATGGCTTGAACCAGGGCCGGGCGCGAGAGGTCGCCGCCACCTATCGCATCCACGAGGACACGGCGGTGCTCCGCTCAGGCGGGTCAGACCTCCACCGTGTCCTCTGGACGATCCGCACAGTGGTAACACCCGGACGTTTCCTCCCGCCTGATTATATATGCAGGAACCTCCCGAAACAACCGTGTCCGGTGAGGACCTGCGTCAGGCGGAAGGTGAGGACGCCGTAACGCCTCTCCAGCCACTCCTCAAAGAGGGGCACTACCGCCGCATTCTTCAGTTGCCTGTACCAGGGCCAGGATGACTCCTACGATCACTTTCGCGACCCTGGCAGGCATCGGCCATAGCGGGCCCCGTCACTGCTTGTTGACATATCTTGAGGCGCGCATTTAAGGCTCTACTACCCGCCAAGAGGCGCCCTCATTGAATAAAAAATCGTAGCATAGCATAGAAAATAAAGATTACAGAATCCTACGTTGCGTGTGTTACAAAGAGGATAAAGTATTTTTACATTGTTAAAACAGGACTCAAAATGCTTCGTATCCAAAGTAGTAAACAAAAGTATCAAAAAACGGCCGTTTTTGAAACTTCAATGAGGGCGCCACTTGGCGGGTAGTAGACCCTTAACACCACGAGCCGTCGACTCGGACGGCGAGCTACGCTTTATTTGCCATCCGCAAGCCTGCATCAACGTGGCCGGGAATCGGCTTGCGACTTGCGACACCCAGGGTGTCTCCTGCGGCAGCTAGCGGCGTGAGGGCCCGAAGATTGCCTCTCCCCTCACGAATCCCGCCTCCTTCGCGAGCATTACTGCTTCGCAGAAGGAGGTGAAAGCTGACCCTCTCACTCTATACCATGGCTTGGACCGGGGCCGGACGTGAGAGGTCGCCACTGGCAATCGCATCCACGAGGACCCGCTGGTGCTCCGCCCTAGTGGGGCAGACCTCCACCATATGCTTCACCATGTCTTTCGGGTGATCCACACAATGGTGACACCCGGGCATATCCTCCCGCCTTTCATTTAAAATGTCTTTGGGGTAGATAGGTATAACGTTTTTATACAGTTTAAAGAGAAAAACAAATTTTTTTTTTTTCAAAAATTAGGAAAAAACCTTTAGTTACGTATGTGCGTTCATGTACCTTACACTCTGTATATTATGGCGAAAACAAGGTTTTCAGCTTCTTATATCGCTATACCATATCTCAAAAGTGGTAATTCTTAGGAAAAGTATAAGAACAATAGTGTTTAGGGTTCCGTACCTCAAAAGGAAAAAGCGGAACCCTTATAGGATCACTTTGTTGGCCGTCCGTCCGTCTGTCTGTCTGTCTGTCAAGAACTCATGACCCTTTATCTCGAGAATGCGTGGAGGTATCGAGTTGAAATTAAATCAATATACTCGGGTTTACAGTCTCTTCAAGTTGTGAAAAAATCAAACTTCTAAGTTAACGTAAAAAAAGAGACGGCCGTTTATGCCGCAAAAAACGTATATTTCGACACTCTCAAGGGAATCAAAATTTATAGGGTACTTCTAGCTGTCCTACAATCATGAAATTTTGTAAAAAGCAAGGTCATACAACACAAGTTTAGGAAAAAGTCTGAAAACTGTAAATTTTTAATTACATCACAAAAATAAGGGTCCCCGTACAAGGAATTCGGGTCCAAATTTTAAAGTGAGGCGACCGTATCATGTGTGGCTTCGTATGAAAGGACCTCATTAGCACAAGCTAAAATAGATTTAATATTATTTTACCCACATCAAATTTTCAATAACTACCGAAAAATTAAAAAAAAATCTGATTGATTTTCAGGCAAAAATTTATTTCTTATGCATTCTATAAATAAAGAAATAGCATTTTGCATTCCTTCTTCACATATACTTTAACTGTGCCAAACTTCATACTACCCTTTTTTTTCACGTATTATTCTAAAAAAAGCCTAATAAACCTTCAACAATATAAACCTACTTATTTCATTATTTTTTTCTTTTGTTTCAGGTTATGGAAAACGATAAAACACCGAATTGTATTAAACCCGTGCTTAGTATTGTTATGAAAACGAAGACTTATTTAATGTAATTTTCCCTTTTAAGTTTGATAGTCGATAGATATTGTAATAACAATGTGATAAGAATAAACGGACATTCGTTAAAATAAATAAATACCTACCTACAGGATTAAATTTTGTAGTCGTACTTTTAGCTATCCTTTACATGTGTACAAATAAACGTTTTGATGTTTGATAGATCTTTCTCCAAGTCCTTGGGTACGCTAGTATTATATAATTTGTGCCTTGGGTGTAACTAATTCGTAATTTAATATGTAGGTAGGACTTAATTTATGTAAGACTGCAAATTAATATTAATCGCAATACACAGGTATACAACCTGCATACTGAGACAACAGCAAAATTGTCCAAGCATTGTGTTAAAAGCAAATAAAAAAATAAACCTATGTACAATCATTTTAATAAACCCGTTGGACCTATTTATGTAGTAGGTAATAATAATAATAATAAATGTTTATTCACAAAAATTACAGATAGTAAGTAAATATTACATAAAACAGCTTTTGCTAAATCTGTACAAAACAAGTTTATAACCCTGCCTCTTAAACTAGGATAAACCTGTATTTTAAGAGACAGTGTTCTTCCAATTGATTCTTAAATGAATATGATTTAAAAAGCCTTACAGGTATCCAAGAACAGAACTGTACTCTGACTGTGGAGTTCTAACAGTACGGCAACTCTTTGTGCTCCGATCTATCCTTAAAACACATTTTGGTCTGCCTCCACCAAAACCTAATAAGAGAGTAAATCTTCTTCCAAGAACCCAACACAAAACCGCTTTCGCAACACATCAATTTTAAATACTAGGTACACACATATACCATAAAGTTGACACACAATTAAAGATTATAAAATTAAACTTATACAAAGTGAAATCCATAGTAACTGAGTGGCTACTACAAAAGGACTATGCCTACACAGAGTCCTTGCTCACATTCATCTCCTAATAACAATACAACTGCTCACTTACTACCACATACTTAACTTACACTACAAGTACTCAAAAACACGCACTCATATCCTCATAAACTCACACTCACTTCACATGCCTAACATTACACATACACAGTTACTTATATAATATAAGATATAAATAAATAAAAACAGATTGTATAAGAATAGATTCAATACTGTTGACTTGGACTGTGAGGGGTTGTAGGCGCGGCGTCATTGGACATTAAATGAAGCAGGGTCGTTAAAATGTGTGAGTGACCTCGACGAACATAACGATAACGTTTCGGCTTCCCATTTTGTCTGTGTGAGCTTATTTCGCGTATATAAATACAAGCCGGCTTCTCATTCTGGGACTTCAGATTGCTGGTTTTTGACGCTCTGTCTGTAGCCTTTCGTGGTCTGAGACTGTTAACTTGTTGTATTAAATCATATGCATTTAAGAATCAATTGGACGAACACTGTCTCTTAAAATACAGGTTTATCCTAGTTTAAGAGGCAGGGTTATAAACTTGTTTTGTACAGATTTAGCAACAGCTGTTTTATGTAATATTTACTAACTATCTGTAATTTTTGTGAATAAAAAAAAAAGATTTAATACAACAAGTTAACAGTATTGAATTTATTCTTATACATCTGTTTTTATTTATTTATATGTTATATTATGTAAGTAACTGTGTATCTGTAATGTTAGGCATGTGAAGTGAGTGTGAGTTTATGAGGATATGAGTGCGTGTTTCTGAGTACCTACTTGTAGTGTATGTTTGGGTAGTGGGTGCGTAATAAGAGCGTGTGATTGTGAGCAATAGTCTGTGGTGTATGTGGTATCTACATCCCACGAGTATCTTTGCCAGGTTTCCCGGTTTGCGCAGGACGTCCCGATTTTCAAGGTCATGCTGACACGTCCAGATTCACCCTTCTTGGGGGACGCCAAATGTCCCGTTTTTCACTAATCTGTACTTTGATTGATGATTTTGCTATGAAAACGAATACATCAGTACCCCGAGTGTGAATTTTTTAACATAGGTACTCCATCGCGTTAAACTAAACACGTCAAGTTGTACAAAAGCTGTATAAGCGCCGCCTGGTAACAATAACGGATAAACTCTTTTTAACCGACTTTCGAAAAAGGAGTAGGTTCTATGTTCGACTGTATGTATGTTTTTTTTTTTTATGTATGTCCGCGCATTTCTCTGTCAGTTGTGGACCGATTTTCAAAATTCTTTTTTTATCCGAAAGAATATACTCCCGAGGTGATCCCATATAAATTTTATTGAAATTGCTTTAGCGCTTTTTGGAAAACTGAACAAAAACGAAAAATACGCAGATCTTGATGACGTTTTTGTGTAATGTTTAAATTCCACGTTCCATGTTATTGGGGGTTTTAGTTAAAAAGCGAAAAATAAAAACTTTTTTACAAAAAAAACAACCGACTTCCAAAAAAAAATACACTAAAAATTTAAAAATAACTTTAATTTCGGCAGTCGGTGTTTGTATTTTATTTCTTCGATATTTGACACCGACTTCCGAAATTAAAGTTATTTTTAAATTTTTGTGTATTTTTTTTTAGAAGTCGGTTGTTTTTTTTGTAAAAAAGTTTTTTTTCTATACGATTTGACATAGGCGAACGTTTACGCAACCGCGTTCGAGTGCGTTAAAAAAAACTTACACTAGGCCTTCTGTTATTTTTGTGTAGGTACCGTACCACAGCCGCCGACGCGCGACGGAAGGAAGTCTTACCTGCCTACACGTAATTAAAATAATGATGATTATAATACCAAAAAAGGTGGCCAAGTGCGAATATCGCACTTTAAGGGTTCCGTACCAAATAGAGGTAGGTACTTATTTGTTAGTAAAGTATAAGTAATAATAAACATTATCACGAAATTTCAAGTTCATAGGTCAATGGGAAGTTAAGGGTCTACCTCCGCGTAAGTGGCGCCGTCATTGAATAAAAAATCGTATCTTTGCAAGGAAACGTTTTTGACACTTTTGCTTACTTGTTTTAACAACGTAAAAATACCTTATCCTATTTGTAACAAACGCAACATAGGATTCTTTAATCTTTATTTTCTACGCTTTGCTACGATTTTTTATTCAATGAGGGCCACTTGGCGGCTATATACGCCTTAAAAAATTCTTCGTAACAAAATTTTGTGACAGACGACGGACGGACAGACAGACAGATGGACACGTGAGTGACAACAATAATAATAATAAATCCGTTTGACCCTTCGGGTACGGAACCCTAAAAAAGACCTCCTCAAGCATCGCAATGATTAAGATAGGTACACTATATACCTATGTACTTCGAGATGGCTAAAACAGTGCCTTCCAAACTATTTGAAGAAGATTTTAAAATCCAAGTAATTAAACACTACCAACGACGCAAAACAACTTATTCAGTACATTTTGGAAAATAGGTAGTTAGGATAAGCTATACAGGGTGTAACGGAAAGGTGTGGTCATATCTTAAGAACCGGTTCTGCCCATGGAAATGAGCAACTTTCTCTAAGAAAAAATAGAAAATTCAACGTCATGTATCGTTTTCAAAGAAAAAAAACCTGACGTCTAAGTGGCGCCAACTGGTGGTGTAATTTTTCCTGAAAACTCTAATTGAAGCTGAAGTAGGGGCTTGTGTTAGTTATAGCATAATCCAGAAAAAGTCAGTGTAAGCGGTACTCGAAGCCCTAGGCTTCGAGTGTTGAAAAGCTTTTTAAATAAATGTCTATGTTGCGAGATAAATTAAAAGTCTTTTGTTTAGTTTGACTTTTAATTTATTGTATTCAGTAACTTGACAGTTGAAGGGACCAGATTTTGACAAAATAAAACAGATCACGGACTCAAGGTCGTTCGCAGCTAATAGCGCCTTAAAATCACGAACGCGTCAAGCCCCTCATTAGCAGACCCAATTAAAAACCTATTGTTGCGTTACCTTATGGATACCCGAGGGATCAGACGTATTAAGGCGCTATTAACTGCCAATGACCTTGAGTGGTTAGCTTGCGTGTTCTGTGCTGAGCTCACGTAACGCGTCGTACGTCCACCCAGTAATAGGACTCGCCCATCTAGGAGCGCTGTCCGAAATTAGACGCATTATTAATTTATTACAGATAAAATAACAAGTATTAAACTAAAACATTGAGACTAAATTATAAATAATTAAATGATCTTTAAAATGGTGAAGGTTTCATAAAAATACGCTTTATAGTTTTTGCGTGATTCTCAATTTTTTATCCGCGTTAGACATATCTTTACAAATTAATTACACTATGTTATAAAAATATAATTTCAAATATTCTCAGTTTAAATTACGATGAAAGTTGTCTAGAGTAACATATATTTTTTTCAAAGAAATAAGACTGGTCGTTTAGACGTGATGTTATGATTATGAATGCTCCCGGTCGCAATGTGTCCGTGTAATGCACTTTGATGCTAGGTAAGTACATCGCTGTAAAGGCGCGTGCGTTATAACATGTAAAGTGTTCGATGGTATTACACCGAATATCTTACTGAGGGGCAAGGAAGAGGACGAGGACGATGAGTAAGGAGGTTTTACAAGATGATCGACAGTTAATTTTTTAAAGTCTGTAGTTCCGCTAAGCGAGTGCTGAATTGGCACTAAATAAGATTTATCTTAAAACTGGGGTTGTACCCTTGTTTTTACACTTTGGCTCATTCACTATTGTACGCTCACTACACTCGTTAGTGTGTCGCGCACTACATTCACACTGTTGATACTGTAGTGTAGCACACCCGCTGAGATGTAACCACCACAGTGAGTACGCTAACCCTATGCACTATAATCACAGAGTAATGATGGACATCATGCGTAGCCTCGTTCTGTTTTAACATCCTTATCTTCTCGTCCAGTTCCCGAAGTTGCTGTTAGATGTTGTGTCCGTCATATTCAGGCACGTGGTCAACGCTGATATTAATAACGTGGTTCATGAGATCTACGTAGATTTCAGGAATGTCGAGGAAATGGAAAGGCTATGGATTGTAAAGTTTTCTGTTTTCACTAAACAGTTTTCTTCGATGTTCACAACATTCATCCCTGTGAGCCATTCCATGAGGCCATCGCTTGGTCCTTGCATATGACTCTCAGTTGACATTTGTGGCAACAGAAATACTGTTGCCACTAATGTTTAATGTTGGTTGATTTTTGTTAATCTTTTCCATCTGTTTTGGCAATTGATGACTCTTGTTTTGCACTGTGTTGCATTTTCTGTGTTTTTAACACAAATGATATAGATGGTTGTATATTGTCTGATGAACTCGTAAGTCTGAAATCTTTTTTTCCTGATCAGAATATGGTTTTTTTTTTTTTTTTTTTGGGGGGTGGGAAATCATCCTATGACTTCTTCCGCTCTAGGGTGGAGCGGAAGGGTGTGTCAGACTCTTACTGACTAAAACCCACCCCTGTTCCTCCCTGCCTCGAGTGCCCGGGGGCGAGGTAACTCTTTCGAATTTATCCTCCACCCCCGGGCAGGCATCGGCCGTGGCAGGCCCCTTCACTTGGCTGACAACTCTTTGAGGCGCGCGTGGAACACTACGCGCCGTCGACTCTCGGGCCTGGTGCTGATCGGACGGCGAGTTACCCACTACTCGCCGTCCGCAGGCCCGGGTCTACGGTGGCCGGAGATCGTCTCGCGGCGTCCGAACCCCCTGGCGTCTCAGGCGGCGGTTGCGGCTGGGAGCGCTAGGGCGACTCGGCTGTGTTCGAGTCTCCCTAGCGTATGCCGCCTCCCTCTTCGCGAGCATTACTGCTTCGCAGAAGGTGGAGACGGCTTCCCATTCCCTCTCGCTCCGTACCATGGCCTGAACCAGGGCACGGCGCGAGAGGTCGCTGCCGCCTATCGCATCCACGAGGACACGGCGGTGCTCTGCCCAAGCGGGGCAAACCTCCACCGTATGCTCCACCGTGTCCTCTGGGCGATCCTCGCAATGGAAACACCCGGGGGTCACCTCCGCCTTGATCCGACACAGGTACTTACCGAAACAGCCGTGTCCGGTGAGCACCTGCGTCAGGCGGAAGGTGAGGGCGCCGTGACGCCTCTCCAGCCACTCCTCAAAGAGGGGCACTACCGCCTCGATGGTGGCGTGCCCAGCGCTGGGTTGCGACAGTCGCTCTCTCCATGTCACCATGAGATCCTGCCGGAGCTCGGTCCGCCGAGCCGCGAGTTGTCGCGGCAGCGGAGTTTCGCCCCGGCGTTTGGCCTCCTCGCGCCACTCGTACAGGTGCGCGAGGATTTTTGCCTCCAGATCCCACGGTGACAGTCCGACAAGGAGGCTCGCCGCCTCACGGGAGATCGTGCGGTATCCGCGGATGATGCGGATCGCCATGACCCTCTGGGACGCGTTCATCAGGCGAGCTGATCGCTGCCTCAACGAACGCGCCCACACCGGTGCCCCGTAGAGGGCCATGGACCGCACGATCCCCGCGTGGAGCCTCCGGCAGGAGGCGTTTGGCCCCCTCAGATTGGGTAGGAGCCGCTTCAAGGCGGCCCCGGCCCTGTCCAATCTGGGAGCCAAACGTCGAAAATGTTCGACGAAGTTCCACCGGCTGTCGAGGACGAGTCCCAGGTACTTCATCGTACCCTCGACGCCGATGCGAACCCCTCCTACCCCGCCACCACCGACGCGCCTACCTACGTCGTTTGCGCCACCGTCGGGTTCCCAGATCACGGGATCTGGGAACCCGACGGTGGCGCAAACGACGACCATGAAAACACATGGCCTCGGACTTGTGCAATGCCACCTCGAGTCCCAGTTGCCGGATCCTCTCTATGACTGTCGCAACCCCGCGTGTCATAAGGTCGGCCGCCGCCTCGTGCGACCTCCCCTGCGCTAAGACCAGCGTGTCGTCAGCGTAGCACACTACGCTGACGCCAGTGGGGAGGTCGGCGCGCAGCACCCAGTCGTATCCGATGTTCCACAAGGGCGGCCCCAGGACCGATCCCTGTGGAACACCGCACGACATCTCTCGCCGGTTCCATACTCCCTGATGACCGGGGTAGATGACGGCTCTGTCCGTCAGATACGCCTCGACTACGCGACGGAGGTAGGGCGGCACCCGGTGGTACCGGAGTGCCTCCACTATACAACTCCAGGGCAGGGTGTTGAAGGCATTGGCGATGTCCAGAGACACTACCAAGACGACCCTACCCCGGGCCACTGCATCCCCCGTCGTGAGGGCTCTTACGCGCATGACTGCGTCCACCGTGGAGCGCCCCCTGCGGAAGCCGTACTGGCTCTCCGCCAGGTCCGGCCCCACCCGCACCAACTGCCCGACGAGGCGGTCTGCAATTACTCTTTCAAAGAGCTTGCCCACCTCGTCGAGCAGCACAATGGGCCGGTAAGCGGACGGAGAGTCCGCAGGGCGCCCCACCTTCTTGATCAGGACCAGCTTCCCCGTCTTCCACCGACGTGGAAACTGGCCCCTCTCTAAGCATGCGCTTAAAAGCCCTCTGAGTCGAGGCCCGAGAGCCTCTTGCAAGGCCAGGACCCAGGCTTTCCCATGAAAGCCATCGGGTCCTGGGGCGGTGTTTTTGGCATTCAGCCTACGCACCGCCGCTCTCAGCTCTACCTCGGTCACCTCGGGAGCATCGTCGTCGTCGTCTTGGTCCGCGTCAGGTACCGCAGGAGACGGAGCCATAGGCGGAGGAGTATGTTCCCCTCGCGAGGGGAACAGAGCGCTCACCACGCCCTCCACGATCTATGGCCGGAGACTCTGCGTCAGTGGGGGGGCCCATGGGCGGAGTTTCTCCCGCACCGCTTTGTACGGGCGCCCCCATGGGTCTCTGTTCAGAGTCTCCAGCGACTCCTCGCGGGCCGATCTCTTGGCCCGCAAGATCTCCGTTCGGAGGGCGATCCTCGCAGCTCTGTACCCCTCGTATAGCTCCGCCTCGACGGCTTCCGTTTCCGGCGTGCGGTTACGGAGCCGTCTGCGGTACCTGGTGTACCGGCGTCGCGCGGCAATACACCCTTGGCGTAAAGCCGTAAGCGCCGGCGACCACCAGTACACCTGTCGCCGAGCAGAAGGCTGGACCCGGGGCATTGCCACGTCACATATCTCGGACATCAGAATATGGTTACTCCTGTTTTGATTTAAATATCAAAGATCGCAACTTTCGTATGAGTTTGAATTGCAGTTAGGGAGTGCCGTAGAAATCTCGCCCAGGGCGATGGTAGTGCTAAAACCGGCACTGTCTCTGACCAGCCCGTTTGTGATAAAGGTTGTCACTTTACGTATGTACCTAGGTATTACCTAATGATTTTATTATTCTATACTTTTTCACGTTTACTATCCGTTTTAAACAACTAAAAACCTTTCCCAAGTAGCTACCTACATTTTATAAGTTGGGCGATTATTACTCCAGAGCTAATTAAGCCTTGATGTCACTTCGGAGGTCCAATCTCATTTGTTGAAATCCATATTTGTTGAAATACCTCATTTGTTGAAATCCATCCAGCCGTTTAGGCAGCAGGGCGTGCAAAAGAAAGAAGAAGAGACATACATACATGACATACAAAGATGTATGGGGTAGTAGGGTAAAAACATGATTCTCTTTGAAACCAAGTTTTATTTGTATTTTTTAATAAGTAGGTACACTTA
Source organism: Polia nebulosa (assembly GCA_951329385.1). Lineage (NCBI taxonomy): Eukaryota > Metazoa > Arthropoda > Insecta > Lepidoptera > Noctuidae > Polia > Polia nebulosa. The sequence goes on from OX589588.1 coordinate 28,428,122, forward strand.
TTTTCCAACGGAAATAGACAGTTTGATTTTTTTTTCATACTTACACCTATTCTAAGTAATCTCATACCGAGATATAAAAAATACAGTTGCGAAGCGCCGCCAAAAAAATAGTTATTTATGATACTAGTGCGGTAAGTTGGTTTTTACAAACGAGTAGACGAATGTATCGTGTCTTAGCATAGTCACGAGATTTGCTCAAAAGGTAAAATAGGTACTTAGGTGAGAGTACCTATTTTACCGCACGTTTCATTAAAGGGTGCGTAATTTTTAACTTTCGAACAATGTATACAGGCTTCGTTAATGCATTTTTTGAGCAAATGTGTTGAAAATAACTATTTTGACGTTTTCCATATACTTAAAGGTTATTGTTCGTTATATTATATGTATGTTTTTATCTATATATATACTTTCGTAACCATTTTCTAATTAAGAGGCCTCTTACAGTCCACTAGCGCCGCCAATCGAAAAAATGTCATAACTCGTAAATAGAATCAAAAATACAAAATGTGGTCTATTATTAGTGTGGAAAAGGCAATAACGTAATTGTATAACACCTTATCAACACTTGAAATATAGCTGTTTAGCTAAATCGTGCATTCAAAACATAAACGGCCGTTTTTGTTACAAATGCACGATTTAGCTAGATCCAACACGCACGTGGCCAGTTTTTTTTTAAGACTACGGCCACCTTTTTATTTAACACGCTGCGTGAATCGCTAACGAGGTATAGCAACTATTGCGGCGTTGAGAAGTAATGGCACTCTTAACGATTTATCTAAGTAAGTACATATATTAGGATAGGTAGAACTTGGCTACGGTCTACGACACTGAGCACGCGTCGCCGCACCGCCGCTGCAGAGATTAGAGACGCAGTTACCTAATCGTAATATACCTACGTGACACTGGGGCACAAAAGGGGTGAATGAAAAGCAATTGCATGCAGCTGAGATGAGAATAAAAAGCAATTGCATGCAGCTAAGAGCGATGTGTGGTGTTACGTGCATGGATAGAATTAGGAATGAGTATATAAGAGGAAGTCTGAAAGTGGCTCCGCTGACTGAAAAGTTGTGTGGAAATCGGTTGTCGTGGTATGGGCATGTGATGCGGAGGAATGAATAAAATGTCGTGAGGAAAGTCTTGTGTATGGATGTGGCTGGCTTCTTATAGCCATAGTGGAAGGCCAAAGATACGATGAATGGACTGTATGAAAGAGTATATGGGTAAAAAGGGGGTGACTACAGAGATGACGACTAATAGAGATGAAAAAGACACAATAAATTGGGATATGGGCAGCAGAATGATGACCGCGTATTATGCGCTGAGTACAGACTGTTGTCAACATTACCTGACCCACCCTAAAATCAAACGACTTTGGACCCTCTGCCTGTAACATTAAGGTTTATTTAATTTATATGAGCTTATCACACAAGTGCACGAGGACTCGATGAACAAAAATACAATATTAACACAGACACGCAAATTTGATCTTTCACACGTAACGTTAAGGTAAACCCACCCAACATAGTCGGAGCCACCGGCATTATATATGTTTTTGATAAGCTATTTTAATCATTATTTCATTAACATTAAAGTTGAAAAGCTTTTAAGTCACACTACATAATTACAACCCAATCTTTAATTTCGCGTATTCCCAACAAGTTCTTGTGGCTTAGCGGTTTGATGCTGGATTGACGACGAACAACATGTGGGGTCGAAAACACAGTCCACCTATACATCAGTTTCTTTTTTAATTTGTTTTCATTTCTACAATATTGCTTGCAATATTAAAGAACGACCAATATGATTTTCGCCTAATAACTTATCTTGTAAACGGGTGGGTAATTTAAAAAACTTTAAGTTCACAGTTCTTTAAAATGAATACGAATATTTATTTTTCAACTACCCACTAATTACAAGTTATGTGAAAATATTACCATTTTAAAAAGTTTATGTATAGTCTGTAGTTCTTTACAATAATACAAGAAATACATTTGGAATATAAATTCTACATTGAAAGCAAGACTATATCTTTGTCGCAGGATTTGATCTCGAACCTTGTTTTACTCAGTCTTACACACAGACCACGAGACCAGAATTACTTGAACTCAATCATTAAAATAAGCTATTACACTTATCATATTATAACAAATAGTTATAAAATATAACCTAATACTAACGTTTTAAAGATCAAATTTGCGTGTCTATATTATTATTGTAGTTGTTCATCAAATCCTCGAGCAGTTGTCTGATAAGCTCATATAAATTAAATAAACCTTAATGTTACATGCAGAGGGTCCAAAGTCGTTTGATTTTAGGGTGGGTCAGGTAATGTTGACAACAGTCTGTACTTCTCTTCTCTACATCTCTATCTCTAATCTCTAAATAGTATAAAACAAAGTCACTGTCTGCGTCTGTCTGTTCTTCCGGCTACTGATTTTGATACGGTTTTCACTAATAGAAAGAGCGATAAATGAAGTAGGATAGTGCATATAATTTGCAACCGTGCGAAGCCGGGGCAGGCTGGTAGTATTTATAAATAGTATAAAACAGAGTCGATCTGTTTTTCCGCTTACTTCTTCGAAACTATGCAATGGATTTTGATACGGTTCTCACTAATAAAAGGAGTGATAAATGAGGGAGGTTGGTGCATATGACGTGTCCAGATCTTTGAATTGATCACTGCATAATGTGACCGACCGAAATAGTTTTTTTGGGGGCCGAGTCACCTGCGTCCGTAGGAGTATACTCTCCCTACACGTGGTCCACGGGTGGTGCTAATCAGATGACACTAACTGGTGGTAGGTTTCGACCGATGGCTTGCGACCACCCACTGGGCAAAGACGTGCCGCCAAGCGGCCTGGACGTGTTCCGGTACGATGCTCAGTGTAGCCAATACAGAGGAGTTGGGTCGAAATAGTTGTTCCATTGCAGGCAGACCAACCAGGCTCGCGCTGAAATTGGTGTATCGGGAGAATAGTCGCGGAAGGTAGCGGGATCCGAGGCACGGTGCGTTGCTGGCCGACCGCAGGTAGTTGGGGGCCCAAGTAGTGTGTTAGCCACACATGAAAGGCTGCCCCGCCAACTGTCGAAAAATCCCGGAATGCATCATCGTGCTGGTTGGCGACCAGACGAGAGGGCCCGATGGACATTCGCGAGGGGGCTCGCGCGTCCCCGCAGTCTCCAGACTAGTCCCCCAATGATACCGTCCTGTGAGAGCGTGCCTAAGGTTAGCAGCGTGGAACCTCATTTCACTTCCTTCTCCTCCACCTCCACTCTTCAACTATGAAAAACAGGAACAAGAAGAAAAAAGCTGTACAGCGGCAGCACTCCCTCTCTCACAAAGTGCACCTGTCTAACATAAGAGGTCTGCACTCAAATCTCGCCGCAGTCCACCACCACCTGGAGACTGAGAAACCAGCGCTCGTGTTCCTTTCGGAGACGCAGATCGGATGTACGTCGAACGTGTCGTACCTTACTTACCCAGGGTTTACCCTAGAGCACAGTTTTAAACCACACGCGGGTGTGTGTATGTACGCTCGGGACGACATCTGTTATCGGCGTCTCCGCAACCTTGAAGACTCAAGGTTCTCAACTCTTTGGGTCCTAGTGGACACAGGCCTAGATAAAATTGTCTACGCCTGTGTCTACCGTTCGCACAGCGGTAATTTGGAGACAACTGGGCTCACACAACACCTCAGTGACGCGGCGGATGCGGCTCAACAGCGGTACCCTTCTGCCCAATTGGTGTTACTGGGGGATTCAACGCCCACCATCACGAGTGGCTCTGCCCATACCAGTGCACAGACCATGCTGGACTAGAGACGCATAAGCTAGCGCTAGCGTTAAATCTCACCCAGCCGGATGTTGATTCGCACACAGCCAATTGCTTGGACCTTCTGCTGACAACAGATCCAGACCGTTACTCGGTGTCGATTTCTTTACCATTAGGTACTTCCGACCACTGTCTGGTGAAGTCTGTATCCGTGTACTCCCCGCCCGATCCTAACCCTTAGAGGCACGAGGCGGGTTTGGCGATACAGGTCAGCAGATTGGGACGACATGCGATCTTTCTTCGCATGTTATCCTTGGCAGCCCACTTGCTTTTCTTCGACTGATGTTTCGTCGTGCGCGAACGCCGTGACGGATGTGTTGCGGCAGGGAATGGAGTGGGTGCGCCAAAGTTCACCTAAATTTTCAACTCCGATAAATTGGAAATCCGAAAATGTTCTTCCTAAAATTTTTTTTTTATTAAGATCGTAAGTAACGAAACGTAATCGAATATAAGATTAGCGCGAAAAAAACGTTTGACAGTTGTCACTCGTATGTTCTATTTTTATTTTTTTTGTTTTTTTATTATGTTACCTACTACACTATCACACTAAGCTTAATATTCACTCACTTAATCTTCACTTAATAAAAAAGCAATGACAACTTTGAATGCAAGAGCGAGCGAAGCGAGCTCGAGACTTTGGGCACCCCGACTCGGACAGGTTAGGTTAGAAGGGGATGGCGGGGTCAAGAAAGCGAGCGAACAGACCCCGCCATCCCTTTCGTGGTTATTTTTTCATAAACCACTCAGAAGTAGGAGCCCCGCGAAGCGGGCGAAGCGAGCGAAGCGAGCGAACAGACCCCGCCATCCCCTTCGTGGTTATTTTTTCATAAACCACTCAGAAGTAGGAGCCCCGCGAAGCGGAGCTCCGTCGACACGTGGCTCCATCGACATGCAAACCTAAAACAAACAAATGCTCAAATTAAAACTATAAATATCAGCTTCTACCCACATATATTTTTTATTACACTTGGTAAATGTTTCTTTCTGAGTATGAGTGAAAATATTATAAAAAAAAATACAACAACACACAACACAATTACAATACAAAACAAAAAAAAAATTACAATTACAATTTTCGGAAACATGAGTGTTATGAACATCGCCGGTAGCACTACAAACAGTATGAATGAAAACTTTAGGATGAAAAATTTTAGGAAGAGTGATCATTCGGATTAGAAATTGTTAGGAAAAACAATTTCGGGTAAAGAACTTTAGGTGAGCCAATATGGACCCGAATGGAGTACTACAATCCTGCTCTGACGTAACAATGTCTGGCGAAGCTCGACCATGGTTTGGTGCCGAGTACAATCGCGCTGATGCGCTTAAACACGCGGCCTACCTGGCTTGGTTCGACGCTCGGACGCGCAAAGCAAATGACGTGAATCAGAAGAAGAGAGCCTTCAACAGGGCTGCCAAGTCCTGCAAGAAGGTGTTGCGGAGGGCTCGGTTTGACCACATTAGCCGAATTGGGAACAAACTTGCTTCTTACCCTGCTGGTAGTAAGGCGTTTTGGTCCCTGGCTAAGTCGGTTGAATCGAACGTCTGCCGCCCCTTACTACCTCCACTGCTTAAACCCGACGGGTCGCTGGCCCACTCCGCTGAGGAGAAAGCAAACTTATTTGCCTCTCTGTTTGCGGAATTTTCGCGTCTAGATCCTGGTGCCACGAGGCCCCGTGGTACTATTGGTGGATGCGAGTTGATTATGTCAGACATTCGAATTCATCAGAAGGATGTCCGAGGGGTACTGCGTAACCTGGACGTGAACAAGGCTAGTGGCCCCGACGGGATACCGGCAATTGTACTGAGGACTTGTGCGCCTGAGTTGTCTCCGATCTTGACACGCCTATTTCGCCTTTCGTTTGAGACTGGAAAAGTGCCGATGGCTTGGAAGCAAGCTAACGTGCAACCCGTGCCAAGAAGGGTAGTCGAGCTGACCCAGCAAATTATAGGCCCATCTCGGTAACTTCCGTACTCTGCAAGAGTAACGTGTACTGAATGGCAAGCTCCTGGCGTACCTAGAAGCTAACGATATCCTCAGTGACCGACAATACGGCTTCCGCCGAAATCGTTCAACTGGGGATCTTCTAGCGTATGCCATTCACATCTGGAGTGAGGCCATCGAGAAACAAGGGGAAGCCCTTGCAGTCTCCCTTGACATCTCGAAGGCCTTCGACCGGGTCTGGCACGACAACCTAATTGGCAAGCTTCCTTCCTTCGGTCTGCCCGCTGGTTTGTATGATTGGATTGCAGATTTCCTGAGGGATCGGTCTATTCGAGTAGTCATAGATGGCTGCTCGTCCGGACTGCTGACTATTAATGCCGGTGTTCCTCAGGGATAGTAGTAACGATCTGCTAAAACCCGGTACCTTTGGGTATGCAGACGACAGCACTGTTGCCGAGAGATACGTGCCTGACGCACGAGCTAGTGGGTCTCAGGTCCGGTCTCTCCGAGAGGCTATGCTTGAACTTATCCTTACAGGCTGTCTGAGAATGGCGCGATGCCAATCTGGTCAAGTTCAATGCTGCTAAGACCCAGACGTGTCCTTTTCCGCTAAGAGGAGCCAATTTCACCCGGCTCCACCTTTCCGAGGTGTAACCGTGCCGATAACCGACCAACTTGATCTTCTTGGTGTTACTCTAACATCTACCGTCAATTTTGGTCCCTTCATAGAGGCAATGGCTCAAGTGGCTGCCAAAAAGTTGGGGATCCTCGCAAAGGTGAGACGGTACTTCACGCCGGAACAGCTGCTCCAACTCTATGAAGGGAAAGTTCGATCGTGTACGTGAAGTACTGCTCTTATCTTTGGGACGGATCTGTCAGATTGACGCCCTTGAGTCAATTAAGAAACAAGCCAAGAGGATCATCGGCAATGATTGGCTCGTCGAGTCGAAGCTCTTTTGCATTTTTTAGTATTATTTATTGAAGTCGGTTGTATTTTTTTTTTGTAAAAAGTTTTTTATTTTTCACTTTTTAGTTGTTGTACCCCATTCTAAAACTAAATTAATAGTAAAGTTATGCCCGAATTGATAGCCCCAAAAAAATAGGGAAGTTGAATATAGTTTGTGAAATTAGGGTGTATCAGCGTGATGTAATGTTGAGAAGTGATGAAAACAATATACAGACATGCGATTGCAGCAATTCTAGAAGGTTTGCTATTATTTATAAGTCTTCGAAGTCGTCCGAAGTTCTTTATCAGATTTTCACTAAATTAAAATGGGACCACATGTGAAGCATCATCTTTCAAATAAAAAAAAAATCATCAAAATCGGTTCACCCAGTAAAGAGTTAGAGTACACATAAAAAAAAAAATACAGTCGAATTGAGAACCGCCTCCTTTTTAACCGACTTCAAAAAAAGGAGGAGGTTCTCAATTCGACTGTTTTTTTTTATGTGTGTTACCTCATAACTTTTCACTACGTGAACCGATTTTGAAGATTTTTTTATTTGAAAGCTGTTGCTTCACATGTGGTCCCATTTTAATTTGGTGAAGATCTGATGAAGAACTTCGAAGACACACAATGGAACTCTTCAATAAATGATAGCAAACCTTCCTGAATTGCTGCAATCGCATGTCTGTATATTGTTTTCACCACTTCACAACATTACATCACGCTGATACGCTCTGCAGGGGTATATAGAGTTGTACAGTTCACCCTGATACACCCTAATTTCACCAACTATGTTCAATTTCCCTATTTTTGGGGCTATCAATTCGGGCATAACTTTACTATTAATTTAGTTTAAGAATGGGGTACAACAACTAAAAAGTGAAAAATAAAAAACTTTTTACAAAAAAAATACAACCGACTTTAATAAATAATACTAAAAAATGCAAAATAACTTTAATTTCGGAAGTCTGTGTCAAATAACGAAGAAACCAAACTAGAAACACCGACTTCCGAAATTAAAGTTATTTTGCATTTTTTTGTATTATTTATTGAAGTCGGTTGTATTTTTTTTTTTGTAAAAAGTTTTTTTTCATACGGGCTTTCGAAACCCTAAAACAATAAAAATAATACGAGTATCCGAAATATAGGTAAGTACCATATATTCCATCTTGGTAGCTACTTGTAAATTGGGGTTTAATGTTCCACCCATGAAAAACAAATCGCCCTATAATTATTTTAGAATCAAGATAATTAACTTAAACCATTCGATTACTAATCAAAACGATTGAAAGTCCTCGTAAGCTCATCACTCTCTGACATTAGTGTCTATTCTTAGACGGTGACACACAGACACATGTATAGTAGTATACATATGTGCAAAGTCTGTGTTCGTCCGTCAGTCATTAAAATAATGATAACTGTTTGTTTTAAATTGCGTGAAATTGTTAGATATTTCTGTTTTTCTGGGTTTATTTAAGGATATAAATATGGCAATTTGAAGTAAAACCAAAACAGGTTTTGTGTAAATTGCTAAGCCAGATTTCGACGAAACCGGTGCCTGAGACAACGGCAAATAATAACAATATAATAACACCGCCAACGGCCTGGTAGGCTAAAGCCTCGACGACCACCTGTCGAAGCTGTCGTTGCGCGGTTGGATCAAGGGCCTAATACAGAAGGCAGTACTCCTCGATACGGCCCGCATCGTGAGGAGGTTCCTGTCTCTGGAGCCCTAACCACCGGTAGCTTGGACCCTGCTCCCGACACCGGCGGACAACTATTTTTCATAATTTTAAATGTTTTTTTTTTTGTTTTTTTTTTTTTTGTTAAAAATACTTATTTAAAATTATAATTAATATGTATATTAAAGTGAATAAAAGACATAATAATAAGTAAAATGACTTGGCTCTCGAAGTTGTCGATAATGTGGGATATGGACTCAGCGATCATATTGTACCGATAGTCGTGTCAGCCAATGGCTTAATAGCCACGAGCCTCGACCATCATCTCAGGAGGCTCTCGTTAGGCGGCTGGATCAAGGGCTTGATTTAGAAAGCTGTATTTCTGGACACGGCTCGTATTGTTAGACGGTTTCTCTCTCTGGAGCCCTGGCCGGTAGCTTGGACCCTGTTCCCGATACCGGAGGGTAACTATTTTTTATATTTTTAAATGTTTTTCATATTTTTTTTTAAGAAATATTTAAAAAGCATTTAAATAAAGATAAATACTTAAACGAGATAGTAAATATAATAATATAAAATCTGTGGCTCGACTGTCAACTGAAGTGACATAAAGTTTTCTTTTACGTGATTTTTGAACCAAATTAAATATTTAAACTAATACAAATGAATCCAAACCAAGCAGAAAATCCAAATAGACACAACAATGAACCATACAATAATAAAAACAATAAATAATCTCGTGGATAAACATAGATACAGCAATAATATCTTCTTCTCTGTCGTGTCGCTCTTCTTAGCAGAGCGGTCGTGGTCACGTAGAGGCGTCCACGTTGGTGGTAGAGGCGGACACAGCTCTCCGCACGATCTCCCGCCATCTCTCCCTGTTGGCGGACTGTTTGGCGCAGTCAGATACGTGGCATCCTATAGCAGACTTCACTTGGTCAGTCCAGCGCATAGGTGACCTGCCACGCGATCTGGTTCCCTCCACTTTTCTCTGCACAACCAGCCGCTCTATGGATTTGCTATCCCGCCTAGAGACGTGTCCAAAATATTGCAGTATGCGCGACTGTACTACGGCCGACAAACGCTGCGTGACGCCGAGTTCCTGGAGTATGGACACGTTGGTTCGGAAATCCGTCCACGATATTCCGAGCATCCTTCTCCAGCACCACATCTCCAGAGCATTAATCTTCCCCTTTTCCAACTCACGCACTGTCAACGTCTCGGCCGCATAAAGAAAAATGGGGAATACAAGTGTTTGTATGAGCCTGATTTTGGTGGCTTTGGTAATGTTGCGATTCCTCCACACTTTCCTTAACTTTTCCATCGCAGTTCTGGTCATGGCCATACGTCGCTTCACTTCATCTACGCAGCCGCCGTTGTTTGAGATCAAAGCCCCAAGGTAGACATAGGCCTGTACCACGTCGCAGTTCGCAATCTGTGTCACTTCGGGCGAGTTGTGGTTGATGCGATCCACGATCATAATTTTGGTTTTAGATCGGTTTATTTTCAACCCAAACGTAAGGCTTATGCGCTCCATCCTGAGAAGTAATTCCTCCATAAGGTTCGTGTTACTCGCAAATAAGGTGGTGTCGTCTGCGTACCGCAAGTTTCCGATTTTATATCCACCAATCACAACACCATCGGTCCAGTTTTCGAGAGTGATTCGCATTACAAGCTCGGTGTAGACGTTGAATAGTAATGGTGATATTATGCATCCCTGTCGTACGCCCGCACTTGGATGGAAATTATCTGAGAGGAGGTCATCTGTACGCACTGAAGCTGTTCCCCCCTCATAGAGCTCCCTGAGCAGGTGCACAAGGTGTTGTGGTGTACCCATGTCCAGTAGTGTTTTCCACAACATTGGCCATTTCACTGAGTCGAACGCTTTGGAGAAATCTACAGAGCATATGTATGTCGGCTTGTTGAATTCTCGAGCCTTCTCAATGATTTGACGAACGATGAGAATTTGTTAGCAATAATATGGCAATAAATAAATTGACAAGTTGACGTTGAAGGAAAATATGTTGACGAGAGCCGCAGCTGGAAAAGCACGCCCACCACCTCCGGCCTCGTCGCTCAGCTCCGCCTCGCCACCGCCGGAACCCAGCCCCACCGTGAGTGCTGTGACACCGGCCGTGGCTGTTGCGTCGAGCTCCAGCGACGAGTTCTTCTCGCCGCCGACGACACCCACACCTGCGCGTCGACGGGGAGGACGCCGGCCGCCGAACGGCTTAGTACCTCGAGGCCCACCGGCCTCTGATAGGGTCCCAGCTCCCGGCGGAAGTGTGCAGCGCATGAGATGGGCTCAACTCATCAATGAAACTGTCATGCGCTCATACTGTGGGGCTACTGAGGGAGGTAACTACCTGACCGCGTACCGTGTTCGGATGCTTTCTTTGTTTCAGGTGCTTGAGCCAGCCGTCAACGTTTCGGCCCAACCACTGTCGGATCAGGTGCGGGTCATCCAGCGTAATCATATGTTGGATGATACTGTACTTGATCGACTCCGAACTGAAATTGCTAACCATGTCATTGCCCCTCCGTCGCAGGCTGTAGTACCAGTCGTGGTACCACCGTCTAACCATGCTCCCAGCCACGCTGACGACGAGTGTAATGACATGGTTACAAACGTAAGTACCCAGTGCAATGACGAATTGAGAAGTGCTTTGGAGTGAACGAACTTAGGCCTCGCTTGCCTCGTTTGCCCATGCATAATAGGAATAAGGCGCTGGTGGCTGCTCTGGATTCGCAGTTGTCAAATTATTTTGATAACTGCGAAGACCTCACCGACACACACTCGATAATGTACTGCGCGGCTGTAGCGGCATGTCGTGTAGCTCACGTCAAATTCCCTAATGACAGAGCTACACGACCGAAACCAGCCGTGCCGGCTTGGCAGCGAAGGATCGAGTGTCGTATTGGTGGGGACAGAGAGGAGGCCTGTGCCCCAGCAGTGGGGACAATAAAAGGCTGATGATGATGATGATTGCTGGGGCCAGAGCACTCATTGGCAAACTAATCTGTTTCAGGGAGTGCAACACTCGCCTAAGAGTGATGCGCTTTGTGAGACGGGCGTTTTCGGGGACTGATGTCAGCTCCCGAGACTATATGTCCCATGTCACAGAGCGCATCGACTTCCTGAAGCAGAAGGTGTATGCATGGGCAAACCGCATACGCAGGTATAAGCGGCGGGTGGAGCGATACACCCAGAATCGCACATTCCGGAGTAATGAAAGGTGGGTATTAGGACTTGGGAGCAACCGGACTAGGTGTGACTGACACGCGTCTGCCGGATGATGACGCCATGAGTTTATTCTGGCGCAACATCCGGTCGGTGCCTGTCAGTCACATCGAAGGTGACTGGACTCGGGAGATCGAGCGAGAGTGTGATCCAATAACAGAAATGGGGGCAATCACTATTAGCCCCCAAGATGTAGCCCGTGCAGTCCGTCCGTTGCCTAACTGGAAATCTCCAGGGCCGGACGGGCTGCACAATTTTTGGATAAAGTGGCTACAAATGTCGCACGCTCACTTGGCATCTCAATACCAGGCAGCCTTGGAGTCTGGTTCGCTACCCGAGTTCCTTACAACAGGAATAACTCACCTGCTCCATAAAACAGGTAGTACTGCGGAACCTAAAAATTATAGATCGATCACGTGCTTATCGACGGTCTATAAGGTTCTTAACATTATCCATTTTGAGAGCTAAGATTAACACACATATAGATAGTAACTGTATCATGTCTGCCTCTCAAAATGGATGTAGGAATGGGTCCCGCGGTACTAAAGAGCTGCTCCTCATCGATATGGCCATTAGCCAACAGGTTCGGCGTTCCCGAAAGGATCTGTCGACATGTTGGATAGACTATAAGAAGGCCTATGAATCAGTTCCTCATACATGGCTCATGAGGGTGCTAGAATTGTATAAAGTTGATGCAACGCTACGCACCTTCCTGATGTCGTGTATGAGGCAATGGAGGACGGTCCTTCGCTATCCAGGATGTCGACAAATCCAGAGGAATAGCGAACTGGTAAGAGCGGGGTATATTCCAGGGTGACAGTTTGAGTCTGCTTAGGTTCTGCTTAGCCTTGAATCCTCTAAGCACACTGCTGGAGTCATCAGGTCTAGGTTGAAGAGAGGTGGTCAGGTAATATCTCACTTCCTTTACATGGATGACTTGAAACTTTTTGCCTCCAACAATCTTCAACTGATGGAGCTACTGAAGGTAACTAAAACCTTCAGTTGGCACTACTGACACTACTTCAGGATGGAGTTTGGTGTGGACACATGTGCAGTCATGCATGTAGAGCGAGGGGAGATTGTGGAATCTGTGGGAACTCAACTCTCGGATTCCATAAACCTGAGATCCCTCTTTCCAACCGAAACCTATAAGTATTTGGGTATGTCGGAAGCGTTAGGTATTAATGCGACTGACATGAAGCAATCGTTGAGGGAGCGCTTCTTTGGCCGCCTGAAGAAGGTATTCAATAGCCTTCTTTCAGGCGGCAACAAGGTGCGTGCCTTCAACGGTTGGGTCATGCCGGTATTGATGTACTCTTTCGGCGTACTCAAATAGACTTAAACAGAACTTGACGCCCTGGATAGGCGGGTCCGTACACTACTAACTGCATACCGAATGCATCATCCACGTTCGTCAGTGATGAGACTGTATATCCCGCGGAAGTGTGGAGGCCGAGGCTTTTAAATGCTAAGACACTGACCGAAGGTTTTGTCTGTGCAATTATGGACGAAGTTATCATGACGAAAAACTACCGGAGATTTATTGTGAAGGACGGCACGGTTGACATATGTCGGGTATGTCATCGTCCGGGAGAATCAATCCGCCACATAATATCTGGTTGTTTTCGTCTAGCTAACGGTGAGTACTTGCATAGGCACAACCTTGTAGCCAGGATTATCCATCAGCAATTTGCTCTGAAATACTCTCTTGTGGAATCGGAAGTGCCGTACTACAGATATGAGATAGATAGATAGATAGATAAAACATTTATTCAGTGCACACAAAAGACACACAAAATCACAACAAAATTGCCCAACCCAGTTCTCGATAATGGTCATATCTCATTGTACTGGGATCGGTCCATCATCACTGACAGGACTATTGTAGCCAATAAGCCTGATATAGTGGTGGTGGACCGAATCGAGAGGCGTGCAATGATTGTTGACATTACCGTCGAGAGAAAGATAAACAAATCAAGTATATTGACTTGGCTCGCGATGTTGTCGACATGTGGGATGTGGACTCAGCGATCATTGTACCGATAGTCGTGTCAGTCAACGGCTTAATAGCCACGAGCCTCGACCAACACCTCAGGAGGCTCTCGATAGGCGGCTGGATCAAGGGCTTGATTCAGAAAGCAGTACTTCTGGACACGGCTCGCATTGTCAGGCGGTTCCTCTCTCTGGAGCCCTGACCGCCGTAAGCTTGGACCCTGTTCCCGATACCGGTGGGCTACTATTTTTTATATTTTAAAATGTTTTTTATACCTAGATTCTTTTTTAAGAAATATTTAAAAATGTGTTTAATAAGTAAGAAAGACGAATAAACGAAATAATAATATTTTTGCCGATGTATTATAATAATATTGTACAGACAGGGGCCATAGTCTACATAGTTCTTGGTAACCAGTCCACTTTAGCCTTCTAAAACCATTGCTCCTATAACTTTATTTTTCTTATCACGCAATAGTTTCACACCAACCGGGGGTTGTCCTTGGGTACACTTGTATAGCGCGTACAGGGATAATCGTCGTTTCATAAAAAGACTTTTAACAAAAAAATTAACCGACGAAAAAGAACTAAAAAGCAAGAAATAAATAGAGCTTTTAAGTCTTGAGTATTGAGCTTATACTTATAATATCAAATTTAATATAAACTAATTTTGAGTCGAAATTTTTAGTGTATTTTTTTTTTTGGAAGTCGGTTGTTTTTTTTTGTAAAAAAGTTTTTTATTTTTCTCTTTTTAGTTGTTATACCCCAGAACTAAAAACCCCAATAACATGGAACGTGGAATTTAAACATTTGGAGAACACAAAAACGTCATCAAGATATGCGTATTTTTCGTTTTTGTTCAGTTTCTCAAAAAGTGCTAAAGCAATTTCGATAAAATTTATATGGGACCACCTCGGGAGTATATTCTTTCGGATAAAAAAATAATTTTGAAAATCGGTCCACAACTGACCGAGAAATGCGCGGACATACATAAAAAAAAAAAAAAAAACATACATACAGTCGAACATAGAACCTCCTCCTTTTTCGAAAGTCGGTTAAAAATCTGGAAATAGAAAGCCCTGTGGCATATATTTTAGACATACACCTCGTACAAGTAAATCTGGGTTTGGTGAGAGAAATTAGCATGGATGAAGTAAGAAAGGCAGTTCAATGTATGAAAAATGGAAAGGCCATGGGCCCTGATGACATACCAGTAGAAGTATGGAAGTGAATAAAAGAGGATGGATGTACTCGTATGTGGCTGACTTTATTCTTCAATAAGTTGTTGTATGAAGAAGTGATCCCACAAGAATGGTGCAATAGTTCGCTAGTGCCCATCTTCAAGAATAAAGGGAATGTACAGGACTACAACAACTATCCAGGGATAAAGCTCATGTCACATAGTATGAAAGTATGGGAGAAAGTGATAGAGAAAAGATTGCGAGAGCAGAGTGAGATTACCCTGAACCAGTTTGGGTTTATGCCAGGTCGAGGGACAATGGACGCCACCTTTGCTCTCCGTCAATTGTGCGAAAAGTACAGACGTATGCACAAAAACTTGCACATGGTGTTCATTGATCTTGAGAAAGCGTATGATAGGGTACCTCGGGATGTGTTGTGGTGGGCCTTGAAAGAGAAAGGTTTGCCTGGGAAGTATGTAGAGTTGATTCGTGCTATGTACAGTAAATCCAGTACCTACGTCCGGTCGGCCGCTGGCAACACCGACGAGTTCAGTGTGGCTGTAGGCTTGCATCAAGGGTCGGCTTTAAGTCCTTACCTCTTCCTGTTGATTATGGACGCTCTTACGTCGGAAATACAGGCACCCTGGTGCATGCTGTTTGCCGACGACATTGTTCTGGTCGGTAAAGATGGACCTGAGATCCAGAGCAGATTGGAGAAATGGCAACAGAAGTTGGAGGAAGTTCACTAAAGCTTCAGAACTTGGTGTTGCCAGCGGCCGACCGGACGTAGGTACTGGATTTACTGTACATAGCACGAATCAACTCTACATACTTCCCAGGCAAACCTTTCTCTTTCAAGGCCCACCACAACACATCCCGAGGTACCCTATCATACGCTTTCTCAAGATCAATGAACACCATGTGCAAGCTTCAGAACTGAAGAGACCGCCGAAATCGCAGAACATGTATTCAAAACTGAATACATGTTCTGCGATTTCGGCGGTCTCTTCAGTTCTGAAGCTTTAGTGCTAGATGTCCCAGTCTGCTCCGATTTTCGGTATCTCGGTTCACTCGTGCAAAGCAATAGCTAAATAGATTGAACTGTTAAGCACAGAATTAATACTGGATGAATGAAATGGCGGCAGTTCACCGGGACTATCTGCGACTCCCGCATTCCCCTTAAACTTAAGGGGAAGATTTATAAAACAATGGTCAGACCTGCTGTCTTGTATGGTTCGGAATATTGGGCCACAAAAGGAATGAATCAAAAAGCTTTTGCATGCAGCTGAGATGAGAATACTAAGAGCGATATGTGGTGTTACGCACATGGATAGAATTAGGAATGAGTATATAAGAGGAAGTCTGAAATTGGCACCGCTGACTGAAAAGTTGTGTGGAAATCGGTTGTATGGGCATGTGATGCGGAGGAATGAAGAAAATGTCGTGAGGAAAGTCTTGTATATGGATGTGAATGGCTATATGAGTAGAGGAAGGCCAAAGAAACGAATGGTTAGACTGTGTGAAAGAGGAAATGTGTAAAAAGGGGGTGACTATAGAGATGACGACTAATAGAGGAGTATGGAAGAAAAAGACATGTTGCGCCGACCCCAAATTAATTGGGATAAGGGCAGGAGAATGAATGACCTCGAACTGCAAATGGAGAATCAATGCCAAAATGGCTTCCGGAATCAGGTCCTGTATTGATACGTGGAAATCATAGGACATTAAAATACGATCCCGAGGTGGAATAGGTGGAGCCTTAAGAGGTTACTTAATCCATAATATTTTCATGTGAGGTTACCGGACGGCCGTGAAATTACAATTCCGCCGCTAGAGAGTGACGTGGACTCTTGCTCACGACGCTGTAGAAAGAAAGAAAATCCGTTTATTTGCGGTAAACATGACTCAAAGAAAGACCGAACACAACAAAAAAGAAAAGCTGAGGGAAAACATGCGTCCACCCAAAACGGCCATCGCACAGTATAATGCTGCGACCTTATGCGAGACAGAGTCCCAGCGCTGGTTTTCAGCGACAGCCGGCACTGACGTGATGACGTCGACCGGTGCAGCAAACAATGAGTACAATTAAAATCTGTCTATAGTCGTTTAAGTAAATCTATAAATTAATACTAACGTGAAACAAAAACGTTCTATCCCTTTTTACGAAAATTACGCAGACGGAGGAGTATGAAAGGCACACTTATAGTTTATATGGACAAGGAGTGCAGAAACCTAATATTTTTATCTAATAGTTATGCATTAGAAATAAATTGCCCTTGACATGTCACGACACGACAGTCATGTCATGTCAGGTTTATGGGGATCTAGGCTCTGAATAATAATCCAGTCATTATAGTAAGTTAACCTCGGAATTCGAGATACCCAGCTGTAAGTCTGTAAATACTTGTTTATTGACACCCTAAAAGTTGTCTCAAAACCTACATATGGTAGGGCGTACGCAACTATTAAATTTCAAGGTCAAAGGTCACAAAAATCAGTTTTTTGCGCTTTTTTTGTAAATATCTCATTTTCTATGGGTTTTTTGCTATTTGTATTTATTACCAATATTGTAGAAAAAAAAATTCTACAAATTTTACTTAAAAAAAATTTTATACGGTGAACCGTTTTCGAGATAGAGGGCGGAGAGCGCGCGGTCACAGCATCACTTCAGGTCAACCGGTGCCTCTGGTCGAAAACGCGCCATATATAGTTGATGAACTATCGATAAATCAATGATTATAAATATTTGTCAATTTTTATTAACTATTACATTATATTTTATCATTTTTTTCCTAACCTATCCACTTTTTATTCAGTATTAATTTATTTAACAACACTTTCCTGCCCATATAATTGCAGAATTGTTATTGAAAATATAGGAATTATATTTGAATTTTAACCTAATTAATATTAATAACTTCTTATAATTATGATGAAAAAAAAAAACAAATAAATTATGAATTAATCTTTTTATTAAAAAAATATAACTCAATACATTTCTTTTTATTGAAATTAAAAAAAATGGAATAAAGGGTAAAACTACAATTTATACCTTTAATCATCTTCTTCCTCTTCATCGTCGTCTTCCGGCTGCTGGTAAATTTCAAATTGGTCTTCATTATCGTCTTCAACGATATTTGTCTCAAGTTCTTCCATGATTTCGGGGTCAAAGGTTCCATCTTCGTTAATGTCGCTCTGATATGGTAGAGCATTGAGACAAGCTTGCCCATTACATTGGCCACAAGCTAAAGAGCATTGCAAACCCGTTTTCCTGCATCCGCATCGCGAACCACAACCACTCTTGCAGTTGCAAAAAATTGTATTTAGCAAATCTTCTGGAGCAGGTGGTAAAATTGTCATGATAGGCTCCAGAAAATCGTTTCGCATTGCCCAACCCCATACCTGGGGTTCCAAATTATGCCCTAACCAAGTTTGAACTTGATAATATACACGTTTGAAATATTGATAAGCAGCTGCACTTGTTGGTGGAATATTTGAAAGCTGCACAGGTTTATTAAGTTTTGTACACTTGACGTAATGCATATAACGAAGATGATCGAGACTTTTCACAGATTTTGGAGCATTATA
Source organism: Polia nebulosa (assembly GCA_951329385.1). Classification (NCBI taxonomy): domain Eukaryota; kingdom Metazoa; phylum Arthropoda; class Insecta; order Lepidoptera; family Noctuidae; genus Polia; species Polia nebulosa. Next base: position 28,446,530 of record OX589588.1, read on the forward strand.
GACTGCCAATAAGGTTTGAGTTCCACTCTCTAATAATCTCTGGGAATGAAGAAAATGATAAAATATAATTCAATAGTTAATAAAAATTGACAAATATTTATAATCATTTGTTTTGTTGTTTTTTTTTTTTTTTTATAGAACGTTGCCCCACACTAGGAATTATTCCTGTATCGTGGGTGCGTTCATAAACATGTAACTCACATACACAAGACACCCAGACCTGGAACAACTATCTGTAGGCCATACAAATATTTGTTCCGTGCGGGGATCGAACCCGCGACACGCAGCGCAGCAGTCGAACGCTCAACCACTGCGCCAACCGTGCCGTCATTCGTCGTGCCGTCATTTAGTCAACCGTGCATTGATTTATCGATAGTTCATCAACTATATATGGCGCGTTTTCGACCGGAGGCACCGGTTGACCTGAAGTGATGCTGTGACCGCGCGCTCTCCGCCCTCTATCTCGAAAACGGTTCACCGTATAAAAAAAATTTTTAAACACAATTTGTAGAGAATATTGTATTCTACAATATTGATAATAAATACAAATAGCAAAAACCCATAGGAAATGAGATATTTACAAAAAAAGCGCAAAAAACCGATTTTTGTGACCTTTGACCTTGATATTTAATAGTTGCGTACACCCTACCATATGTAGGTTTTGTGACAACTTTTAGAGTGTCAATATACAAGTATTTACAGACTTACAGCTGGGTATCTCGAATTCCGAGATTCTTACCTAATTTAAGCTTAAATGACTGGACTATAAGTATTCTTACCTCCATGGGATCTATGTCATTTTTCGTTCTTTGTCACGGCTCTGTCATACCGTTATACCATCTGCATAATTTCAGCACAATAAAACCATAATTCACAAATGGGTTTACAGTTGAATACCTAAACAAAACAATGATACCTACATAGGTATTAATACGATAATGATAAATAATAAATAATTTTATATCCTATCATTAAGTACTTTAACACCAGAGAATACCTACATATCAATGATTACAATAATTGTGTAGCGTTCTAAAGACTTGAACGGAATGTCTACTCATCTTGTTCTGATCATAAATAACTCGATCCGTGTCATGTGTTTGCTTATATAATCATTATTAATCATCCACTTCTCTGATCCATTGTTCACGACTAGTTCACGGATGCTGTACAAATAAATTATTCATAGGAAAACGTTCGACCGTTTGACGTACATTATTCTCTTTGGTTCCTACATACGGTACAACTGCCTCACCACACCACTTCATGAAGGTCTAGGTATATGTGCTTACTTACTTGTATATCTTACAAATCGAACTATAATCGCGGATACTTATTAATTTCTGGGTTATTATAATATTAAAAACATTCAGATATCACAAGCCAGGGCAAGACGCATAATGTTAAATGAAATTGTTAATTTTATCCGTAGGTACCTGACAAAATAAAAAAGGTTTTTGTTTGATCGCATATTTAATGCCACCAACACTGCGTCAGACTGTTTGAAGAGTAACTTATTTGGAACGTTTTAGTTGTTTTTTGCGACTACAAAATATAACTAAAACGTTCGAACAACCCGACTGGGTTTTTCGAAAATTTCCTTTTTTTTTATTTCTATATTTTAGTGACTGTTTAGATGATAAGAATAGTTGGTCGCTGTGTTGAACTTAAGACAATATTACACTTGAAGTTCTTTCCCCATAATTAGCTTATGTCAGGTTATATGAGTTGATACACTTTTTTGACGACAAACAGACGACATCCAGCCATCTGGATAAACATTGCGTTCAACGATTTGGCTGGTTGTCCTTCAGCCATTTAATTGAATGCCGGCGTTTAATGAACGGCCTAGGCATCCAATTGACTGGCTGATTCAACCAGATAGCTGCAACATACTGGTCCCTATTGGCCAACAAACCCAAATAAAATTCCGGACACAATTCGAGAGTCTATCAACTACTCGTATTTACATAAAAACGGAACAAAGCACATGAACTTAGATCATTCTGGAATTTATTTAGATACAAAAAAAACAGTCTCACTCTTGTGAATAAGTGTACAGACTGGGAGAACTTTAAGACGAGATTAAATGATCAAATAGACCTAAGAGTGTCATTAAAAACACGCGAACATCCAGACGTCGAAGTAGATAAATGCAGCGTGGGTAAATACACCACGTAACAATAGAAGACGAAGGGAAATGTTTACCCAGCTCATTATGGAGAAAAGACGACAAAGAAAAAAGTGGCATCAATCTAGGTGCCCTGATGGCAAACGAAAACTAAATAAGCTGACAAATAAAGTAAGGAGAGTAATCCAGGACTTTAATGACGACTCAACCAAAACATATCTTCAGAAACTAAGTACCCACCAAAGGACAGACTACTTCCTTTAGAAGGCTACCAAGCATCTAAAAAGACCGATTACCTAAATCCCTCCTATTTCCCGCGGTTGGGTAGTTTGACACAAGTAAATTTTGTTATTTTCTACATTTTAGTGAGTTATATTTTTGGAATATTCTTGAGCCCTTTATTTTGATACCCCACATGACCTAGGTATATAGTCACAAAAAAAATTGATGTCACTTACCTACCTAACGGCGGCCATCACCTTGTTTTTTTTTTTAAATATACCTAGCCTATGCCACTTCGACAATCAAGACGAATCTGATGATACCTCGTTTGTTGAAATCCATCCAGCCGGTTAGGCTACAGGGCGTGCCAAAGAAAGACATACACATGTACTTATTCTCGAAAAACATAACCCTTCTTCTGGGGCAGTCAGGTAAAAATAAAGATATTTGCAGAGCACCTAGAAAACATCATTCAACCAAACGAGGTGGAAATCATTGAAGACCGCACTTTGGTTAATATAACACCAGATTATGAAGTTACTTTTAAAGTAGAAAATAAAACAGAATACAGGGTGTAACGGAAAGGTGTGGTCATATTTTAAGAACTGTATCTGCCCATCGATATGAACAACTTTTTTCAAGAAAACCTGCGGAAAGTCTCAAAAAAAAAAAAAACTTGAGAGGTGTCAAGGGACACCCGGATGGAACGAAGTTCCTTTCGATTAATTAGTGAAGGAATTGTAATATAATTTTTTATTTTTTATTTATAATATTTTTTTTTATTATTAACTACGCACACACGCACGCACGTAAGAAGTTATACTTCATCATCTCATCTCATCGCAGCTCAGCTCAGCTCAGCTCAGCTCAGATCAGCTAAGCTCAGCTCAGCTCAGCTCAGCTCAGCTCAACTCAACTCAACTCAACTCTTTAGCAATAACAAAAGTAATTGTAATAAATTTTTTTTTTTTTACTATAGCAAAAAGTGTCGTGACAACTTTTCGTAAGAATTTTTTCCGTCTAGCCCCCTTTCACAACGCGCGATAAGGAACTTCGTTCCAAAAATTTACCTCAAATATTGATCGACTGATGATAACTTTGTATGGAAAGTTCTTTTTTTTTGGGAATTTTCTATTTTTTCTTAGAGAAAGTTGTTCATTTCCATGGCCAGAACCGGTTCTTAAAATATGACCACACCGTTCCGTTACACCCTGTATAAGCCCACGAAAATCACAAGGTTAAGATTTAATAACAGGGGAAATACTTCATAACCTAAAAAATAAAAGAAAGGGTTTGGTTAAGTTGACAACACATGAATGCGGCTTATGTAGTTACTAGATTTATGAAAGTAGCTGAAACAATCATGATAGCAAAGCCTGGGAAACCGCCTCATGAAACAACATCATACAGACCTATTTCATTGCTTACTATAATGTCAAAACTATTCGAAAAGCTTTAACTAAAACAGCTTAATAACCAGCCTTTTAAAGACAAACAACGATTGAGTGTGTTTTATTGGGTCAGGCAAAGCATTTCACACATGAGCAGCTTGGACAGCAAAGGATTTATCCAAGAAAGTCGTGGAATGCACTGGCATTTTAAGTCGTAAGTTACCTGATGACCTCAGACATATTGTTTTTATAGTATTAAATATTAATTTATAAATTTGAAAAAAATATAGGGTTACCAGAACACTTGAAAAAATAAAGCCCGAATGCCCGATAGGTAAAAAAAAATTATGTAGATTTTTCAAAAAGTTATACAATTGTTAATTAACTAATTCTTTTCCAATCTCTGTTTTTACAAAAGTCGACACAAAAGTTTAAATAATTGACCTACAATTTATTTGCTTCTTGGAGACCTTCTCATACAGGGTGTAACGAAAAGGTGTGGTCATATTTTAAGGCGCAGCTAAACGACTTTTAATTGTTTTTAATTGAACATCACGTTTAAACGACTAGTCTTGTTTCTTTCGCGATTAAGCCTTGTGATGACGGTTTCCATATAGTAGGCGTGAAAAAAACAGCGAAGTGTGGTGTTGTACTGCGTGACGCTAATAAAAATCAATTAAAAAAGTTGGAATCTGTGGATGCAATCAAGGCCGCCGGTTTACGGCTAGAAAAACCAAAGGGTAGGCGCCCTCGAATATTAATTAAGGACATTCCATCTTCAATGGAAGACAATGCTTTTCTTTATGCCTTATACCGCCAAAACATTAAAAATGAGCTTCCAATTAAAGAGGAAGATTTTCTTAAATCAAACAAAATTATCCGTAGGCGTTCTTTAGAAAATGTTCGAAAATGGATAGGCATTGAAGTTGAATCTGAGGTACGTAAGCACCTGACATCTACAAAGGATAAATTATTTATTGATTGGGCCACTTGCCGTTTTATTGATGATATTGAAGTGGTTCGCTGCTTACATTGCCAACAGTTCGGTCACGTTAAGAAACACTGCGTTAATAAAACTCCTACCTGTGCTAATTGTGCTGAGGCACATGAAACAAAAGGTTGTCTGCACAAGGACGACTTGAATTTTACACCGACGTGCGGGACGTGTAAACGTTTTTAAAAACCATTTGATCATCGCTGCGGATCTCATGAGTGTACCACATATAAACTTAAACTCGAACAATTTATTCTGAACACCAACAACTACATTAATAATGGATAGTTTAATCATAGGACAATTAAATCTCCATAATGATAGGATAACCAAATCTGAGCTGGATAAATTAATTATAGATTATAGTTTAGACATAGTACTTGTTCAAGAACAATACCAATACTCGCACTTGCGTCATAGAATTGTTCAGCTTGATCGCAACTCGCGTGCCGGGATTTATGTAACACGTTCTTCGAACTTTACTGTTACGTCTTTATGTAACCTCATGACGCCTCACTGTGCCGTTGCGGAGGTCTCATCGGCTACCTTTAAGATCTATGTTATGAGCTGCAACTTTCAATATTCAGAGCCTGTAGGACCTCATATACATAATCTCCGTCATGTCTTGCAGTCGCTCGCGGGCTCCAAAGTTATAGTCGGTGCGGACGTTAACGCATCTTCTTCCCTGTGGTATGGCAAGGTTTGGTTTACGGACTCCGAACGACGTTGCGCTGTTGAAGACTTCATTGCTGAAATGAACCTATCAATTCATAATACCCCTGACGCACCACCTACTTTTTGCAGCCAAATGTGCGAATCTTTTATTGACGTCACACTTTCTAGTGCAGACGTACGCTTAGATAAGTGGCGTGTCCTACCTGACGCATCTTGTAGTGATCATCACCTGATTGTGTACGAATTCGTTTCTATGTTTACTCACGGTCCGTCACACATAGATGGTAATTTTAGATATAAATGTAAAGGCCCGAATTGGAAATTCTTTAGCTCACTTTTTGCGTGTCATGCCAAAGACTTCACTCGCGACGGGCTGTCAACTGAAGAAAGTGCTGAGATTATGTCAGAAACCTTCACTTACTGTGCTGACATTGCCATTGGTCGCACATCTATGACCAATATTCGTAGGTGTGATTGGTGGAGTGACTACCTAGTTGAACAACGCAAAAGTTATCCCAAAGCGCGCAGAAATCTTAATAAGCTGAAAAAACGTAATGTCATCGGGGACCAGCTTACTTATGCTTTAAATACGTTTAAAGGTTGCCAAGTCACGCTACAAAGCATCGGTGGAAAAATCTAAGGGTAACTTAGTGCGGAAAATTATCGAAAAACTAGATAAGGATCCGTGGTCTCCTTTATATCATGAATTCAAGGCCAATAGATCAGTCGGCATTGCGTATGTCAAAAACATCAAAGTAAACAATGAACATAGTACCGGTATCGAAGACACAACGGAAGTTCTGCTTAATTCTCTTGTACCTGATGATTCATTATTAAATGACATTGAATACCACCAACAGATTAGAGCGTGGGCAGCTGTACCACCTGAGTTACCAGCGTCAGACCTTCCATCCACTGACGAATTCATGAATGTTGTCAGGAGACTACCTCTTAACAAATTGGCAGGTGAAGATAAAATATCTAACAGAATGATTATAGAAGCGTGTAAAACAGCGGGTGACACGATTTTAACTGTCCATAACCGATGCATAGCGGATGGTATTTTTCCTCGGAAATAGCGACAGGGCTCTAAACGCATAATTTCGAAGAATGGTGACAAGCCTCCTGACGACCCTAAGTCGTACCGGCCCATAACACTACTTCCATCTTTGGGTAAGCTCTTAGAGCGACTAATCGTTCCGCGCTTGCTACCGAACGGACCTAAATTTTTTAATAACCAATTCAGTTTTACTGTTGGAAAATCTATCGTCGATGCAGCACTCTCTGTCCGTAAAATTGTTAATCTTTCCGAACGTAAATACGTTATCGGGCTTTTTCTGGATATTTCTGGGGCTTTTGATAATGCATGGTAGCCAATGCTACTACTAAAAATTAAAACCCGTGGTTGCTACAAAAATATTTATTCTCTTGTTCACTCGTACTTTTTTAATGGTTCCGCGATACTCAAACCTGGACATCATTCTGTGACGAAATCTCTAACCATGGGACGTCATCAGGGCTCAGTTGTAGGCCCGTACGTATGGAATTTGGGGTACGATGGTTTTCTCGCGATTCCGCTTCCTTGCGGTTGCTCATTAACCGGGTATGCGGACGATGGGTTGCTGATCATTCAGTCAAGTACTCGGGCTGGCCTTGAAAGTTTGACTGAGACTTCCTTTCGTTTAATATCTCAGTGGGGTGATCGGAACCGTCTTACCTTCGCACCGCATAAAACCTATCAACTTATTTTAAAAGGTAACCTTAAGTCTTGGCCTAGTATAAGGTTTAATAACGTTCCCGTTAAAAAAAACAGTCTGTATGCTACCTCGGTAAGGTATTAGAAAATAACTTTCCATTTATTGAGCATGTAAAAACAGTAGGTGAAAAAGCTAAAAAGAACTTCTATGCGTTGACGAGGATTTTCAAGGCTACTTGGGGCCTATCATTCCTAACGTTAAAAACGATCTATGGGGCTACTTACCTGGGTTGTATGTGCTACGGGGCACCTGTTTGGGTTGATAGGGCCACCATTGGGGCGGTACGACGTAAATTGCTACAAAGTCAACGTTTAGCTTTGATTTTCCTATGTAAAGCGTATAGGACGGTTAGCACTGAAGCCTTACCGGTACTTGCAGGTGTACTTCCAGTCGATCTTGAGGTGCAGCGACGTGCTGCAATGTAGTATTCTGCACGAAAGACCCAGACTTTTTACCTCAACATGATCGTGCCAAGATTTCTAGATTACTTAAACCTCAAACTCACGTTTGGGAGGATCTTTTAACCGAATGGCAATGTAGGTGGGAAAGTTCCATCAAAGGCAGACACCTCCACCAGTTCTTCCCATTGGTTCGCGAACGGCTGGATAGGACATGGCTGGAGGTGGATCACTGTGTTGCCTAATTTCTCACAGGTCATAGCAACTTTAAGAGTAAATTATTTTCCTTCAAGCTTGTTGCCTCACCTTCATGTCAATGTTCTACACTTGATTGCGAATACGAACAATCCGCACATCATATCCTGTGGGAGTGTAGGTACTCTTTGGCAAACTGAGCGCAATATTATCTTGGATAGTATACAGCCTACGTCTGGAGTTGTCTATTACACGGACGTTGTGGAAACTAGAACGAATTTCCGTGCGTTCAAGCGTTTTTGCCATACCTATTATTGGAATCAAGTGTAACAGCTCACAATTTTAGGACTCATTAATATTAGTGTTTTTAACCAGTGGTGCTTGGCAACTGGGCTTACCCCAGTTGTAAAAACCCCTTTGTGCCTAATGGCCTAGTTTTGTTCTGTCTCCTGCTTGATTAGGAGAGAAGTGGAAATTATGTTTTTCTTACCGCTGTCTTTTCTGATTAATTTCGTTGCGGGACCCAAGACAGTTTAATCGTTTCTCTGGGACTCGTCGAGCTTCATTGCCTCGGCGTTTTTTCTGGTGGTCACCACTGTTGATTCTGGCTTACAGAAGTTACAGTGGTTTAGGAATAGTGTGGCGGGCTTCGTCATCAGCCTTTTAATGTCCCCACTGCTGGGGCACAGGCCTCCTCTCTGTGAGAGGGTGTGGGCCGTAATCCACCACGCGGGCCAAATGCGGGTTGGTGGATGTCACATGTCTTCGAATTTTGTGTTCTAGGACATGCCGGTTTCCTCACGATGTTTTCCTTCACAGTTTTGAGAGCAGTGGGTGATGAAATAATTTACACAAAGTAAAACGCCTGCCTGGGTTTGAACTCACGACCTACGACTTGTAAGTCGCGGCCGTTTCCACTGGGCCACCACTGCTCCGTGTGGCGGGCTTGGCCCAAAAAAATAAAATAAAAAAAGAAGTTATTTCTTTGAAAAAAATATATGTTACTCTAGACAATTCCCGTCGTAATTTGATCTGAGAATATTTGAAATTATATTTTTATAACATACTGTAATTAATTTGTATACGCGGATAAAAAATTGAGAATCACGCAAAAACTATAAAACGTATTTTTATGAAACCTTCACCATTTTAAAGATCATTTAATTATTTATAATTTAGTCTCAATGTTTTAGTTTAATACTTGTTATTTTATCTGTAATAAATTAATAATGCGTCTAATTTCGGACAGCACTCCTTCATGGGCGAGTCCTATTACTGGGTGGACGTACGACGCGTTACGTGAGCTCAGCACAGAACACGCAAGCTAACCACTCAAGGTCATTGGCAGTTAAAAGCGCCTTAAGAACCGGTTGTGCACATGGAAATTAACAACATTCTCTAACAAAAATTGAAAATACCAAAAAAGAAATTGGACTTTTCTTACAAAGTTATCATCAGATGATCAATTTTTGTATCATCATCAACATCGTTTCAGCCGAAAGACGTCCACTGCTGGACATAGGCCTCCCCCAAGTGTCGCCACAATGACCGGTCCTGTGCGTCTCGCATCCATCGACTACGCGCGACTCTCACCAGGTCATCGGTCCACCTTGTTGGAGGCCTTCTAACGCTGCGTCATCCGGTACGCGGTCACCACTCCAGAACTTTTCGGGCCCGTCGACCATCTGTTCTGCGAGCAATGTGCCCTGCCCACTGCCACTTCAGTTTGGCGATTCTTCGGGCTATGTCGGGAATATTTGTATGGGAGGTAAAAAAATTTTTTTAGAATTTCCTCAGGTTTTCTTGAAGAAAATTGTTCATGTCATATATACTTAATAAGATCACGCGATAAAAAGTTATTTAAGTTTTATATTTTGTTTGTCATATTTTTTTTTAATGAAGAAATCATTAAACATTCAAAAAAAAAAAATTTTTTTTTTTTGACAAATGTATTTTGGCAATGCAATATTACCGTTTCTGTATCTCTAAAAGACATTAATTAACGTAGAAAAAAGAGTTTTTTACGTCATTTGTTAAGAATTATTTTAAAAACCAATAGACATTTTAATATTTTTACATTTTTTTTAACATTTTATTGTCGTAGAGAAATGACGATTTTTAAAACAATTTTTTTTTATTAACACGTTTTTTAACTGGTTGAGTGGACTACACAAGCAACATAGGGACCACATCCTCCTTTTCTTTCTTAAAGGGTCAAGTGTTGCTGCGTTCCTAAAGTTTAATTATGATATGGAGATAGAGGTCAATTTTCTATGTAGATTATAGATTGACGCTTCGACTCATAGTCAGTGTGCCTTACTTCAAATTTTTGTTTTTAAATTATAAAACTACCGGATAAACAACACCAATAACATAATTAAACATTTGATTTTATAAACGATTTTATTAAATTTACAAAATACAAAATAATAATTAAATACAGAATTCGAAGAATAATCATAACAACAAAGTATGGCAACAAAATATATTATGGCCACTAAGAAAGACTTTTTCAAATTACAATACAGGTAAGTATTACATAGATCATATGTGGTCCCTTTAAAATAACACGAATTTTTTATAACAACAATTAAATTCCAAGTTTTCAAGTCAACAATTGGCATTTATGGTATGGTGGTAAACAACTATATGAAATTAATTACAAAATTTTGATTATTCTAGTAATATTCCTCTCTTTCTATCTTTGATCAAATTATGTAAAGATAACACAGGTCTACACAAAATAAAAACGTTTTTTGCTGGCAATCCTATTGTGATTTAATGAATGACTTGTTACTGTGTCGTACAGAAGTTTTAGAACGTCAAAACTACGTGTAGTTTACTGTGTTCGCGTTCCTCCAATTTGCATGATTATCCGATATTATCACTATGTCGTCGTCTAGGAGGAGTTATTTAAATAATCCGAATACATTTTATTACATTTGTGGTGAATGTGCTAAAAAAAGTTAAAAAAACTTATAACGGCCTTCGTAAAAAAGTAAGTTTCCAGGTTTAAGTACAGAAAATCGGAGAAGCTAAAAGCTGGTATTTTCGATGGGCCTCAAATAAGAACTTTGATGAAAGACAACGATTTCATAAGTTAAATGAATAATTTGGAATCAGCGGCTTAGAAAACTTTCGTCAAAATTGTCAAAAATTTCTTAGGCAGAAAATTACGTGGATTTATTTCTGGACTTTCTAGATAACTTTAAAAATATTGGCTGTAACATGAGCATAAAAGTGCACTAACTGTACAGCCACATGGACAAGTTCCCTGAAAATCTTGATTCCTACAGCGAAGAACAAGGAGAGCGCTTCCATCAGGTTCTAAAAGTGATGGGAGCTATGTACCAAGGTCGCTGGTATGAACATATGATGGCAGATTACTGTTGGAGTATCACACGGGAGGATCTTAGCAATGCACATGAAAAAAAAAAAACAAAAAGATGCTTCCTACCAGTAAAATAATGTAATTAAATGTTTAAAATTTGTTTGTTTTTTTTTAGGCATATATCGTATTTCGAAAACTACACGTAGCATTAAAAAAATAGCATGCAGCAGTTATAGTTTTGGCAGCAACAAAACCTCTGTAGACCTGTGTAATGTTTTGCTCGCATAAAAAAATGTTCTATAGTACACTTATTAGTAAAGTATGTAAAATAATAGGTAGGTCTAAGTAGGTATGCTAAACATTCCAGTTCCAAAAACAAAGTCGGGTTAGAACACACCATTTATAACTCAAGAACGGCTGGACCGATTTTTATGATCTTTGATTTGTTGGATTTGTCTCCGCCCCGACTAGCAGATTATACATCGAAAAAAATTATTATGAAAAAAAAAAAAAACATTTTCTCAAACACTTTGTTCGGAATGGCTTTTTTGATGATATCTCGAGAACGGATTTATTCATTGATTCTGAGGCGGGACGAAGTTTGTTAATAAAACACTGATTTTGATTAGATTATAAAGTAGAATTATTATAGGTACAACTTATCACATTCCTTTGGAGACATACCTGTACTTAAACTCAGGCCATCTTCTCGAATGTTCCTCCGGCGACACGATGGCATGAGTTTATGTATATGGAAAGGCAGTAACTGTAACTACTAATCCGGTGAACCTTACGTACTCGTTTTGCTACTCCCCATGGCAAAATCCGGGTTGTCAAATTAAACCCCGAGGACAACCCGGGTTGACAGCCGATATTTTTTTTTTTTATATTCTCAGTAATTTTTTTTTTTTTTGGTCCGACTCACCGGTGAGTTTCGGGGCTTTACAGGTTAACGTTCATACACGCACGGTTGAGATTACCATGCACATGACCTTTCCTAAGGACATCACCAATAAGGTCAGTTTATGTCATTGCAGGGTGTCCTTTCCTGGCGTTTCCACTCACACTTACCTTGTAAACCTTTGGAAACATATTCAAAACATAATTTCAAGATTGATTTCGGTACTTATTATTAATCAATTAGTACTTATCTCGGGAAGCTTTTTAAACTAATAACAATAACACATGAAGGGAAATGTAAATAACGACGGTAAAACAGAAAAGAAAAAAAATCTTTTTATAAAAATGCGTAGCAGCCATTTTTTTTGCCTGCAACTTCAGTATTGAGGCTACAATAACTAATCGAATTTATAAAGCTTTATCCACGCTTGCGGATCAGAGTCTTCCGTTTGGGCCATCTGTCCAGGGTAAGTGTTCGTTAGAAAATGCTCTGAGTGTTCGGGTCTGCACTCAAGCGATCATGGTTCCATGCAGTGTGAGAGAGAGAGAGAGAGAGAGAGAGACAGAGATGGAGCTATACTAAACGAATAAATGGCACTTTCCCTTTTCCACAATGGCAACAATCACGATGGCATTGACACGCCTGCTCATAAAAAAATGTCAATAATATTTTTCATTCCTGTCGAGACAAAACCTAGACGAAGCAGAAGGCCCTAGTGCTGATTTGTGTGGATAAACCCTCATACAAGTAGTGTATTTCACGGAAGACTTCTGCACACAATCTTTTTCCACAACTTACTATACCTACATGAACCTTAGTTATTTGACCTTGACGAAAAGTAGCAAAACTACCGACAGACCTGTCGTAAATGTTTCGAGTGCTAAATAGTGTGTTTGACAACGATCAACGTTGCGCTCTTGCGAAGTTTCAATAGAAGATGTATATTATAAGAATCGTGAAAAATACTTACTAAATATTTATTATAAGCAATTATTGTCAAACACTCTATTAAGGCTAATATTATTGACTGTAATTTTGCTTGAATTAGATTTTAGGAAAGATTACTTTGAATGATAACTTATTTTGATAACTCCGTTTTTTATTGTAGCACTATAAAGCTTATCTTAAAACTATGCTATGATTTAACGCGTCAGGCCCCTCGCGTCGTCATAACAATAGGTTTTTAATTGTGTCTGCTAATGAGGGACTTGACGCGTTAAAAGTGTAGAAAATTGATTCAGATCTGATAAAAGTAAAATAAAAATATACAAGATTAGGTGAGATCTACCACGTACATTCGATAAAGTTGGCATTTGACTACTTTTCACCCTTAGCCTAACTAGTAATAAGGGCACAAGGGTGAAATTGGCCTAACGCAATCATTGTTGGCTGTACTTGCATTTGTACAATCAACCGAACATCCAAGCTAACAGTTTGATTTTGACAGCACCTTTATTGCGTGGTAGTAAGGGTGGCTTTTGTGCCGACGTGAGTCGGAAAACGTAATTTATCTAGAATATTTCAGAATACAGCCAAAAGCTTTTTTGTGACAAATAATAATATACAAATGGATGCACATATTTAATTGTAAACAAATATTATGAAAACAGATTCAACAGATCTACGGTTATTTATATTAAAGAATAGAAATAATGTCGAACTAGTTCGGACTATGGTGTCCCAACAGTGGGGGCATTGTAGGCTGATTATGCTATTGTGCTACTTCAGGCCATAGGCAAAATATGGAGAAGATACTACAGAACTTTATGAAAATCTCGAAGGTTGGAGTTGATAACCAAGGAATAAGAAATATTTTTATTATATAATTCATTTAAATTTTGTTTGATGATAACACGTTGACTGCAAGACAACAGACACAGTAGAAAATCTATTGTTCGCGGTCGCCGGTGACCTACGTGGCGGTCAACGTGATTTTTATGATTTCACACTTTCTGTGAGTCACCTGAGTGGGACGGACTGCAATTTTTCCGGTCAGTTTAAATTTCATTATTATTCATAACTTCAGCATTTGACATAACACTAAAACTCCATAACACAATCCCAAAACCGATGGATATTAAATATTCATAATGGATAATCATTTAACAATGACGATTCAATAAAATTGTTCTTTACCTAATCATAAGAAAAAATACAATGATTATAAAAATAATTCATGAGCAATTTTACAAGAAGAAAATTGTTACTTAGTAACTAGAACATACACTTACATAATATGGCAAGTAGACTGTTCAATAATAATGATATGACGTACAATTTGATATAGACAGTATTCATAGCCAAGTACTTATAATAGTAGGTAAAATGTATAACTATCTATAAAGACCATTAGATAAAAAAATATTCTGTACAAATACGAAAAATGCAAATATGTATACAATTTTTACAGATTTTTTATACATTATTGGCAACTTTGTTTCCGAGTGTCAAATTTTCTTTGGAAAACATTATTGTAGTTAAATTCGAGTGTAGAGGAAGCCCTTATAGTTCTTCGTCCCCTATGGCTTCGAATGCGTTGTTCTCCACGCATTCTCTGCCGGGCTTGAAGGAGACAGTCGCGAACTTTTCTGTCAACTTCTGAACAGAAAATATTTCTCTCGAACTACCGGAGTTATATGAATCTCCGTTCTGAAAACATTGTTCCTTTTGTTTACCAACAGCAAGAAATAAACTAAAAATAGAACGCGGAAAAAAGGAACTGAAACTGGACATCATTATTGTACAGGTTTTGCTATATTGTATTTTCTGTGACGTCATTCACTCAGGGCGAGATCATGAATATGGGAGAGAACAAGTATGGGCCAACCCTGATCCAATAATACCACAGTTGATGAAAACAATATTTTCATGGTGGAATCGTCATGCCAGGCTGTTCAGCAGACTAAGGTCAAACATTTAATCCAATTTGTGCCTCGGTTTCGCCCACTTTTAATAGGTCCATTTCGAGGCATTTAGTAAACCCATTGCCAAAAAAAGGTTGTTGTTCACAAACTCTGAGCACAAAACAAAACGTTTTCCCGTTTATATTATGATGACTATACTGGCCGTAACGGAAATGCGTGCTCATATTTTTAGATACTGCTTCTGTCTATGGAAATGAACAACTTTCTTTAAGAAAGACAGACAATTACGAAAAAAAAAAATTGCTCCTCCCATATTAATTTTGATCAGCTGATGATAACTTTTTAGGGAAAGTCCAATTTTTTTTCTAAAATATTTCTACCCATTTCCGTTACATCCTGTAGATGAAAGATACTCACAGTCGAGCTGAGCGTGTCGCTGGAGGAAGATGGAGTGATGACCTGGCTGGAGCCGTCACGACGTAGATACGTCAGACTGCCGCGCTTGCTGCACCGCGGGGACACCGGCCCCGCGCCCGCCTTCTGACGCATCAGCTCATCCACTATTGACTGGAAATACAGATTTACAAGATTAGTAAAGGATAAGATATACTACTTATCTTAAAGAACTTATTCAGAGTAAGTTTTAAGTGAAAGCGTCTTTAGGCGCGTTTTTCTGAGGAGTGAACATGAGTGAACAGTCACGATCGAGTCGGTGACGCTGAATCGGATCTACTCGGCTTTACTCGGCATCAAGCGCACTCAGATCGCTGACACACTGAATCGTGTATACTGTATATAAATATATAAATCACAAAATCAAGCTAAATGTTTCTGTACGAATGTTTAAATCGGCCGTGGAGGTCAATCGATATTTAAGTATAAAGTTCAAATTAAAACAAGTCTTTAATAATACCAAAGTGTCAAACGGAAGCATAATTAATCACCTGTAAACAAACGCTAATAAATGTTGCATGCTCCGTCCTCAAGGTTATCCATTTCAAGTTGTCTTTACTGATGAGATATTCAAACGACAGCTCGAAGTTCCTGTTAGAGTCATCTAGAAGGGAACCATGACCATTTTGTGGCTTTTCAAGCTGCAACAATATAAAGATTTGTTAATGGTAGATAAAAAATAAAATAAATGCATTGTTACCTGCTTTGAAAATAATACAAAACATGACTGTCATGTTGATCTTTCAGCCAAGTGAAGGGCACACTGACCTAAGTCAATATTAAAATGAAGTCTTTGCTTCGAGATACCTGAACCACCGACAACATGTAATGAGTTGTCTTATCTTAGTCGTTGTAATCAAATGAATATTAAATAAATTATAAAAGGCTACATTTATAGCCTTTTATAGTTGTATGTGTTGTTAGCTTAGTCATACTTGTGCATCTAACAAACATACAAACTCGGTAATCAGTAAGTATTACCAACTAGTTATGACAACAATTTTTACTATTATTGGTTAAAACAATTAGTTGTTAAATCACGCAAGCATCCCATGAATAGGTAGCAAGATGGTGTGTGTATAGTCACAAGTCTACATAGTATCAAAGTCGCTTTCATTGCGTTTCTCCGCTATGTCCTCTTAAACCCGTTTTTTTTTAAAAAAAAAAAAAAAAAAAAAACTACGCAACGGCTTTATTTAATGAGGTTTTCACTAATAGAGAGAGCAATATTCAATAAACAAGGAAGGTTTGTGTGTACCTACAATTTGTACGCGTGCGGAGCGGGTCGCTAGTATAACATAGGCCCTCATTCTGTCAGAAGTGAGCCCATCAATTGGGCACTAATCAACTACTGAGAATTACCTAATGAATGAAACCTTATAACTCTGCCCGACCTAGGGAAGCTCCACGATCATCCAAACCATTAATTTCAAATAAATTAGCAACCTTTTACCTGCCTGACGGTTAGCTAAGTATTTGTTTTTTTAAGAATCTTTAACACCTTATCTGTCCCTGACACAATATAAAACTCCGTGAATCGTGACTTGTTAATCATAAAAAAAAATAGAACCGACTTCCAAAAAAAGTGCAAAATAACTTTAATTTCGGAAGTCGATGTCAAAAAACGAAGACACAAAACAAGAACACCGACTTCCGAAATTAAAGTTATTTTGCACTTTTTTTGGAAGTCGGTTCTATTTTTTTGTAAAAAAGTTTTTTATTTTTCGCTTTTCAGTTGTGGTTCCCCATTAAACTGTGTTAACAATTCATAAACATACGATAGCAGCAATCGCGGTTGATTTGCTGTCAATTTTTGAAGAGTTCCGTTGTCTGTCTCCGAAACCCATCATCAGATCTTTTTGAAATTTAAATGGGACCATTTCGGAATAAACCCCTTTCGAACAAAAAAAGAATTTTGCAAATCCGTCAATATATGACGGAGTTATGCCCGAACATACATAAAAAAAAAAAAAAAAAAAAAAATACAAACATCCGAATTGATAACCTCCTCCTTTTTCGAAGTCGGTTAAAAAGGCTTGCATCCTCCGAGAAATTAGGGAAAATTTGAGTATTTATTCGGAAAATGATTAGATATTACCTAATTGATTGATTTAATCCGTCAGTAACAAAAGCTTGTGAAAAATAAATATTAGGGTTGAAATCACATTTTCACGTATCTACGTACCTACTTCATATAGAATACATTTCTACTAAGTAATTTCAATAGTGTGGATGCCTGCCTGCGGATCGCTGATGCTGACAGCAAGGCCTGGCTGTGGGAGCCTATAAATGTGATTCCCGCCCAAATCTCCGATATTAACGTAATACTCACAGAATGCAACGTAGTGATTCTCCAGCAGCGCATTCTGGTGACCTTGTACCGCTGCTCGCGCGCGGGCGGCGACAGGCTCAGGAGCGTGAGTTCCTTGGACGCGAGTGACACGCGCACCCGGCACGTGCCTTCGGGCGCGTCGTCAGTCACGTTGCTAGTCTCCGTCACCGCCTCCCCTGCCGGTATCCTCCCGTAATGCCGCAACGACTTCGCTAGCTCTATATACTGGAAGATTTTATTATGACAGTGATGATACAGTGACCGTAACATGTGGTTACGCTTTCATTTGAATCGATACAGCAAAGAGAAGAGGTGGAAACTGTTGCAGTACCTACTGGGTTAGGCGGACACAGCCATTCCATATTTTTGGTGCGGTGATTCTGACTTACTTCTGCCAGTAGATAAAAGTCCAGCACTCTAATTGCGTAACACACTTAATAACACCCGAGGAAAATCCCTGATAAATTCCTTCGTAGGAATAAAATTCGCCTACTCGATAATGTAAAGAACGTAATACCTACTGTTTAATTGTCAAAGTGAAGGCATTGCTATTGACAGAATTTGCGTGTTATGCAATTAGGTACCCCCCAGAACCCCAAAACCCGTAGGCCAATGCGACCTATGTGCTACAACTGACAATGCCGTGGAAGTTGCGAAGTAATGTGCCAGCAAAATTGTACGTGTATGAAGATGGACTTCTTTCTCGACAGTTTTATGAAGAGGTCAAGATACTACCTAAGTTTGGGACCGATTTTGTTACCATTATCTTCATGCTTTTTTAACACCGAAAATGGACGTCGACGGTAATGATGAAAGCCAGATATCTTATCTTTCTCTTTAACGTCCATTATAGTCCTAAATCCCAGAGCTACCAGACATGACTTATTTTCTGAATATAGGTATAATATATATACAATGTGTGGGTTTGAGTAATGATAGTACTTATGTACTTTGAAGGTAGGCATACATGCTAGCTTGGGCCGACGGCCAATTTCTGATATCAGGTGCAAAAGTTACGCAATAAACCTTATTCACTATTCTGACAGTCTGAGTGCTGTTTTTAATATTGTTAAATAATTGATTATTGAATAACATTTTAATGCCTACTTAGTTATTATGGCTCTTGGATCTCTCTGTATTTTGTAGGCAAAACCTAAGTACTTTAATCGTCTTAACCATAGGGTTTCATTATGGTTTGGAGATAGTATAATTATGGGTAGGTATATATAACACTGGCACTTGATGAGCATGCTCAGAAGTTTACTCATTCCAAAACAAAATCGAAAGGCGCAAAACAAGTGCAGTCAGAATAGAAATAAACTTAAGCTACAAGTGTATTAGCAATGCAGAGGAGTTATCCTTGAAAATGATGATATTTACACAAACAATGGTAGGTACTACTAATAAATATAAAAACATACTTAAGATTTACACTGTACCTAGTTAATTTACTAGTCTCAAAATGCATTTACCTGTTTTAGGATAGGAAAAATACACATAGCCATATTATTGGAACTGATGACTGTTAAATGCATCTCATTCAATTGATTCCATGTAAAAATTGGTGATATATAATAATATTGATGAGTTATAATTCATTTAGTCAACTTTGTGACTGATATCATCAGCATTGATGACATAATCTAAACCATTATTATTAATCTGCAGCATGTTTATATGCAACATTAATACTTGTGATAAAAAAAATAAACAGCATCTAATATCAAAATATTAGATGCCATGAATATTAGAACCAGGATACAAATATCCTGGTTCATGTTTACAAGTTCCAATTAGATAATTTAACTTTGAAATAGATTTAGAATAAGAAGAAATAGAAAATAAAGAACTGAAAAAATCTATTTAATATTTATTCCATAGATAGTTTTAATCATGTTATGTGATAGTCTACTCTGTTTCAAATATAATAAGCTTATTTAAGTTTAATACAAAAACAAATAGCTTGTTCCTCTACATAGCATAAATAAGGTTTTTCTCTGTCTGATCACACAGTCACATTGTTTATCTAAATTAGAACACACCCATATTGTTTATCTAAACTACACAATGGATATTGATGCGGTTTTTACAAACATGAGAATTTATTTCCGAATGTTAATGTGTGTAATATCTTTGACCTGTATATTAAAATGTTTTCCAAAGATAATAAAATAAAATATTTAAGTAATTTGAATGTAGAACCAAATTCTTAATGCTTTGTGTGTTCTCATGTCGTCACATCATTCCCTATAACTTGATAAACCTATTTGCTTGAGTATTATTACAAAACAAAACACTCAATTGACCCAACCCAACATTCTTTGTAGATAAAGATGTTTATAGTATCTTCACATTGTAGCATGCCTGTGTATCTGAGACAGTGTGAATACAGACCATAATCTTGCAAGTACTTATTGTTTACTGATAACTTGAGGTGTACTTATAGTGAATTTATGTACTTACTGCATTGTAGCTACACAAAAGTAAAAACAAAACCTTTGCATGTACCTACCTATGTCTTTCAAAATATAAAACTCATTGAATTGTTAATTGCATTGACATACAGATGATACAGATAAGACAAAGAAAACAATATAGTAAGCTAAACTGTTTTGTTCATTCATTTCTATGTTTGTAAAAAATAATCCTTGGAAGTAATGTTTGATTGCAAAAAATATTTAAAAACTGTTTTGTTCATTCATTTCTATGTTTGTAAAAAATAATCTCTGGAAGTATTGTTTGATTGCAAAAAATATTTAACTATTAGAAAATCACACTTCTTGAATGTCATTCTTGAATGTCAAAAGAGTTCTTTTTATACCAGGTAAATGAATGGTTCCCATTGGATAGGACGCAGGAGCGAAGACGGATGTACTACTATTATTAGATAAAATATGGTGTTCCATTAAACATTTACCATTTTTTATCCACTATTAAAACCCTAAGATATCTGGTTGCTGATAAAATGAGAAAAAAATGGTTAAGAAAATGCAGCTTACCTACCTCTTTCTTTTGTTTCTTCTCAGCATGTGCTGAAAGCACTTCTTTAGTCTCTGGATCAGCTGTTAGCCATCCCAAATCCAAGTCTTCTATTGTTTGCAGATACAATAGGTCCAGAGACACCCTGTCTACCATCAAATTAACATCATAACATGGGTCCCAATAGCTGTAATAAAATACAGAATATAAAGAAGTACTGGCTTTTAAGTATATATATGTATTTTAATTACAGGAATTTTATAACAATAACTACCTTTTCCTTAATACAATTTTATCCTCTGGCCTTACATATTTCTGAGATATATACGGAGACTCATATTCTTCCAACTTCTTCAGTGCTGGCTGTCCATCTTTCGCACAGCTCCAATTAAAAAGATATAAGGAAAAATACTTCACCAACTCCTTTGGCAGGTTTATGTAGGTGCATGCAATATCTAATATTGTATTAGATGAATCCGTAGATGAAACCGACAGTGGTATTCTATAACCATTCATAAGTGATATTTCAATTTCTACTTCATGCATTTTAACACAATGCGTTTCTTGCTGAGCCGAGAACAGGAATGTTACCAAAAGATCGGATGTTGTAAACAAGGGGTTCTGGCCGACTGAAAAAGGAGTTACATGTATTATTGTGCAGTTTTGATTTAAAAGTAATAAAATTTTCAATACAAAAAATTATGCCCTCCTCCCGGGTTCATGTTACAATAGATAATTATTTGTTACTCATTCATGGGTTGATAAGTTAATTCTTATATTATTTTAAATATTTACCTAGTTGCATGTATTTTTCTAATAAGATTCTTCTTTCCTCCAGCTGAGAGCTAGTGAGGAACAACTTTTTTGGTGGGAACTGTGGTAATTTAACATAAGGATTTTGTGCCTGCAGCTGCTCATGGAGACTGAGCAGTTGTTTATACCTAGCCGTACAATGGAAGACACCGTCAATATGGATGTTGTAGCCCTAAAATCAACAATAGTTTAATCACAGTTAAAAAAAAATATTATATACAAAACAATAACATTACCACCACCTTTAAGCTGCAAAAAACGTAATAATAAACAATCTCATTAAAAATAAAAACCTTAATAAACCTTATTATACTTTTTATTACATTGATAGAACAACAATAACAAACTTTAATAGGGTGGATACTTTACTATGGTGGATTAGGCTTACACAAGTTTTGTCTTATTGTTTTTCACTACGGGACACTAGATTTTAAATTCTACTAATTAGTTTCAATAAATAAAAACAAATAAACAAGGAGTTATTAAATAAAATTACCGTGTAAGAGATCCCATTGTCATCATGAAATTGTTGCGAATCAGGAATAGAAAAATGCATTTTTAATATTGCAAAGAATGCATAATATATCTAAACAATTATCTGATACCAAAATAATCAAGATTATTCAATAATTTCTTCCTTAAATTTTACAAACTTGCAGAAATCGCCCACTCTTTAATTTGTTTCTTTCTCGAAAACAGACTTTCTCATTCCACATCAATTAGAGACTGGCAAAGAGTAATATAATAATAAGAGACTGGCAATTTCTAAAATCTGTTTGACAACTAACTATCGATACTGTTTTTATCGATTCTCGAAAAGACTATTGACACCACTGCACTGACACAGATCCTAAGCACTGACCACATTTTTCAAGATAATGTACTAAAATGTTTTATCAGTTTGTTTTATTTTCGCAAAAGCAAGCTCCTCAATTATGGCAGGCAAACAAACAACCACTTTCTCGATTCTCAAGGTCGTCAATTATTATTAGAACAGACCAAGTATAAAATGTCCGATATGGAAGGAATGACGAGTTCTTGACCATGGACGTATTACGTTTATGTCCATGGTCTGGAGTTCTGGACCTAGTAATTTGAAAAGGTATTTTTTACTAAATGCGGACTTTTCATCAAAATGTTGCAATTTATCATTCAACTTTTCTCTTCATCCCATAACATGTTCATTTTTCATTTTAAAACTTGAACGTCGTTTTTAAACGGTTTTATGAACAATCAGTCGTAGTCGCGTAGTCGTTTTAATTATACAATCCCAACTGAGTAGTCTGTGGCCATCTGTGGACAATTCGAGCATAACGAGCATTTTGGTAACTGGCAACACCATTTTTCAATTGTCATCGGTCAGCTGTAGTTATATTTTGATTTGTAATTTTAGCAAATCATCTACCGAATAAAATATTTAATTTTGATGAGTTTAATAATTAATTATCTTGCGGTGCATGACATCTTTTACATTTAGGGCATAAAGTTGTCGTCGTAGTGACAAAAAGCAATAGAATAAAATGTCGAGTATGTTGCCGGTAATTACAATCCAATGTGATTGGAACGAAGTTATAAGGTAAATTAATTACAAAAAGTAGCCTATGTATTAATCCAGGCTATGACCTACCTATGTGCACAATTTCATTCAAATCCCTTCAGCCGTTTTTGCGTGATTGCCAGCCAAACATACAAACTTTCGCATTTGTAGTATTAGTAGGATTAACTTTTTGAAAATCATGATTTTGGCACCCTGGTAGCTGCAGCTTCATCCGCGTGCAGGTCTGAAATTTCTCTTCTTCATGATTCTGTTCTCCTGGTAGTTTGAAAATCTATACCGCTCAGGATTCCAGCCCCGGAAGTACTTATTCAAGACGCTACCTCTCATGATCCCTGCCTCGGAATATTTTTTGTGATTCTGATCTCCTGGTAGTTCGTGAATCTATATGGCTCGGCAATTTTACTTCTTCACGATTTTGTTCTCCAAAGGTAGGCTGTGAATTGAAATTTCCCGGGAAATTTCTCAAAAAAAGGTAGATTGTGAATCTATACCGCGCAGGATTCCAGTCCTGGAAGTACTTCTCATGTTTGTGGTCTCCTGGTACTTTGTGAGCGTGTACTGCTCGTTCAGCCCGTCTCTGGATTCCCACTTCCACCTCAGCCTTCGCCAAGTCTTGTAATTTATCGGTATAAAAAGTAGCCTATGTGTTAATCTAGGCTATGACCTAACTGTGTGCAAAATTTAATTCAAATCCCTTCAGCCGTTTTTGCGTGATTGACAGCCAAACATACAAACTTTCGCATTTATAATATTAGTAGGATAGTAGGATAATTATTACTTACTCGGTTCTGCGGATCTTATAAATTTTTTTTTTTTTTTTTAAAAACGTTGCCCCACACTAGGAATTATTCCTGTATCGTGGGTGCGTTCACAAACATGTAAACTCACATACACAAGACACCGGAACAACTATCTGTAGGCCATACAAATATTTGTTCCGTGCGGGGATCGAACCCGCGACACGCAGCGCAGCAGCCGAACGCTCAACCACTGCGCCAACCGTGCCGTCATATAATATATATATAATAAGACTGTTTCAAATTGTGATCAAGATTATTAATTGTCAATGTTACAGTGCCTGGTAGAATGAAAAAACCAACAAATTTTTGTTGTGCAATATTTATTTGCATTTGCTGTATTTATATAACGTCTCCATATTTATCTATTTAGTCACTTTCAATGTAGGTACCTCATTTTTAACAACATCTGCACAACTTAGCATAACTTTATTATGTTCATAGAGCTTCATACTTCTATCTATATTTTACTGTAATAATGATTACAGATTACCCAAAGGAAGTGCTTGGATATCCTCAAAAATATTGAATGAAATAAGTGTCCATGACAAGCTTACAACAACTTTAACTGATGGGAAAGTCAAAATTCACTTCTCAGATAACTTTCAGTACATTTCTCATGGACCACTAAGTTTGGTAGTAAAGCATGTACCTTCTGGCCTAAAAGTCGCATTTGTGGCACCCACAAAAGCTCACAAACTACATAGTAAAGGAGTTTTGTCTGTAGCTGTTGCTGAAAATGCACTGGCTGTATCATCTTGTGAAGAAGATAAACTGTTGGTTTGGGATAGCAGGACAAGTAAGTTGTTAGGTACTTTTCATTTCTAACGCTGGTTAAAATGATTGAGCTTGGTCACAGTCACCAATATGTTTAATACCAATAGTCAAACCAATCTTAATTAAACTGTCCAAAAAGTCAAAATAGAGGATTATGAGAGAACTTGCCAGGTATCTATTTACCTAACTAGAAAGCAGATAGAAGACACATTAACTTTTTGAACCATTCTAGATATCCACAATTTAAAATTTGTAGACTTTGTTTTTTTTTTTCTAGAATTGCAGTTTTCATGTTCTCTATGTTTACTGTCTCTCAAACTTTCCAAGCCAAGCTTAGACTGACTTACCATGCAAAAAATTATAAATTAAACATTTGTTTTACAGGCGAAGTAAGCCTGGAACTGAAAGGTCATGGTGGCCCAGTATACAGGTGTAGATTCTTTCCATCAGGCATTGTAGTCTTGTCTGCTGGAGCTGACGGTTCCTGTAGAATCTGGTCTGCCGAGTCTGGAATAAATCCCGTTACTCTCAAGGGACACACTATGGCCATAAGTGATATCTGTATAATCGAAAAAGGAAGAAATGTTGTTTCAGTCAGCAAGTAAGGCATATTTAACATTATAATGTTCTTGACGTTTAACCTCATCTTAGGCCTTAACCAATTTTTTTTTTTGGGTGGGAAGTCACAAAAATAGCCTACACCAATTTACTAAAAATAAATTGAGTAAAGTCCCCTTCATCAGCCACCGTCTCGGTTCAGCCCCTTTCAAGCCAAATCTTATTTCAAATGCTTACCCCAAAATTACATCATTTGAATTAATTGAAATATCTTTGTTTCACAGAGATGGTTCAGCAAAACTATGGGATGTTGGTGAATCTAAGTGCCTTGACAATGTAATTGAAGGGCATGGGCAAATCAACTGTTGTGCTATCACAACAACTAGTGAGGAAGTCAATGTTGAAAATGAGCGAGAGGTGAATATTCCTTCATTTCGAATATATCTGGTTAAACATGGCATCATCATTCTCCTGCCCTTATCCCAATTTATTTGGGGTCGGTGCATCATGTATTTTTCTTCCATACTCCTCTATTCGTCATCTCTGTAGTCACCCCCTTTTTACCCATATATTCTTTCACACAGTCTAACCATCGTTTCTTTGGCCTTCCTCTCCTCTTATAATAATAATAATAATAACGAGAACCTCGTGAAGGCTGAGAAAGATAAAAAAACAAAGTATCTTGATCTGGCTCGCGAGGTTGTTGACATGTGGGAGGTGGATACAGCAGTCATTGTGCCGATAGTCGTGACGGCCAATGGCTTAATAGCCAAGAGCCTCGACGAACACCTAAGGAGGCTCTCGTTGGGCAGCTGGATCAAGGGCTTGATCCAGAAGGCAGTACTCCTGGACACGGCGCGCATAGTTAGGAGGTTCCTCTCTCAGGAGCCCTGACCACCGGTAGCTTGGACCCTATCCCGATACCGGTGGGATACTATTTTTTATATTTTTTAATGTTTTTATATTTTGATATTTTAATATTTAAAAATGTAAATTGTATGTTTAAACTATAAAATAAATGGAATAATAATAAGACTGTCGGATCAGGTGCGGGTCATCCAGCGTAACCGTATGCTGGATGACGCCGTACTTGATAGACTTCGCCTCGAATCACGGAGTAGCCGTGTCTCACCTGTTTCGCCACCGGCCGCGGTGCAACTGCAACCCAGTGCTTCACCGCGACCCGACGACGTTGGTAAAGATGATGATGACGCGGCTATATCCGTGAGTACTCAATGCAATAAACGATTGAGGAGCGCTTTGGAGGATGCATTCCGGGAGTACCGCTCCACACCACCATAGCTTAGACCTCGTCTACCTCGTTTGCCCATGCATAAGAAAAATAACGCGCTGGTGTGTGCTCTAGATTCGCAGCTATCAAATTGTTTTGATAACAGCAAAGACCTTGCCGATACCCACTCAATCTTATACTGCGCAGCTGCAGCGGCATGTCGTGTAGCTCACGTCAAGTTCACCAATTGTGACAGAGCTACACGACCTGCTATACCAGCTTGGCAGTGTAGAATTGAGCGTCGTATCGGTGAGGCTAGAGCACTCATCGGCAAGCTTATCTGCTTCAGGGAGGGCAACACTCGCCCTAGGGTGATGCGTTTCGTGAGGCGGGCGTTCTCGGGGACTGATATTAGTTCCCGAGATTATCTGACCCGCGTCACAGAGCGTATTGACTTCCTGAAGCAGAAGGTCTATGCATGGGCAAATCGTATTCGTCGGTACAAGCGGCGAGTGGAGCGGTACACTCAGAATCGCACTTTCCAAAGCAACGAAAGGTGGGTTTATAGGGCTTGGGAGCGACCGGACCAAGGTGTGTCTGATAAGCATTTACCGGATGATGACGTAATGAGTTCATTCTGGCGCAGCATCTGGTCGGTGCCTGTCAGGCACACCGAGGGTGATTGGACTCGAGAGGTCGAGCGTGTGTGCGACCTTATACCAGAAATGGGGGCAATTACCATCAGCCCCCAAGATGTAGCTCGTGCAGTCCGTCCGTTGCCTAACTGGAAATCTCCAGGGCCGGACGGGCTGCACAATTTCTGGATTAAATGGTTCCAAAGGTCGCACGCTCGCTTGGCAGCTCAGTTCCAGTCTGCCTTAGAGTCAGGGTCGCTGCCCCAGTTTCTTACGACAGGAATAACCCACCGCCTCCATAAATCAGGTAGTACTGCGGAACCTAAGAATTATAGACCGATCACGTGTTTACCGACGGTCTATAAAGTTCTTACATCCATTCTGAGAGCTAAAATTAACATCCATATTGATAAAAATCGTATCATGTCAGCTTCCCAGAATGGATGTAGGAATGGGTCCCGCGGTACTAAGGAGCTGCTCCTCATCGATATTGCCATTAGCCAACAGGTTCGTCGTTCTCGAAGAGATCTGTCGACATGTTGGATAGATTACAAGAAGGCCTATGACTCAGTGCCACATACATGGCTCATGAGGGTGCTGGAGTTGTACAAAGTTGATGCAACTCTGCGCACCTTCCTGATGTCGTGTATGGGGCAGTGGAGTACAGTCCTTCACTATCCAGGATGTCGGCAGATACAGGAGAACAGCGAACCGATAAGGATCGAGCGTGGCATATTCCAGGGCGACAGTCTGAGTCCACTGTGGTTTTGTCTAGCCCTCAACCCTCTCAGTACACTACTGGAGGGTTCGGGACAAGGCTATCGGTTGAGAAGAGGTGGTCAGGTCATATCACACCTCCTTTACATGGATGTTCTGAAACTCTTTGCCCCCAACAACTTGCAACTGATGAAGCTACTGAAGGTAACAGAAACCTTCAGTAGCGCCATCAGGATGGAATTTGGTGTGGACAAATGTGCAGTCATGCATGTAAAGCGAGGGGAGATTATGGAATCCGTGGGAACTCATCTCTCGGATTCCATACACCTTAGATCCCTCTGCTTAACCGAAACCTACAAGTATTTGGGTATGTCGGAAGCGTTAGGCATCAATGCTGCTGACGTGAAACAGTCGTTGAGGGAGCGCTTCTTTCGCCGCCTGAATAAAGTACTAAATAGTCTTCTATCAGGCGGGAACAAGGTGCGCGCCTTCAACGGTTGGGTCATGCCGGTATTGATGTACTCTTTCGGCATACTCAAATGGACTCAGACGGAACTTGACGCCCTGGATAGGAGGGTCCGCACACTGCTGACCGCAAATCGGATGCATCACCCACGATCATCGGTGATGAGGCTGTATATCCCGCGAAAATGTGGGGGTCGTGGCTTCTTAAATGCTAAGACCCTACACAACCGCGAGGTATGCAGCCTTAGGGAATATTTCCTAGAAACCGACGTGGGTATGCATCGAGATGTGGTCGCTGTGGACAAGGGCCTCACTCCGCTCTCCTTGGCAAACGAGAACTGGCGCAAACTTAAAGTACTGGATACTAATGACCGCAAGGAGGTATGGAAAAGCAAGGAGCTTCACGGGCGCTTTTATCGGGCCCTTCATGGGCCTGATGTAGATTTCTTGGCGTCCGTGGCCTGGCTACGTTTCAGTGACCTCTTCGGGGAAACTGAAGGCTTTGTCTGTGCGATTATGGACGAAGTTATCTTGACGAATAACTACCGGAGGCATATCATGAAGGACGGGACGGTTGACGTGTGTCGGGCATGCCACCGTCCGGGTGAGTCCATCAGACATATTATCTCTGGTTGTTCTCGTCTTGCTAACAGCGAGTATTTGCACAGGCATAACCAAGTGGCCAGGATTATTCATCAGCAGCTTGCTTTAAAATACAAACTTGTGGATTCTGAGGTGCCGTATTACAAGTATGTGCCCGACCCAGTTCTCGAAAATGACCATGTCACGTTGTACTGGGATCGGTCTATCATCACTGACAGGACTATTGTTGCCAATAAGCCGGATATAGTGGTGATAGACCGATTAGCGCGCCGCACAATGATAATCGATGTCACCATCCCACATGACGAGAACCTCGTGAAAGCTGAGAAAGAGAAACAAATTAAATATCTTGACTTGGCACACGAGGTTGTCGATATGTGGAATGTGGACTCGGCTGTCATTGTGCCGATAGTCGTTACCGCCAATGGCCTGATGGCTAAAAGCTTCGACGACCACCTGTCAAAGCTGTCGTTGCGCGGTTGGATCAAGGGCCTGATTCAGAAGGCAGTACTCCTTGATACGGCTCGCATTGTGAGGAGGTTCCTGTCTCTGGAGCCCTAACCACCGGTAGCTTGGACCCTGCTCCCGATGCCGGTGGACTACTATTTTTTATATTTTTAAATGTTTTTTTATATGTTTTCTTTTAAAAATATTTAAAAATGTAAATAATACGAGGGTCATTCAATAAATACTTAGCCTACAAAAAGTAAACGAAAATTTTGGAAAAGTGGCAATTTATTTTTCAACATAGTCTCCTTTTAGTTCGATACACTTAGCCCAGCGATGCTCCAACTTTTTTAACCCGTCCGAAAAATAGTTTTTGTCAAACTCTGCAAAATAGGCCTCCGTGGCGGCGATAACCTCCTCATTCGATCCATATCTATTCCCGGCGAGTGATTTTTTCAGATTAGGAAACAGAAAGAAGTCACAAGGGGCCAAATCTGGAGAATACGGTGGATGGAGCAGCAATTCGTAGCGTAGTTCGACCAATTTGGCCATGGCAACGGCAGACGTGTGAACCGGTGCGTTGTCGTGGTGAAACAGCACTTTTTTCTTCGCCAGATGGGGTCGTTTTTTCTTTAATTCGGCGTCGAATCGGCCCAATAAATCGGCATAGTAAAGCCCTGTAATTGTTTTACCCTTCTCGAGGTAATCGATGTAGATCACACCTTGTGAATCCCAGAAAACGGTGGCCATAACTTTTCCGGCCGATTTTACAGTTTTCGCCTTCTTTGGAGCACGTTCCCCGGTCTGGCTCCATTGTTTTGATTGCTTCTTGGTCTCTGGTGTGTACCAGCGGATCCAGGTTTCATCGACGGTCACAAAACGACGCAAAAACTCCGCTGGATTCCGCTTAATCAGCGCCAAACACGTCCCCGATGTGGTCTCAGGTCTCTCTCGGTTGCGCTTGTTTTCTGGTGTGAGTAAACGCGGCACCCATCGCGCCGACAGCTTTCTCATGCCGAGTTCCTCGTGAAGAATATGATGCACTGTTCCTTCTGAAATGCCTACAGTCTCAGCTAGCTCCCGAACCTTCAATCGGCGATCTGCCAATACGAGATCATGGATTTTTTTAATGTTTTCCTCCGTAGCAGCTGTTTTCGGTGCACCTGGACGTGGTTCATCAAAAACCGACGTACGGCCACGTGCAAACTCGTTGAACCAATTCTTGACGGTGGCCATCGATGGAGAAGAGTCACCGTACACAGCATCCAAGCGCTCTTTGATTTCGATGCGCGTTTTCCCTTCCAAAAATAGGAATCGAATCACCGAACGATATTGCTCTTTTTCCATTTTTGTAAAACCGATCGACACGTTCGCTTCCGTAAGTTGTCAAATTAAAACAAATGAAGGGATTGGAATGAAAATTTGAAAAAAGAATTAAAAAAGAATGTGCTACACTGTGGTAAAACTCTTTTGAAACTACAGCGCCCTCTGCGATGAGGCTAGGTACTTATTGAATGCACCTCGTATGTGTAAAAATAAATATACGAAATAATAATATTCCACAAATATCACACAACGCCATATAGCCATCCACATCCATACACAAGACTCCTCACGACATTTTTTTCATTTCTCCGCATCACATGCCCATACCACATGGTTAAACATTGCAATTATGCGCAAATGGTCTGACAGCAGCCAGCTGTGGTAGGCAGCGCCCATCTATTATCAGTTTATCACAGCATGATGAAAGAAAACATGCAAATATTTTGATAATTAATTATTCTACTTGTGACAAGAGTGTATTTTGTGATGGTGCTCAAATTAACCCTTACCACAATTCATGATGACGCTTAGAGTAACCATTAGCGCCTTACGAGGGGTGATAGATAAGTACCTACCTTTTTTTTGGGGGTGGCAATCATCCAATAACATCTCCCGCTCTGGGTGGAGCGGTAGGCCGTGTCTTATTGATTAAAACCCACCCCTGTTCCGTCCCTGCCCTGAGTGCCCAGGGGCGCGGTAACTCGTTCTGTTTCGAATTTATTCACAACTCCTGGGCAGAGTAAGTACCTACGTGTGTTAAGGTGGTTATACACCGGCAAGGCGAGGCGAGGCGTGGATGGGATGGGCGAGAATTGAAATCACGCTTACCCCTTTTACACCGAAAGATGTCTCGCGATGTCTAGCGGAGACCGTGCGGGTCCTCGATGGCCGGTGCCAAAGTAAATAAATACTCTATTCTTAGAGCTATTAGGTTCAATATTGTACTAACAAATATTTCAATTCTCGCCTTGCACATCCTCGCGCATCTAGACCTTTTACACAAAATGGGCAGGTCGTGAAGAGAAATTTTGCCATGGCATACAAATTTCAATTCTCGCCCATCCCATCCACGCCTCGCCTCGCCGCGCCGTTGTAAAACCACCTTAACACATTTTTTTTTGTTACTATTTTATTTTACTTTTTGACATCGACACACTTAGCCCAACCACAGATTAAATAGTGGCCCAACGATATTCCAACTTTTTTAAGCTCTCCTTAAAATAGGTTTTGTCGAGCTCTGCAAAATATATGACTCAGTTTCGGTAATCACCTCTTCGTTTGTTGTGAATCTCTTTCCGCCAAGCCATTTTTTCATATTTGGAGAATACGGTGGATGTGGCAGTAATTCGTAGCCATATTCCACCAATTTTGCAGCGGCGACGTGACACGAGTGAACCGGTGTATTTTCGTGATGGAATAGAATTTTTTTTCTTTGCCAAGTGGGGCCGTTTTCTCTTCAATGCGTCGTTAAATTTTCTCAATAATAAATTCACCAAAATATTGTCCTGTAATCGTTCTTCTCTTTTGCAAATAATCGATGTAATCTCAAAAAACGGTGGCCCTGACCTCTCCGGCCGATTGAACTGTTTTCGCCTTCTTTGGTGCATGTTCTCCGTGTGCAGTCCACACCAAATTCTGCTGTGAAGTGGTCATTCGAATCCGCTTGTTGTCGACGGTGAGCAAACGGGGCACCCACTTTGCCTATGATCTCAACAATCTCTCTTAACTTCACTCGCCGGTCTGCCAATACAATGTCATGGATTTTGTTAACCATTTCATCCGTAGTCACATCAATTGGTCGACCTGGACGCTCATCATCTACTACCGATGTACTACCAGGCTTGAATTCATTAAACTAATATCGGATTGTTGTCATCGAAGGAGAAAGGTCGCCATAAACTGTGTCCAACTTTTCTTTAATTTTTAATTAAACAATTATTTAAAAAATAACAAGTCCTAATCACCGATCAGCACTTACTGCACTTTTTCCATAATTAAAAAAAACTTACCACTTGCGCACTTTAGACTGTTGCTCACTTCCAACAGCTACTATAACAACAAAAAAATCAATGAATTTATCTGAAACAGCTGACCCGACAGACGTTGTCCTGTCTTAGCTATGAATTGTCAAACGCGCGAAGTTTAAATAGTCGTAAGTTTTCTAAAATTATCCGCGCAACCGTCTTCATTTTTTCTTTCATAAGTAAGAACCTCTCCAGACATAACAAACACAACAAAAAAAGAATTAGCGAAATCGGTCTAACCGTTCACGCGTGATGCGCTGACCAAGGAAATAAGGATTAATTAACCGACTTTCGAAAAAGGAGGAGGTTCTATGTTCGAATGTATGTATGTTTTTTTATGCCCGCCGATTTCTCCGTCAGTTGTGGACCGATTTTCAAAATTCTTTTTTTATCCGAAAGCATATACTCCCGAGGTTTTATCGAAATTGCTTTAGTGCTTTTTGAGAAACTGAACAAAAACGTTTGATGACGTTTTTGTTTTCTCCAATTACGAGT
Source organism: Polia nebulosa (assembly GCA_951329385.1). Classification (NCBI taxonomy): domain Eukaryota; kingdom Metazoa; phylum Arthropoda; class Insecta; order Lepidoptera; family Noctuidae; genus Polia; species Polia nebulosa. The sequence continues at coordinate 28,479,599 of OX589588.1, forward strand.
ATGTTTAAATTCCACGTTCCATGTTATTGGAGTTTTTAGTTCTGGGGTATAACTACTAAAAATTGACAAATAAAAAACTTTTTTCAAAAAAAAAAAACAACCGACTTCCAAAAAGAAAATACACTAAAAATTAAAAAATAACTTTTAATTTCGGAAGTCGGTGTTTGTATTTTATTTCTTCGTTATTTGACACCAACTTCCGAAATTAAAGTTTGGTTGTTTTTTTTTTGTAAAAAAGTTTTTTTTTAAATATAATACAAACTACTATACTTACTATATGTATATACTTAGATAGATAGATTTCGACAGTCGTTGTTGGAAAGATGACACCAAACAATGACACTTACAGATTTAACGTCAGTGCCGTCATTTCTTCACACACGGGTACTTACAATACCAATCACCCCTCTCCGCAATTCACGATGCCGCTTAGATTAACTTTAGAACTTAATTTAAGATGGCGCTTAAATTAAACTTGGCGCTTAAATTAAACTTAAGCTCAATTTACGATTGTGCTTAGAACCTATAACGCAATGCAAAAATTTACAATGGCGCTTCCGTAACCCTCAGCGCCTTGTAGTCACCTAGTAGCGCAGTTTTTCATGACGCTAGATTAACCTTACATAAGCTTAATTTACGATGGCGGTTAGATTAACCCTTTTTTTTTGTGGGGTGGGAAATCATCCAATGACTTCTCCCGCTCGGGGTGGAGCGGGAGGGCGTGTCAGACTCTTACTGACTAAAACCCACCCCTGTTCCTTTCCTGCCTGAGTGCCCAGGGGTGCGGTAACTCATTTTCAGAATTTATTCGCATGCAGGCACCGGCCACGATGGGCCCCGTCAGTGGTGGCTGACTACATCTCTTTTAGGCGCGCGTGGAACACTACGCGCCGTCGACTCACGGGCCTGGTGCTGATCGGACGGCGAGCTACCCACTGCTCGCCGTCCGCAGGCCCGGGTCTACGGTGGCCGGAATTCGTCTCGCGACGTCCTACGCCCAGTACGCCCAGTACCTCTCCTGCGGTGGTAGCGGCCGGGGCCGCGAGGGCCACTCCGTTGAGCTTCCCTTACGCCCGCCTCCGCCTTCACGAGCATTACTGCTTCGCAGAAGGCGGAGACTGCCTCCCATTCCCTCTCGCTCCGTACCATGGCCTGAACCAGGGCTCGGCGCGAGAGATCGCCGCCACCTATCGCATCCACGAGGACACGGCGGTGTTCCGCCCAAGCGGGGTAGACCTCCACCGTTAGATTAACCCTTAGAGAAATTAATGATTGCGCTTAGACTAACCTTTTGCATACCTAATTTACAATGACACTAAGTGTTACCCTTAGCGTAATTCTAAGGTATTGCGGTGCGCCAAAAAAATGTTTTTAACACTGCCTAGCCCATCTTACAATTTTAATTATCAAACCAATAGAGTGAAAAACTCAACTACGGTTGGCAGGACTTTATTACAAAAAATTGTGTATTTACAATTTCAGGTTGGGACTCGTAACAAGCTGTTAGTAGTTGGGTGTGAGAGTGGACTGGTTGTCTGCGCTCATGTGGCCAAGAGAGCACAGCTGTACACCAAACAGCTGGAATCTGCTTGTAACGCTATCATTGTTCTGGACCAGGCAGTCCTAGTGGGCTGTAGCAATGGAAAGGTAATTTACTTATTTGTTTTATTTATAACATTATGTGTTCACATTTTTGGTGAATTCTAAAATATCGTTCTGCGATCTGCCGCGGCGCTATTAAAAAAAAATACCAAATATAATGCAGCTAATTTTAAACTTTTAAGTATTTTGAGCGTAACGGCTATACTATATCAATCAAATAATTGCCCGGCTTCCTTTTGTATTTTATATAAGAACGTTCCAAAACCAAATTATTATTACAGATCACAAAATTAAATCTTCAAGATGGCTCGGTATTAAAAGAATGGCATGAATCAGCCAACCCTGTACTCAGTATGGCAAATTTGACGAACCAAATGTTCGTTGTCGGAAGACAAGACGGGACTTGTACGGTGTTGTCACTGGATGAAGGAAGCTCCAAGCTTCGAGTACAGTTAACAGGCTCAGACTGTGATGGCATCCGAGACCTCTCGTTTAATGGCAAGTGGGTATTCGCTGGATGTAGAGATTGTAACGTGCGGAAGTATGATTTTAATCAAATCAATGTCCACTTTAAGTGAATGCCTCATGCAACCGTATGTAGTAAGAATATTTATGTGTAAGATTTAATATACCTTTCTATGAGACACTTATTATGTTAGTTTTATTAATTTCTATTATTATTTAGGTATGTCTACATGTAGTATAGTAAATATTATCTTTCCGTTTTGTATTGTCACCTCGGCATTCCTTATTCAAATTATGTGGTTTTTTGGTTTTAACACAAGTGCACATTGCACAGTACTCAGCTGATACAATCTGAAAAAAAACAAATATCGTAGTCAAAATTGTATTCTGGTATTAAAAATTACTAAGTAGAAAGAATAACGTCTGCATGCATAGCTACCATTTTATGTAACTCCACTCGAAGTTCCTCAAACTCGCGCATCTTTTCAAAAATTATTCTATTTGATACTGGTGTTGGGTTTGAATACTAAAAAAAAAGAGAAAAAAAAAAACAGAATAACCTTCTTTTTTTCACTAAATTGTATATTCCAGCTCACCTCAACGTTATTATATTTCCTTTTCAAGTTTTTAAAATTGTTATTCGTACGTTGGTACAATTTGGTCCAAAGAAGCGCGTCCTTATGAACACTTTTCTTGAGTCTCAACCAATTAGTTACACTTTTTTTAGCTATACATGGACAAGCCAATTCTGAAATGATGTAAACAAAATATGCAGGTCGTGCAGTCTTTTCTAATGCCTCGTTATCGTTACTGATAGTATCAACTTTATTTTACTAACTTATGTAACTTATGTTACTGATAGTATAAAGTTTTATTACGTTTTTGTTTCAATATGCAGAGACTTTCTTTGCATGTGTTATTGATCCAATCGCTCCAAATTTCTAAATTTATAAAAGCTTTTTCTAAGTCCTTGCACCATATGCGCAGTTCGCTTTCTGTTACCTTAGTAGGTCTTTCTGAAAACAAACTCAAATCATTGCTGCGCTTAATAGGACACCAGTATGGTATAAAATTATCAAACCTAATTTAATTTCCTCATAGTTTCGTATTTGGCCATCCAACGCCTATTTGAAAAATGTGTCGTGTATATTATGGAAAAGCAAAAAAACATATACGACTAGCTTCTGCCAGCGGCTTCATCCGCGTGGTATTAGTACTTCCCCCCAAAATAAATTATAGCCTATGTGTTATTCTGATTTATAAGCAATATTACTGTAAAGTTTCATCAAAATCCGTTCAGTAGTTTTTGCGTGGAGGAGTAACAAACATACATCCTCACAAACATTCACATTTATAATATTATTAATTAGTAGGAAAGAGAATTGAGAAGTACATACTTTCAATAGGCATAGAATCCTCACTGGGTTCACCGCGATCCTGGCCCCACGCATGAACCCACGAAGGTGCTGTCTTGAAATGGACTTCTGCAGAATGATTAATTAATATTCGTTTTATAATTCAAGAAAAATCGTATTACAGAATGTACTCTGACGTCAAACGCAGCATGAAAGTGTTTCAAGGTACTGTGTTTGGTCACTGCAAAGGGTGACTGTGCAGATTTCAACACCAAAGGCCTCACAAAACTAACTCATCAATCTCGCAAACTTTTTCTTCAAACTTTTTTGTAACACACAACCTGCCAATCTCAAATTAGAAAAAATATTTTAATGAAACCATTTACAGGCTCTTGAATTGTCAAGAAGTCGGTCAATCAGAAAGATGAAGCAAATTGCACGATCCAAAGCGTAGATCTCTATGAAGAAATAACGTGCAAGAAACTCCTGTCGCAACTTATATTTAGCGCAAAACGTAAATGTATGTAGGTACCTTTGGTTTTACCAACTATACCTACTTAAATTTAAAATTCGAGATAATTTAAATCTATCCTCACCAACTCAAGTATCGTACTTTAGTATACTAAAAAGGTCCTAAAAGAAATTATGGGTTGCAATAGAATTTGAACTTTGTTTTGTGTAAAATAAAGCTGATTGTTCCAAAATTTAAAAAATATTGAGTGTGGTTTTTGAGAATTTTCAAGTTTTTTTATTTCCTACATTTTAGTGAGTTATATATATCGAATCGTCTCTTCGAGCTCTTTATTTAGTATTATTGTTATTTTTATTTCATCTTGGCATTTCTGCATTATTATTATTATTTTCATAGTGAATGTGTATGTATTTTTAATAATCTATTTGATTAAAACCTAATACTCACTCCAGCCAAGATCCACTTTTGATTGCATTTTTTCAAATATATTGTAATCCTCGGTTGTATCAGCTGTACAACTCTCTCGCTCACTTCCCTCACTTTCCATTTGATCTTTTTCTAGCTTAAAAGACTCATTAACAGGTTTATCATGATTTGTTTTCTTAACGTTAATAGTTTTACTACTGTCTTTTTCATCTTGGCTTTTTGAAACAACTTGTTTCACAGCGGGATCCTTTATACTCATTTCTACGGATACTTTCATCAGTGGGTCACTCAATTGGCTTGCTGCATCATGTTTTCCGGTAGGAAGCATATTGCCCAATATTTTCTTAACAGCATTTACTTGTAGTCTTGTATCGCCTGGTCCTTTATTGACCATACTTGTTTCATCTTCTTCTGGTGACCACATTATATTTTCATCGTGTTCAATAATTCTTCCCAGGGATGAAACTGATTTGCTTGCACTGTTACTGACTTTCAACATTGGTCTATCGCCAAAATCAGAAGGCCAGGACTCGTCTGCATCACCTGGGTTTATACTCAGATCAGAATAAAACGAGAGAAAAGGCACATCGGCATAAAAAGGCTGCGGCTTTGTGCAAAATATTGTACCTATGTCAACAGCATGGTTTCAAGTGTCACGATTATACCAGAGCCCTCGTTTCGTTTAACATTAGGTACGAGACGCTTCCATTCGAATTCTCTTAGCCTTCATGCTTTGCATATTAGAAATAAAGTTGAATGTATATTTGAGATAATTATGTGGCAAGCAAAAAGGGTCCAGTAGTGGGGTATCGAGTTAAGACTAGAGATTCGGCATTGTAGAACCCCAAGGCACCAGTACGGCCTGCAGGGATCCTGGGACGTTCTTCGAAGTTCGGGGTAGGTCGCACTCGCTGGCAACGTGAGAGTGTGGTGTATAAAAGTGACTGATTAAATTGTACAGTGTTACAAAAGAAAGGGGGATAGGGCACGCAGAATAACTATATTATATAAGTTCAATTAATACATGTGCCCACTTCGGCCAGGCAAGCAGAATTGATCTCTAACACAAAATGATGCCTACACCTTCTAAATTTAAACGGCTCTCTAATAATCTTACCAGCCAGTTGAAGGCCGGTACAGACCCGCTAAGATTAGGCTGTGACTACAATCGTCCCAGTATCTAGAGTAGTCAATTGATAAACTTCAAAAACAGTAATTTTTTTTTATCAAACATTTGAAGTTTGATGGAAGTGGAAATTATGTTTTTCTTACTCCTCCGCTGTCTTTTCTGATTAATTTCGTTGCGGGACCCAAGACAGTTTAATCGTTTCTCTGGGACTCGTCGAGCTTCATTGCCTCGGCGTTTTTTTCTGGCGGCCGCCACTGTTGATTCTGGCTTACAGAAGTTACAGTGGTTTGGGAACAGTGTGGCGGGCTTGTCCCAAAAAAAAAAAATATTTGAAGTTGAAACTGAAAAGCTTGATTTGAGAGATCGCATTAAAAAATTAAAAAATAAGCAAAAAAGAAATTTCTGGTACTTATAAACATCATATAAAGTCATTTAGGTACTAAGCATTAATTATTAATGTACCTAATAAATTATCTATCTATTATCCTAATAATCGCGAAATGCAATTTTTTCACCCAGCTTTACAAAACTGCGTATATCTCGGCAACTAAATACCGAGAACTGGACCCTTTTTGCTTGGACGCCCACGTATACTATCAACAAAATTGAAAGCTGACCTTTTCTGTTAAAAATCCGTTTGACATTAGCAAAATTCTACCTTATTGTATTATAATGTTTGTAGAAAAAATTGCTAATGATGGGTCAAAATCTAAAGTGATTTATTCAAACAAGGTTGAGAGCCAGACTTTTATATAAAGACAATCCCCCAAAACGCCCGCCCGTCACCACTTCCTAGTGTTTTAACGGTGAAGTAGAAGTGGCGTAACAATACTCCCCAGCAACACATCTGTCTGTTAAGTTTGACGAACTTGAATCTATATAATTAAATGCAACAATCTTAACATATTTGTATATAACACATTTAAAACAGAAAAATAAAGATATATCGTCCAAAATATAATCATAAAATTAAATTTGCCGCCACTTGTTAGCTAGCACACTCCATTATGCTAAACTAACGAAGGGTTCTGCGTAACCTGGACGTGAACATGGCTAGTAGCCCCGACGGGGTACCGGCAATTGTACTGAGGACTTGTGCGCCTGAGTTGTCTCCGATCTTAACACGCCTATTTCGCCTTTCGTTTGAGACTGGAAAAGTGCCGATGGCTTGGAAGCAAGCTAACGTGCAACCCGTACCCAAGAAGGGTAGTCGAGCTGACCCAGCAAATTATAGGCCCATCTCGGTAACTTCCGTACTCTGCAAGAGTAACGTGTACTGAATGGCAAGCTCCTGGCGTACCTAGAAGCTAACGATATCCTCAGTGACCGACAATACGGCTTCCGCCGAAATCGTTCAACTGGGGATCTTCTAGCGTATGCCATTCACATCTGGAGTGAGGCCATCGAGAAACAAGGGGAAGCCCTTGCAGTCTCCCTTGACAACTCGAAAGCCTTCGACCGGGTCTGGCACGACAGCCTAATTGGTAAGCTTCTTTCCTTCGGTCTGCCCGCTGGTTTGTGTGATTGGATTGCAGATTTCCTAAGGGATCGGTCTATCCGAGTAGTCATAGATCTGCTCGTCCGGACTGCTGGCTATTAATGCCGGTGTTCCTCAGGGGTCGGTTCTCGGCAGCATTGTTTTTGCTGCATATTAAAGATCTGCTAAAACCCGGTACCTTTGGTTATGCAGACGACAGCACTGTTGCCGAGAGATACGTGCCCGACACACGACCTAGTGGGTCTCAGGTCCGATCTCTCCGAGAGGCTATGGTTGGGCGCTTGAACTTGTCCTTACAGGCTGTCTCAGAATGGGGCGATGCCAATCTGGTCAAGTTCAATGCTGCTAAGACCCAGGCGTGTCTTTTTTCCGCTAAGAGGAGCTTTCACCCGGCTCCATCTTTCCGAGATGTAACCGTGCCGATAACCGACCAACTTGATCTTCTTGGTGTTACTCTAACATCTACCGTCAATTTTGGTCCCTTCATAGAGGCAAAAGCTCAAGTGGCTGCCAAAAAGTTGGAGATACTCGCAAAGGTGAGACGGTACTTCACGCCGGAATAGCTGCTCCAACTCTATCAAGTGCAAGTTCGATCGTGTATGGAGTACTGCTCTCATCTTTGGGATGGACTCAAGGGCATCAAGCTGGTATCTGCCAGATACCAGCTTGATGCCCTTGAGTCAATTGAGAAACGAGCCAAGAGGATCATCGGCAATGATAGGCTCGTTGAGTCGAAGCTCCAAAGTCTTGAGCATAGACGCCGAGTTGCTAGCCTGTCGGTTTTCTATCGGTTGCATTTTCGGGAGTGTGCGACGGAATTGCATAATTTGATTCCACCAAGCCCGTTTCATCAACGGACCACAAGACGTACGGCGAAGTGCCACCAGTTCATGCTGGACATCCCATCCACACGCACAAAGCGTTTTGAGAACACATTCATTGTGCGTACAGCTAGGGAGTGGAATTCCCTGCCGGAGTCTGTGTTTTCTGATAGCTACAACCGTGGAGTCTTTAAGACAAAAGTGAATAGGTTACTTCTAGGCAAGCGTGCTCCTTCTTCGACTACATCATCGCTTACCATCAGGTGAGATAGTGGTCAAACGCGTGCCTATCAAGAATAAAAATAAAAAACCGAAATAAATAAGCCTACATACATAACTGGTGTGCCTGCTCACACTTGCAACGGTAGAATCTAAAGGGCTGTGATTCGAAGCCACAAGTGATAAACTAGGGCCATCACAGTAAAATTAGTAGACAATTATTATATGAACTCATTTAACCTGTCATAAGCTAATTCCTACAAACAGAGACTTTAGTTTTAAATGCATTAAAAGGCAGGTCAATAAAAAAAGGGGTAGCTTATTGTAAAAGCGGATACCGAAACCCACAAACGAGCCATGAACCTTTCGGAGACTGGGAAGGAGTATGTAATTTATGCTTGTTTCTGGTGTTAAAATTGTGGATATCACTGGTCTTGGTGTATAAATTGATATTTTGTCTAATGTATAACATATTTGCAAAAAATGAATTGAGATGCCAACGTGAGAATTCCAATCTCTTTGAAAATTTCTCTTAAGGAAACTCTTGACCCTAGCCTGTGTATTGCTCGTACAGCACGTATTTGCAAAACAAATATATTTTGTATGTCCTCAGTTTTACCACAAAAGAATACCTTAAGACAACGCTATGGAAATAACTATAAAAAACTTTTTTACAAAAAAAAACAACCGACTTCCAAAAAAAAAATACACTAAAAATTAAAAAATAACTTTAATTTCGGAAGTCGATGTTTGTATTTTATTTCTTCGTTATTTGACACCGACTTCCGAAATTAAAGTTATTTTTTAATTTTTAGTGTATTTTTTTTTGGAAGTCGGTTGTTTTTTTTTGTAAAAAAGTTTTTTATTTTTCACTTTTTAGTTGTTATACCCTAGAACTAAAAACCCCAATAACATGGACCGTGGAATTTAAACATTTGGAGTACCTACACCAAAACGTCATCGAGGTAAACGTATTTTTCGTTTTTGTTCAGTTTCTCAAAAAGCGCTGAAGCAATTTCGATAAAATTTCTATGGGACCACCTCGGAAGTATATTTTTTCGGATAAAAAAAGAATTTTGAAAATCGGTCCACAACTGACGGAGAAATCGGCGGACATAAAAAAAAAAAACAGTCGAACATAAAAAAAAAAAAACAGTCGAACATCACACCTTTTTCCTCCGTTTTAAAAATAAACTAAGAGCGGTTGCGCGCTACGTCCAATACTTATCCGATACTTATCCGTGAAAATACGGTCCGGCGTGGTCGTAGAACAATTTGTATGGTAGGTTACGCAGTACCGATCCGAGTTCGGTCCGAGTTTTCTATAGATCTGTATTTTGACGGTTAAGTATCGGACGTAGTGCGCAACCGCTCTAACCGTGCTGTGTCAACGTCAGTATATTGTTTAACTTTTCTGACGGCGTAGGCGGCAGAGCTGAGCCTTCCCGATAGGCTGGATATATGTGGGCCCCATTGAAGTTTGGAATCAACAGTTATACCCAAAAAAAACTGCCTGAAGTTTCAAGTACTTCTTTACTCAAGATGACATTGGGTCCTAGATTTCTAACATTATGTAAGGCAAACTTTACACATACATTGATGGTCGTAAACCAATCCGTAACCATTGAGTGAGCGCTATTTAAATGATAAATGATGTTTATTCAGTAAATAGGTTACAAGGAACACTTTTACACGTCAATGTTTTTTGTCAGTTTAAGCTAGATGAGGCCGGTGTCTCCTAGCTGACTACCCTGAGAAGAAACACCGAAACAAACTCAGAGGTCAAAGTCTCTTTTAAAGTGTCAAATCCATACAATGTGTACTGGTTAAATCATATGAGAACCATGTACGTTTATGTCTGGGATGAGCTTTTTGAAGAAAGCAACACACAAATTCGAGTGGACCTGTCCAGACAGTGCAAGCATTTGTCAGTCATCGCGAAGCTCAACTCAGAACTTTGAGGAGCTCAACGAACCGACGAACAATACCAAAGTAAGGACATTTGAGTAGGCCGCAAAAATACTCAAACTGCCAGACAATCATAAAATCTACATGAATATAACGACATACATAGTTCTCGCATTCACATTATTCTATATGAGGACCATGCAGCTTAGTGTCTGTAGTGGTCTTTTGAAGAAAGAACTAAACATATTTGAGTGGACCTGTCCAGTCAGTGCAAGCATTTTTCCCCCCAGTTTTTCTTTTTTTTTTGTGTTTTTCTGTTTTTTGCGTCATGTTTACCGTAAATAAACGTATTTTCTTTCTTTTTTTTTTCTTTATGTATATCATTGAAGCAGCTCAATCCCACGCCTTTTTGTCCTCAAGAAAGTCATTAATTGTGTAAAAAGCTTTCTGGCATAGCTTACGTTTAATAAATGATTTAAATTTATTTATGCTTAGTTCTTGAATTTGGCTAGGAAGTTTATTATAGAAACGAATACATTGGCATCTAAAAGAACCACCTATTTTTTTCTTGAGCCACGTTTTAGGTACAATAAATTTGTGTTTGTTCTTAGTATTTATGCTATGAATATCACTGTATCTTTTAAACAGATTAATATTTTTATGTGCATACATGAGATTCTCATAAATATATTGAGAGGGAACAGTCATAATATTAATCTCTTTAAATTTGTCTCTGAGGGAGTGTCTGGGACTTAATTTATAAATTGCACGAATAGCCCTTTTCTGTAAAACAAAAATTGTCTGAATATCGGCGGCATTTCCCCACAACAGAATGCCGTACGACATCACACTATGAAAATAACTAAAGTATACTAAACGAGCTGTCTCTAAATCAGTTAAACCACGAATTTTCCTTACGGCGTATGCTGCAGAGCTAAGTTTTTTGGACAGTTTATCTATATGGGGGCTCCACTGAAGCTGCGCATCCAAAGTTAAACCTAAGAACACTGTGGAATCCTCGGGTTTCAACTCTTCACCCTTTATTGACACACTAGTGTTCACTTGTATTACATTGGGTAATGTGAACTTTATGCATTTTGTTTTTTTCTCGTTAAGGAGAAGATTATTGATGTTGAACCAGTTAACTACAGTTGAAAGAGCATTATTTACATTATCACAACCACCTGCTGACGTTTGAGTTTAAATAAAAGTGAAGTGTCATCTGCAAACAGCACTATATCATGTTTATCCTTTATGAGGTAAGGCAAGTCGTTGATATAGATTAGAAATTAGTTGATTTAAGATATCAAAATCTTGCCTATTCCTATCTACTGTAAAGATAAGAGAGGTATCATCTGCAAATAGAACTACGTCACTGATACCTTTTAAAAAGTGTGGTAAATCATTAATATACACCAAAAACAAGAATGGTCCCAACATCGAGCCCTGAGGCACACCTTTTTTTTTTTGTTGCCGGGGTGGAAAATCCTCATGGATACCCCTTCGCCTGGGGCAGGCGAAGGGGTCTGTCAGACTCTTACTGCCTAAAAACCATCCCGGTGTTCCTTCCCACACTTGGACCGGGGATCGTGAGAGCTAGCACGACTTCCATGATCCCCGGCTAGTGCCAGCCCACGGGGAGAGTGAGGTGTCCTCCCCCCGCGACGTCTAATAGGGGCGCGCGTGAAACACTACGCACCTGAACCACTACGGTCCTGCTGGATGGGGGGCGGCGGACGACCCCGAGTCCGCCGTCCCTCCGGACCTGTTTAGGGTGGCTGGAAGAGGACATTGTACGCCCTCCTCCGACGGCCCGGTACGCCTGCTGCGGATCGGGATAGTGGCGACGGCCTCCCTCTCCCTCTCCGCAGCCCCCTTCTGCGAAATTACGGCTTCACAGAAGTAGATCACCGCATCCCACGACTCGGCGTTCCCGATCATCGAACCCATGCGGCACACTCTGCCAGTGTGTGCTGCGCCAGGTCCTCCCGACAGTCGGCGCAGTGATGGCACCGAGCGTCCGGCCAGTGCACAACCCGCCTCGAAGGAGATCGTGCGATATCCCCTGTCAGCCCTGACTGCCATCGCCCTCTGCGGTCTTCGCAGTATTACGATGCTGCCGGCCATCAGATCAGAAGCCCATACTGGGGCCCCGTACAGGGCCATGGATCGCACGATCCCTAAGTACAGCCGCCTACAGGCGGTGTACGAGCCCCCCAGATTGGGAAGCAGCGTTGCAAGCGCGCCCGCGGCGCCCATTAACTTGGGCGTCAGCCGCCGAAAGTGGAGATCAAAATCCCACCGGCTGTCGAGCACCAAACCCAGGTACTTCATGGTAGACTCGACAGCGATTTGTACCCTCCCGACCACGATGTGCGATCCCGGTGGCGGCGCTCGTCGGGGGCCGCGAAAGACCATGGCCTCCGACTTGTTGAGGGCCACCTCAAGGCCCAGGCGCCGTATGCGGCCCACAACTTGTGAGACCGCAGCCGTCGCCAACAACGCTGCCTCCCTGTATGAGCTGCCCCGGGCCGTGACCAGTGTGTCATCCGCGTAACACGTCAGATCCACTCCCGGTGGAAGCTCGTCCCTCAGCACCCAGTCGTAACCGATGTTCCACAGGGGTTGGCCTAGGACCGAGCCCTGTGAAACACCGCACGACATATCGCGACGGCCCTCACCGTCGCGTCCCTTGTAGGTGACACACCTTTCCGCCAAATAAGCCCCAACGATGCGGCGGAGGTAGCGGGGCACCCTGTGGTACCTTAGTGCCTCCCGAATACAATTCCAGGGCAGGGTGTTGAAGGCGTTGGATATGTCCAAGGACACCGCCAGCATCACCCCGCCCCGGGAAACCGCTTCCTCCGCCAGGACTCTCACTCGCATTATGGCGTCAATAGTGGAGCGCCCATGCCGAAAACCGAACTGACTCGTCCAGATCCGGCCCCTCTCTGTACAAGTGGTTGACGAGGCGGGCAGTAATTATCCGCTCAAAAAGCTTACCCACCTCGTCTAGCAGCACTATGAGTCGGTATGCGGACGGCGAGTCTGCTGGGCGCCCCGCCTTTTTGAGCAGGACCAGACGACCTGTCTTCCACTGAGCGGGGAAGTGGCCCTGCTCAAGGCAAGCTGAGTAGAGTCCTCTCAGTTGGGGCTCTAGCTCCTTCAGAGCGAGGACGAGCGCGCGGCCGGGAACTCCATCCGGTCCCGGGGCAACGGTTTTGGTTCGGAGTCGCATCACGGCCGTCCTCAACTCTGGTTGTGCCACCTCGGGGATGTCGTCATCCTCCGACTCTGTGACTGTGAGCAAAGCCATCGGCGGTGGTGTGTGCTCTTCTCTATCAGGGAAGAGGGCTGCGACCACTACCTCCAACAACTGAGGCTTGAGGCTCTCAGTGAGTGGGGGCGCCCAGGCACGAAGTTTCCCTCGGACTGTACGATAAGGGCGCCCCCACGGATTTCCATGTAGGGTCACCAACATCTCTTCCCTGAATCGAGTCTTCGACTCGCCAATGGCCAGCCACAGAGCCTTCTTCGCCGCGCGGTACACCTCATACCGCGCGGCTTCTTCTTCCGGAACCCGACGACGTCTCCTCCGGTATCGGGTGTACTGGCGCCTGACCTCCACGCAGGTCGTGCGCCACCTCCACGGCGACTCGCCAGTCGCGGACACGGCCTGCCACAGCGGAGCTAGCGAATGAGACGTCCAACTACAGACCCGCCCCGCTAGCGCACGCACGTGTGGACTGAAGTTGCCTACGTCATTTTTATTACCTGATTTAAAAAGAGATATGACTTTACTAGTCTTCATGAGATCAGGAAAAGCTCCTGAGTACACGCCTTTATTAAAAGTTACTGCAAGATAGGGCGCTACGATGTCTATTATACGTGGGCCATACTGAAAGTTTCTGGATCTGGCCACTTACAATAAAAGAATGAAAAAAGAATTATGGAATTCGAAGAGGAGGTTCTCAATTCGTCTGTATGTTTCTTTTTTTTTGTATGTTTGTTAGCCGATATCTCTGCCATTTGTGAAGAGATTTTGATGATTCTTTTTTTTTGGTATGGTAGGTCATACTTCAGAGGTGGTCCCATATAAATTTTATCGAAATTGATTCAGCACTTTTTGAAAAAATCAACATTAATAAAAAAATATGTATATCCAGATGACGTTTTGGTTGTCTCCAAATGTTCAAATTCCATGTTATTGGTGTTTTTCATTCGGGCATAACTTAATATTTAGTTTTACTTCTGGTGTAGAAAATAAAAAAAGTGAAAAATAAAAAACTTTTTTTCAAAAAATACAACCGACTTCTAAAAATTGCAAAATAACTTTGATTTCGGAAGTCGGTGTCAAATAACGACGAAACAAAAAAAAATATATAAACATTACACTATTATACAGTTATATTGCAATTTTTAGAAATTGATTGTATTTTTGAAACAAGTTTTTTATTTATTAGCGAGACTGTCATTTGTTTTTTTTAATGTGGCGTCCTTTTGAAAATATGTGTCGCTATCAAAATGAATTTAACTCGTGAACATTTTCGTTAAATGATTTTTGATGATTTTCGCTATGGCTAAGTCAACAAGATAGTTGCCAGAGACTTCAATTGGCATTTGGTGATGAATAAATAAATAAATAATAAATAAATTTATTGACATAAAAGTTGTACATAAATGTGAATCCCCTGGTCCCTAAACTAGTGTTAACTGTATCATAAGGACCAGTGTCTTCGCCTGTTTAAGTTATTACAATAAATAAATCAAGTAAACAATAACTTAAAAATTAAAGTAATAAAAAAAAAAAAAGAAACATTTTAATGAAGCACCATGTCGCAGCTCTGTGTATTCATGGTTTGGCGAATTTAGACGTGGACGTGATTATCTCCATGACGAGGTACGTAAAGTTCGGCTGGCGACTGCAGTTACAGAATCTAATATTGATACCGTACGACAACTTATTGAAACTGACAAAAAAATTACTTTTCTGCAAATTCGTACTTAGGCATTGGAATGATCCAAGTGCAAAACATTTTATATGTGCATCGGAAGGTTCGGAAGCTTTGAACTCCATCGATGGATACCACATGACTTAACGGAGGACCAGAAACGACTGCGTGTCCAGTGGTGCCGTACAATGATAAAAAGTTTAACGGGGGACAGTCAGTGACAGGTGACGAAACCTGAAGAAAGCTTTGAACCCGAAAGAAAAAGCCCGTTGGCAGAGTGGGTCTTTCCTTTTAAAGATTTCCCGATGAAAGTTAAGAAAAGTCGAAGCATTGGTAGAGAAATGCTTGCTTCTTTTTTCGGCAAATCAGAACATTACACTATCTTGAAGGTCAAAGGACAGTGACTGCAGATTAGTTCGTCAACACTTGTTTGCCCAGAATCTTAGAAAAAGTTCACGAAAAGCGTCCGCGAAGCAATGCCCTCCTTCACCACGATAACGCATCCTCACATTCCGCTAAGGTAACGGAACCGCATTTGAAGGCTTCAAATGTGGAACTGAAAACGCATCTGCGACCTCTTTTTGTTTCCAATAATTAAAGACAAACTCAAAGGCACACGTTTTACGAGGCCTGAATCGGCGATGAATACCTTCCATGAAGCCGTTAAAGAGGTCCCTAAGTAAGACTGGTCCAACTGCTTTGTACAGACTGTTGTCAACATTATCTAACCCACCCTAAAATCAAACGACTTTGGACCCTCTGCCTGTAACATTAAGGTTTATTTAATTTATATGAGCTTATCAGACAAGTGCTCGAGGACTCGATGAACAAAAATACAATAATAACACAGACACTCAAATTTGATCTTTAACACGTAACGTTAAGGTAAACCCACCCAACATAGTCGGAGCCACCGGCATTATATATGTTTTTGTTAAGCTATTTTAATCATTATCTCGTTAACATTAAAGTTGAAAAGCTTTTAAGTCACATTATATAATTACAACCCAATCTTTAATTTCGCGTATTCTGAACAAGTTCTTGTGGCTGTGGCTTAGCGGTTTGATGCTGGATTGACGACGAACAGCATGTGGGTTCGAAAACACTTTTTTAATTTGTTTTCATTTCTACAATATTGCTTGCAATATTAAAGAATGACCAATATGATTTTCGCCTAATAACTTATCTTGTAAACGGGTGGGTAATTTAAAAAACTTTAAGTTCTCAGAATTTATATTTACCAAGAATGGTTGAATACGAAGTAAAACATATTTACTTCGTGAGGTAGATCAGAAATTCATCTAAGTAACAAAAGTTACACTACGCCTAATAGCAGTGACTGCGCACACACATTTAATATGTTTATTCACTACATATAGGCAGCTATAAATTTTTAAAGCATTTCACAGATGAATTAATTTTCTCGATAACAAACTTTTAAGCATAAGCATGCCTTTTTTATTGTTTATATGGTATACTAATATAAAATGTATATTAATTTGGAAATTGAGCATTTACTTACTTTATCTTACTTAAGTGTTTTAATGAAATAATAAACATTTTAAACTTGCAATTTTTTAGTTTTATTTCTATACAAACTGCCCGTTTAAAAAGACAATACCCTACGTCGTCTATTAAAGAAATGTAAAAAAGTGTAATAAAATATCTAAATTTAGGTTAAACTTGGTTTCGAACGTAGACAACGATGAACATCGCACTACCTTAGTGACCACAAGACCAACACAACTCTTATAAGCCGCATTGAAATTTGATCTTAGTTGTAATGCTAGACGCAATATTCAAAAAAATTTGAACCATATAGTATACTATCATAAAGTTTATTCTTGCACAGCACGAGCAGCCATCTTCTCCTCGTGCAAATTATTTTGTATTTTAAATAATCACTCCATAGTAGCATTTGAATACCAGCTTTATAACGAATACGAATATTTATTTTTCAACTACCCACTTATCACAAGTTATGTGAAAATATTACCATTTTAAAAAAGTTTATGTATAGTCTGTAGTTCTTTACAATGATACAAGAAATAGTTTTGGAATGTAAATTCTATATTGAAAATCCAGATCAAAGTCATTAATTATGTAAAAAGCTATGCCAGAAAGCTTTTTACACAATTAATGACTTTCTTGAGGACAAAAAGGCGTGGGATTGAGCTGCTTCAATGATATACATGAGCCATTGTTTTCATATGTACTACTTACTGATGAAATTTTTATATATATTTTTTTAATATTCGTTTTTGACATGAATACTTGTATAGTATTATATTATATATATTTTTTTTATTGACATTTTATTATTATTTTTTTTTTTTACTTGAATACTTTGTTAAGTATTATATTTATTTTTTATTTTTTGATTGACATATTATTATTACTATTTTGTTTGACACAAATATTTACTTTGTAAAGTATTATATTTTTATTTTTTTTTATTACTTAATTATTGTAAATGTGAGGACTATGTGGGTTATTATTATTATTTTCTCCTCCTTTTTACAGTAATTTTTAACGTTGTCTGACATTTTGAGTACTTTTGCGGCCTACCCAAATGTCGTTTCTTTGGTATTGTTCGTCGGTTCGTTGAGCTGCATGGTCCTCATATAGAATAATGTGAATGCGAGAACTATGTATGTCGTTATATTCATGTAGATTTTATGATTGTCTGGCAGTTTGAGTATTTTTGCGGCCTACTCAAATGTCCTTACTTTGGTATTGTTCGTCGGTTCGTTGAGCTCCTCAAAGTTCTGAGTTGAGCTTCGCGATGACTGACAAATGCTTGCACTGTCTGGACAGGTCCACTCGAATTCGTGTGTTGCTTTCTTCAAAAAGTTCATCCCAGACATAAACGTACATGGTTCTCATATGATTTAACCAGTACACATGATCCACTATCCCCATTGTTGTTTAATATAGCTACTATCAATATCTGTAAAAAGATAAATAATGTGTATATTTCGCAGTTTGCAGATGACTTTGTATTATATTTTATTACCAACAAAATTTTGGAGGCGAGACATAAATTGCAAACAGCCGTAGATTTATTTAAGAAGTTAGTTCAGGATATTGGTTTAAATATATCAACTAGTAAAAGTAAGATTTGTATATTTAAAAGTGGTTATAAGAAAGTTACTATTGATATTAAAATAAACAAAAGATCCCTCCAAGTAGTTGAAAACTATAAATATTTAGGGTTGTGGTTAGACAAATCTCTTAGATGGTCTAAACATATTAATGAGTTAAAAGAAAAATCTTCCAAATTTCTGAATGTGTTTAAAATACTAACCGGTCCAGGCTGGGGCATACACCCCACTTATTTACGACGCGACGTCTATACATTGCTATCATACGCAGCAGAATAGACTATGCCAGTTTTTTATATGATAATAGCTGTCAAACTCATTTATATAAATTAACTAAAATTCAAAATCAATGTTTGAGGGTCATTGGTGGTTTTATTAAAAGTACAGCCATTCATGTGATGGAATGCGAACTCCATCTGCAGCCGTTATATATTCGCAGATATTATTTGGCAGGTAAATTCTTTTTGAAACTCAAAGCTTTTGTAAATGGGGACACGTGTGAAATTGTTACCAAACTTAATATTTGCTGCCAAGGTACTTATTGGAGACGTAAAAAGAAACCACTTTTAGCTCATATTTCTGAAACATGGAATAACTTAAGCGTGTATTCCAGTGATGAATTAGGATTGTTTTCGCTTGATACGTGGGTAAGCGGTGTGAACTTGTCTTTTACGATTAAGCCACAAATTAAAGAAGTGACCGAATCTAAGAAATCGTATGATCATTATGAACTTCGAATTATATGTAGTAGGAATTTTAGAAGGAGCTATTCGGGATATTACAGGATCTATACGGATGGATCTAAAGTTCGAGGTAATGTTGGAGCTGCGTTTTTTGACCCTCAAAATAATACCTCCTGTAAGTTCAAGTTAAATTCAAGCATTTCTGTCATATATTCCGAGTTAATCGCTATATTCGAAGCCATTTCATACCTTGAATCAATAGATTTTCAAGATTCTGTAATATATTCTGACTGTAAAAGCGCACTCCAACATTTGAACAGGTGTATAGGCAATTTTCGTGGTTATCCGGTAGCTTACAAAATAATAGATTCTATGAGTAGATTAAGAGATAAAAATAAAAATATTGTTTTACAATGGGTGCCTTCCCATATCGGCATTGAAGAAAACGAAGAAGTGGATCATTTAGCCAAAGAAGCGTGTTTAGAGGGTGTTCCGGTGACATATAAACCTTATTGGACAGATATTTTAAGTGTAGTTAGATTGAAATGTTATGAAATTTGGAAAGAATATTTCGACGAGAAGTCATTGACAAAGGGTATATGGTATCGGACGATGCAGCCAACCATCCAGAAGTATCCCTGGTTTGATAACGCCGATATGAGTAGACAAGAAATTGTGACAAGTTTGAGACTTCGTGCCGGACACATCCCATTGAATAGTTTTGCTGCATTGATGGGCAAAGTTGCGTCTCCAAACTGCACGGAATGCAATGTGGTCGAAGACGTTTTTCACATTATGGTGGAGTGTAACCGGAACGGGGCGGAAAGATATTTGATTCGAGACCAATTTAATATAAATATTTGTCAATTTGGAGAATGTAATACCATCCTAGCTTTTCCAGCATCCAAAGCCGCTAGAATAATATATAAATTAGTTAATTTAGGAATTAAACGTAGATGTTAAGTTTTGCATGTAACAAGGGTTTCCTATGAGGGTGGCATGTTCACTATGTGATCAAACCCTCGTTAATAAATAAAGATTAAAAAAAAAAAAAACCAGTACACATTGTATGGATTTGAACACTAAAAGAGACTTTGACCTCTGAGTTTGTTTCGGTGTTTCTTCTCTGGGTAGTCAGCTAGGAAACACCGGCCTCATCTAGCTTAAACTGACAAAAAACATTGACGTGTAAAAGTGTTCCTTGTAACCTATTTACTGAATAAACATCATTTATCATTTATTTATCGAAAGCAAAACAATATCTTTGTCGCAGGATTTGATCTCGAAACTTGTTTTTCTCAGTCTTGTAAACAGACCACGAGACCAGAATTACTTGAACTCAATCATTAAAATAAGCTATTACACTTATCATATTATAACAAATAGTTATAAAATATAACCTAATGCTAACGTTTTAAAGATCAAATTTGCGTGTCTGTATTATTATTGTATTTGTTCATCAAATCCTCGAGCACTTGTCTGATAAGCTCATATAACTTGAATAAATCTTAATGTTACATGCCTCTGCATGTAACATTAAGGTCCAAATTCGTTTGTTTTTAGGGTGGGTTAGATAATGTTGACAACAGACTGTACAAAGGTTTCAGCGAATGCAAAAATCCATTCATTGCGAAGGAATATACTTTGAAAACAATAAAATGTATCGTTTGTCAGTCTTATTTATCAGAATCCAGAAACTTTCAGTATGCCCTAAGTATTACTCAAAAGTTTAATGGAGATGCCCCAGCTTAGCTTTCAATATTATTGTCGACTGTACCTACAGGTCCTAAGTATCTAATAACTTTTTTACTTACTAAGTAGATCTTCATTGGGTTCAGCAAAAATAATGTTAGACTTAATATTTTGAGAATTCCACTGTGTTTTTTTATGTTTATTGGCTTTCTGTTCTTCCGTAGTGCTGAAATAAACATGTCGACATAAAATTACAGTTGTGAACATCTAGCAACGTGGATACATTTAAAATAAGTTTATTATTTTAACGGTGTCAATATTGGTAGGTACTTACTTGGTTTTGATTTTCTCGAAAAGGTTATCTGCGGTCACTAAAATACAATAAACAGTGTTATTTCTTTCTAACAAAAAATTTAAATTTACATATCTTCGAATGTTTACTTCTATCTACAATAACACATTCCTGAGGCTTCGTTTCCACATGTATAACAAAGCATTTTAATAACATAACAATAATAAAACAAAATTAAGTACAGAAAGAAAAAATAAAATTACCTAAGTCTGTTTTAGAATCATCGTTAACTATTTCGAAACGTTCACTCACATTTGAATGAGTTTTGTCAGCGTTATCGCTAGCGTCTACATTTGGTGAAAAGTTCTCGTCATTAATATCGTGTTCTATTCCTTCCAGCCGTTCAGAAATTTCTATATTATTTGTTGACCGTATATCTATATTGTGTTCTGTTCCTGCCTCTGAAATTTCCGTATTATTCGTTCGTATATCTACATCCTGTTCTATTCCTGCTTCAAGTGAAATGCCCGTATTATTCGTTCGTATATCTATATCGCCTTCTATTCCTGCTTCGAGTGAAATTCTCGTATTATTCATTCGTATATTTATATCATCTGCCATTCCTGTCTCGAGTGATATTCCCGAATTATTCATTCGTTCATCTGTAACGGATTCTATTCCTACCTCGAGTGAGATTTCGGCATTATTCGTTTGTGTATCTAAATCGTGATCTATTCCTGCCTCGAGTGAAGTATCGTATTCCATTTCTTCCATAGGTGAGAATTCCTCATCATTCCCGTCATCTATATTATTTTCTATATTATCACTTGACACTTTTTTTATGTCATTCCCCAAACCATGAATTGTGCCATCTCCAGATTCTTTGGTAATATTATATATTATTCTATCAATTTCGTTTTGGAAATGTTCTGAATTTGATAAAATCAAGTTGCTGTCTATAAGAGAATCTGTGGAATCAACTGAATTAATTTTGTTATCCGAAAAGTCGTGTGATTTCTCCGATTCTTCTCCCATAATGTCTTGCTTAGAGCCAGATGAATAGGATGAATCTGAGTCAATGTGCAGTTGTGGAGGCACGCAGATATTCTGTAGGTGATATTAAATTCATTAAATACGTAATTCTCTTTTTATATTATTTTATCTACGAATCCATTAGTAATCTTATTAAATCCATAGGATCAGTAAAAAAATAACAAACAGTAAGATGTCTTCCTCCGCCTCCGCTCTACCTCGCTGTTGCCCAGGTACCCTTTAATTGTACATTTTCACTCACCATAACATTATCGAATACGTCATCAATGAAGTCCAATACTGGGCCTTCTTCCTCTTCCAAATCTGTGAAGATTTTGAAATATGGTTCAATTTTATTGCCACTACTTACTCTCATATCAATCGAAATTTTAAAAAGTATAGGTACAAGGTATGTATTAGTTTAAAGGCAGGTAAAAACAAAAAAAATAATTAAGAACCTTTCGATTTCCTAAGACTTTCCTGGTCTATAACTGATTTCGCATTAGCGACTAACGGCTTCGAAATTTTCAGCATTGTTTGTGTTATAGCTTCAATTTTCATTTTGACTACAAAATAAAGAAAATAAGAAATTTAAAATGTCTCTTGTGCCAACCAAAATAATATAATATCCTTTATACAGGCTATAATCGACATCGACGCACATATACGTTCACCAGTGATTCAGTACATGATTCTGGACCTCCTAGCGTTGAAATTTTTCGTCGGCTTTTTCAGAATTTTTGATAAAAAAAACCCTTTTTTAACCGACTCTGAAAAAGGAGGAGGTTCTATGTTCGTCTGTATGTATGTTTTATGTATGTCAACCGATTTATCTGTCAGTTCCGGACCGATTTCCAAAATTCTTTTTTTTTCCGAAAGAGTATCCCGAGGTGGTAACATATAAATTTTTATCGAAATTGCTTCAGCGGTTTTTGAAAAACTGAACAAAAACGAAAAATACGTATACATAGATGACGGTTTGGTTTTCTCCAATTACGAGTATGTTTAAATTCCACGTTCCATGTTATTGGGATTTTTTGTTCTGGGGTATAACAACTAAAAAGTGAAAAATAAAAAACTTTTTTTTACAAAAAAAAAAAACAACCGACCTCCAAAAAAGAAAATACGCTAAAAATTAAAAAATAACTTTAATTTCGGAAGTCGGTGTCAAATAACGAAGAAATAAAATACAAACAACAGACGTGATACGTTAGGCAGGCATAATAATATTTAGAGTTGGCATTTGGTTGGGCCAACAATAAATGCTATCATCATTTTATTGTTGGCCCAAAAATAAATGCTATGGATTTTATTCGTTTATAAAAATTTATATCCCATTGACTACTTTTATTTGAACTTATTTAGAGGGAAGGAATAAACCACTCCGAGTAGGTAGATGTGTATATTTGTGACAGGTACATGGTCATGGGCGCTGGCGGAACTATTTTTAGAGGGTTGTTTCTTCAGAACACCATCGCCTCATACAGAGATAGAACTAACTTGAGAACTAAAGAAGAAGGATGCAAGAGCGAGACCTCGAAAATTTTAACACTCCCCTTGGATATGCTAGGAATAATAATCTAAGAGGTTTTTTTATTTGGATTGTTTTTGGACCTTTATTTTATTGAATACACCCTCTCTCTCCATCTCACTTCTGAGCCACGTCTACAAGCTGTTCTCGAGGGTCGTCACGAACCGTCTCGCCAGGAGACTTGACGAGTTCCAGCCACCAGAACAAGCTGGTTTTCGAAAAGGCTTCAGTAGCGTGGACCACATCCATACTGTTCGGCAAATTATACAGAAGACCGAAGAGTACAACCAGCCGCTGTGTATGGCATTTGTGGACTACGAGTAAGCTCTACAACGATGTCGAATTGACTGGCGTTACATCGAAGTGTTGAGATGTTTGTACGACGCTGCCAAGATGACTGTCCAGATCCAAGATTAGAAAACCAGCCATATCCAACTGCTCAGACGGGTGAGACAGGGGGATGTGATATCCCCGAAACTGTCCACCAACGCGCTGGAGGACGTCTTCAGGACGCTGGACTGGACTGGACAGGGTATCAACGTGAACGGCGAGTACATCTCACACCTTTGCTTTGCCGATGACATCGTCGCAGAGACGGCGGAACAGTTTAGCCTGATGCTGCACAACCTAGATGGAGCCTCGCGGCGGGTTGGCCTCGGGATGAATTTGGACAAGACGAAAGTCATGTACAATTAGAATAGAATAGAATATTTATTGAATTATGGTTTACAAAAAGTTTAAATTTAGTCTACAGTAGTAACATTTCCTAAACAATAATAATAATAATTCACATGTCGTACCGAGTCCAATCCGCATCGAAGGGTCGCTTCTCGAAGTTGTGAAGGAGTATGTCTACGTAAGACAAGTCATCCAACTCGGTAGACACAACTTTGAGAAAAAAGTTGACAGAAGGATCCGGTTGGGTTGGGCAGCATTTGGAAAACTTCGTCAGGTCTTCTCGTCCCCTACCCCACAATGTTTGAAGACTAAGGTTTTCAACCAGTGCGTCCTGCCCGTTATGACATACGGTGCCGAAACGTGGACACTGACGGTCGGGCTGGTCTACAAATTCAAGGTCGCTCAGCGCGCTATGGAGCGGGCTATGTTAGTAGTTTCTTTGAAGGATAAAATCAGAAATGAAGTTATCCGGAAAAGAACCGGAGTAACCGATGTAGCTTGCAGAATAAGAAAACTGAAGTGGCAGTGGGCTGGTGTGGCTGGCAGACGAGTCCTGGAGTAGAGACCCGGCAAGCGTAGTGTGGGACGCCCACCAGCTAGTTGGACCGACGACTTCAAGAAGGTGTCTGGGATAGACTGGATGCGGAAGGCGCAGGACAGGGTGTTGTGGCGCAACCTGGGAAAGGCCTATGTCCAACAGTGGACTGCGATAGGCTGAGTTGATTGGTTGACCCTCTTCCAGGCGCCCGTGCACATAGTGACCTAGTCCACTGAATGACGGCGGCCGATACCCGTCGGTAGTAAGTACCTACAGAGTTACAGACCCTATGTGAACATATCGAACCAATAACCAAATAATATGTTTCTATAAACAGATAAACCTATAAATACCTCTCAAATCTTCTTCAAGTAGCTTAAAATATGAATCTTCGAGAATACCTGTTATCCAAAATGTAATCTGCGAAAGGTTCGTTAATTTACAACTTATTTTAATATTGGAATATTTGACACGGCTGCAAAGTAGGTAAGTTAGGGTGATATTACATTTATCCTAGATCTTTGTCCAATGTGAGTTTGATCAAAGAAGTACGACGACTTCTGTCTGTGTTTCCTGTAAGATACAACCTGGGAGTCTTTAAGTCAAGAGTGAATAGGTTACTTCTAGGCAAGCGTGCTCCATCTTCGACCACATCATCGCTTACCATCAGGTGAGATAGTGGTCAAACGCGAGCCTATCAAATATAAAAAAAAAAAAAAAAAAAAAAAAACTTCGTCAAATGTGTCATCAACATCGATGTTTGATCAAAGAATACACTACATTTAAATCAAAATGGCTGCAACTTAGATTTTGTCTTTCTCTATTAGACGTCATACTTTCATAACAATGTATTTGAATGTTGAGTCATTTATACGTAAAAAACGCTTTTAAGAATGTTTGTCTGACATACACATACATACAATAATTGAAAGGGTGTTTACCCTTATTTCAGAATTTGTGACGCTACAGAATCTGAGATAATCAATCGAAAACGTGTCCAGCTAGCTTGAAAAACCAGTTTTTGTTGGTCTCTCAATCTCGGTAACGGAAGTGATTTTGACGACTTTTTGCATATCAACGGGCGTCACATAAATTTGTGACAGGCGTCGAGCTAAAAGTTTTGTGATACGTACAGCGGTTTAGCAGAAAAATGCAAAAATCTGTGTCCAGTCATCTTGAATTTACGTATAAAACTTCTGGCTAGCACTTCCGAATCTCAATAACGGGAGCGTTTTCGAATATGGTTCCTTTACTAATATTTAGTGATGCAATGTATGACAGTAATAACGTTTGATTTATGGCGTCACATGTAAGGGTTTACGAGAAATCAATACAAACTTAATATCCAGCCAGCCTGAGTTCAAGTTGGCTGGACACATATATCTCCGCTGCCTGATGATCTACGGCCTTCGAAATGGGTTCAAAATTTTGTGACGGGGACGATAATGATAACCTGAATTTGTGACGGAGAAACTTTGAGTAGTTTCAAAGATATTGATCATTTAAATTTTCCCATACAAACATCCACTAATATTGTGAGGTGACCATAATTTTTAATTTTTTTTTTTAGTGTTGATAGGCACGCGTTTGATCACTATCTCACCTGATGGTAAGTGATGATGTGGTCGAAGATGGAGCACGCTTACCTAGAAGTAACCTATTCACTCTTGACTTAAAGACTCCCAGGTTGTAGCTATCAGGAAACACAGACTCCGGTAGAGAATTCCACTCCCTAGCTGTACGCACAATGAATGTTTTCTCAAAACGCTTTGTGCATATGGATGGGATGTCCACCATGAACCGGTGGCACTTCGCCGTACGTCTTGTGGTCCGTTGATGAAACGGGCTTGGCGGAATCAAATTATGCAATTCCGTCGCACACTCCCCAAAACGTAACCCCAAAAAGCAACTCGGCGTCTATGTCTATTTACATAAATAAAGAAT
This sequence comes from Polia nebulosa, assembly GCA_951329385.1. Taxonomy (NCBI): domain Eukaryota; kingdom Metazoa; phylum Arthropoda; class Insecta; order Lepidoptera; family Noctuidae; genus Polia; species Polia nebulosa. The sequence continues at coordinate 28,505,940 of OX589588.1, forward strand.
TTCTTTTTAATCGACTAATTGACCGGTAGCAGCCACGCCGGCTTTCTATTCGATTTTCCCGCGGGAATAAAAGGTTTTCCCGCAGTAAAAGCGTAATAATAATAGACGATGTCAGCTCCCGAGACTATATGTCCCGTGTCACAGAGCGCATCGACTTCCTGAAGCAGAAAATATATGCATGGGCAAACCGTATTCGCAGGTATAAGCGCCGAGTGGAACGATACATCCAGAATCACACATTCCGAAGTAATGAAAGATTGTAGGTTGTTGTGAATAGGGTTTGGGAGCGACCAGACCAAGGTGTGACTAATACGCACCTGCCGGATGATGACGCTATATACTCGTTCTGGCGCAGCATCTGGTCGGTGCCTGTCTGTAATACCGAGGGCGATTGGATTCGGGATGTTGAGCGCGCGTGCGATCCAATACCAGAAATGGGGGCAATTATCATCAGCCCCCAAGATGTAGCTCGTGCAGTCCGTCCGTTAGCTAACTGAAAATCTCCACGGCCGGACGGGCTGCACAACTTCTGGATAAAATGGTTTACAAGGTCGCATGCCCGCTTGGCATCTCAGATCCAGTCTGCCTTAGAGTCAGGGTCGCTGCCCCAATTTCTAACTACAGGAATAACCCATCTGCTCCATAAATCAAGTAGTACTGCGGAACTTAAAAATTGTAGGCCGATCACGTGCTTACCGACGGTCTATAAGGTTCTTACATCCATTTTGAGAGCTAAGATTAACACACATATAGATAGTAACTGGATCATGTCTGCCTCTCAAAATGGATATAGGAATGGGTCCCGCGGTACTAAGGAGCTTCGCCTCATAGATATGACCATTAGATAACAGGTTCGGGGTTTCCGAAAGGATCTGTCGACATGCTGGATAGACTCAGTTCCTCATACATGGCTCATGAGAGTGCTAGAATTGTATAAAGTTGATGCAACGCTACGCACCTTCCTGATGTCATGTATGGGGCAATGGAGGACAATCCTTCGCTATCCAGGATGTCGACAAATCCAGAGGAATAGCAAACCGATAAAGATCGAGCGAGGTATATTCCAGCTTTGGTTTTGCCTAGCTTTGAATCCTCTAAGCACACTGCTGGAGAATTCAGGGCTAGGCTATATCGGTTGAAGAGAGATGGTCAGGTTATATCTCACCTCCTTTACATGGATGACTTGAAACTTTTTGCTCCCAGCAATCTGCAACTGATGGAGCTACTGAAGGTAACTGAAACCTTCAGTAGTCCCATCAGAATGGAGTTTGGTGTGGACAAAATATGTGCGGTCTATATTTTATTAGAGATATAGACCGCACATATTAGATTTAAAAGAGTTTAGCATAAGAAACCATAATGATAAAAAAACGTATGTACACTTAAAACTATATTAATTATACACAACTATAAAAATTAACAACTAACTAACCTATTAAAATCCTTTAAATAAAACCTAACACTTAAATAAATCATTTAATTAAATAATATTATACGGAACCTACAAGTACGTATTAACTCAAAGGGTTCTCGCTTCTATTCGCCCGCGCATCGCTAAAACGATCCGTGCCGAGCGTCGACGAGGAGTGGTGATTCGGTTAGGCTCGTCAAGCACCGTGACTAGTCGACTTGAAAGCATTGGAGGAGACGGCTGTGTCGCTCGCTCCGTCCGTACCTAAATAATTGTGCTAAAAACATCGCGAAATCTCTCTAGGGTAAGTTTCCATGCATTTTATTAGAAGAACTAGGTGTAAGGTGTTTCTAGAATTCTTCTAAACTAGTTAATTTGCTGTATTCCTTCTATCTGGGATACTGTGACCTTTGGATCTACGAGACCTGCATCGTCAGCTTGCTTACGCTTCCATTTCTGTCTGGACTTCCAGGATTTATAATCTACCCTTTCAACGCTCTCGCCACATCATGGTTCCGGCGTCGGAGAAAACGTTTGGTGAAAATCCCTTGCTGCAAGGAAATTTATAGCTATCCTACGGTGAGTTATCTACCACATAAGGAGTGGACTTGGAAGCCTGGTGGGAACTGAGAAGAACCATCATCACCTTCGGAGGCGGTTCAGGCTAGTGTTCCTTATCCTATTACCCTCTGCAATCGAGACATGAGATGGCCACGGAATTACAGGCAAATAAATAATAAGATACAATACTATTAACCCCTTTTATTTACGAACCTCTACCTAACTGCTGGCAACCCCCCTCAAGGGTGAGTGTCACAATGTAAAGCGAGGGGAGATTGTGGAATCCGTGGGAACTCAACTCTGGGATTCCATAAACCTGAGATCCCTCTCTCCAACCGAAACCTATAAGTATTTGGGTATGTCGGAAGCGTTAGGTATCAATGTTACTGACATGAAGCAATCGTTGAAGGAGCGCTTCTTTGGCCGCCTGAAGAAGGTATTTAATAGTCTTCTATCGGGCGGAAACAAGGTGCGCGCCTTCAACGCTTGCATTATGCCGGTATTGATGTACTCTTTCGGAGTACTCAAATGGACTCAAACAGAACTTGACGCCCTGGATAGGCGTGTCCGTACACCGCTGACGGCATTTCGAATGCATCACCCACGTTCGTCGGTGATTAGACTGTGTATCCCGCGGAAGTGTGGAGGCCGAGGCTTTTTAAATGCTAAGACCCTCCACACCCGCGAGGTATGCAGTCTAAGGGAATATTTCCTAGCGGCTGACGTGGGTATGCATCGAGATGTAGTGGCAGTGGACAAGGCCTTACTCCACTCTCCTTGGCTAACGAGAACTGGCGCAAATCTCTAGTGCTTGACACTAACGATCGCAGAGAAGTATGGCAGAGTAAGAAACTTCACGGACGCTTTTTCCGGGCCCTACATGGGCCCGATGTAGACCAACTAGCGTCCGTAGCCTGGCGGCGTGTCTGTGACCTATTTGGGGAAACCGAATGTTTTGTCTGTGCAATTTTGGACGCAGTTATCATGACGAAAAATTACCGGAGGTTTATTGAGAAGAACGGCACGGTTGACATATGTCGGGCATTTCATCGTCCGGGAGAATCAATCCGCCACATAATCTCTGGTTGTTCTCGTCTAGCTAACGGTGAGTTCTTGAATAGGCACAACCTTGTAGCCAGGAGTATCCATCAGCAACTTGCTCTGAAATACTCTTTTGTGGAACCGGAAGTGCCGTACTACAGATATGCGCCCGACCCAGTTCTCGATAATGGTCATATCTCATTGCACTGGGATCGGTCCATCATCACTGACAGGACTATTGTAACCAATAAGCCTGATATAGTGATGGTAGACCGAATCGAGAGGCGTGCAATGATTGTTGACATTAACGTCTCACATGACGAGAACCGCGTGAAAGCCGAGAAAGATAAACAAATCAAGTATATTGACTTGGCTCGCGAGGTTGTCGACATGTGGGATGTGGACTCAGCGATCATTGTACCGATAGTCGTGTCAGCCAATGGCTTAATCGCCACTAGCCTCGACCAACACCTCAGGAGGCTCTCGTTAGGCGGTTGGATCAAGGGCTTGATTTAGAAAGCTGTATTTCTGGACACGGCTCGCATTGTCAGCCGGTTCCTTTCTGTGGAGCCCTGACCACCGGTAGCTTGGACCCTGTTCTCGATATCGGTACGATACTATTTTTTATATTTTTAAATGTTTTTCTACCTTTTTTATTGAAATATTTAGAAATATAATTATACGTTTTTACAAATGAATAAACGAAAATAATAATATAGCCCTTTATTTTCGAATTTTGGATAAGTACATCTCAGTGTTGGGGAATGCTTACGAACTAAATGATGTCCCACTATTCGACGTGCCTTTTGGCATAGGCCTCTTCCAACTCTCTCCATTGTGCTCTATCCTCTGCAACTCTAGTCCAGTAAGGGCGTAAATATGTGTGTGTGTGTGTGTGTAATATGTGTGTAATATGTGTAATAATTGACTACCAGCGCCACAAAAGAGAGCCCACTTGTATTTCACGTTTAGTTCATTATCATTGACACGCTGTATAAGTACCTACATATAAATAACTGTGATTTTATTTACAGCAAACATTATTTTTTCATTTCAATACCTTCGAGCATTAGTTGTCCTGACACAATATCTACCTATGCACTAACCATGAAAAACACCAATACCTACCTACTAAAAAGAGTAGGTATCTGCACGTAAATAATCAATAACATTAAAAATTGACCCTTCCTCACTTCTACACTTTTGTCTTCAATCGATTTAAATACCTACAGTTGTTCGTATAAGTATCACCAATACTCGGATTTTCGTCTGGAGTTGCCCAAGCGTGTAAATAGCCGTGGGTCTCTGCGGATGTAGAACAGTAAATACGACCAAGCACTTGGAGGGAATGCTGGCCCAAAATTGCCTATATTTGTCTGTATAACTTCAAGTTAGGAGTGGTCGGCAGCAGCCGGCGAATGTGGCCCTACTCACAATTTGTAAAACAAGTGGTACCTTACTTTCCGGGCTGTTCTCGATGGTTGCACGTCGAATTGTCGAGTGGCCACTCGTTCTCTTCACACCAACACTCCTGATTATGCTTGTTCAGTAGTTAACGGACGCGGTAAATATGGGTTATTTATTATTCCCGGTGGATCCCCAACGTTTACGGGATTTACTCGGGATTTTAGCGTATTTGCGGGGACGATATTATTTTAAGACATTAATTTAGTCTGCGGTGAGATGCGCGCTGTGCCTCGCGGCGTTAGACACACACACACACTGACGTCAAACTGACGTGACGTCGATTGTTGCATTTTAAATTGTCTATAGCTCGTCGTAAAGCCGGCCACTCACGTCTGTCTGACAAATTAAAGCGAGACACACACGCGACGTGATACCAACCCCACCCAACTTGCAGAGTGGCGGCAACTCGCCACACCATCGTCTATTAAAAGAAACACCTTAAAATATACTTAGTCCTACATAAAACCTACAATATAGGTAACCCTACTGCAGTGTTTGTATGGGGAAATTTAAATGATCAATATTTTTGAAACTACGCAAAGTTTCTCCGTCACAAATTTAGGTTATCATTATCGTCACCGTCACAAAATTTTGAACATATTTCGAAGGCCGTATTACCGTATACCATCAGGCGGTGAAGATACATGTGTTCAGCCAGCTTGAACTCAAGCTGGCTGGACATTAAGTTTTTATTGATTTCTCGTAAACCCTTACATGTGACGCCATAAATCAAACGTTATTACTGTCACACATTGCGTCACTAAATGTTAAAGGAACCATATCGAAAACGCTCCCATTATTGACATTCGGAAGTGCCAGCCAGAAGTTTTATACGTAAATTCAAGATGACTAGACACAGATTTTTGCATTTACTACTAAACCGCTGTACGTATCACAAAACTTTTAGCTCGATGCCTGTCACGAACTTTATGTGACGCCCGTTGATATGCAAAAAGTCGTCAAAACTTTCCCTCACCGAGATTGAGAGACCAGCGAAAAGTGGTTTTTCAAGCTGGCTGGACACGTTTTCGATTGATTATATAAGATTCTATAGCGTCACCAATTCTGAAATAAGGGTGTGTAACCGTCACATAAAGTGCCCTATTGACCTAGTTAAATGCGAGCTATTTTGAAGATTTGTCCAGTCATCCTGAGTCACATATTTAATGGTAATAGCAGCACATAAAGTTGCTCCACGTTCTTCCATTTTCTCAGAGTACGTAAAATCTTGGACAAAGATATTGGACAAGTGTAATGGGCATCCGTCAAAGAAATTTGATCATATATAGGACATAGATATTGGACAAAGATATAGGATAAATGTAATACCACCCTTAATTGAATTCAGAATTCGAGATACCTAGTTATCAAATTTTGGAATAACAAACTCTATGTTGTACATTGTCAACGTTCAAATTCCATTGCAGATGCCAAATATTTTTTAGTGTGCGTTTCTCCAACAAGAAAGTAGCTCCTAGAGGGATATGAGTGGAACGTATAATTAGTGCGTAATCTGCTGTAAATGTGCGCCACATAAAAAAATGGTGCGTCTTGTCGTTTTGGAAAAAAACGGAAAAAACGATTCCTGCTGGAGTATCGTTGTTCCAGCAGGAAAATTCTAAACGAATGATGAAAGGGAAAATATTGTGCATAGGCAGAGAGCTTATATTTGTGCAAAAATGTGCGCCGAAAATATAATTTGTGCGTCTTCAGGTTTTCGAGATATTGTATTTCCTGCTGGAGTAATGTTGCAGAATCGTGTATCTCTAAAACCATTGTATGTGTGCCTGTAGAATAAACATACACCAGTAGCTCTTAATTTGTGCGTAATTGTGACGGAATTAGATTTAAGAAAATATTTATAATTTTCAAGTAATCGCTCGTTTTTGAAAACCCGAAAAAATATCGCAGCGCCTAAATGAGAAAACGTATAAGCTCGCTGAAAACTGCATTCGGTCCGGCTGGACTCTTATAATAACAATAAAAAGTTTCAAAAGTGTACATGCAAGCCTTAATGAATAAAATTACTAAAAGTCAAAACGACACTGTGATATGTTGACGGAAAAATACAAGAAACCGGCTCAACCTACGATGTGTAGGTGTAAACCAAAAGTTAGTGCGTTTAGTCAAAAATATATAGTGAAAATATCCAGCTTGGAATGTTTCGCATGAAGTAAATATCAACAGAAAACCAAACATGTACATAACGGCTGGTTATCCGGCCAAATTCGAATGACTACTAAAAAGCGACGGATTCATACATATCGATGACCTTCTTTATTGGACGTATTATACCTAAGCTGTGTCCGTACAGTCGCATTGAAACGTTCGTCGGCAATTATATGACCTAATTTTGGGTTCTTATTAAAATATATATTAAATGCACCTTGTGACCATATCAAATGAACGAGCTAGTTGATGTGATTTATTATTTTTATTGTCTTAATTTTGATTCTTAAAGTAAAATTGGCATAAAATCACAGATCAAATTACCTACCTATAGATATTAGAACACAAATAGTTCCATCAAATTATTTGTGTGCAGTTTCTCAATTAAGTATTAAAAAAATACAGTAAAATCACATCATCACAGAAAATCATAGGGCAGTTATAAGTTTAATATTGATAATTAAACCTACCTTTATAATTTGTGTAAAAAATATCAAGTTTTAAATCACAGATATATAATTTTCATAAGAGTACCTAACCTAATCTAGTACCTACGCAGCTTAAAGCAAAGGGGCGGGGCTTAATTCCGCTTGCCTGGATTCGCGTTACATTGCGCGCAATAATAAAAAAATATACCTAAAAATAAAAGTAGTTTCCCAGCAATAATTTTTGCGGAAAGGTACTTTGTTAGATGTACAGTATGCGTAGTTGACGACTTTGTGATGTGTCTTTTTACACCCTTTATATCCCACATAAGTAATACGACCTTGTATGGTAACACGTTGTTGCAACACCTAGCTTTGTGCGGTTGACTATAGGTATACCTACACTTCTTTGCTTCACCCTGTACAATTATGTCCATTCTACCAAGTAGACATGTGGCATAATATTATATTTCCCGCATCGTTGAATTTTATATAGGTCATCATAACATTCAAATAAATTACTATTTTTTTGAGCAGCTCCACTCTGCTGGATAGGCTGGAATCAATTGGAGTAAGAGGTCTTCCCCACGCCTTGCTCAAAAACTATCTAAGCGAGCGTAAACAAAAGGTTAAGATCAGCAATACCATTAGCTCTGAAGAAACCGTCTTGTTCGGAGTAGGACAAGGTAGTGTGCTCGCACCGACATTGTTCCTCATATATATAAATACCCTATGCAGCATGAAAATCATAGACGGACACATTCTTTCATACGCAGATGACACCGCTATAGTGTTTAGTGCTGCTACCTGGGACAATCTCCGGATAACTGCCGAGCGTGGATTGACAAGGATAGCAGCTTGGCTTGATCTTAACCTTTTAACCTTAAATACTGCCAAAACCAACTTCATCTGCTTCACAAAGTACAACACCTCTCAACCCCCCCCCCACAGTTCAAAATCAAGATTCATAAATGCCATTATCCTGTAAACCCAAATTGTTCTTGCACAGAAATTACTAGAGTTGAATCCACCAAATATTTGGGTATTATGGTTGATCAACGATTATCCTGGCACAATCACACGGAACTAATAATGAAGCGAATACGGAAATTAATCTGGACTTTCAAGACATTGCGTCATGTAGCCTCGAGAAAACTCCTGCTACAGATTTACATCTCGCTTGCTCAGTCCGTCCTAGCATATTGCCTACCTGTCTGGGGAGGTGCCACGAGAATTAAATTCCTAGACCTCGAGAGGGCTCAGAGGTCGCTACTAAAAGTAATGTTCTTTAAACCCTTCAGATTTTCAACTGAGAACCTTTACCGTACGTCAGATCTTCTTAAAGTTAGAAAGCTTTACGTGCTTCATATAATACTAACTAAGCATAAAACTCTATCATTCAAACCACAGAAAACAAAAAGCAGAAGAAAAAACACGGTTGCTCCCACTATCTCAGTAAAGTCTACATTCGCAAAAAGACAATATCCTAGGCAATCATCCTATTTATATAATCTCCTTAATAAGGAACTTGAAATATACCCACTAACATACCGCGAATGCAAAAACGTCTTGACAAAATGGCTTAAGTCTAAGACCTATGACGAAATAGAAAATATAGTACAAGTGATGAGAACATAGTATGCATTTAATACATGTACTACATTACGCTATGATACTTCATCCGCTAATGGAACAACCCTCACTCCCACACTCACACTCACTACTCAACACACATTCACCCCCACACATAACACACACAACCCAGCGCGTTTTCTTTTTTTCATTCCATTTTATTATATTTAATTTTCTTTTTATTTCCATTTTTGCTTTCATTTGTGTTTTCATGTAGTTTAATTCTTATAATTGTATAAATTTACATTAATCCTGAACGAGCTTGAGACAACCTTGCCTTGTAGTCATTATTATAATAAAACTAAGAGAATGGCAGAGCTTCCTAACACAAGCAAACTATTTGTTTAAAAGGATGCTCCATATTGTAAATAGAAATAAGAATTTTAGTTGAGGCAATAAACATTTGTATTTTATTTTATTTTTTTATTAGTGAGCCCTGTAATGTCCAATACTTTCGGGTTTTGAAGCGGGTTCATATTCTATTACAGACAGAATTGCATACTCCTTATTTCAATGTTAAGAGTTTATACTACCTCAAATGGCTTAGCATGATCCTCCGTTATGTCGAAAATACTGCAGCATTAATTTTGAAATAAATATATGGTAAAGTTGAGGATCAATTTTAAGTCCTATGTTTGACAAAAACACGATTCCATAAAATTTTCTCAATAGGAAAAAATCCCAGTTACCTCTAAACCGCTGGCTATAAAACGCTGGTATTCAAAAAATACTTAAAATTAGATTATGAAACTTTGCATACTAACTGAACTAACTATAAAGTAGGTCTTATGTTTATTATTTTTCGTAAATTACCATTATTTTCACCGTAAAAAGAAAATACCTAAATTATTGGGCATCTTGAAGCTTGTTCCCTGCCGCCCGACGCCCCCTGCTCAGTCTCGCTTCGGGTTTCGTATGGGAGAGCTGTGTCGCTTGCGCTCAGAGCACACATTACGCAACAGGATGACGTAAAATTCATATAATGTAGTACTTAGGTTTATAGTGTTGGTGCAATGGGAAATAACAGTAATAAAAATAAGAAGCGAGACGGTTGGCGTAAAGAAACTGGAAAATATGATAAACGTAATGAAGTATATAGCGACCTATCTACCTATAGTATTAGTGATTACAAACATGTCACATTTGGTGCAGTGGCTAAAAACTATAAGTATGTTCGATAAGTACCTACCTACCTATTTAGCTACATGAAATTAAACTGTAACTTACTTATCCGATTGTAGTGCTAACTACCACACCTACAGTAGGTACATAGAAATTATGAACCTATTGACGAACCGTGGTAGTTTAGCTAAATAATTATAATGTATCTTTCCAGAAGACGTCGATTACACAATACTGAAGACGGTCGGATCGGACATGGTGATATAGAGAATATTCCGATATATTCGTGAGTATCTTCTACACATAACTGTTATTATTATTACTACACATGGCTATTATAATATTAAGCTATTATAATTATCAAGCTATACATCCAGTATAGGCTGATATCACATTGTATAGAAATTCCGTACAATGAGAGGTCAGCTTGCACTGGAAAAGGATCCCCCACCAAATACCAAATCACCAAACTTGCTCCAAATTTGTATTTCCATAATAAATGTAGGTAGGTAATTGTTCTTTGTTATTCATGGGGCAAGTCTGCTTTTATGGACGATTTCGTCTTCTTTTGTATATTTTTAGGGTTCCATAGCCAAACGATCAATAAAAATATGTAATGTCTACGTACGAGTAGGTATTTAATTTGTCCCGTGTGATTGTTAGAGGACCCAAATACCTCCGAAAAATGTAGAAATAAATTCGGACGAAACAAATCTTCTTATGTTTCAAAATATATAATTGTAAGTACCTACCTATCATACGTGTGTGATAATCACGAAATTTGCTGCCACAGTGCCATGGGGGAATGGCACTACGGCTTGGTACAGTCAGCACCAAAAGTCGATGAACAGAATCAACATAACAAAACACCTGTTGATTGTTGTTGATTGTGAACAGGTGTTTTGTTATGTTGATTCTGTTCATCGACTTTTGGTGCTGACTGTACTAACCCGTAACGGTATTATCACGAAATTGGAGGATTCACGATAAAACTTTTCATACCTAACATAACTTTTTCTTTTTCATAACTTTTTAGGGTTCCGTATTATTTATTCATGTTGACAAAATTATGCTGTCGGGGTCGCGGGTATATTTGAAAGAGAGTTACCGCGGCTCTTGGCACAGGCAATTGAAGGAACAGGGTTGGGTTTTAGTCAGTAAACGTCTCAGACCCTCCCGCTCCACCCAGAGCGGGAGAAGTCATTGGATGATACTCGTAACATAACATACCCTTTAATACAAAAGAAAATGTGTTTTATAATGAATGTTGCGTTTTCTTGCAGATCAGAAGTACCACCTGAGGATATGAGCTGTTCACACACAATCATTGAAATCAAGTGTCCAATTACAGCATTCAAAACATCTTTGGACGAAGCTATAGATAAGAAAGAAGTGAATTTTTGGAGAAAAACTCAAATCGGACTTGTCGTAAATAAAAAACATCCTTGATATACTCGTATACAATTGCAAGGACAATTACCTACATAACATCGGTAGATAAAAATGTATTTTCGGAGTAAGGTATGGAAGCGACAAAGACATCAAAGTCGAAACTATAGAAAGAGATGACCAATATTGGGAAGAAATGGAACCAAAATTAGAACATTTTTAACCGACTTCAAAAAGGAGGAGTTCGTCATTTATAGACGGATTTCCAAAATTCTTTTTTTGTTCGAAAGGGGTTTGTTCCAAAATGGTCCCATTTAAATTACATGTAGATCTGATGATGAGTTTCGGAAACAGACAACGGAACTTTTCAAAAAACGACAGCAAATCAACTGCGATTGCTGCTATCGTATAATTATAAGCATTGATAACACAATTGAATGGGGAAACATAACTAAAAAGTGAAAAATAAAAACTTTATTACAAAAAAAAAATCGGTGTCAAAAAACAAAGAAACAAAAACCAGAAACACCGACTTCCGATTTGAAAGTTATTTTGCACTTTTTGATGTTTTTGGAAGTCGGTTCTATTTTTTTTGTAAAAAAGTTTTTTTTTATATAACATGCATGTTACCTGAGCCATGCGATCCCAGACATGTTCGAACTATGCAAATTAGAGATTTAAGCGAATTAAAATAAATGTTGTTTAATTTTGACTATGTTTAATTGATTTCCAAAAACTTATGGTATATACCATACATACTTACCTACTTACGTACCTACCTGCATACTTACCTACCTATCCTACCTATCTTATATTTATACAAACCAAAAAAGAATTATCCAATTTGGTGATGTCCTTCGAAAGATATGCATACCTACATTTCAGCGATTCATTTTTATATAAGTAGATGCATAATAACTAAGAAAGTAGTCATACAAGGCGAAAGCTATATTATACGGTTTTAAAATGGTAAAGCGTAAACTAACTACCAAGCCAATGTACTTACAGAACCCTCGTTGCAATGGTGACTCGCACTTAACTAGTTTTTTGTAGCACTACTGCTACTAAACCTTTTTTCCTAACATATAGGTATGTATACCTAGGTACTTGTATAGACCTACTACCTACATAATTACATGCGCAAACGGCTATCACATAACATACATACACGGCGAAACTTATAAAACGTTTTACTACTAAACCAATTTGGCGGAACCCTCAGCACAAAGTTGGCTCGCATTTGACTAGTATTTTGTAGCAGTAGGTAGGTAAAATAAAATAGTGTTCACTCCTACACATCAACCTAAACCTTTCCAGTATAAGCTGATTTCGCATTTTATAGGCTTCCCGTACAATGAGAGACCTCTCATTGTACGGCATTGCACACCGCTGACCAGACAATAACTCCCCATCTTTCAAAATCTCCTGCGGACTTCTCCTACCACTCTTGGATTTAGCGTAATTCCAAAAGATTTAGGGTCACTCAGCATTTGACTCTGAACACGGTTACGATATTGTTCCTGTGAGACTATCATCTCTTTAATGCGCGTTCTACACCTAGCAATAATAGTCGTAATCCACTCTCGACCCGCTTGCCTTATATTGTTTGTGTAGAAAAGCCTCCAATTTTATGCCGCGAATTATTACACTAGTGTACCACTCAGGATAAATGTACCCTGAGTTTACACTACTTCGCTTTTTTTTCGGAACGCAGTCATCTATAATACTCGTAGATCAAAATAATCCAAACTTGCTTTTAAATCTAAGTCATATAAAGGAGTCCAATCTATAGCTGCAATTAAAGAACAGGTAAAATGTTAAAAAGTTGGCTTTGTTAAAGTTCCATGATCCCGTGCGAAACGTAATCGGTCTTGTTTATGTCTCTCTGTTAGGAAAGGCTTTTTAGCTGGTCGTCTGTGATGCAAGCCTTCATCGTGGAGGGCACGGCGAACAGTTTATAATGAGGTGTCGAATAACTCCGAAAAGCGTCTCGTAGGAGTGAAACCATTGTTTTCATACTCGGCCACCATATGTCCTCGTTGCGCCTCGCTAATAAGCGACGGCCTTCCACTTCGCTGTCGACTTTCAGGGCTACCCTCTTTCTCATATCGTTTGATCCAGAGACTTAGAGTATTTCTCTAAAACAAAACCAAAAAGGATATGAGGCAGCTATAGGTAACAAAATACTAAAGTGAATTCATATTTATATAATATAATAATATTTATTTAATATACAGGGTTACTGGTAATTCGACCTATATCCGTCAGGGGCTGATGAGGGGGCCAAAATGCAACAAATTGAACCCCCCATATGTATGGCCGAAATTCTAGTTTTCGAGATATTTGAATTTTAAGGATCTTTCGATATTTACCCAAAATTTGACATTTAATTCCAAATAAAAAAAAACTACTTAATTATTTGAATGGGTACCATTAAAAATGATGTTGTAGCTGGCACTTCAATTAAGCTATGGACATGATTAAAACTACTTAATTTAACAAAATAATGAGCGATATAAGAATAATATCTTACCAATATTTTCATTTTACGCTTCAAAAATGTGTCTCGTCACAAAAATTTCTATGACATTAATCGTACAAATAATTAAAACAACTTGCCTATTCTGTAAGCTTTCCAAAAAGGTATAAAAGTCAATTTTAAAATACATAATTCGTGGCATGGCATGTGTTTGAACCGGCGCGGGGAGAGAAATCATCTGTGTTTTTAGTTTATGATCCTCACTAAAACAACCGATTTTACTGGCGAAATTCTTCGTGATGGGGCGGGGTGTGCGGGCGAGGGAGTACACGGCGTCTGCTGCGCTCGCGTCGCCTTCCTTAGAATCCTTAGTAAGTTTCAACTCTACGCCGCGCAAGCACGTGTGTTGTTATCTCGCTATTAACCAATCTCTCATCGCTTTAATTTGATAGGTACCGATCATTATTGTTAATTCTTGTTTCTCTTGTTATTCTTTTTGTTATCATTGTTATTTTGGATAACATGGCTTCGTATTCTAATAACGAATACGCAGACAATGTTTTGTTATGGTTTTGCCGATGGAAACGCGGCTGCGGCTCGGCGAGAATACCAACGCCGCTTGCCCGATCTTCAACTTCCTCACGTTACTGTTTTCGGGAGCACCTATCGACGATTGTCCTTTGGAATTAAATGTCAAATTTTGGGTAAATATCGAAAAACCCTTAAAATTCAAATATCTCGAAAACTATTGAATTTCGGCCATTCATATGGGGGGTTCAATTTGTTGCATTTTGGCCCCCTCATCAGCCCCTGACGGATATACGTCGAATTACCAGTAACCCTGTATAATATTAAAACTCTGCATTTATAAAACCAATAATAAACAGTAAGTAATTATTTATCTTTTAGTCCTCATGATGGATTTAAAAAACAATAAAAACAATTTTATTAACCCATAAGTCACCAAATAATGTGTAGGTATTTTTTTTTTTTGTGGGGTGGGAAATCATCCAATGACTTCTCCCGCTCTGGGTGGAGCGGGAGGGCGTGTCAGACTCTTACTGACTAAAACCCACCCCTGTTCCTTCCCTGCCTGAGTGCCCAAGGGTGCGGTAACTCATTTTCAGAATTTATCCGCTACCCCTAGGCATGCAGGCACCGGCCACGATGGGCCCTGTCAGTGGTGGCTGACTACATCTCTTTGAGGCGCGCGTGGAATACTACGCGCCGTCGACTCACGGGCCTGGTGCTGATCGGACGGCGAGCTACCCACTGCTCGCTGTCCGCAGGCCCGGGTCTACGGTGACCGGAAATCATCTCGCGACGTCCTACGCCTAGTACCTCTCCTGCGGTGGTAGCGGCCGGGGCCGCGAGGGCCACTCCGTTGAGCTTCCCTCACGCGTCCCGCCTCCGCCTTCACAAGCATTACTGCTGCAGAAGCCGGAGACTGCCTCCCATTCCCTCTCGCTCCGTAACAGGGCCGGGCGCGAGAGGTCGCCGCCACCTATCGCATCCACGAGGACACGGCGGTGTTCCGCCCAAGCGGGGCAGACCTCCACTGTATGCTCCACCGTGTCCTCTGGGCGATCCGCGCAGTGGTAACACCCGGGCGTTTCCTCCCGCCCGATCTGATGCAGGAACCTCCCGAAACAACCGTGTCCGGTAAGGACCTGCGTCAGGTGGAAGGTGAGGACGCCGTGACGCCTCTCCAGCCACTCGTCAAAGAGGGGCACTACCGCCGCAATGGTGGCGTGCCCAGCGCTGGGTTGCGACGGTCGCTGTCTCCATGTCGCCATGAGATCCTGCCGGAGCTCCGTCCGCCGAGCAGCGAGGTGTCGCGGCAGCAGAGTTTCGCCCCGGCGTTTGGCTTCCACGCGCCACTCCCAGAGCAGCGCGAGGACCCTGGCCTCTAGATCCCATGGCGACAGTCCGGCAAGGAGGCTCGCCGCTTCACAGGAGACCGTGCGGTATCCGCGGATGAGCCGAATGGCCATGACCCTTCGGGACGCGTTCAACCGGCGAGCTGGTCGCTTCCTCAGGGAACACACCCACACCGGTGCTCCGTAAAGGGCCATGGACCGCACGATCCCCGCGTAGAGCCTCCGGCAGGAGGCGTTTGGACCCCCCAGATTGGGCAGAAGCCGCTTCAGAGCAGCACTGGCCCGCTCCAATCTGGGAGCCAAACGTCGGAAATGCTCGATGAAGTTCCACCGGCTGTCGAGGACGAGTCCCAGGTACTTCATCGTCCCCTCGACGCCGATGTGAACCCCTCCTACCGTTATCTGGGAACCCGACGGTGGCGAATTCCGAGGACCATGAAAACACATGACCTCGGACTTGTGCAACGCCACCTCGAGTCCCAGTCGCCGGATCCTCTCAACGACTGTCGCAACACCGCGTGACATCAAGTTGGCCGCCGCCTGGTACAACCTCCCCTGCGCCAGGACCAGCGTGTCGTCAGCGTAGCAAACTACGCTGACGCCGCTAGGGAGGTCGGCGCGCAGCACCCAGTCGTACCCGCTGTTCCACAGAGGTGGCCCCAGGACCGATTCCTGCGGAACACCGCACGACATCTCTCGCCGGTTCCATTCTCCCTGGTGACCGGGGTAGATGACGGTTCTGTCCGTCAAGTAAGCCTCGACTACGCGACGGAGGTAGGGCGGCACCCGGTGATACCGGAGTGCCTCCACTATGCAACTCCAGGGCAGGGTGTTGAAGGCATAGGCGATGTCCAGAGACACCGCCAAGACGACCCTACCCCGGGCCACTGCCTCCCCCGTCGTGAGGGCTCGTACGCGCATGATTGCGTCCACCGTGGAGCGCCCCCTGCGGAAGCCATACTGGCTCTCCGCCAGATCCGGCCCCACCCAATGTGTAGGTATAGATTTCAAATAAAAATTTAAGTTACAATTCATCAATATAATAGGTACTCACATTCAGTCCGGTTTCATCAGGTATTTGTGTTTTATTAAGACTACTTTTAAGCAGCGTAATAATAGTCGCCCTCGCCTCAATATTAATATTTGCTTGCATTTTGAGAATAAAATATCGAATACCACTAACTATTAAACCACACGTCACTAACCAACAACTACAATCAATCGACAACGTTTATTTTGATCAAGTTAAATATTCATAAAACTCATGTCTACCTCGCGAAATCTAAATTATTTATTTAGTTTATGATCTATCTTTCTAACTTTACGAAATGTGTGAACAAAGCGAACAAGATAAAGAATATTATATTTTTGTCTCACTACTTCCAATGGAGTAAAAAATTACAAAAAGTCTATAATAGTACTGCGTGAGGTTTGAACTCACGGCTCACTGATTCACGCATCTATCTGCGAGCGCTTAACCGCTAGGTCATCTTGACTCATATATTATCGTTGAAATTATGACACTATCAATTATGATACTACCATATTTTCAGATGAAAAGACATTTAAATCTAGTCAAAAGGGTAGGCTACATTTATGGCGCAAGGATAACACTCGCTGGTGTAAAAAAAACGTAATCCCTAATACAGACTCAGGTCAAATTACGATTAATATGTGGGGATGGATGAGTGAAGCAGGGCCAGGAGAACTGGCTTTTATTCCTCCACGCGCCAACAGTTCTAATTATGTAGAAGTATTAGATGATGTCATGTTACTTACTGTGCGCAACATTTACCCAGCTGATGAGTTGACACAATTCACATTTGTCCAGGACAACTGTCCTATTCACCGGGCGAGCACTGTGCGTGAGTGATTTCACAATCACCAGGAGATAATTGTTGTTCTATGGCCAGTGCGATCACCCTATCTCAATCCCATAGAACGCGCTCCCGCTCTGGGTGGAGCGGGAGGGCGTGTCAGACTCTTACCGACTAAAACCCACCCCTATTCCTTCCCTGCCTGAGTGCCCAGGGGAGCGGTAACTCTGTTACGAATTTATCCGCTACCCCTAGGCATGCAGGCACCGGCCATGATGGGCCCCGTCAGTGGTGGCTGGCTTACACTCATCTCTTTGAGGCGCGCGTGGAACACTACGTGCCGTCACGGGCCTGGTGCTGATCGGACGGCAAGCTACCCACTGCTTGCCGTCCGCAGGCCCGGGTGGGAGACACGGGATGAGCGGTGTATAGAACAATTAAAAACCCACTGCATGGAGGTGTGGGAAAATTTAAGAGGAACCGAAATATGTGGTAATATTGTAGGGTACGCACGGTGCGCAAACGTCTACCTGACTGCATTGAAAGTAATGGGGATTACACAAAAGATTAACCTAGATGTTATGTTTTTAATATATAATTAGACGGTGTAACAAAATATTTAGTGATACCTATACCTGTGAACATCCTAACGCGCGAAACCGCCAAATCCGTCAACATCCGCGCTGTTTCCCGCCATTGACATGTTTACGACTTTGTTTACATAAAACGGATCGCTGACGCTTCTATTGGTGCGAGGCACTTGAAGTATTTTTTTTTGGGTTGTTGAATAAACAGACCTTATAATAAAATGTAAACAATACTTGTGTTACGAGAGTTGAATTCTAATCAAATGCTGTTATAAACGATTTGGCGGGAAAAGTGTCTGTTCACGTGATAAGTATGTTTCTGATAAAACCACTCTATCAATCTACACGAAATTTTGCATGTTACACTATGAATAGACAAGTAATCTAATAACATTGTTTTTTTTTATACAGGCCGATAAAATATTTTCCTATTATTCATACTCAAACTTCATATTACGGAAACAAAACAAAGTAACTGCTTTTTCAAATTGCGTTTCTGCGTTTGCGTTGCGTTTTGTGTTGCGTTTTTTTCTAATACTATGTAATAACTACCTTAGAATAAATACATACCCTCAAACTTTGAATAACACATACAAGCTCACATCATTCACGCTCACAATAACAATACGAATAAAATCGGCTGACCTTGATAAAAATGTTATTACGTAATATTTCTTCAAAATATTTATCTAAACCGATGTTATAACGACGTAATAATAACACAGCAATAAATATATACTCAACATAACACATAAACAAACACAAAACTATTTAAAACACACAATTCTAGCAAAATTTCGTCCGCCATTCACAAACGTAAACATGCAACTAAAAACTTTTTTTAATTTTTTTCGAAACAGTATTTGTCTATGGAAATGTTTGTAAAACTACTATACTATCACTCTCCAAGTATGTAAAAATTTCCACAGGAATATGACCTTTAGTTAATTAGTAATAGAGGTTGAAACCGCGCTAGTCGGATCGGCACCCTGGGGCCTATTGGACGTTGACGGTTAATTACGATTATAGGCACTCTGAGGCCTATTGGATGTTGACAGGCGTCCGTAATTATTTAATGTTCTTAAATTGAGGTTTAGTTTCAATCTTCTTTTCGTCCAGAAAATGACTACTTGAGCTATAACCTCAATACATTCATTGTGAGTTTGTGACGTTACATATCGTTCCTAGAGTCTAAATCATATTTCTGTACTAGTTTTCAATAAACTCTGCTGAATACCAATAGTGGGTATCACTGTAGGTATCAGTTTGTGTTAAATTACAATATCCTTTCCTTGTTATGTTATTATGAATTTGTAACACTTAAAAATATAATAAGTTTGATTCGTGTAATGGAGCGTTATTTTGCAAGATGACAGATAGTAGTTTGACGTTTTTTTTCCTATTTGATCTGGAGCGAGTCTGACCATAAACTTAATTTATTGGAAAAAAACTTTACTAAAGCGCTTAAAGATGTCTCGAGGAGTTAAAGGGACCAGAGTCAAATTCAAACGCTTTAAGCATTAGAATGAAGACGCTGTAAGTACTACTTTGGGATTTTTTCTAAAGAGACACTAGCTTTAGACGTGGCATTCGTGAACCTCATCAAGCTTTCATATTTTCGACAGGGTTCCTAAGTTTTACTTAGGATCTTATGGAAAAATCTAACTAGAGAACGGTCAGATCTTAACCTCACTTCTTTTTGGAGGAACAATGCGGTCTTAGCAAAAAGGTTCTGAACACAGACATCCACGTGTCCAAGGATAATCAGGATTGTATGGCACACAGCTGTGATATTACTTGTGGAATCCCCTCTCTGGACCTTGATCTTTGATCTTCGGATGATGGGTAATAATTTTTCATCATCAATTGTAAGTGCTACGTACAATTTTCTATAGGACTACCTAATCTAATGTCACTGTGTTATTAATAAATGTGTGAAGTGAAGACCTACTTGATGGACTATTATTATTTTACCATTAACATTCCTCATGCAATAAACCTGAAGATCGGTAAGTTGGGGTCTCATGTGGAAATCTATCTTACACGCCAGCCGGGCGAAGAAAAAATTTGTTTACAAATTGACTTAGTGGGTATACAACAAAAAATCATAGGACCACAAGAGAACTTATTTTATCTAGGCAGGAATGTGACGTCACAATTCTCATAAAAATTTGGTAATTTTAAGTAGGTATACATAAATAAAACGGATAAACATTGTTGTTATAATTCAGAACTACTTTTTTAGTTCCACCTTCCAACACCGATAAGATAAAATACATAATCGCATATGTATAGGTAAATAACAATAAAATATTTTATAATTAACTTTTTATAAAAAAGCAAATAATAAGCACGAATATATCATAAATAAACTTAAGTACTTAACAAATTCTTACTTAATTAAAATACAAACATAATTATGATTTCAAATAAACAAAAACAGCAATTCCTTGTAATTAAGATTCGAACTCGGACCTCATTGACCGTGAACTCACTGCTTAGCCCAAACACCTACCGAAACATGTTAGATTAATGCGAATTTTAGCAATGCAATGAACAGGTCGTCATTTTGACGCGTAGTGCGACGACAGTTCATTAGTGTGTGTTATCTGTGGAATGTTGAGGCATCACTCATACACACAAATGCACAAGCACGGGCTGTATCGTGCTCGAGTTCATAGCAATGTAATCCTTAGCACGCTAATGGAGCTTTTCTTCGAGATTGTACAATATTTCTACTGAGTTATGTAGGATATCTGGGGTTGCTTGCTCTACGAAACCACACCCATTCCGCGAATTCAATATTAACTGCCCAGTTTTCAGGTTGACACAACTTTTCGTATTTACTCTCTGGAACCCCTATTATAAAGGGCGCATAATCCCTTTCAGTCTTGTGCTTTATTTGTTCCATTTTAACGGGTACATCTTCAAATATTTTTGTAACATATTTTCTATATTTTCCGCTGTCGTTTCCTTCGGCAAACGGCATTCATGTAAATATTTCTTCTTTTCCGTTCCCTTTATATCCATAACAGCACTCGTATTTCCGCCTTTTTTCACTTCGCTGATCGAAAACCTATTTCTTTTCCTGGTAACGGTAGTCCACTTTCCCTCTTTTTCAGGTTGTTTCTTTTCCACGCTTGACGACTTCTTCTCACTATTTTTACTTGCATCTGTTCCATGTTATGTGATGTTCTCGCCGATTTTGTGGCCACAAATTCCTTCGCTACATTATTAATACCCTACCCTGCTTATCTTTGACAGCTTTTGAAAAATATAGTGCTAGACCTTTAGAGCCTTGTTCTGCCTGATTTTGCACCTGACTTTTCTTAAGACTAGCTTCCAGGTTCTCATTTTTTCCTATAAAGACTTTTATTCTTGATTCTATTCATCTCAACTTTATTTGCCTTTTCTTGCACTACCTTCAATATGTTTTTCAATTCTTTTAACTCCGTTTCTGTATTATTAAATCTATTTTGCAGTAAAATATACTCTTATATTTCATATCTCATAGCAGCGAAAGCGCTGCTCTTCCAGCTCGGACTTAACTTCCCACCGAAACCCCCGTATCTCATCCAGTTGTTGAGTCTCATTACTGTCCATTATTTCACCTGTATTTCGACGACGGCCTCGGTCAGCTGTTTACATAGCTGCTCGGTGAAAATGTCTTGCCGATGTTTGTAGCTCCTCGAACAGGCGTGTTGGCCTTTTCGGCATTATGCAAACACATTCGGGACAAATCCACTGATCCTTGTATTCTTGCGTGAAAGCTTCCACTTTTTCCTTTGTTAATGCCACATACTTAAGACGAAATTTTTTCTTGCATCTTTCTTGCAAGCACTCCATTAATATTGAATCGTCTAAAATAGCATCACAGCCGCTACATTTCGTACCCATTTAAGACTTAGGATAGCAAAATATAATCATTTTTAATTTAACGACACACACGATCCGTAACACGTCCGTTCGCTCACACGCTCGCGGGTAGCTTTTTTTTATGTCACCGTCTCCGTTATGACACCGTAGTTTTGACTTATTTATTTATTTATAAAAGGTAGCTTTTAGTAATATTATTCATATACGCTTGCATGTACACTTTTGAAACTTTTTATGGTTATTATAAGCATTAAGATGGACCGAATGCAGTTTTCAGCGAGCTTATACGTTTTTTCATTTAGGCGCTGCGATATTTTTTCGGGTTTTCAAAAAAGAGCGATTACTTGAAAATTATAAACATTTTCTTAAATCTGATTCCTTCACAAATACGCATAAATTAAGAACTCCTCGTGTATGTTTACTCTACAGGCGCACATACTATGGTTTTAGAGATACACGATTCTCCAAAACGTTACTCCACCAGGAAATGCAATATCTCGAAAACCTGAAGACGCACAAATTATGTATATTTTCGGCGCACATTTTTGCACAAATATAAGCTTCTGCCTATGCACAATATTTCTCCCTCCGATCATTTGTTTAGAATTTTCCTGCCGGAACAACGTTACTCCAGCAGGAATAATTTTTTCCGTTTTTTTCCAAAACGACAAGACTCACAATTTTTTTTATGTGGCTCACATTTACAGCAGATTACGCACTAATTATAAGTTCCACTCATATCCCTCTAGGAGCAACTTTCTTGTTGGAGTAACGCACACTATTCTGTAGTGCCTTTTTGATACAAATGTTAAAAATAAACTTAAAATACGCAACCCTCAAGTCGTTACTTGACTTTGTGAGGATGGATTGAAATCATCTCGAATTACAAATTCAAGTACCTATAGATTTTTGGTTTACTCCCATCTCTTCCCGGGCGTTTATACCTACAAAAAATTATATAATTTATAGAAAAGAAAAGATCCAGGTTATAATCTATCTTGTCTGCAAAATTTCATCCAAATCCCTTCTGCCGTTTTTCCGTGATTGAAACACAAACATACAAACTTTCGCATTTATAATATTATTACGATAGTAGGATTCTAAAGCGGCTCAAACAAATATCTGGGAATGCACTTTTAACAACAGAATCTTAATTTTTTTTAGTGATTTATGGCAGGGGGAAGAGACGGGCAATTTTTGTAGGTATAAACGCATAGGGGAAGAGATGGGACTAAACCAGATTTTTAGAAAAGGTTAAATTAAATTAGCTCGCGAAACTTCACGTCCTACGGGGGCTGCGGTTGTTGACGCCGCAGCTACTTGAAATATGGGATGGGGATAAATATTTGTTTTATCGCTTTTAGACAGATCACATCAAGGAAGTTCGTAAGATAATTTAAACCGTAACATTTTAAAAGTATTTAGGTGCTTAGTAAAGCAAGTATGTAGATCAAGACGTAATTTTTTTTTAATCCAAATTCATGTAAGTATACTGACCTTATTCGTTACGTCTGTATGAACAGCTTTATATTGCCCATCTTTACTAAAATTACCCAGGCATTTGTACATCAATTTCGCAATATCTTTGGATACTATTTTGGATATCTTTTCTAAACTAAAAGAGACAAAAGTTGTAGGTACTTAGGTACTTATTTTATTATCTCTAGCAACCAGTGGAGTGCTGTTAGTGAAGTGAGAATAGCAGTGAATGGAATGAAGAATGGTAAGGCAATTGGTCCAGATGGAATACCAATTGAAGTGTGGAAGTCATTACGGATAGATGGATGAACGTGGTTAGCTTTGTTCTTCAATAAGTGTTGCTGGAAGAAGCCATACCTGATGAATGGTGCAACAGTTCGCTGGTGCCCATCTTCAAGAACAAAGGTGATGTGCTGGAATGCAACAACTATAGAGGAATAAAGCTAATGTCACATAGTATGAAAGCATGGGCAAAAGTTATTGAAAGGCGGCTGAGAGAAGAGAGTGAAATCTCACAGAACCAGTTCGGTTTTATGCCGGGTCGAGGTACAAAGGATGCCATTTTCGCTATCCGACAGCTGTGCGAGAAATACAGGGCCGTTAAGGAGAAAGGTGTGCGTGAGCAGTATGTGCAGTTGATCCGAGCGATGTACAGTCGATGCAGTACCCTAGTCCGGTCTGCAGTGGGCACCACTGACAGCTTCAATGTGGCAGTGGGTTTGCACCAGGGGTCAGCCCTCAGCCCTTACCTCTTCGTGATGATAATGGACGCTCTGACGTCGGAAATCCAAGAAGAGGCTCCCTGGTGTATGCTGTTTGCTGATGATATTGTGCTGGTTGCCGAAAGCGGCTTAGAGGTCCAGAGCAGATTGGAGACGTGGTGGCAAAGACTGGAGAGTGTTGGCCTGAAATTGAGCAGAACCAAAACAGAATATCTGTTCTGCGATTTCGGCGCTCTCTCCAGTCTAATACCTATAGCTCTCACCGGAACGCCTATACCGATCTGCTCCGACTTTCGGTACCTCGGGTCGCTTGTCCAGGGGGATGGCGATATAGACCGAGACGAAACGCACAGGATCAACTCAGAATGTATGAAATGGCGACAGGTCACTGAAACAACTTGTGACCGACGGATGCCCCTCAAGCTAAAGGGGAAAATCTATAAGTCCGTGATTAGACCTATCGTACTGTATGGATCAGAATGTTGGGCTGTGAAAAAGACGGTTAAAAAAAGATTGCATGTGGCGGAGATGAGAATGTTGAGATGGATTTGTGGAATAACGAGAATGGATAAAGTGAGAAATGAGTACATTAGAGGTAGTTTACAAGTGGCGCCAGTCACAGAAAAGTTGAAAGGGAACCACTTATCTTGGTATGGTCATGTGAAGAGGAGGGATGAAACACATGTAACTAAAAGAGATATGAATATGGATGGATGGATGGAGAGGGAGAGGGAGGCCAAAGAAAGGATGGATGGATTGTGTGAAGTGATATGAAAGAACAGGGAGTTAGTGATAGCGTGACGGCTGACAGGACAGAATGGAAGAAAAAAACGTGTTGCACCGACCTCAACTAACATGCGATAAGGGTAGGAAGATGATGATGAACAGTGGAGTGCTGTAAGGTATCAAAATGTAGAAACCACTGAGCCTGGTTCCACTGGATGGATTTTCGTGAAACGAAACCTTTTCGACTGCATTATTAAAAGAACAAGTTTACACATCAAAATTCCCATTCCAATGCCCATACCAATAGGTACCCATCAAAATGTGCCGAAATCAATAAAAAAAAATTAATAACTTTGGTTGAGCTGATCTAGTTTCGCGGTAATTTCATTTTTGATTTGATTACTCGACTATTCGTTCGGTTGGTTTATTTCCCATATCCGCCTTCCCTCTCCTGCGCATACACCTGTCGAAAGCATGCGAGCGAGAAGGAATTAGTCGCGGGGATTGCCTTTCCCCTTCGAAAATCTGACGTTAGTGCTGAATTGTCGAGTTGTCGAACGGTTACATAAATGGCGTGCTCGCAAACTTATTCGTGAATATTGAATTTGGTGCCAAAAAGGAACATTTTGTGTTGTGAGACGCTGAGGTGGACTGCTGCGAAGACATCCAGGTAAGTGCGCTTCTATCCTTAAGTCGTACTGCTATTTTACCATGTGGTCCTTTGTCAGTACGGAATCCTCCTATGAAAAAACCCACCAAATTCAAAATTATTTTTCGCCGCGCATCCAACTTTCTTCATGGCAGTTATAGTCGATTCCCAAAGGACGATGGGCACTTTTGTATGGACTCCGTACACTGTGCTGTATCAAGTTATGGCATATAGGTACCTAACATTTGTCATTGGTAGAAATAGCTTCATTTCATTGTACGGCACCAACAGTTAGATATGTAAGAATAAAATAAATTTATTAAAATGAAAATAAAGGTTACTGAGTGTTTTATACCAGAAAGTTTAGTTGTCATTGAAAATTAAACATATGAGTAGGTAATTGAAAAATTGTATGTATAAAAAAAAAACTTTTTTTTCAGACACATTTGGCATTTACTAATATTATAAAGAGGTAAAGGTTGTGAGGTTGTAGGGGGTGATCTCTGGATCTACTAAACTGATTTGGAAAATTCTTTTACCAATAGAAAGCCACGTTATTTGTGAGTGTCATATGCTATAAATTTTTGAAATTCACGAGGACGAAGTCGCGAGCGAAGTGCTAGTAAAACATAAATGGAATTTATAGACTTCCTGCACTAGGCTAGCACTAACTAAACGGGAGTAATTTGCGTACCTATTTCTTTTATGACGCATTTTAACGTTTTTCATGTGGGTAATCTAGAACAGTTACGTTTTAAGACACCGGTCAAAAATTTACATAATTGTTACTTTCAAAATTTGAGATCGACAATAATAAAACATACTTGCTCTTCCATTTAGACATTGGCAGAATAGTCGACATCAGCTTTGCTTGCCATATAAAAATATAGAATAGAATAGACAATAATAAATGGGTTGATAGTAGGTATTTAGTGTCAAAAACACATCCCAAAAGGTTTTACAAAAGTCCGTCCGGTGAACACGGGTATAAACCTTACAGCACTCCACTACAAACAATTTTATTAAAATGAATTTCTGATATTGGTTACTAACAGACAATTGGGTCAGCAAAAAAGTACCTACCTAACGTTCAGCGTTTGTGCATCGAATTACATTAGTACCTAAACGTAGAAAAGCATTGCATATTAGCTAGAATGGGGTTCTAACAATATTATACACAAGATATGTTACGTTCATAGTAACCGACGTTTAAAATCTGTTCGCGTTGCACCCATGTTGACAAGTTGCGCTAATGAATAGTACAAAAAATAGAATGAGCATGTAAGTGAAAGAGATAGCTATCGTTTGAACGATTGCGCTTCAAATGTTTTGTCGAAGCATGGATTATGACAAAACATCCCAATTAGGACGTGTTCGAGTCTTCACAATTTGCACGATAAACAATAATAAACATTTTTTTTTTTTTTTGTGGGGCGTCTTGCAGGTCAGCCTCTGAGGCTGTCGTCTGCTTAACCGGGCTTGCCTGTGTAGGCTTTAATTTATTAAAGCCTCCAGCCAGGAAAATAATAAACATATCTGCCTCTTTTTATATACAGGATGTAACGGAAAGGTGTGGTCATATTTTAAGGACTGCATCTGCCCATCGATATGAAAAACTTTCTTCAAGAAAATCTGTAGAAGTTCTCAAAAAAATTTTTTACCTCCCATACAAATATTGATCAGCTGATGATAACTTTGTATTGAAAGTCCAAATTGTTTTTTGGGATTTTTCAATTTTTTTTTAGAGAAAGTTGTTCATTTCCATGGGCAGAACCGGTTCTCAAAATATGACCACACCTTTCCGTTACACCCTGTATAATATCATTGGGTTCTAAAGGCTGATAAAGCTCCTCTGATTTTCTAACAACAACACCTTCCCTCTCCGAGGCCTAAATAATTAAAGTTCCAGGACTTACTTCGAATTTAACGTTAATTTTAACGGTCTGGATAATCTTTGAGCAACTCTATGTGCAAACAATATGCATAACATCCTTGAACCCATCTGGCGAGTGGACTTCTGGGCTTCATATTGTTTTTGTTTACATAAAAGCCATCTGAAAGAGCAGCTGCAGGAAGAATTAAGCAACAAGTGTCAAGTCGTACCTACAGGTCTACATTTTTATGTCTGCGACTTTAAACTAAAATGACGCACCCCTTACCAGCCGCACCGAAAACGCAAACAATCGCGCGAAAAATAAGTGCGTGTGCAGACGGTCTGCGTTTGAACTTCAATATTGCATTTAAGATTCAGCCGATTGACGTATTATGCAGAATACTAATTCTACATAAAAAGCAGTCCAAACACAGGTTGTCCGCAAAAACTATACCTACAGGCTACAGACACTAGCAGGTCCCGATCTAGCTATTTAGTTGTTCCGGACAAACGAAAAACGAAAATGTTTTTCGGGAGAGCGGGGATGTTATTGAAAAGCGTTTTGATGACATCGAACCAAAGTGAGTTCGGAAATTTGAATAAATAGGAGCAGAGAGCTAAGAATGTTCACTACTAGATACTTTAGAGGTATTTCTAAAAGAACGGATAATATACAAGAGCGAGCGGAGCGAGCTCCAAATTTGAGCACCCCGCCTCGGATAAGTTACATTTTCTGACGATACGAATGGAGCTGCCAGTTCTGAAAAGTATAATCGATCAATAATTCAGGAAAACTTCCTTGTCTTCTCATATTTGTCTCATTCTCTCTTTTCTAACAGTCGCCAACTGCCCTCAATTTTACCGCCCCTTATTTTTGCCGCTCTGGGCATTTGCCCGGCCTGCCCTCACCTAGATCGGGCCCTGGACACTAGGTTGAGTGGGCTACGCTACAATATTTATGCATAGATATAAATCATAAGTAGGTATAGTCGACGGTGAGAGGCACGCCATAGTTGGTAAATCTTAGACAGGTTTCTCTGCTAAGAACGTCTTAACTAGGAGCTGGGTATTACTTTTTTCGTGACACACGTTTTCCACTTTGAAAACAATATATTGCTT
This sequence comes from Polia nebulosa, assembly GCA_951329385.1. Taxonomy (NCBI): domain Eukaryota; kingdom Metazoa; phylum Arthropoda; class Insecta; order Lepidoptera; family Noctuidae; genus Polia; species Polia nebulosa. The sequence goes on from OX589588.1 coordinate 28,534,364, forward strand.
CTTGTATTTTAACTATTGGTATCTGGTCCATAACATGCTGTTTCAATCTTTCTACCTGGAACATCAGAATGAGATTATACATTTGGGCTACAAAAGAGGATAGGGGTAAGTATCTTCAATTGTAGCGTTCGAGGTACACTCTTTAAAGAACACTGTTCACGTTTCATCGCATCGTAAAGGCAGCCTTGATAAACTTTTCATCATCATCATTTGAGCCGAAAGACGTTCACTTCTGGACATAGGCCTCCCCCTCAAGTGTCGCCACAACGACCGATGCTGCAGCCCTACCATGATAGTGCTATTCGTCCTGAATAACGACGTCTCTCTCTCTCTCACCGAAAAGATGATGGTTTTAAGATGTCATGGTAGGGCTGCTGTACGTCTCGCTTCCAGCGGATTCCCGCGACCTTCGCCAGGTCATCGGTCCACCGTGGTGGGAAGCCTTCAAATGCTGCGTCTACTGGTACATGGTCGCCAATCCAGAACCGCTCAGCTCCATCGATCAAATGTTCTTCTAGCTATGTCGGTAACCTTGGTTCACCTGCGGATATATTCATTTCTCCCTCTCCAATTCTCCATTGCCCTTTCGGTGACTTTAAGCCTTCTGACGTGGCCCATTGGGACGGCCACGTTCTGTACACAACACTTTTATACTCACCATAAAACCAGGTAATACATCAGATTTTTCCCTCCATGTTTCAATACAATGTCGTTTGCTCGGAACAGCCAGTTCGGCAATCCTTAGGGAACATCTTTTGCCTTTCTTGGTCTTCGTTTGTTCAAGACTTATTTTTGAAATTTTGCTGCACGCCAAATGAGTACTAGCAATGGCGTTTGGTCTTGCACAAAAACATCTTGATCTAGGAGTACTTGGCCTTTCATTGATATTCGAAAAATCGAAGTGGCCTTTTCTGCAATGGAGATATTTATATAGGGTGACTGGTAATTAGTGACCGATACTTAAACACGTGATTGTACTCATGATAACAAATAACTTTCACAAAAAAACTTTTATTTTAATACTCATTCACTTTTGTCACAATAACAACAGCCGTATGACATTCGCGCGCGTGCGCCTATGACCTATCAGCTGTTAGCTGCGTGACGCCGTTCTGTCTCACTATATGTTTCATTGGGATAGTTGTTTGTTAATATGAGTACAATCACGTGTTTAAGTATCGGTCACTATTTACCAGTCATCCTAAATATTGACCTATATAAGTTCACTCAAACAAATTGAAACAGCAGCGACACATTACATATTATCTTGACAGTTAAATGTTTGCATCACATTGTAATAGTTCAGTTTAACAATATATCATCTGTCATCTTGCCTATGTAATGTAATTTTAGGTATACCTACATAGGCAAGATGACAGTTAATATAATTACATTATAATGACAGTTGGTGACTTGGTGCTGATCTAAAATAATCTAAATGTTAAAACGAGAAGATCACAGCACCTTCGACGAGGTCGCTTTACAAAAGATCCCAAACAAACGATATTGGAGACGGTTTCATTATGTCTTGGTTTTTCATTACGGAGCTTGTTACCACGGCAAATTTCATTTATAACGGACACGTTCGCATCGTCAACGAAATCGACATTTATATCATTCTTAAATTCACCTTCAAGTTCTGCTGTTGCTAGAATAACTTCGGTATCTGAAAGTTGAGTCTGATGCAACTATTTTGAAATAATAGTAGAGCTCCTTACCGTCGATGTTTATAGGTAGATAGATGGAATGTGTTGTTTGTTGTGATTAATGGTGGCTTTAAGTGGGTTTCTAGCTGCGCAAAACCCCACCCCTTGCCCACGCTGTTACCGTTACACGAATTTGCCTCTGCGCAGCGCTCGTAGAGAGTAGGAGTAGTATATTCCTTGACGCAGCGACTTGCCTCGTATTCGCAGTCACGCGCCTTTACTTCACAGCGACTCGTCTCATTCTCCGCGTGAAATAATGATACATTTAGGCAAGCATAGGTACCTGCCAACCATCATTGACATCATTTCATCACTTACATAATTTATTTCGCGAGAACATGAGATAAAAAAGTAAACTTAGCAACAGTAAATGAATTGAAATGACACTATAAAATAAAATGGTAGGTATGCTAAACTCAAGTGTCTCACAGCCATGGGCGTACGCCAGCATTTTTAAGAGGTTGGGCAGAAAATTAAAAATGCTTTTTATTAACTGACAGCTTTTTATGTAACTATAACACTTCACCTTATTTCAATGCCTGCTACCTTTTCAAAATTATTTTATGCTTCCAGAACTCTCTTCGTAAGCACACTCATCATACAGAGGCCGAAAAGCCTGTTTTCTGTCATTTTTGACCGTAACCACGAGGTTACTCTGCGTAAAGTTAGTAAATGACCTTTCGTTTTTGCATGCTGTGTAGGGCTGTGCAAGTGAAATAAAAAGCACTTGTTTTATGGTGGGGTAGAACAGCTGTGTTTCTCCAACTAGCGCAACTAAATACATTTCCTTCAGTACACTCTGTGCCAATTTTTTTTAACCGACTTCAAAAAAAGGAGGAGGTTCTCAATTCGACTGTATTTTTTTTTTATGTGTGTTACCTCATAACTTCTTACTACGTGAACCGATTTTAAAGATTTTTTTTATTTGAAAGCTGTTGCTTCACATGTGGTCCCATTTTAATTTGGTGAAGATCTGATAAAGAACTTCGGAGATACACAATGGAACTCTTCAATAAATGATAGCAAACTTTCCAGAATTGTTGCAATCGCATGTCTGTATATTGTTTTCACCACTTCACAACAATACATCACGCTCAATACGCTCTGAAATGGTATTCAGATTAGTACAGTTCACCCTGATACACCCTAATTTCGCCAACTATGTTCAAATTCCCTATTTTTGGGGCTATCAATTCGGGCATAACTTTACTATTAATTTAGTTTTAGAATGGGGTACAACAACTAAAAAGTGAAAAATAAAAAACTTTTTACAAAAAAAAATAAACGTCTTCCTTAAATAATACAAAAAAAAATGTAAAATAACTTTAATTTCGGCAGTCGGTGTCAAGTAACGAAGAAACCAAACTAGAAACACCGACTTCCGAAATTAAAGTTATTTTGCATTTTTTAGTATTATTTATGGAAGTCGGTTGTATTTTTTTTTTGTAAAAAGTTTTTTATTTGCTTCCACATGTTATACCACAGTTCAGTCTCACCAAGAAAACCACTTAAATCGTAGTAATTTCAAGGCGCTTCCAATTTTTATCAAAAAGTCTTCATAAGACCTTTGAAGCAAATTTACCTACCTCTTTTTAAAAAACGGGCACATACAGCCATTTTATCTATGGTTTTTTTGTATTTTAGCGCGCGCAATACGTAGTGACACCAAGGCGGCACGATCGGCACTAAGAAATTATAATATACTCTTTGGGAACTAATCGGCGGGTAAGAACATAAAAGCCAACAGTTGGCTATATTTTTTGAGACGTTTGCTCGCATTTGACACTCTATCTAGACATTTTATAATCAAAGCTAGCCTAGCCTAGTAAGTAAAACGCAAGAATATTTTCAACCATTATCCAAATTGGATAACTAACCAATTAACAATCACACCGTGACAAGTGTCCCAACTATATAGAGTCGATAGTATTTCGTTATAAAATAGCTACCTGGGGACCCAAAATCCTCCGTAGGTTATGTCTAAAAATGGAATGATTATTGAGATGACCACTAACGGAGATGTAAGGAAGAAGAAAACATGTTGCGCCGACCACAAATAAATTAGGAATTGGGCAAGAGAATGAAGTAAAATAACACTTAAATAGCGGAAGAATCAGCAGTTTTAATCTATACCCGCAACCCGTAAATAGTAAACTTAGCCTCGGGAAATCATGCATCATATTTATCTTGTTAATCCCTACTTACCTTCCGTTTTAGTCGATATGTTCGTCCTATTCGTTGTTGGCTTTGGTTTCATTCATCATTTGCGCTGCAGTTTTTAGGTATAGGTAGGTACGTAAAATACTGGTTATGTACTTATACTTAGTAGCAGGACACTAACTCGTAAGTTGCCTTTTGATATGTAAATTACCTATTTTGTACCCACCCCTACCCACTGCAGCATACTAATTAAGTAAGTATGCCAACTCCTTACCTGAATTCTGATGTGAACCATTATTACAATCCATTGCAATTAAATGTGAGATTTCTTTCCTACCAGATACTAAATTGAAACTTTTTAATTTAGAAGTTAGCTAATAAAATAACATATATACGCAAGTTCCTATTGCAATAAATAAATATTCACTGACAGACAATTTTGTATGAAACTATGGAAATGTTAAAAGCAGATAAATGTCACTTATCTAAAGTGCTTCTTACATGAAGATCTATACAGCCACGAAAATGGTCTATTGCCACTAGTAGTTGTTTTTGCAAAACTTGCAATTTTATAAACTACAAGTCTATAATCCTACTAATATTATAAATGCGAAAGTTTGTATGTTTGTTTGTTTGTATGTTTGGCTGTAGGTAACGCAAAAACGGCTAAAGGGATTTCAATGAAAATTTGCATACAGATAGGTCATAGCCTGGATTAACACATAGGCTACTTTTTATCCCGGTAAGGAGGTGGAAGTAGAAATCCAAAGTCAAGCTGAACGAGCGGTTTACGCTCACAAAGTACCAGGAGACCAGAAACATGAGAAGTATTGCCGGGGCTGGAATCATGAGCGGTAAAGTCTCGCAAAGTACCAGGGGACCAGAATTATGAAGAGGTATTTTTGGGGCTATAACCCTAAGCGGTATAGCTTCGCAAACCACCAGGAGACCAGAATCAAGAAGAAGTGTTTCCAGGGCTTGAATCCTGAGCGGTATAGATTCAGAAGCTACCAGGAGATCAGAATCACAAAGTATATTCCGAGGCGATGTAGAGAGATTCACAAATTATCAGGAGACCAGAAACATGAGAAGTATTTCAAGGACTGAAATTATGAGCGATAAAGACTCACAAACTATGAAAAGATTCACGAAAAAGTAGTTCCGGAGCTGGAATCATTAGGGTTGGACCTCATCTGGCAGCACGGAATCGCATTTGTTCCGCCTGTGCTACCACGTGCTGCAGTATGCTGCCGCATGCGAACGCGCGCTGTCGCATTCCGCAGACAAAAAAGGCGATCGCACGAGTCAGCATGCTGCAGCATGGGTGGCATACTGCCGCGTTCTTTCATGATCAGTTTAGTTTCAAGCGCGAGATGGATAGGACCACGGAAGAGAGAGCAGTGATTCTAGCGTGTATTTTGCAAGAAATGCAAAATCAAAATAATAAAAAGATTCGTCAGTCATTGTTATTTCCATCCGTACGGCATGAATGAAGATGAACAGGCTGCACTGAGCTGACGAGCGGCCGCGTGCGCCATTGTACGATAGAGTGAGACAGCATGCGATAGCAAGTGATCGGCGGTGAAAGGATGCGTTAGCATGCTATCGTGCGCTTCAGCGTTCCGGAGTCTCCCTGCCGACCATTGCATTTTGTCCGTGATGCCGATCACCTCGAGGATTCCGCCGCGTGCTATCGCATTATGCTTTCTGTCTCGGTCTAGCAAATGGCAGTTCTAAGCGACAGAAAGAGAAAGGGCGACGGAAAAAGGCGATTCCGTGCTGCCAGATGAGGTCCAACCCTTATAGGTATAGATTCCAAAACTACCAGGAGACCATAGGACTCATGAATCAGTATTTTTGGGGCTTAAATCCTAAGCGGTACAGATTTCTACGGTAGAGATTCACAACCTACCAGGAGATAAGAATCACAAAATATATTCTGAGGCTGGTATTTATGAGAGGTACAGATTCACAAATTACTAGGAGAACAGAATCATGAAGATGTTTGCCGAGCAGTGCAGATTCACGAACAAATAAATGTATTACAAAGGCTGGTATTATGAGAGGTAGAGATTCATAAATTACCAGAAGCACAAAACATATTCCGAAGCTGGTATTAGGAGAGATAGAGATTTACAAGTTACCAGGAGACCAGAAACATGAGGAGAAACATTTCGAGGACTAAAATCATGAGCGAAAAAGACTAACAAACTACCAGGAGACCAGAAACACAAAAAGTATTCCGGGGCAGAAACCGTAGGAGGTAGAGATAGATTCACAAATTACCAGGAGAACAGAATCTTGAAGAAGTAAAATTTCCGGGCGGTATAGATTCACACACTACCAGGAGATCAGAATCACAAAAAGTATTCAAAGGGTGGGATCATAAGAGGTAGTATCTTGAATAAGTATTATCGGGGCTGGAATCCTGAACCTACCAGGGTGCCAAAATCATGAAAAAGTTAATCCTACTAATATTATAAACTAGCTTCCGCCCGCGGCTTCGCCCGCGTGAAAAGTGTAATTAAGGCCGAAAGTTAGAATTTTTTTGAACGCCACAGTTCTACATAAAGACTGTTGGGACGCACACACACTCGCTCAGTGTGTCGGGGTACCTATCTTGTTACTATTACCGTGTTAAATTTAATAGTAAGGGCTAGAATCATGAAAATCAGAATTTCCTACATTCGTAGGGCTTAGCAAAGTTGGACGGCGATTAAATTTTGCGGATTTCACCTAAACAATAATGTTTGCCACGCCGAACATCTCTTTTCAATGGACTACCTTTTCATTGATTTTTGTGCATTGATCATCCAATGACTTCTCCCGTTCTGGGTGGAGTGGGAGGGCTTGTCAGACTAAAACCCACCCTTGTCCCTTCAGTTGCCTGAGTGCCAAGAGCCGCGGTTTTATCCGCGACCCCAGGCAGGCATCGGCCCTGCCAGCCCCGTCAGGTATTACTGATATCTCATTGAGGCGAGCGGGGAACATTACGTGTCGTCGATTCTCGGGCCAGTAGTGTGATTCTGTAAACAACTCACCGTGAAAACTTAGGTGAAGTGAACATGAAGTGAGCTGTCAATCCATACAATCAAGGTGGAATGACAGTTCACTTCACGATCACTTCACCTAAGTTTTCACGGTGAGACGTTAACAGAATCGACCGGCTGGTCCTTATCGGACGGCGAGCTATTCTTTTTTTTTGTGGGGTGGAAAATCATCCAATGACATCTCCCGCTCTGAGAGGAGCGAGAGGGCGTGTAAGACTCTTACTGACTAAAACCCACCCCTGTTCCTTCCTTGCCTGAGGGCCCAGGGAAGCGGTAACTCTGTTACGAATTTATCCGCTACCCCTGGGCATGCAGGCACCGGCCATGATGGGCCCCGTCAGTGGTGGCTGACAATAATCTCTTCGAGGCGCGAGTGGAACACTACAACACCACGCGCCGTCGACTCACGGGCCTGGTGCTGATCGGACGGCGAGCTACCCACTTCTTGCAGTCCGCAGGCCTGGGTTACCTGCGTTTGTATCTGCAATTGACGCCTTAGGTTTTGTTGTTTATATTAAAACTCTGGTCTCGTGGTAGTTTGAGAATCTATATCTCTTATGATTCCAGCCCCTACCTTCTATTTATAACCAAATAATTAAAAAAAAAATCTTTAATCCTCAGAATATATTTTGTGATTCTGATCTCCTGGTAGGTTGTGAATCTATACCGCTCAGGATTATAGCCCCGGAAACACTTCTTCTTGATTCTGGTATCCTGGTGGTATGTGAAGCTGTATAGCTTCACATACTGAATGCTTAGGATAAATAATGAAAGCTTAGGATTGTAGCCCCGAAAACACCTATTCATGATTCTGGTCTCCTGGTACTTTGTGAGTCTTTATCTCTCATGATTTCAGCCCTGGAAATAATTCTCATGTTTCTGGTGTCCTAGTACTTATTGAGCGTGTGCGCTCGTTCAGCCTTACTTTGGATTTCTACTTCCACCTCAGCCTTCGCCAAGTCTTGTCATTTACCGGGATAAAAAGTTAGCCTATGTGTTAATCCAGGTTATCTACGTGTGTGCAGAATTTCATTGTAATCCCTTCAGCCGTTTTTGCGATACCTTCAGCCAAACATACAAACAAACAAACAAACATACAAACTTTCGCATTTATAATATTAGTAGGATTAACTTTTTCATAATTTTGGCACACTGATAGTTTACCTGCGGCTTCTGCGTGCAGGTCTGAAATTTCTCTTCTGCATGATTCTGTTTTCCTGGTAGTTTAAGAAAAAACTATACCTCTCATGATTCCAGCCCCGAAATCACTTCTTCATCATTCTGGTCTCCTGGTAATTTATGAATCTCTACCTCTCATAATCCTAGCCTTGGTATACATTTTTGGTATACATTTGTTTGTTCGTGAATCCGTGCTGCTCGGAAAAATTATTCATGATTCTGTTCTCCTAGTAATTTGTGAATCCGGTACCTCTCATAATACCAGCCTCAGAATATGTTTTGTGATTCTGATCTCCTGGTAGGTTGTGAATCTATACCGCTTAGGATTCTAACCCCAAAAATACTTACTGATTCATGACTATGGTCTCCTGATAGTTTTAAAATCTATACCTCTCATGATTCCAGCTCCAGAACTACTTTTTTTGTGAATGCTGATCTCCTGTTAGTTTGTGAGTCTTTATCGCTCAAAATTTCAGTCCTTGAAATACTTCTCATGTTTCTAGTCTCCTGGTAATTTGTGATTCTCTACCTAACATAATACCTGCCTCGGAATTTATTTTGTGATTCTGATCTCCTGGTAGCTTGTGAATCTATCCGCTCAGAATTCAAGCCCCGGAATACTTCTTCTTGATTCTGGTTTCCTGGTGGTTTGCGAAGCTATACCGCTTAGGATGGTAGCCCCGAAAATACCTCTTCATCATTCTGGTCCCCTGGTACTTTGCGAGTGTTTACCGCTCATGATTCCACCCCTGGAAATACTTCTAATGTTTCTGGTCTCCTGGTACTTTGTGAGCGTATACCGCTCGTTCAACCTGACTTTAGATATCTACTTCCACCTCAGCCTTCGTTAAGTCTTGTCATTTATCTGTATAAAAAGTAGCCTATGTGTGTTAATCCAGGCTATGACTAGCTTGCTACTATTATAGTCATCTGTGGCTATGACCTACCTGTGTGCAAAATTTCATTGAAATCCCTTCAGCCGTTTTTGCGTTACCTTCAGCCAAACATACAAACATACAAACAAACAAACATACAAACTTTCGCATTTATAATATTAGTAGGATTAACTTTTTCACAATTTTGGCACCCTGGTAGTTTACCTGTGGTTTCATCCGCGTGCAGGTCTGAAATTTCTCTTCTTCATGATTCTGTTTCCTGGTAGTCATGCCTATACGCCTGGAAATGTATACCGCTCAGGATTCCAGCCCCGAAAATACTTATTCAAGATGTTACCTCTCATGATCTCAGCCTCGGAATACTTATTGTGAATCTGATCTCCTGGTAGTGCGTGAATCTATACCGCTTGGAAATTTTACTTCTTTACGTTTCTGTTCTCCTGGTAATTTGTGAATCTTTCTCTACCTCTTACGTTTCCTGCCCCGGAATGCTTTTTGTGTTTCTGGTCTCCTGGTAGTTTGTGAGTCTTTATCGCTCATGATTTCAGTCCTCGAAATACTTCTCCTCATGTTTCTGGTCTCCTGGTAATTTGTAAGTCTCTACCTCTCCTAATACCAACCTCGGAATATGTTTTGTGATTCTGATCTCCTAGTAGGTTGTGAACTGGTAGTTTGATTTAAAAAATCAATTTAAAAAAAAAAGACTTCTTTTAGCCTCAGAATATATTTTGTGATTCCGATCTCCTGGTAGGTTGTGAATCTATACCGCTCAAGATTCAAGCCCCGAAAACACTTCTTCTTGATTCTGGGCTCCTGGTGGTGTGTGTGAATCTATACAGCTTAGGATTGTAGCCCCGAAAATACGTATTCATGATTCTGGTCTCCTGGTACTTTGTGAGTCTTTACCGGTCATGATTTCAACCCTGGAAATACTTCTCATTTTTCTGGTCTCCTGGTAATTTGTAAATCTCTACCTCTCCTAATACCAGCCTCGAAATATGTTTTGTGATTCTGATGTCCTGGTACTTGGCGACTCTTGTGTTTCTGGTCTCCTCGTAATTTAAAGTACCTCTTCATGATTCTGGTCCCCTGGTACTTTGCGAGACTTTACCGCTCATGATTCCAGCCCCGGAAATACTTTTCATCTTTCTGGTCTCCTGGTACTTTGTGAGCGTAAACCGCTCGTTCAGCCTGACTTTGGATTTCTACTTCCACCTCAGCCTTCGCTAAGTCTTGTCATTTACCGGGATAAAAAGTAGCCTATGTGTTAATCCAGGCTATGACCTACCTGTGAGCAAAATTTCATTCAAATCCCTTCAGCCGTTTTTGCGATACCTTCAGCCAAATATACAAACAAACAAACATACAAACTTTCGCATTTATAATATTAGTAGGATAAATCATTTACAGGCACTTTTGAATTGTCAATAAGTCGGTCAGTCAGAAAGATGAAGCTAATTGTACATTCCAAGGCGTAGATCTCAACTTAGATTCAAATTCGATTTAACTTCGATCTTACGCTCATTGTACGCATGCGCCGCATCTATATTTCATCAATGTTTTGTTATGACGTTGTCATTGAAATTCGATTGAAATTCGATTGAAATTTTTTGATGCCCAGTGAGTTGTTTTTTCATACGCATTTGTACATGTTAGGTATTATTGTTAGTTTGTATATATTTCTTTTAAGTTATATAATACTAACATTCTGAATATTATTAAAATCTCAAAATGCAAAAAAAAATTCAAATTCGATTCAAATTCGATTCAAATTCAATTGAAATTCGATTGAAATTCGATTCAAGTTCGATTCAAATTCGATTCAAGTTCAATTCAATTTCGATTCAACTTCGATTCAAATTCGATTCAAATTCGATTCAAGTTCAATTCAATTTCGATTCAACTTCGATTCAAATTCGATTCAAATTCGATTCAAATTCGATTCAAATTCAATTGAAATTCGATTGAAATTCGATTCAAGTTCAATTCAATTTCGATTCATGTTCGATTCAACTTCGATTCAAATTCGATTCAAGTTCGATTCAAATTCGATTCAAATTCGATTCAAGTTCAATTCAATTTCGATTCATGTTCGATTCAACTTCGATTCAAATTCGATTCAAGTTCGATTCAAATTCGATTCAAATTCGATTCAAGTTCAATTCAATTTCGATTCAACTTCGATTTAAATTCGATTCAAATTCGATTCAAATTCGATTCAATTTCGATTCAATTTCGATTCAACTTCGATTTAAATTCGATTCAAATTCGATTTAAATTCGATTCAAATTCGATTCAAATTCGATTCAAGTTCAATTCAAATTCGATTCAATTTCGATTCAACTTCGATTGAAATTCGATTCAAATTGAAATTCGATTCAAGTTCGATTCAAATTCGATTCAAATTCGATTCAAATTCGATCCAAATTCGATTCAAATTCAATTGAAATTTGATTGAAATTCGATTCAAGTTCGATTCAAATTCGATTCAATTTCAATTCAATTTCGATTCAATTTCGATTCAACTTCGATTCAACTTCGTTTCAAATTCGATTCTATTTCGATTCTATTTCGATACAAATTCGATTGAAATTCGATTCAATTTCGATTCAATTTCGATTCAACTTCGATTGAAATTCGATTCAAATTGAAATTCGATTCAAGTTCGATTCAAATTCGATTCAAATTCGATTCAAATTCGATTCAAATTCGATTCAAATTCGATCCAAATTCGATTCAAATTCAATTGAAATTTGATTGAAATTCGATTCAAGTTCGATTCAAATTCGATTCAATTTCAATTCAATTTCGATTCAATTTCGATTCAACTTCGATTCAACTTCGTTTCAAATTCGATTCTATTTCGATTCTATTTCGATACAAATTCGATTGAAATTCGATTCAATTTCGATTCAATTTCGATTCAACTTCGATTGAAATTCGATTCAAATTGAAATTCGATTCAAGTTCGATTCAAATTCGATTCAAATTCGATTCAAATTCGATTCAAATTCGATCCAAATTCGATTCAAATTCAATTGAAATTTGATTGAAATTCGATTCAAGTTCGATTCAAATTCGATTCAATTTCAATTCAATTTCGATTCAATTTCGATTCAACTTCGATTCAACTTCGTTTCAAATTCGATTCTATTTCGATTCTATTTCGATACAAATTCGATTGAAATTCGATTCAATTTCGATTCAATTTCGATTCAACTTCGATTGAAATTCGATTCAAATTGAAATTCGATTCAAATTGAAATTCGATTCAAGTTCGATTCAAATTCGATTCAAATTCGATTCAAATTCGATTCAAATTCGATCCAAATTCGATTCAAATTCAATTGAAATTTGATTGAAATTCGATTCAAATTCGATTCAATTTCAATTCAATTTCGATTCAATTTCGATTCAACTTCGATTCAAATTCGATTCAAATTCGATTTAAATTCGATTCAAATTCGATTCAAATACGATTCATGTTCGATTCAACTTCGATTCAAATTCGATTCAAGTTCGATTCAACTTCGATTCAAATTCGATTCAAGTTCGATTCAAATTCGATTCAAATTCGATTCAAGTTCAATTCAATTTCGATTCAACTTCGATTTAAATTCGATTCAAATTCGATTCAAATTCGATTCAAATTCGATTCAATTTCGATTCAATTTCGATTCAACTTCGATTTAAATTCGATTCAAATTCGATTTAAATTCGATTCTAATTCGATTCAAATTCGATTCAAGTTCGATTCAAATTTGATTCAAATTCGATTCAAATTCGATTCAAATACGATTCAAATTCGATTCAAATTCGAATCAAATTCGATTGAAATTCGATTGAAATTCGATTCAAATTCGATTCAAATTCGATTCAGATTCGATTCAAGTTCAATTCAATTTCGATTCAACTTCGATTTAAATTCGATTGAAATTCGATTCAAGTTCAATTCAATTTCGATTCATGTTCGATTCAACTTCGTTTCAAATTCGTTTCAAATTCGATTCTATTTCGATACAAATTCGATTGAAATTCGATTCAATTTCGATTCAATTTCGATTCAACTTCGATTGAAATTCGATTCAATTTCGATTCAATTTCGATTCAACTTCGATTCAAATTCGATTCAAATTCGATTCAAATTCAATTGAAATTCGATTGAAATTCGATTCAAGTTCGATTCAAATTCGATTCAATTTCAATTCAATTTCGATTCAATTTCGATTCAACTTCGATTCAAATTCGATTCAATTTCGATTCAAATTCGATTCAATTTCAATTCAATTTCGATTCAATTTCGATTCAACTTCGATTCAAATTCGATTCAATTTCGATTCAACTTCGATTCAAATTCGATTTAAATTCGATTCAAGTTCGATTCAAATTCGATTCAATTTCAATTCAATTTCGATTCAATTTCGATTCAACTTCGATTCAAATTCGATTCAATTTCGATTCAACTTCGATTCAAATTCGATTTAAATTCGATTCAAATTCGATTCAAATACGATTCAAATTCAGTTCAATTCAAATTCAATTCAAGTTCAATTCAAATTCAATTCAAGTTCAATTCAAATCATTTATTTCAAATAAATCATTTACAGGCACTTTTGAATTGTCAATAAGTCGGTCAGTCAGAAAGATGAAGCTAATTGTACATTCCAAGGCGTAGATCTCTATGGAGAAGTACGTGCAAGAAACTCCATGGACACTTAAAGAGTAGAAACCATGTTATGTATAAAAATCCTGGTTACATATGTCTTATTGTTTCTAATATTTGAGAACAATGTTAACTAAACAATTCATAAAGAAAAACAATAAAAAAGATTTAAATAAGCCAGTGGCAGTTGAGAGATGACCAGTCTCAACTGACGGCGCCCGAACACGAACATGACGCATGGGTCAGCACCACTCAGCTAATGTGTGCGTACACACTCGCTCAGTGTGTCAGAGTACCTATCTTGTTATTCTTACAGTGTTAAATATAATAGTTTACCGAGACTGTTTCATTTATTGGGTCCCGAACATATCCTAAATTAGTGCTTGGCTTCTTGGCCGTGGCTCCGTTCGCGTAGACATTTATATTAAATTAACTTTTTCATGATTTTAATTTTTTTTTGTTTTTTTTTTTTTAATCTTACATTCGATTACGTTTCGTTACTTACGATCTTTAGAGTAAATAAAATGACAACTTTCTTAAATTTAATTTTATTATATTTGCATAATAATTGAGTTCATGGCGGTAGCAGATATTTAAAAATGAATTAAAGGTAAAAACTCACAATATTTACACTAAAAACCATTAAATTCCACTGTCGCTTTGTTTAAAATAAAACGAAACGACCTAGGAATGAAATTCATACAGTATCTGTGCCATAATGTCAATTTTATTAATTAACCTTCCCTAGCATTGACATATAAATTATATGGACTGGACATGTTTGACTATAGAAAAAACAGTTATACAAATATGTGGCATATCGACGCCAAAATCATAAAAATACTGCTATCTCTTTTTAACTTTCTTAATTTTGCATAAGTGAAAAAGGCTAGTAGTATTTTTGACAGTTGCTATAATGGCAACCCTTCATTCCTGTCGTCATCGAAATACCTATTTGCGGCCAGTTCGCCATTTTATCCTCTCGGTGTTCGGTACCAAAGTTGGGTACGTCAACTGTCAAATGCTCGTAAACAAAGGATATATTTTGTGAATTTTGGAGTAATTTTGCTATGTTATTGCGTTTGAACTCGGTTGTATAGTGGAAGTCGTCAATAGCAAGATGCCCAATTGCAATATAATCGGATTTGGCATCAAAAGAAGCGGAAATCACCCGAACATAACTTTGCACCAGTACGTATACTTAATTTTAGCTGAAATATCTTTAGATTTAGTTATTAAACAAAAGATTCTGTATTCGTTAAAGAGTTTATGTAAAAAGCATTCATAATTTCCCGTTTGCCTTTCTTTTTAACAGTTGTATTTCATGAAATCATTTTCTTGTTTTTGTAGGGATAAAGTAGTGCATGCATGACATTTTTGTTTATCGATAATGCTATATTATTATAGTTCTTTATTGGTTTTACGTTTTACTTTCAAGGCTGAGAGTGATGCAAAGAATGTGTTTGAGTGTAGTCTTAAGATTTATTGCCAAAATAAGACAAACTTGTTTATTTGGTTGCACTAAGTACCAAAATACTCCTTTTAAAGGAGTTTTTTAATGTCACCAGTAGTCTGCTTTTTGTGTCAATGGACTTTTAAATTATATTATGAGGACTTTTAAGTATATTAGCAGTGTTATTCTGTAAAAATCTCCCTGTGAAAACTTGGGTGAGGTAACATTAAGTGAGCTTATGTACGATTATTTAGCTCATTATCCACTCGAGAGCTACTGAACTAGTGAGCTATTGAGCGAGTGAGTGAGAACTCAACGACCGAACGAGAACTCTTCTCAACCTACAAATTAAATGAGGCCAAATAATAAGTAACAATCCTAATAATAAAATTGAGAAACATCAAACATATTAATAATTTTATTGCTTGTTTACAGCCTGCAATTCCATCAAATATGTCTGGCATTTTAATTGAAAGTGATCAAAATCAAGACGAACTCTCAACATCTGGATATGGTGCTCTGAATATGGTATTTAGTCACCAGCACGTCCGCTGCGCCAGGTTTAGCCGCCAAAGTCTCCGCTGCACCATATTTGGCTGTTAGCACCTCCACTGCACTACGTTTAGCCGCTAGCACCTCTGCTGCGCCAGATTTATCGGTATGACTAGCTTCAGTTTCTCTTGTAATCATTATTTGCGAATTTGATCTCAATGATAACATGTCATCGACTGAATTAAGACTGTGTGGGAGATATCTCTCGCTTGTCTTCAATATCTATTAAAGCTTACTTTTATTTTATTTGATTTCAGGTACACATTTAAAATGATTAAGAAATTAAAGGACAAATGTCAAAAACAGTCCAAGAAGAAAAGTCCAAAAAGAGACTAATGAGAAAGTTAGAAAACAAACGAAAAAAAAAATCTCTTCAGTAATAATTTCTTTCCCTTTTAAATCTTTGATAGATTTATTTGATAGATTTAAATCTTTGATAGATTTAAAAGGAAAAGAAATTTATTAAATTCAAAACTCCAAGCTGTGTTCATTAATTAAAGTGTAATAGAGGTATACATGAATTTGAGATACAAATATTGTGGGAAGAACTACTACTACTCTACTGAAAGAATATCACACAGAAATTACCTGAACAAAATTGTATTTTTCAGAAATGAATGAGATTGATTTGTTTCATATAAAGACTTTATTATAATTATTGTTGACTTTTAATTAAAACCCAAAAATTATCTACATGTTAGGAAACATATGCATTGGAGATGTCCGTGCCGGGAGCCCACTGCGGATTCGAAGGTCTAAGAAGGTCAAGGCTCTAGAATAACACTAACACTGTTACTTTTACATTTCATTTTAATTGACACAAAATATTCGATGTACCTACTTACTGCATTTCGTTTCTTGTAATAGCTAGAAGCATAAATTCCAAGACACTAAAAAAAAACTGACTTCAAATAAAAAAAAAATATTATTTAAAAAAACCTGGCTGAACAACAAGTTGGTGGGAGTTATTTTAGTTCAATTATTGATTTCATGCAACCAACTACATCAGACTGCTTGAAAAGTGACTTGTTTGAAACTTTTCATTTGATTTTTTAAGTCGGGTTTTTGGAAATGTTTTTTATTTTTGTTCTATACTGTTTTGTTAAGACGACTAATTATTGTTTCAGCGCGAACATTAGTTACTGTTGTCATAATGTAGCATTTCCTTTGCTTTTATGATAGCCTCTCTATTACGTAATAACATATTACCTCAATGCCACTGGTAAAAATAGCCGTTGATATTGTACCGTAACAATATGTAAACATTCTCACAATCTAGTTATGTTCCAAACCTAACGCTGTGGTAGCGCCTTAATGTCTAGACGTTGATCTAGCACTTTTGCTATCAGTCGTACGTGACGGTATGCGCGGGGCCACCTGGAAGCGTGCGACCACCAGCTTCTAGATAAGTTTAGAATGGTAAGGCAATAGAAATTAAGATAGGCTAAGTAGTCTTACATGAACTTCTGTAAGCTCGGGACGTAATCGTTTAAATAAAATCTTATATCGATTGCAACTCATAAACTCAGTTTCATTTCGCATTCGCTCCCAAAATCTAACTGGCGCAGCCGGTAGGATTGCCGCAGATTGTTTCCGCCGCGAAAAGTCAAGTGTGAAAAACTGTGAAAAGCATTAAAAAACGTGGACTGTGCTTCGCGAGTGGTTACTGACTATATATAGTGTCGTCGTGCTTAAAATCAGTGAGGCGTTCTATATTGGGCAATCTTCGAACCAAATAAATAAGTTTAGATAACCCGTATAAAATAAATTACGTGGGTGAGCAGAGATGGCGATAATATATCAGACGGTTGGCATGTGAGTAACCTTCTACATCCTTCCTACCTTATTCCCTATACTATTTTTGTGATAGAAGTAATTAGTAATTTAATTAAGTAATCTATTGACTTAGTTTTTAAAGAGTAACATTAATGTTTCTACGTGTATCTTTTTATTCTATTGTGTAATTTTTCATATAAATTGTGGTTTATCTTTTGTTTTTACAATTTTATTGCATCGTAAGTTTTGATTTTATTTAAAATGGATCAAGGTCAAATTCCTTTAACCGCGACGGCCGGGGCAGCCGCTTCAGTTCATTCTGAAACGCAGTTTTCGACGCAATCACCAGACTGCTTGATACCTCACGATGTTATAAGATTAATTCCCGAATTTAATGGTGAAACTAACATACTTAGTTTATTTTTACGGAAGTGCGAATACGTTATCAGAAAATATCAAGGGACCCCAGAGCGAAATGAATTTTTGATGCAGAATATTACGAGTAAATTAAAGGGTAAAGCAGCGGCTCTATTAAGTGAAAGAGGTGACCTTGAAACTTATTCTGAATTAAAATCTTTATTGATCCAACATTTTGGTGATCCCAGAAGTGAGGAATGCGTGGCAATTGAACTCGAAACCCTAAAAATTAAATCAAATGAGTCATATTTAGAATTTTGCAGCCGTATACAAGACATTCGTGCTATATTAATATCTAAAGTTAATCAGAACAGCTCCGCTGCGTTAAGAGAATCTAAGCAAGTGATTTATAATAATACTTCACTTAACGTCTTTATGTACAATTTACCAGAACATATGGTACGGATTGTTCGAATTAAAAATCCTAGTACTCTGGAAGAAGCCTTAAAAATTGTCCTCGAAGAAGTTAACTTTCAGGAACAATATAATTTACGCAGCAAAATGCTGCAACATCGGCCGCAAGGTCATCAGATATTATCATCACGCGACAAAGGGATTATTTTTAATTCAAATGATCTGAAACCTACAATTACAGCACCTCAATTGCAACATAATGGTTACAGGCCTAGTGCAAATCAAACTCAATTTAAATTCGGTATACCTAATCAAGTTTTTGCGCGTCCGATTATGCCTAATCAGCAGATAGGTTTCCGACCGCAATTGCCGCAATTTGGAAATAAACCACCAGTTAACCTTTATAATAAACAACCTCAATTATTCGGTTATAGACCCCAAATAGGACAATTTGGCTATAGACCCCCTCAACCTTCGGGCTACCTTCATCCCAACAATGTATCGAACGACCGTGATGTGACAATGAGAACTGCTCCAGCACCTGCTAAGCAGCCACAAGGTTTTCCTCTAAATGAGCTTTATATTGGTGATGAACAGTACTATTACGACCCAACTTACAATGATTACGGCACATGTTTCATGATACCCTGTAATTATGACTATACAAATATGTACATTAATGACGCTTGCGTGGATCAGAACACAAATGCTGAAATTCCGAAAACTGCTGAAAAGGTTGATGATTCGCATTCAACTGAAAATAAAGGTAGTTCGAAAGACGTCCCAAATTTTCAAATAAATTTGATTCATGTCCGCCCGAAATGATAGAACTTAATTTTGACGCTAATCTTAAACATCCTTATATATACATTCCTGATATAGACGGTAAATTTATGTTAGATACAGGAAGCACTAGATCTTTCATAAGCCCTAGAAAAGTTGATGAATATTTCCCTCAATTAAAATTCTATGAACCATTCACAGTTACAAGTACACATGCTACTAGCGAACATAGTGAAGTAGCTAACATTCCCCTTTTTTCAATTTTTAATGTAAACGGTTATCATAAGTTTTATATTTATGATGTGGACAATAGATATGACGGGTTGATTGGAATGGACCTTATGTCTCAACTTAGTGCTAATATATGTTTCAAGGACAGGACTCTAAAGATAAACGACGTCAATATTCCTATAAATTATAATACTGACCTTGAACTTAAACTTGACCCGCGCACCGAACATCGAGTGAGGCTGCCCGTAAATCAGAAAGACGGCTTTGCCATATTAGATTACACACAGTTTCATGAAAGTGTTCGAATGCCAGCTGCAATTGTCAAGTGTGAAAATTATTTAGCTTCAACTGTAATTCAGAACGCAACTGAATTTGAAATAAAGTTAACTATAACTTCTCCTTTCAAGGTTATCCACTTCTCTGAAGAATGTATAGTAAATAACACAACTGGTTTAACTGACGTTGACATTGACTCGTTACGTACAGAGAACTTACAGAAATTGAGACTTGACCATCTTAACGAAGAAGAAAGTGACCTGATTAATAAATTATGCCACGAGTACAGGGACATATTTTACTGCGAAGATTTGCCCTTGACTTTTACAAATCAAGTTAAACATCACATACGGACTACTAATGAAGATCCGATTTATATTAAACCTTACAGGCAAGCGCCAGCACAGGCTGAAGAAATCAAACGCCAGGTCGAAAAACTTCTCAGGGATAATGTGATCCGAGAATCACATTCACCCTGGAGTGCACCTGTTCATTTGGTACCAAAAAAGGCAGATGCTTCCGGTCAGGTGAAATATAGAATGGTTATAGACTATCGCCGACTGAATGACATAACGATTGATGATAGGTACCCACTTCCCAATATATGCGACTTATTTGACAAACTTGGCAAAAGCAATTACTTCACCACATTAGATTTAGCGTCCGGTTAACATCAAATTGAAATTTCTGACAGTGAAAAAACAGCTTTTTCTACGCAAAATGGACATTACGAATTCCTCCGTATGCCATTTGGCCTCAAAACGGCTCCGGCAACTTTTCAAAGGACACTCGACAATGTTTTAAGAGGTCTACAGGGTATACATTGCCTGGTTTATTTGGACGATATTCTTATATATTCGAATGGCATAGTAGAGCATATTCAAAAATTACGTTCTGTCTTCGATAGACTGCGTCAAACTAACCTTAAGGTTCAGTTAGACAAATCTGAATTTTTACGCAGGGAAGTGCAGTACTTGGGACACACGTTGACAAAAAACGGACTACGACCGAACAACGACAAAATACAAGCAGTTCTTAAATACCCCTTACCACGAACACAGACCGAAATCAAGCGATTCTTAGGTTTTGTGGGTTATTACAGACGGTTTATTAAAGATTTCTCCAAAATTACACAACCACTGACAGCTTGTTTAAAAAAGGGTAAGAGAGTAGTAATAGATCAAAAGTTTACGGAGGCCTTTGAAAAATGTAAGGAGCTCCTGATTAACGCACCAATATTGCAATATCCGGACATGAATAAACCGTTTGTATTAACGACCGACGCCTCTGAAGTCGCAATTGGCGCGGTTTTGTCACAAGGCCCTATAGGTAGTGACAAACCGATCGCATATGCCAGCCGGACCTTGACAGATACAGAAAAAAGGTACAGTACGATTGAACGCGAGTTATTGTCAATTGTGTGGGCCGTAAAACACTTCAGACCCTATTTGTACGGACATAAATTCGACATTTATACCGATCATAGACCACTAGTCTGGTTGTATCAACTTAAAGAACCCAATAGCAAACTGACTCGTTGGCGATTGCGGTTACAAGAATACGATTTTAATGTCATATATAAAAATGGTAAACAAAACGTCACCGCAGACGCGCTATCTCGAATTCAACTTAATGCACTAGGTGAAGCCAACGATCCCGATGACATTTCAATGATTGTTAATATAGACGAAAAAGAAAGGAGAATTCAAAATTATTTAGAAGACGTGACCAGACTAAATTCTGACGACTCCAGAACAATTTCTATTTCCGACTCTGAAAGAACCGCGACAGCTAGCCCAATTACTATTAATCTAGACACTGATACTGACTCGGAACAATCACCCAATAATTATCCTGTACCATCTGAATCTTCTACCATACAAACAGTTCATTCAGCCAAAGATCTCGAATGCCATGGAATACCGATACTAAATGAAGCAATAGATACCAAGCCTAACCAAATACTAGTTTTTGGCTGGTTCCGTAATGAGCTCCAAGTAAAAAACTTGTCGAGGGACAAACAAAAAGTGTTAGAAGTATTTTTGCCTCTTCACAGTCACGAACACATTAAACAGTTTTTGAAAGACTACATAAAACCAAAAATGAAGTATTTTATTTATTTTGAGTATCCGGAACATAGAAAAGATTTTAGTAATATTATAGTTACCCTATTTAAGAAAGATATGGTTAATTTCTATGAATGTACCGAGCGCGTTATTTACGTCGAAGATGAGCAGGAACAAAAAGCTATTGTGATTAAGTTACACGAAGGCAAGACCTGTCATCGCGGTATTACAGAAACAGTTAAAAGAATCCGTCGTAATTATCATTGGCCAAATTTATCCGAAACCGTTTCCGCCATTATTAATTCATGCGATCTCTGTAAAACCTCTAAGTATGATAGAAAACCAATTAAACCTGTATTGCAGCTCACACAAACCCAGAACACACCCTTTCAGGAAATATTTATCGATCTGTTTAGTATAGAATCAAAATACTATTTAACATTAATCGATGCTTTTAGCAAATTAGGGCAAGCCATAGAAATTGCATCTCGCTCTACACCTGAAGTGGTTAGAGCATTAATGAAATACTTCTCTTTTTACGGCATACCACAGAAAATAAGTTCCGATCCGGGAACAGAATTTAATAATGAATTATTAAAAGAACTGACGGACTTGCACAAAATTAAACTACACATAGGTACACCCAATAATCCAAATTCTATGGGATTGATAGAGCGTTTTCACTCTACAATAATAGAAATATACCGATTAGCAAAATATGAAAAGAAATTTACTGACGCGGCATCAGTCATGACCTATGCTGTTATGGCTTACAATAACACTATCCATAGTACCACTGATTTAACGCCGTTCGAAGCTGCGTTTGGTCATACTGAATTAAACTCCACCTTTAACTCCGAATTTGATAAAGCATACAATCAGCAACTAATTAGGGATCATAAGAAAAGAACACAGGCAATTTATAAATATATATCCGAAAAAGTAAATAATCACAAGACAAAAATTATAGCCAAGCGGGGAGGCGAATCAGGACCAGCCTTAGAAATAGGACAACCGGTCTTCGCTAAAGCCGTAAATAAAAGACAAGCTAAAGATAAACCTAGGTTTCAAAAAGCCATGGTTACAGGTCAGATAGAACGTAACATTGTACCGATTAAAGCTAAAAATAGAGATACTAAAGTTCCCGTTAAAAACATAAAACGTCCTCCGCAGGCGGTGTTTGATCCTGGTGGTATGGACAACGACCACTTGGACTCGCCCAAGCCAGGCCCTTCAAGCAGTAAAGATTAACCAAAACCCTGGTATTCTCCCGGTGAAGTTGGGTACAGCGTTTATACAATATGATAAATGGTCCATTATTAAAATAATCAACCTTCAAGGCATAAGTACTGATCTTTCTTTTAACATCTATTCAAAAATACTCAGAATTTAACCAAATGTTCATTGAATTAATTGAAAGCCTTGTAGCTAATCTCACTACAAAAGATAATCACTCAATTTATATGACCTATATATTTAGACTACTTAATCAGTTTATTGTAAACTTTAGGACACTCTATTTAAAACTTAGTGAACTTGAAACGGCCATTGGATTCAGCAAATCATCTGTTTTACATAAGGCCGTAGTTAATCCCAATGAAATGTTGAATGTGTTATAATATATAAGCAAATATGATAATTTGATGTACCCTGTAAATGAACAAAATTTAATTAATATAGAAGAATCATTGTCTGTAAAAGCTTATCTTAAAAATGAAGAAATAACATTTGTTATCGAAGTTCCACTAATTTATAATGCTACTTATAGT
Source organism: Polia nebulosa (assembly GCA_951329385.1). Classification (NCBI taxonomy): domain Eukaryota; kingdom Metazoa; phylum Arthropoda; class Insecta; order Lepidoptera; family Noctuidae; genus Polia; species Polia nebulosa. Next base: position 28,557,695 of record OX589588.1, read on the forward strand.
TACTACAAACTGTATTCCCTTCCTATGTCTGACGATTCCTTAAACCTTACTTTTGTTGTTATCCCTGAATTTCCTTATCTACTAGTAGAAGGGTCAAAGTATCACCCAATTGAACAACCATGCCGAGAGATAACAGCTAAAGAATACCTCTGCTCTGAAGACAAACTAGTCCAGTATATGGAAGAAACATGTATCGAACAGCTAATGGAATACCACCATAATCCGTCACGCTGTTTCCCACGTAAGATACAATCTGAGTTCCTAAAACTTCAAAGAATTAGTCCCAATAGTTGGATAGTGTATTCAAAACACAACCAAGTCATCTCGCAGACTTGTCACAATGATGAAACGAAGGAACGCATACGAGGAGCATACCTAATAACTATAGAAGATCAATGTGATGTCTTTATAGATAACATCCACATTCATGGACGACGCCCTTACTCACTACAAGCGGATTATATGCCTGTTCCCCTATTAAAACTTACCTGACTTACGAGAACTAACTCTTGACGCAGCAAAGATCGAACCTCTAAACCTAAAGGGGGTTAATTTGGATGACATACGCCAATTAAATTATATCATGAAGAATAGTGAAATCAAAAGTGATAGTGTTAGTGCCGCTCTTTATGTATTGTACGCGGTCGTCATTTTATTGTCAGTAGTTATAATTATCTATAAGTATTTAGATGTTATAAAAAAAATGTGTAAAAAGCAGGATCATCGTCCGAGAGGTATAGAAGACGATCCCGCTCAACCGGAGGAAGGTAGAGTTAATCAAAGACCTATACTATTAGTGTAATTGACTCTATTATTTTCGGGTTACGATTATTATGATCATTTTAATATTTTACAGTTTTTACAGTTTTATAATTATGCCAAGTTCTCGGAAAATCCCTGTTTTTCCGATAACTTCGGTCCAAGAGGGGAGGAGTTATGTTCCAAAACTAACGCTGTGGTAGCGCCTTAATGTCTAGACGTTGATCTAGCACTTTTGCTATCAGTCGTACGTGACGGTATGCGCGGGGCCACCTGGAAGCGTGCGACCACCAGCTTCTAGATAAGTTTAGAATGGTAAGGCAATAGAAATTAAGATAGGCTAAGTAGTCTTACATGAACTTCTGTAAGCTCGGGACGTAATCGTTTAAATAAAATCTTATATCGATTGCAACTCAAAAACTCAGTTTCATTTCGCATTCGCTCCCAAAATCTAACTATCTTTTATCGATGTTTTTAATAAAGAGATATCGATATGGGCTACCCTATTATCCGCCATTTTATCCTCTCAGTGGAGTGTAGGTATGGCACGTTTTTCTTGTAGGTATGCCCAGTCCATATAATTTATATGTCAATGTTCCATATAGACAAAGAACAATGGCAGCTTCCCATACAATGTTTTAGCTGAGATGAAATTCTTATGTCTTTAAATGAAAAATATCTTGTTTAACTCGGCGTTATCTTCTGAATTAGTTTGTGCTAGAATTTTTATGCGAGAAGGCCGAGAATAAAAGATATTCAATCATGAACTTTTGTAGGTTATGTCTTTAAGTGACCTTTAATAATGGTATTATTATGTGTCTAATAGGTATTATTATTCAATTTCGAGGAAGTAAAAGGATTTTAGCGCATTAGTATTTCCCTTACCTAGTTTTTTCAGTATAATGTCTTGTAAAAATATTGTAAACTAGGCGTTAGGCGTGAAAACGTAACAAGGAAACTCACTTTCGCGTATAATATTAGCTAGAAAGTTAGGATTAGGATGTTAGGTAAACCCAGTGGTTTTCTCCTTTGCTAGGCCTTACCTTAGGTATTTATAACAGGTCTTTTGGCTGCCAGTCACTGTCGGCATTATTTCAGGTATTGATACAATAGGATTATACCGGGGAATCTTTAAGTCAAGAGTGAATAGGTTACTTCTAGGCAAGCGTGCTCCATCTTCGACCACATCATCGCTTACCATCAGGTGAGATAGTGGTTAAACGCATGCCTATCAACAATAAAAAAAATCTATTCCAGGATTTTATAAATACTTGCTAAGTTTTAGCGTGGAATATGTAAGTTGATAAAAACCAATGAAACAAGTTTTTTTTTATTATATCAATATTTATTCGTCCTCATAATATCTTATAAGAATTTAAAAATTCTGCAGGTGCGGAGATATTTTCCTGATGTTTGGCCCATCCTAAATACCAGACTAGCATCATTACATGAGCGCAACATCCTACTGTGCGCCGACAATAAAATTGCAGCAGTACTCACTGATTCCTGTACGGCCAGGAATATTATTGTATAGTAAAATATATACATAATATTGCTTCCTGGTTATGTGACGTGACTTTATTTTGCCTTTTATTAGTGTTGTCTCGCCAGTGCCTCTAAAATTATATTCAGAAGAATCGATGCATTCACTGGAAACCTCAATTCTGTACCCGACGTGGAAACGTACATGCTCGCCATAATATGAGCGCGCTTGTCTTATGTGGTACGTTCCCAGGACGAACAGTATTAAATCTCTATATTCAAGGGTTGGGAAATATAAAACATTATTGCGATCAGCAGTGATAGGTACTTTGAAATTGTGATGTACGTCTATTAATATGTGTGCGTACGTGCAGCGGAATGTTGTTGAATTTAAAGATTTTAATTATGCAGATATTTAGTGTATGACGTCGTATAATTGTGTATGGTAAAAACAAATTTGTGCACGCAACCATTGTGGAGAAATTCACCAAAAACTGATTCCGCTGGGCGAACGTTGTCCTGGCGGAACTTTTTTTAATCCATAGACTTTAGAAGAAAAGAGATGTGTCCAAAAATTAGTGTGTATTTGTGTGTAATTGTGTATGTATGAATAAAACTAGTGCATGCATAAACTTCGGAGAAATTCAAGTTTCCGCTACGCGAACGTTTGGCCATTAGCTAGTTTTCATATAAAGCGCTTACATAGAGAACTGTAGATTTTTACATACGTTGTTTTAAATTTGTTTATATTTGTTTAAAAAACAGATTTAGAAAAAATCGTAGGGCTTAAAAGATAAAAATATAAACGTAAAATACGCTTATTAGGTCTTAGTTCTTAAAGTATGCACTTTGGGGTCTAGATTTTCACGTTTATACAAACCTTGTAAGTGTCTGCAACATGTTGCCAAGTATCAATGATGTTCCGTTAGTAACTAAAGAGTTATAGGACAAATTTACCATGAACAGATCACTGTTTACAAAGCAGTCAAATATCACGACGTTCTGAAGGAATTGCATGGTAATATGTATGTCAATAATTAGTGTATTCATTCAACTATTCTTATGCAAAATTTCATGTCATTAAATTCAGTAATTAAAGAAAAACAATTATAATACTGACGAAGCATCGAAAACCTACATAACCCGACCAAGTTCGGATGGCTACCAAAAAGCGGCCGTGCCATATATCTAAGAAACGTTCTTAACCTTCCAATATAGTATTTATTAATATGGTACAGTTGCGTACACAAGCGTTAGGAAAAAGTAAAACAATTGCATTTCTTGAATGAAAAATATTTTTTTAATAATAACCATAAGACATTATTATATCGACGCCATGCGTCAAGTTAATGTGACCGAGTTGTACTAACACACACAAAATTTCAATTCAAAAATCGATTAGGTACACAAATTAAACTCTATATCAATAGACCTAAGGTCTAATTTACAACAAAATTGCAACTAAATGAGCAAGTTCCTGTTACTCGGTTTATCCTTACCCAGGAAGGTGGTGATCTTGTTCTGGAAGTTGTTCCAGGTTGCCGAGGAGTTGACGATCTGTGAGAGGCCCACATACGTATATCATTACATGTAGGTAATAAACATAAGGTGATTATTTAATAACAATATTTCTTTTCAACATTTCGTTATAATCTGGTCGGTCGTTTAGTAGTTTAGATCTATTCAGTAGTTTGTCTTTAACCAGGAAAAACATCTACTTTGTTACGATTATATTATAATATATGTCTAGTATAATTTATTATTATAAATTTAAGTAAATAGATATAGAATTAGATCAATCAGTAGATATTAACTTGGGTTTATGGTGTCTGTCCAATGTTAACATAACACAATTATTATAATCTGCCTAATAAACTACCTACGTAAATGTATAAGTCTATAGCTATTAATTTATTATAAAATCTTACCTTATATCTGTTATCAGCTTCTCACTATCATTCACTCAATATTCCTACTACATAATTATGTTATGCTTCACTGTTACACTATAACATTAATAACACACTTTGTCAATATTATTATTACAGAGAATTGGCGATGCATAGCAAAACAACAGCGCATACGCACATTGTCCTTGACTGCACATTTATTTGTTTGTGACTGGGGATGAAACAAAATTAGGTTCAAGTTCAACAGCAAACGAATACGCGCGAAAACATATTGCCCTCTCTTTTCTTCAAGGATGACAGTACCGTTTCAAGCGGGAAGCCGCCTATCGCTCGTTGCGCGCAGCGCGTTGTCTATTTTTTCACACAAGAATATTTTTGATCAATTCATAACTACAATACTTAGACTATTTACGAGTAACTAAAGGATTAAGCGTACCGAACTTCGAACAAAATAATTCTGCATATTTTGGTGGGGTGCGGGGGCGGGGAACACGCTCACATACATAAGAAAAAAAAATCGATTCAAGAAGTAGTTTTTTTTAAGTTATTAGATTGTTTGATCCACTAAAGTTGCAAAGGGGAACGCTCGTGCATGCCTAGTCTATTGGTTAAATAGTGTAATAAGCTACAATATGATAAATATTTACCTAAACAGTAGTACATACTTACATGTGGTAAATATTTAATTTCCCTAAGGGGTCTATAGTTAGAATCCTGATCCGTGAAATCTTCAATAGAAATTAGCTGTATGAATTTTATTTGTCTTAAATAATATATTTAGATTATATCTCAAGTCTCAAGCGCATACTTAAATAAAGTACCTACGTAAATAGTACCTACTTTCTGTCATAGTCAAATACATTTAAAAAAGTAGGTGTACAAAAATAAATGACCTATAAATTATATCGAAACAACAATTGTGTTATCACCTATACCAATTAAATACCGGTATTATACTGTAAATTTTGGGATGTTACCTAAATATATTGCACGGCCGCTTTTTTGTAGCCATCCGAACTTGGTCGGGTTATGTAGGTTTTCGATGCTTCGTCAGTATTATAATTGTTTTTCTTTAATTACTGAATTTAATGACATGAAATTTTGCATAAGAATAGTTGAATGAATACACTAATTATTGACATACATATTACCATGCAATTCCTTCAGAACGTCGTGATATTTGACTGCTTTGTAAACAGTGATCTGTTCATGGTAAATTTGTCCTATAACTCTTTAGTTACTAACGGAACATCATTGATACTTGGCAACATGTTGCAGACACTTACAAGGTTTGTATAAACGTGAAAATCTAGACCCCAAAGTGCATACTTTAAGAACTAAGACCTAATAAGCGTATTTTACGTTTATATTTTTATCTTTTAAGCCCTACGATTTTTTCTAAATCTGTTTTTTAAACAAATATAAACAAATTCAAAACAACGTATGTAAAAATCTACAGTTCTCTATGTAAGCGCTTTATATGAAAACTAGCTAATAGCCAAACGTTCGCGTAGCGGAAACTTGAATTTCTCCGAAGTTTATGCATGCACTAGTTTTATTCATACATACACAATTACACACAAATACACACTAATTTTTGGACACATCTCTTTTCTTCTAAAGTCTATGGATTAAAAAAAGTTCCGCCAGGACAACGTTCGCCCAGCGGAATCAGTTTTTGGTGAATTTCTCCACAATGGTTGCGTGCACAAATTTTTTTTTACCATACACAATTATACGACGTCATACACTAAATATCTGCATAATTAAAATCTTTAAATTCAACAACATTCCGCTGCGCGTACGCACACTATTAATATTTAAGGTTTCAACCATATTTGCCAGATTATTTTCTAAGATCATCCTTTCTCTAATTATATCTAATATTTCACTGGCATATTCATTATTTTGAAATGGAAGGCCGATGAAAGTATTCTTGACTAAAAAGTTTAAAATCTCGTTTAAAGTGGCCATTTACAGCCTCTACCACCCATCGGCAGATAGTGAAACAGCGATTTCTGTTAGCTTGAGCTGTAGTTAATTGGCGTTCGTCTTCTAAAAGTGATTCTGGCATACATGTGCGATAGCCACATCCCTCTAGTAAAGTTATACAGTCCCTAAAACCCCTGTCCAGAATGAACACATCATCTTCTCTGAAATATGATCTTAAAGAAGAACTCTCAGAGGAAAATAGACCGGACATGATATCAGCGTCTGATGTAGTTGCTTTATATAGGCCAAAACAATCAACAATATATCCACCACATGCAACAATCATAAAAGGTTTTAGTAAGTGCCTGTATTTATGAAGGGAATAAGTTGGCTTTTGGAACATGTAGTTTGAACTCTTATTTATATAAATGTACGTGCCATCGCATATTACAATTACATTGTTACCATTACCATAAAGCCCATTATGTATTAACAAATTATGTTGTAATAATTGTGCCCGCCTTAAATGGTTAATGCCTAGATGGTCCGGTACAAAATCCTGAAGGAGGACCTGACTTTGTCTATTAAAGACTCCAAGGTTTGTCGTGGAACTTTAAGTAAATTGGAAATTCTTTCATCCGAATCACCTGTTCTCATTTTTAATAATAACGCTGCTATGCCTTAACATCCTCTTTTTATTTGAGTAAGGCCCCACTTCTTACAATAAATTATTTAAGTTTTCTTTTGTTAGGCCTATCCAATATTTAAAAACACTATCATCTATCTCTTGTACATTTTCAAAATCTAAAGTTGGATGGAATGCCTTCACAAAAGAAAATACATGCTGTAACTGCTGAGCAGTGAATGTTTCCATGCTGTTTTCAGAATGGAATAGTGTCTCCCATGAATTACTCATTAAGTGTTCTCAGCAAATTCGAGCTAGGCTTGGCAAGTAATAGTTATGATTGCTTAGAACAACTGCACGTAAATTATCCGATATACTAAGCAGTGTGGTACTAGTACAATTTGAATAAACACAATGATGGTTAGCATTGGCTGTTCGTCTGTAGTCCGGTAAAACTATTATTTAAACCTCTGCCTGACGATCAAGGCTTGGTTCAGAGGGATTGGATCCAGATGGCTGATCATCCTGTTGAGATTCCTCTGGCACTGGGTGGGAACTACTAAGGAATCTGTTTTCATCAGTGATGTTACCACGACGTGCTTTTCTTTGAGTGCGTAACCAACAAGGATGACATATTATGTGATCAGATACTGTTATCTGAAAATAAAGAAAAGAAAATTAATAAGCCTATCGTTTTAAGTTCCTATGCAGTTGCTGCTATAGAAACTTAAACTTGGAGTTCCCTGGTAAAATGATTTAGGAGACTCAAGATAGTGACCCTGTTAATTATTTTGTTTATAATGACATATTATTAACGGATGCATATAACTTTTAAATACTCGTAGGCTGTAGTGAATGTAATTTAGTTTACTTGTCGTGGTGCTAGTCTGCTCTCTAGAATATTTATCATAGACTGCTGTAGTTCCGAAGGGTTGTCTCTCAGTATTTTGTTAGCTTCTACTGCTACTTACAGCTACTTTGTCTATGTAAAATAGAAGTAAGACATAAAAGACACACATTAGTGTGGCCTTGCTGACTTGATCCAGCTTGTTGGTTATCATTGCTTGACACTTTTTGTTTCAACTCATCTTTGACACTAAATACCGCAAGATCTCTGCATGCTTCGTAAACATAGTCATCTTCAATAATCTGAAACAAATTGAAAATATTGCTATCTGGAATAGATATCAGAGTCTTCTAATAATACAGAAGCAATATTATTGTACATCTTGTATTCATACAAACAGCCAGTTCTGTGTCAACATGTTTCTACAGATTGAACAAAATATATGTGTTGTGTGTGGCTAAGTGTTGTGGTATCTAAAATGTAAACTATAAATACATGTCCATAATTAAGAACAGCTACTTACGATTCGGGGATATACCCAGCTACAGAGTAATGTGGTAACTCTAGTATCAAGTTCCAAGGCATGATATCGGCGCAGTGTATTGACGCATAAGAATTGGTGTCGGTCTACCACGACGAGCTTCTATCTTAGTGGTACCCAGCAAACGAATTCACTAATAAGTGATCCAAACAATGAGGCAAGATCGGTGTCCAGTAGAGAAAAGAAAAATGTCACACAGGGAAAATCTCGAAGCCCTTATACACGCACGGGTCACACAGGGTAATATCAGAGTCCATAAGCAGTCCAGTTCAAGTGAATATTAAAGAAAACGTAAAAGCAATCGAGAGCAAAACATCACAAAGCGCAAAAAAGGCGTCTGTGATAGTAGGGGAGCCCAATAAGGGATTTGGGATTTACTCGAGCGTGACAGATGAAGATGGGGGGATACCTTGCATCCTGTTGAGTACCTCTACCATATTATATAAGCCCTTTAAATAGGATCGTGCGCCTTGGGTAGACCATCAGAAATACTGAAGTGCTTCAGATTGTTGGTAATTGGGTTTATTATACTAGCTAAAAAGTGTACACTTGTAAATCTGACGATTTGAGCGTAACGTAAGGGAGTGGGGGAGGGTATAAAGTCGCAAAAAAAAAAACGATGTATTGACATTCTCGAGCGCGGTTGATTTTATAAAAAATATTATTATTTTAAAAATTCCCGTTTCGAAAAAAAAAAAAAAAAAAAAACAGTGTGACTGACAACAACCAATTGGATGTAGTTATGCTACAACGTTCCAATCCACACGCAGGTCGAACTGAGTAAATCGCGTTTTTGTAATTTTGTGGTACGCTTTTTTTTGGTAGCGAGTACAACTAAGTAGTATGTATCACTTCAACTAAATAAATAAACATTATTTTATTATATACTTGTCATTAAAATTTATTAATATTTCTCATACAAATTATGAAAAAAATGCACTTGGAACGTTTTTGAAAAAAGGCTTTTTGTATGGAAGTAGCTTTTAACTTAATTTGCAAAAACGATCCAATATCTGAAAATTGCTATATTTTGGTAGTTAATATATATTTTTTCTAAAACATAAGTCTAGCAATGAAACAACATTATTAAAAAAATATTTAATAAGAAATATGTAGTTGTATCAAAGCATGGAAAATCATCACAATTTATTCATCAGCCAGATCGAAATCCAGCTCCTTACCAAATCCATCGACATCGTCAATGGCGTCATTAGACGCTTTCAATGTTTTATAAAGACTAAGGCAATCTGCTGGAATAAACTTGTAAATAGATCGTAAATCAGCCAATTTAGCTGGAGCAATGGGTTTCCCGTTAGGCCATAACTGTTTCAGATCAGATCTATGTATAGTCGAAATCTCTCCTCTTGTCGTTTTTTTAATGTTAAGTTCGTTATAATCCTCATCAAGGGACGTTTTCATAATAAAAAACTTTTAAAAAAAAAAACAACCGACTTTCAAAAAAAATACACTAAAAATTAAAAAATAACTTTTATTTCGGAAGTCGGTGTTTGTATTTTACTTCTTCGTTATTTGACACCGACTTCCGAAATAAAAGTTATTTTTTAATTTTTAGTGTATTTTTTTTGAAAGTCGGTTGTTTTTTTTATAAAAAAGTTTTTTATTGCTATGGTAACTTTTTGTGTTGTAATTTGTAGAGTGTGCAGGAACATATCGCGACAGACTTTGATATCGTTAAATTTATAGGTGCGATGAAATTGCTTATGCTTTTTTTTTGTAACAGGGACAGAAGTCATGGTATAGCTCCATTTTTTCGGTTCCTCTAATCTAATTTGTTTTCAATAGTCGTAAGTTACATTCATGTAATTTGAAACATTGTTAATTTTCATATTTTATTTACAAATCAGGAAGATAAGGGTCACACTGCAAGCCGTGTACCTAATGATTATTCATAAAAAAAAAACTTTTTTACAAAAAAAACAACCGACTTCCAAAAAAACAATACACTAAAAATTTAAAAATAACTTTAATTTCGGAAGTCGGTGTTTGTATTTTATTTCTTCGATATTTGACACCGACTTCCGAAATTAAAGTTATTTTTAAATTTTTAGTGTATTGTTTTTTTGGAAGTCGGTTGTTTTTTTTTGTAAAAAAGTTTTTTATTTTTCGCTTTTTAGTTGTCATACCCCAGAACTAAAATCCCCAATAACATGGAACGTGGAATTTAAACATTTGGAGAACACAAAAACGTCATCAAGATATGCGTATTTTTCGTTTTTGTTCAGTTTCTCAAAAAGCGCTAAAGCAATTTCGACATAATTTATATGGGACCATCTCGGGAGTATATTCTTTCGGATAAAAAAAGAATTTTGAAAATCGGTCCACAACTGACGGAGAAATGCGCGGATACATAAAAAAAAAAAAAAAACATACATACAGTCGAACATAGAACCTCCTCCTTTTTCGAAAGTCGGTTAAAAACGTTTCAAATGACAATGGAACGTTTTATTGTTTAGCTTTATTATTTTAGTGATAACGTTCCAGACTCCTTAACGCATAATTTTTTTTCAAGTGGCCACAATATTTCGCTACCTAGTTGTATAACTATTATTTTAGACAAGGCCTTATTATAAAAAATACAAAAGTGATGGATCGTTTAATGATTAGATAACTGTATGTTCCTACCAGTATACACGTTTTAAATCGTTTACTTTTATTATTCTTTTTTATTTACGCGAACACGATACATTTGAATGAAACTACTTTTACGGATTATTTCGTGATTTATTAACATTTTATTCCTGACGTTTCGAACACTTTACAGCGTTCGTGGTCACAGGTAGACTGAGGTTTACTTTTACCATTATGAATTATCGTACACATTATAAAGTAAGTACTTACATGGAATGTTTTGAAGAAATAGATAATAAAAAGAAATAAAATAAAATAATATAACAAGATGAATGGATCATTATTTTTATGTTATTCAGTCCAAAACGAATTAAAACAGTACGATCCAAATGAATTGTAACTTTTTAAGATTTAAAATTGTTATTTTTAAAACGTTCCAAGTTGATTGGATCATTATTTTTATGTTATTCAGTCCAAAACGAAATAAAATAGTACGATCCAAATGGAATGTCACTTTTTAAGATTAAAATTAGTTATTTTTAAAACGTTTCAAGATGATTGGATCCTTATTTTTATTGCATTCATTCCAAAACGAATTAAAACAGTACGATCCAAATGTAATGTCACTTTATAAGATTATAATTCGATCTTTTGGTTCGTTTTATCATTTAGACCGCTTAATTATTTCAATAGTTATTGTCGTAAGAGAGTCAGTGTCTTCAGCACTAGATAGGACGATCCAAAATACCTAGCTTGGGCTCAAAAACTCAATTTTGACCACCTTGTGGATTGGAACGTTGTAGCATAACTACGTCCAATTAACAGTCAATGTCACACTGGCTGTCAAACCAGCCAGCTATATTTTTCAGATTTGGGATACTCGTCTTTTTGCCCATAATTAATTGTATTGTTAATTCATTTTCTCCTTTTATTTAATAATATTTGACGACATGGTTAGCGCAGTGGTTGAGCGATCGGCTGCTGCGCTGCGTGTCGCAGGTTTGATTTTCGCACGGAACAAATTCCGGCTCTGGGTGTCTTGTGTATGTGAGTTTACATGTTTGTGAACGCACCCACGATACAGGAGCAATTCCTAGTGTGGGTAACGTTTTTTTTAAATAAAAATAAAAAATAATATTACACCAAAACTGATAACAAACCGTATTACACAAATACAGTAATGTTGTACATACTGTCACTTGGCAGAATAAATATATAATGGCAACACCAAACTAATAAAAGCCAACGAAAAAAATCAAATAACATTCCATTTAAAATATTATTTTTATCCGGCCTTAACATGTGTGTGTGTGTGTGATACTTTGAAAAAACGTAGAAAATTAATAGAATTTCTTTCGTATATGAGTCACTTTTAGTCGATGAAATTTTACTCAGCTAAGATTTGCCATTGTTCTTTGGATTGGAAATTATAAATGGTAGGAATGATCCAACAACCAAAGGGGGAACTACCATTGATGTAGTTTTTTCAAGAAAGATTGAAAAAATAGAAACATTTCGTATCTTACTTTAATTATCATAACCCCATCGTAAATGTTGTAGATTTGAATATTTCTCCACTCGAAAATCCTAGTTAAAAGATGCGATCAATTGTGAAATGTAAGCAATGCCTCTAAAGCACCGACGAAAACCGTTGTCGAATTGAAAATACGTCAAAGCACCACGACAACCCGGGGTTGTCCAGCCGATTGACGCTTTTAAAACTCTATTATTACTAAAACGCAACGTATTTTATCATGTGGCAAGGTTCAATCACTTGGAACATAATATAATATAGTCTGTAGGTTCCTTAAATTTTCTACCAAAAATATAAATTGAAAACAGATGGCTCCACTTTCCTTTAGCGCCAATCTGTGCGAGGCTTCATAATTTTACAGCTTGTACATGTATTTAAGTAAAACACTTTCGTAAAACATTTTAACGCGCAAACGTCAACTTTTTGAGAAAAAAAATCGTAAAGTAACAGAAAATTCTACTTAATGGGGGCTTTGAACGTTTAACGCAATAATGCTTTCATACCCACTCCATGGTAGCGTTAAACGTTTAACGCAACCTTGTTGGAAGTAGCATTAGAAGTTTCACTTCAAAAATTACTCCAGCTGTCAAGCACAGATAAGTAATATTTATGTAGCTAGCTACTGTCAAGTAAGTGTCAAGTGTCTATGTTACTCATTGACATATGTCACTGAACTGTGTCTCTGTCAGATGTCAGTGTCAAGTCCACTTTGATTCTGGAATGGACGTTTCTTTCGCTGTACGTAAACAAAATATCGTCATAACAAAAACGTAAACTTTAAATGAATAGAGGATAGACTTCAAAATTAAACTGAAAATACAAAACTTTCTAAATTTATGTTGTGACTTTCGTTTGCTTTCATCTCATATCATTTAACTGGAGTATTTTACTTTTATTTGTGCGTCTTTTTACTTTAAAGATTGTAAACAAAGAATCTAATTGACGACAACAATGTGGTCGCATTTACAACGTGGAAGTTCACCCGTAGACTGGTGTGAATCTAACTATTCTATTTCACCAGTAATAGCAGAATTTGTTAACACAGTAAGTATTTTTCGCATTTTCTATTTTTAGTTTTTGAGCAAAGACAAAGGATCTTCTTTCTTGGTGTGTTTATTATTTTGCGCATATATACTCGTTGCTTAGCCTTGAAATATTACTAAGAAGTATAAATTAAAAGCTGTGGTGCTTATTATAAATATAAGTAGTTGTTTAAATCTCTGGCATGTCTTCGATATATTTTATTGTACTCTGTGATGTCTTTGTCATGCATGCTTGACCAAAATGGTTAACGAACCTGGCCCTCTAATTTATTCAACGTACCGAAACGTGTGCAATCTCATACTTATAAGTTATTTATTCTTTTTAGATTAGCAATGTGTTGTTCTTCCTGTTCCCACCTGTACTCATTCATCTTTTCCAAGAGTATTCAAAGTTTTTCAACCCCGCAATCAATGTTCTCTGGGTTCTGCTGATGGTGGTTGGTGTAAGCTCTGCCTATTTCCATGCCACCTTGAGTTTAGTAGGTAAGATCTTATGCTATTTTTTCTATGTATTATTATTATGTTACCCAGTCATAAAAATGCAACAGTAAGTGTACTAAATTCAACTGAATTGCAGTTTTTTATGACTTAGCAAATGGGCATACATTTATATTTTTACAGTAAGATTAAGTCATAAAAAATCTATAACAAAAACATGTAGTCTCAATATGCAATTCAACTATAATATTGCATGGTTTAAAAATTCGAAGACATATGACATCCACCAAACAGCATTGGGCCTGCGTGGTGGATTACGGCCCACACCCTCTCACAGAGAGGACGCCTGTGCCCCAGCAGTGGGAACATTAAAATGATGATGATGATGATGATTGCATGGTTTTGAAGAAAAAGACATGTTGCTACCCTAAGTAAATTGGTTTAAGGGCAGGAGAATGATGATGATTGCATGGTTTTTAAATGTGTCTGTATGTCAAACATCTGGATGGACCTATTTAAATAAAATAACATTGCATAATTTACCATTGCAGATAACAGAGTTCATAACACAAAATATTATAAACTATCAAGTCTATGTGTATAACTCCAGCTTCCTCATGTGATAAAATAATCCTACCTATGCCAATATTTAAGGCATACTAACAACAATCAAAATTCCCAGTATAAATTTAGCTGCCACAAAAACTTCATTAATATGAGTCATTTAGTGTATGTTAGCTGGAGTGATGTCACCCCAGCTTCCTCATTCAATTCAGACAAACCAGTGAGGTTAGGGTTTTGGACTAAAGTCAGAAAAATAAGGCATAATAGCTACTCAAGGAAGACAAGAACTTCAACGATAATACTTAAAAACTGATGAAACTACGATCAAAAATGTGCTGTGTAAGGTGGAAAGACGTCACCCCAGCTGCTCAATCATATCTTCCAAACGCAAGATGATATGACTACGTATTTTAGCTCAAAAATTAGAGCATACTAGCTACCATAGGCACCAAAATTTTCAAATCTCTGGGCCTTGTAGTTTCCACGTAATATACAAAAGAACAGTTTGCGCGCCAAAAATTCAAATTATTGCTTAGGAGTAGGTAAGGAGCGGCGTTGCCGCTCCGTGCGCTACATTATTGCAACCAAGTTTGCACTTAGTAGGCATTCTATTAGAAGTCATTTTAATTTGCGCTCAAAATAATTTAAATGTATATTGAAAATATAGTCTGAGAGCCTGAACTTTAATGGAACTATGAATGTTATATTAAAAAGTAGATTCTTATCAACTTTAGACGACGGCGACGAGAGAAATACTATTGTTGTTTTTTTGGGGCTTGTTCTTTATAGTTGGGGGTGGATGCGCAATGTAGCCCGCGAAATTAAAATTTTGTTACGTTTTTTGCAATTTACTGGTCAGGTTGTATCTTGGTCAAATATGATTCGCGACCAACAAATATGTTTCAACAGAATAAGAATCATTATAAATACATCTCTCTTAGTTAGAATTATTGCTCTATTGAATGACTTTTTCATGAAATCGTGACATGTGCATGTGACATGCCAGACGGTTACATTTCTTACATTTTTCGTAACTTTTGACCCCCTCGCGTAACATGTAAGTAATTTTTTACATTTAGGGCAATTTTCGTAACTTTTGTGAATAACGAGATTTGTAATACTAGATTTTTATTGCTGCCTAAAACTGGCGCGTCTAAAAAAGTATTCAAATCACTCCATAACACACTCAGATATGGCTCTGAATGGAACGCGCCATAACAAAATGAAACGTTTTCTGGAGGCATTAGAACTTGATTTTGGTTGAGCGTAAGCGCGCACTTTCCTACTTCGCAAGTTCGCGCCGGTCGCGGTTTCGTAGCTACCTAGCAACAAAAAGAAAATAAACATGGTTGATCGTGATTGGTTTTGTTTCGTTGATTGTTTGTTATCGTACAACTATGAGAAAGGTGCGTGAGACAATAAAAACTGACCATTTCGAATATTTATTTTTCGAATAGGTACTTCACTTTGATTATTATTATATTTTTTAATTTCAATCTTTTTTCTTAAAAAATACTACTCGACAAAAAATTTTGGTTTTAATTCTATCAAATACAAAAAAATACAAATATGTACAAATATTTGTAATATTTCCCGGTGCGTGTTTCACGTGCCCGAGTCCTGGTTTTGGTGCATTTTTTCAAAAATAATCTTAAAATATTGTTTTTGCCCACTGTGTAAAATTTTTGTTTAGCGTACATTTTTATTAAAGTACATTCCGTCATAAATAAAATTATGTTGTTTCCTTGTTAAAAATATAGGGTCAAATAAATCATCAATCTTTTTTATTTTGTCGTGTTTTTAACCATCACGTCTGCGAAGTTTCGCTAGCTACTGATTAATTATTATAAAATTTGACCCTGTATTCCATTGTATTTTATTGAACTATCTATCTTTAAATATAAAAAAATAAACGAGTGTGCTTTAGACCACACGACTGAAGTAAAACTTCTTTAGCTCCATTTATATGTCTGTATATGTCGAAGCCACAGATGAGACAGAGATGACGACTAATAGAGGAGTATGGAAGAAAAAGACATGTTGCGCCGACCCCAAATAAATTGGGATAAGGGCAGGAGAATGATGATGATGTCGCAGCCATCTGATGGAATTCGCCATTCAATTGGACGCCTAGGCCGTTCATTAAACGCCGGCTATTTAATTAAATGACTGAAGAACAACCAGCCAAGTCGTTGAACGCAACGTTTAACCAGATGGCTGGATGACGTCTAGTCATTTAGTTAAATTGGATATTGATGAATTTATGATACCACTGATCATGATTATGTGTGTACAAAAGGCAATGTTAGGATGCGAAGAGCGAGCGTAGCGAGCTCGCTACATACACAACCTTCGCGGGGCTCAGACTACTCTTTTAAAAAAAATTGAATCAATAATGAATAATATTTTTTGAAGTGAAAACTTCTGCACTTTGGGAATTTTGTGAGATGGGAAAAAACTATTCTAACTCGCGCGTCACCGTCACCGACGTAGTCGTAGCACTCGTAGCGGATTGTTTTTTTTTATTCAAATTCAAAAATTCAAATTGTTTATTTTTCTTTAACAAGTTTACAATATTATTATGAATTTAGATCTTATGGATCTTTCTACGGAAACTATTGAACTCACGCGTCACCGTCACCGACCATCGTAGCACTCGTAGCGGTTTTTTTATGAATTTAGATCTTATGGATCTTTCTACGGGGCTTTTTAAAAGGAGCCCAAATTTTGGTTAATTTTGCGATTGGACATGCCGTTTTCGAGATATTTATGATTTTATATCTTAATAAGGTCTAACCCCCATCTTTCATAATTTTTCATTTAACTTGAAGTTTTGAATCACTTGGCTGAGTCTTGATCAGTCATCTTCAAAGGGCTGACTTTCAACACGCCAACTTGTTAAACGTTGAGTGATCCTAGTTGAATTAACTATCGGCCTAGCCATTGTAATTGAGTTAGCGTTTAATGAACGGCCTAGGCGTCCAATTGAATGGCGAATTCAACCAGATGGCTGCGACATATATATATATGTTTATATATGTATGTGTGCTCGCACCTCTCTCTCTTGCCCGTACAGTAATATACGAAACGTAACTCTCTCTCTTTCTATCTTCATTAACTTATATCTCCCTCTCAACTTCCGTTCGCCTCGCCCAATCACCCTTATCGTAACGCTCTCGTCACGCATTCACCAGCTTACTCCCCAAGTAAAGCGTGCGCCCTCTCAACTTCCGTTCGCTTCGCCCGATCACACTTTTCGTAAGGCTCGCTCTCGTTACGCATTCACCAGCTTACTCCCCAAGTCAAGCGTGCGGTGCGTAAAGAAGTTTTACTTCAAAACTGGCCAAGTGCGTATCGGATTTCGCACATTAAGGGTTCCGTACCAAATATTGGTATTTGTTAGTAAAGTATACGTTTTAATAAACATTATCACCAAATTTCAAGTTCGGTCAATGCGCAGTTAAAAAATTCTTCGTAACAAAATAACAGACGACGGACGGACAGACACAGACGGACACGTGAGTGACAACAATAGGGCTCCGTTTGGAACCTTCAGGGTACGGAACCCTAAAAATGAATCCCTATTTGCTTGGTCACGGCATCACGCGTGAACGATTGGACCGATTTCGCTATTATTCCGATTATTTTTGGTTGTGTTTGTTATTGTCAGGAAAAGGTTCTTATGAAAGAAAAAAATAAGATAGTTGCGCGGAAGATTCAGAAAACTTAACGACTATTTAAACTAAGCGCGTTTGACGGTTCATACCTAAGACAGGACAACGTCTGTCGGGTCAGCTAGTACTATATAATTTATGCTAGTTAATTAAACGACATTTATAAATTCTACTTAAGTAAAGTGCGATTCACGAAAGAATTCCTTTCGCCGTAATGTTGGCACCGTTGCTTTTCATTGAAGGAATGTTTTTTGCAAGCAATTCTTCAATGAAAACAATGGTGCCAACCTTACGGCGAAGGAAATTCTTTCGTGAAACGAGTTTACTATAACTTACCTACTAAAAGATATTTCATCTGAATCTTAAGAATTATTTGTGATTTATACTGATCATGTTTTATCTGATTTCAAAGACTGTAAATTATGCCAAAAATGTGATTATAAATCACATTTTTATAAAAATACACGAAATTGTTACTCTTAGATTGTTTATTTTTTTTTCATTCTATGTTTATGCACACAATATGACTATAAAAAACCTCAATACTTAGGTACATAGTAAGATTGTGTAGTCGGCTCCCAGACTATAATCTGGTTCAAACTAATTCAAACTGATAATGTAGCGCACGGAGCGGCAACGCCGCTCCTTACCTACTCCGAAGCAATAATTTGAATCTTTGGCGCGAAAACTGTTCTTTTTTTATTACGTGGAAACTACAAGGCCTAGAGATTTGAAAATTTTGCTGCCTTTGGCTGCTATTATGCCTTAACTTTTGAGCTATAATACATAATCATGTCTTCTTTCGTTCGGAAGATATGACATGAGCAGCTAGGGTGCCGTCACTCCAGCTTACACATGCTTATCGGGTTAATAACTCACAGAGTATTTTGACCAGAGATTAGAAAATTTTGCTGCTTTTGGCAGCTATTTTGCCTTAATTTTTGAGCTAAAATACGTAGTCATATCATCTTGCGCTTGGAAGATATGATTGAGCAGCTGGAGTGACGTCACTCCAGCTTACACAACACGTTTTTGATCGTAGTTTCAACAGTTTTTAAGTATTATCGTTGAAGTTGTTTTCTTCCTTGTGCAGCTATTATGCCTTATTTTTCTGACTTTAGTCCAAAATCCTAACCTCACTGGTTTGTCTGTACTGAATGAGGAAGCTGGGGTGACGTCACTCCAGCTAACACACACTAAACGACTTATATTAACGAAGTTTTTGTGGCAGCTAAATTAATACTGGGAACTTTGATTGTTGCTATTATGCCTTAAATATTGGCATAGGTAGGATTATTCTATCACATATGAGGAAGCTGGAGTTATACACATATCAAGTCTACTTATTCCTTTTATTCTGACACTAATTAAACGAATATTAGTTTAGACACAGCAGTATTTATATTATAATTTTGCCATACAATAAAAGTGTTTTTTATCTTTCTACAATGTTTATTTGATCTGTAACAATAGAAAGAGGAAAAAGGTATAACAGAAAGGTTTCTAAGAAGTAGGCTGTTTACACCAAGTGTTTACATTTTCAGGGCAGCTTTTGGATGAGTTGGCTATTCTGTGGGTGTGCGTGGCAGCATTCGCAATGTTCTTGCCGAAGAGACATTTCCCAACATTTTTACATGGCAACAGGTGAGTAGAATGTCTAAGTACTGCGTATGTATGTAAATAACATTATGAAACAGAATTTATGGCAAATAAAATTTCTTGTAGGAAATTATGAAACCATGCTACGTTACAATTAGAATTGCCAACCGTACTATAATATATGTATAGTGTTGTACTATATTTCGGGTCTGCGTAATAAACAGGGTGTAACGGAAAGGTGTGGTCACATTTTAGGAACCAGTTCTGCCCAATATGAACAACTTTCTATAAGAAAAAACTGAAAATTTCCAAAAAAAAAATTGGACGTTCCATACAAAGTTATCACCAGCTGATCAATATTTGTATTGGAGGTAAAAAAATTTTTTGAGAATTTCATCAGGGTTTCTTGAAGAAAGTTGTTCATATCGATGGGCAGATGCAGTTCTTAAAATATGACCACACCTTTCCGTTACACCCTGTATACTGTTGAAGAAATATATAGTACGCAACTCAGATCAAGTAAAAAAAGGTAGATAACGCACATAGCATACAAAACTGAAGCCACTTTTTTTAACCGACTTCAAAAAAAGGGAGGTGGTTCTCAATTCGATATGTGTGTTACCTCATAACTTTTTACTACGTGAACCGATTTTAAAGATTTTTTTTTTTATATGAAAGCTGTTGCTTCACACGTGGTCCCATTTTAATTTGATGAAGATCTGATACAGAACTTCGGAGATACATGATGGAACTCTTCAATAAATGATAGCAAACCTTCCAGAATTGCTGCAATCGCATGTCTGTATATTGTTTTCACCACTTCACAACATTACATCACGCTGCTACGCTCTGAAGGGGTATACAGATTTGTACAGTTCTGCACCCTAATTTCACCAACTATGTTCAAATTCCCTATTTTGAGGCTATCAATTCGGGCATAACTTTACTATTAATTTAGTTTTAGAATGGGGTACAACAACTAAAAAGTGAAAAATTAAAAAAAAATTACAAAAAAAAAATACAACCGACTTCCATAGGTAATACTAAAAAATCAGTGTCAAATAACGAAGAAACAAAAAAAATATGTACACCGACTTCCGAAATTAAAGTTATTTTGCAATTTTTAGAAGTCGGTTGTATTTAAAAAAAAAAAGTATTTTTAGCTAACATTTTACATGTTTGTTATGTTTATTACATAGATTTATGAAACAGATTACATTGATAATTCGTTTTTTTTTTAACCGACTTCAAAAAGAAGGAGGTTATCAATTCGGATGTTTGTATTTTTTTTAATGCATTTTCGAACAAACTCCGTCATTTATTGACGGATTTGCAAAATTCTTTTTTTGTTCGAAAAGGGTTTGTTCCGAAATGGTCCCATTTAAATTTTATTTAAGTAGATCTGATGATGAGTTTCGGCGACAGACAACGGAACTCATCAAAAATTGATAGCAAATCAACAATTTAATGGGGAACTACAACTAAAAAGTGAAAAATAAAATTCTATTTTTTAACCGACTTCAAAAATGAGGAGGTTCTCAATTCGTCTGTATGTTTTTTTTTTGTATGTTTGTTACGCGATATCTCCGCCATTTGTGAATAGATTTTGACGATTTGAATGATAGGTCATACTTCAGAGGTTGTCCCATTTAAATTTTATCGAAATTGGTTTAGCACTTTTTGAAAAAATCAACATAAACAAAAAATTTGTATACACAGATGACGTTTTGGTTTTCTCCAAATGTTCAAATTCCATGTTATTGGTGTTATCTATTCGGGCATAACTTTAAGATTTAGTTTTAGAACAACAATTAAAAATAAATAAAAAACTTTTTTCAAAAAATACAACCGACTTCTAAAAATTGCAAAATAACTTTAATTTCGGAAGTCGGTGTCAAATAACGAAGACACAAAACCAGGAACACCGACTCCCTTATTTAGCACTTTTTTGAAAGTCGGTTCTATTTTTTTGTAAAAAAGATTTTTTTTTTTTTGGCGATCTTAAATAATAACAATCTTATTATTCATAAAAAATATATTATAATTATATACTAATTTTTCGAAGCACAAATTACGCAGAAATCAACTTTATGTTCACCACAAATGGTGGTGTTGCACTTTGAGCAGTACCTACGTCTTCGTCATGCGTCTTTTTTAAATGAACAAAGTACCTACGCACTTTTCTTTTTTTTATATTTGGTGCCTCACTTGGTTGAACGTCATTGCTGGAACACATACAATATTGATTGCAGCTGTTCTACCTGTAGTAGGCTCCGACTATAGATATTACTTGGAAACTCAAAATATTTGGATTATAACCTGAACTAACTTCCGATAAAACAGACGGTAGTTGTGATTCCCATTAACCATAATTGTGAACTTTCTCCAGGATTTAGATGGCCACCCTCATGGTCGGACGGTTCGTCTTGAGAATCACTTTCAACGTCTTCAAACTCCACATTGTTTGCATTTTTGCTACTAGATAATTCCTCTAGTTCAATAGTGTCTTTCGCTTCCAGTAATAAACGCACAATATTATCATCTGATACTGATTGATTCCAAGTCATTGCGACAAATCTGCAAACAAACAGTAAAAGTTGCAATAAAAAACTATACACAAAACCTAAACATTCGTCGAAACGACGAGTAGTTTGGTAATAACTCGAAGAATAGTGCACTTACCCGCCGAACATAACTGCCTGCACTGAGGTGACTAGCGAGAACACGATCATCAGCGTGCGCGGCAAAAAGAAACAGCAGATTTTCTATCGTGTGGTCGTCGATTCGACGAAGGTTAGGTGTAAGAAATCTCTTCCAGCTAAGGTTGCCAACCGTAGGTACCTACTCTAAAATAGAGTTTTGTACTCTTAGGTGTACTTTAAAATCTGTAATACTAATAGAGTACCTACGCTGAAATACTGTTTTTAACAAAATGTTTACTATACTAATAAGAGTCATGCATACCCATTGTCATAATAACCCAAGTAAGTAAGAGATCTAAGTAGGTACAAACTTCGATTTAGAATATTTGGAGTCATACAATTCTTATCAAAATGATGAAAAATTCTTAAAAGTGCCGCAAAAGGCACAAAAAATACAAAATTTAAAATAAATGTATTCTTTTTTAGGGTTCCGTACCCGAAGGGTCCAAACGGAGCCCTATTGCTGTCTGTCTGTCCATCTGTCGTCTGTCACAAAATTTAGAACCGAAGATTTTTTTAACTTTCCATTGACCTAGGAACTTGTTGGTGATATAATGTTTACTATTACGTATATTTTACTAAAAAATACCAAAATATTGATTTTCCTCATATGGTACGGAACTCTAAATGTGCGAAGTCCGACACGCACTTGGCCAGTTTTTTAAGTACCAGTCCAGTACTCTTAATCTACCCTCTCTGAAATCAGATAATTAAACTCTATTTTTCTTTTAAAAAAAGTTGGCAACTCTACTTCTAGCATACCCTGCAAAAGGAGAGTTGAGGAGTAGGGTAGGGTAAAAATTTTAGAACGTTAGCTCCATATACTGCACGGCCGCTTTTTTGTAGCCATTCAAACTTGGTCGGTTTATCCATCTATTGAGGTTGTTCTGGCATTTTTATTATATCTCTTTAATTATTAAGTGCAATGAGCTGAAATTTTACATGTGAATAGTTGCATTAACACACTAAATATCTGAATATGTTTTATTATGATTTTCCTTTAAAAAGTCCTTCAATCGGATGTCATAAAATATAGTGGTCCAGTCGTAGTAAAATATGCCATTGCTCATTAATTACTAAGAGCACATAAATGAAACTTGGCAAGACATTGTAGACCCTTAAAAGACACAGATAAATGTGATAAGTTAGGCTCTTGAGTTCCTATTTTAAGTTCTAGGACCTAATAACCTTATTTTACTTTTATGTGTATATCTTTTGAACGGTATGTTTTTTTCAAAATCTGTTTTCTCAAACATTACACACAAATTCAAAGCAACGAGCGAAAAAAATTACAACTCTGCACTAAGCCGTTTTATATGATTTTCATCAAATAGCCAAACGTCAGCGCAGCGGAAACTTGAATATCTTCGTTATTTTATGACACACAAATTTCATTTAAACATACACATTTACCTCTCATTACACACTAATTATTGACAGTATTTTTTTTCTTGTGCGTCCCTAAGAAAAAAAAGTGCCGCTAGGATGACGTAGTTCCAGCGGAAACAGTTTTTGTTGAGTAACTCCCCAATGGTTGGATGCACAGTACTTACCATACACATTTACACGACGTCATACACTAAATATCTGCTTAACTGAAATTAAGAAATTCGACATTTTTCCGCTGCGACTACGCACACCATTATTAAGTATAACTTCGAGCTACACGTTATATTGTTTACATTCTTCACATATCGCATATATTAGTATCGAGCGTAGGTCCAAAGTAGCCTATTTACTTAAATAATCGATTTTATTAGGTCACCAGTTTCGTAGGGCATTTTCTATTTTGTAACTGCCAATCGGGCTGTTGTATACATAATTATAAACCCCTTTTGGCATCAGAACCTATTGTGAACGCGTGGGTATGGAGAGATAAGTCATGCACTCTGATTGCGCTAAAACGTGTTATTATGGTAATCGTTAATGAATAGTAATCCTTTGTTTGTTTTCAGACGTCGCCTGGCTATCTGCACAGTCGTGCTGACGGTGTTGTCCACTGGTTTCCTCGTGATGCACCCGGCCGCTAACGCCTTTGCGTTGATGACTATCGCTCCCCCTACTTTAGGACTTTTGTGGCGAGAGCTGTCCAGGTACTTTTGAAAATTCGGCGTCTTTTGATTATTTTTTACAAAAAATATTGTGTTTTGGCCGCCGCGTCTACTTCCAGCGCAGAATAAAATTTTGATGGCGCCTTTTGAGAAGCGCGGGAGCAGTGTTGCCATAAGTTGATTTTTGCAAAGTTTTGAATTATTATTTTTATACATAATAATGCCTGTCTGGGTCGCGGTTAACCACAAGCAACTGAAGGAACAGGGGTGGGTTTTAGTCAGTAAAAGTCTAACAGCCCTCTCGCTCCACCCAGAGCGGGAGAAGTCATTGGGTGATTTCCCACCCAAAAAAAAAACAGGTTGATACAGAGAAATCCCTGATCGAAAAACCCATTTATCTCAAACTGGAAAGCGAATCAAAGACTCCTCCCCACATGTAGCAGTTGCGCTTACGACGAATAATAAATCCGAGTCATTCCCGGTGACTTACTTTTTGATTATTTTGCATTAGTTACTTTAATCGATGACTGATTTACTTTATTCCAGAGTGAAGTGCTCGCGCGTGTATCGTCTGGGTTTGCGGTGCGTCGCCGTGACATTCCTAGCAATATTCTGCTGGATTATGGACCGCATGTTCTGCGACGCGTGGCTGTCCATCGACTTCCCCTACATGCACGGCGTGTGGCACGTCCTCATTTTTATCGCCAGCTACACGGCTCTCGTACTCTTTGCCTACTTTAACGTCACAGAAGAGTGCCCCGAACAGAAGCCACAGCTTAAGTACTGGCCAATAAATGAATTCGAATTAGGAATCCCTTATATAACTATGAAACATCCGTATAAAACAGACAAAAATCTAGCCATCTAGGCATTTTGATTTCAACGCCTGACCCCACTACATTTTAACAGCAGTTCTTAGAAGGCTGATTAACTTGTCAAGTTTGATTTGACTTTATCAATATGGTGGTTATATGTGCATATCTAGTAGTTGAACAGATTGGCGTAATGGGAACACAGTTATGATATATCGCGTAAAATGTTCATTCTGATATTTCTAACCGTTTTATGACAATATTAGTAAGTTATATTAAAAATCAGTACGATATTTATACGATGAGACTAGTTCAGATGAATATTTTAGTCATTTTAAAAGTCTGTATTGTAGAATCTTAGAAGATTGACCTACATATTCTGTTTTTAACTGTGATTGTATTTTTATAGTGTTTTTTTTTATTTATGTTATTTATACTTATCTTTAGAATTGTTTTAAAACTTTATTATATTAAGATATATATTTTTTTAAAGTAAAAATCAAACATTTTCAATGAATCGCTCAAAATGTCAGTGCCAGTTTAGTAAAGCTGTAAAACTTTCTTTACAGCTTTCAAAGTAGAAAATATGTAAAATATTAGGTTTCCACCTATGTAATCAGCGTTTTGTATGGAGAATTTTAAAGAAGTTGCATTTTTCATACTAACATTTTCTTAATTTATTTAAAAACTGGAAAAAAAAATATTTGGAAACTAAATTTACATATTTATAACATACTTACTTAACTAACTATGTCTACAGTAAACCAAAAAAAAATTAACACTAATTTTTAAAAAGTTTTAAACTAAGATAACGTATGCCACTTAAATTAAGCAACAAAAATAAGTTTTGGCTAAGTTAAAACAAATAGTGGTTTCATTTCTGCTAACAAAAAGAGGAGTCATTTTTAAGGTTTATTTTTTTTTTGTATAAATCTGTAATAAGGTTTTTTTTACTATTAGCAGTTGTCTATGACGGTCATTATTCGATAGAATATCAAGCAATTGAGGAATATTTAAATTCATTTAAGTGACGAGATTCTCTATTTGTGAGAAAAAAACGCCAATTTCATAGATATGAACCCAATATTTACATGAAAAAAGATGTGATGTCAAACAATTCTGAGATATTAATGTAGGTAGTATAGTTTAAGTGTGTAGCTACTTATTTTGTATACTGTACATTTGTAAATTTTAAACAGTGGGTAGTAGATTTGTATTCTGAGAGTGGGGCGTACCTACAAAACAAAAGTGATAAGTATTGACGATGTGATGGAATGCATCAAGAACATTTGGTTTGTAACACTATACAGTTTAATTTATAACATGAAAATGAATAGTGTATTATGTTTTACAAATAAAAAAAACTGTCATTAAAAATATCAAAGTGCCAGCAAGCAACATTAGGATTACTGAGATGATGGTGCCTGCTATACTTTGACCAAGACGAGCCGTAAAGCATAGCATTGAATAGATTTATATACCACAAATATTCCAAATAAGTTGTTTCACGACATTTTTAACACACTAATAAATAGTAGCTTCACTTGAACTCAAGTTAAAAAAGTAATTATTTTGAAAAATGTGTATTTATTATTTGAGCTAATTTTAATATAAAATATTTATATATGTTTGACTTGGAAAGTGAATCTCAGTTTATTGCTTAGATTCTAAATTATTGTATGAAATACGTCAGTATGTGGAATTTTAAGTTTAATTACTACTATCCTGGATATAGTCATTAGTGTATGTTTGCAGCTTCCTATAAGTTTGGTGTAGACAGTAAAGTTGGCTATATATTTTATTACAATTTAGGTTTGCCTCTAATAATAAAGATGGAAAACCTACCAGTTTTTTTTTGTGGGGGTGGGAAATCATCAATGACATTCCCCGCTCTGAGTGGAAATAAATAATTTGGTGACTTGGATACTCTTACTTATTACTCCTGTAAATGCCCATAATTCAAATAATAGTCGAAAAAGTAAGGCTGGAATGTTTAATGTCAACATTACAATAGTATAATTCAGATCCATAAACATTTTATAGTAACATTGCAATATTTTGTATATAAAAAAGGCATAATATATTACACATAATTTAATTGCATTAGTCAGAGTCAGAGGATACATTATGATGTTGGTTGGGATGTAGGCCAGAAGAGTCAAACTTCTTCCTGGGATATGTGCTTCCACCGCGGTACACCACATGGTTCTTCTCAGTCTCTAATATCTTTACTTCATGCAGCAATTGTGGCTTCTCCATCACATTCTGGAGTTGTTCCCAAATGTATATTGCCACATTCTCTGTAGTGCTTACCTAAAAAAAAAAAAGTTAATTCATATGTCCATGGAAACAGGAAGTCAATCTCAATCAATTGTAAAGAGTTCAAAGGTTGCAATAAAAATGGCTCAATGTTCCATAAAAGTAGACAACTTGTTTAGAGACTCAAGATAATTATTTAGATAAAAAATGACCTTATTACCCTTGTTATTACACAACTTTAGACAATATAATTAAAAATACATTTTGTTGCTGTGAATTTTTAATTTCTAGTTGCACAACTTTGGGAGCTAGTTTATTCAGATGATAACCTGAGCTTTGAAGTATGGTACGTCATGGTCCAAGTTTTTATGGTCAAGTGGGTCCATGATCGCAACCTGCATGTACTGTTTGAGCTCATGCACATTCATGACCATGCCAGTGGTGGGGTCCACAGGGCCTTTAACTGTCACTAGAACTGAAATAGAAAAAGGAAACAGATCTCTATCAAAATTTAAAAAAGTGTGACTTTAGTGCCACAGCACCTATTTAAAAAATTCATTCACCATTTCAAAGATACATTATTCCAGATGGACTTAAGCTATACATAATTATCAATATACTACCCAGGCAGGATGGGCCGCTAGTCTTTACTGTGACCCCATAATTTTTGAAATATTAAGTACCTACTTACCAACATAATTGTGGCCATGTCCATTTGGGTTGTTGCACTTTCCATACAGTTTTTTATTTTCTTCATCAGACAAAAATGGACTGAAACAAAAACGAAAATCTTAATGCTGCAGAATATTATTTTCTCTCAGTTAAAATATCTTGAATTATAAATTGATATTATGGGATTGATAACCTCAGGGACCTTGGTCCCCCATCCTTGCCATTAAGTTACAATGCGTTGCCAACATAGGTAGTCGACATACGGAGTTTATGGCCGAACTTGTTGCGAAAGTAACCATCTCAAATTACATTGAGCAATTATCACATCATTTGCATCAACTGTAAGTAATGCAGTTTGTAAAATTATGCTTACCTGTGCAATCTGTGGCAAGAACTAAAGGTTTCACGCCTGGTTATAGAAACTATCGGTAGCGGTGTTGGTGTCATTATTTCTTAGTAAAATAATTGCTAATAAAACAAAGTTGACAACTACTTCTATTAACAGCTAATAGAATACTGGCAAAATGACGAATTAAAAGGAGCAGTTTACTTGTTACAATTGGGTCGAAATATAATTTACGAAAGTAATAAAAACCACAACAACAACCGCTCGAGTGTTCGTTCAAAAAAGTTTACTTTCCTTTCCTTCCTGGTAGAGTCATTTGTCACTTCTGCTGTCACTGTCAGTAACTTTTTTATTTTTTCTTCGCCCTTTCTCGGGCAGGCTAAGGTCATAAACCATACCGCCTCGTCTTTAGTAGTGTATTTTAACTTTTATTTTCCATTATAATGCAGATGTAACACATTCTAATGTTTTTTGCAGTAATTGGAAACAAATGTGTCGAGTCAGCCTTCTCGGAAAACTTCACTGAGGTAGTCAATACTACAATAAAATTCTCAGCTCTATTTTACCGAGATCGCGCCTGTTTCAATGATTCCACATATTGTCCAGTTGCGTAGACACTTATGACACAAAACTACACCAATTTTACATCACAATATCCACTAGGAATCAATAGACGAATAATTAAAACACCCACAATTTGAAATAAGACCACAAATACATTTGTGGTCTTATTTCAAATTAGTATGGTCCAATCATAGCCAAGACGCGTCAGGCCCCTCGCGTATCCATAAGGATACGCAACAATAGGTTTTTAATTGTGTCTGCTAATGAGGGGCTTTTTTAGTCGGTCATTCTTCCATACAAACGTAATATGGTGATTACTCCACTGTTTGATATGCTTAGGGGTAGCGGATAATGCCTAGGGGTAGCGAATAAATTCTGAAAATGAGTTACCGCACCTCTGGGCACTCAGGCAGGGAAGGAACAGGGGTGGGTTTTAGTCAGTAAGAGTCTGACACGCCCTCCCGCTCCACCCAGAGCGGGAGAAGTCATTGGATGATTTCCAACCCGGCAAAAAAAAAAAAACAACTGGTTAATGGTGTACGTTCAAAATTTAAAAAAAATATTAATTCATCTCACTCATCATTATCTAGCCCTATAAGTAAACAAAAAAGTAAAAAAAAACATATATTTGAAAGCTAAAAGGAAGAGCGTCGAAAATTCCATATTTCAACACTAATTTTAACGCATCTTTGGGTGGAAATAAATACCATAAGATGAAGGAAACTTGCAAAATAGTTACCATAAAATAGTTAGGGATAGATTAGTTGTTTAAAAATGCAAATTATTTTATTTTAAACAGATAAGTACATTCAATAGATTTTTCATGATATCCATACTCCCAAAGGTCTGTTTATAAAATTTTGCGCGCTCGATTTCGTTGTAAATCATCGTGCATTTCGCTGCAAGTTGCTTCCCCGGTCAGTGGCGCGGAGGAGAGGAACGCAGCGCGCACGCCTGCCCCGCCTGCCCCGGCACCCGCGCCCTGCACCGCGTCGTGCAATCGGCTGCTGCAGAAATATGTACCCTTTGCTGCTGCATACGTCAATGTAATTACGCGCGTGCTGTGTATGTAACTGTTATTGTGCTATCGTATTAATCTTTTATTATTTTATAACATTGACCCCTTTTTTGTGGTGTGGGAAATCATCCAATGGCATCTCCTGCTCTAAGGTGGAGCGGGAGGGCGTGTCAGACTCTTACTGACTAAAACCCACCCCTGTTCCTTCCCTGCCCTGAGTGCCCAGGGGTACGGTAACTCTATTTCGAATTTGTCCACAACCATTGGGCAGGCATCGGCCATGACGGGCCCCGTCATTATTGTCTTTGAGGTGCACGTGGAACACTACGCGCCGTCGACTCTCGGGCCTTTTGCTGATCGGACGGCGAGCTACCCATCGCCGTCCGCAGGCCCGGGTTTATATTTAAGAGGCTGTACACGAAATTTTGCCGATTTCGCTGATTTACGTGATTTTACAGAAACTTAAAATAATGTATTCCTAAAAGTTTTAATGCACAACATGAAAGATTATTTCAATTATGATCTAATTTATGAGCTACTTTATATTATTTATATTATAATAACGATTAAATTGACCACAAACCGACGACAGTTTTGTGAATTTTTCTATAAGGGGTTTAGAATATCACATAATTACGAATCGTATGGACGTCTAAAGAATATGAAAAAATTAGAATGTATTGTTGCAAAAGTCATAAAATGTCTGAATCACTTTATTCCACTTATAAATAAAAATTTTGATTAAAAAAATATTTAACTTAGTCAAATTTTAGAGAAAATGGACAATGAATTGCTTTTGATTTTGGCTCTTTAGAACTCTCGTTCATAAAATTAAAACAGCAAAAAATAAACTTCAGTTCACCATCAATCCATTTCTTGGGATTTTTTTTTTTTAAAATACAAAAATTAGGCAAAAAAAAATCTTTTAAAACTACCCAAATCTCGACTTATAATACGCAACGCATGCTTCGAATCTAGCTCATTCATTAGATCACAATTGAAATTATCTTGAAAGTTGTGCAACTTATAGAAATGTATTATTTTAACTGTAAAATCACATCTGTATAATCACGTAAATCAGTGAAATCGGCCAAAATTTCGTGTAATCCGGTTTATAAACTGAAGTTGTTAATTTAATATTATTAAACTTTTTTCTAAAAAATGTAGATGTTTATGCAAACGTGGCCACTTGAGCGACTTATTTTTGTTCCTGATCCTTAATCTAGTACTTACTATTATTGATCGAAGATGTTAACAATTCAAATCGGAATACTGTTAATCACTTTTGTGTCTTTGTGAGGATATAGTGTTAGCAAGTTCCCCTGTTCCCCTACTCCCGAGTCTCGGCCGAGCGGTGCTGCATAAAAGGCGCAGCGCACTCAGTACGACCTCTCACCAACCTCTTCGGCCTGAGTGACTCCGTTATTTTAGCGGGCGATCTCAACGCCAAACATCCAGCATGGAACATCAGCTTGACCAATTCTAGAGGCAGGCTCATGTATAAACTGAGCTCAACCTTTAACTTCGACATCATCACTCCGATGGGTCCAACCCACTTCCCCCATGACCCCTCTCATACACCCGATATTCTCGATGTGGCCTGCGTTGAAAGAATGTAAACCTGCGTTTACACTCGATAGAAGCAATACGCGAACTTAACTCAGATCACCGCCCTGTGATCATGCACCTGGGCTCCCGCTCGGGTCAATCCAACCCCAGCCAACCTCTCCTGACCCAAGTGATTACCGAATGGAAGAAAGTAAGTGACAGGCTGAAATCTACCACGTCGGTTCACCTGGACTCCATCCCTGACCACATAGACACAGTCGCTGACACGACGGCAGCGATCGACTCGCTTACAGAACACGTACAATTTTTCTTGAACGATTGTTCAAAGGTGGTTCCAGTGACGGAAGACCGTCGCTGGAAGCTGCCGGACGATATACGGAGTCTGTTAACCGAGAATAACGCAGCCATCCGTGCGTACAGTGCTTTTCCCTGCGACGCAAACAGGGCTCACATGCGCAACTTACAGCATTAATGAACATCGTTCTGCGAGTTGGGACAAGATGCTGAGCGAACTTGAGCCCACCAGGCCTTCTGGAATCTTCAGAGGAAGATGCGTTCCAAGAATGAGACTTCCATGCCTCCTCTCATTCGCCCAGACAAGAGTGTCGCCTTTGACAACTCTGATAAAGCGGAATGCCTAGCCGTCAGTCTAGAGTCCCAATGTTCTCCCAGCTCTCAACCAGCTGACCAGGCCCACCTTGACATGGTGGATGCTGAAGTTGAAAGGAGAGCTTACCTCCCACCCGTCGAAGATCCAGATGACCCTCTACCCCCCGTCACCCCAGACGAGGAGGAGGACATCATCAAAAAGCTCCAGCCCAGAAAAGCCCCAGTCTCTGATGGGATCACCAACAGAGTAATCCAGCTCTTCCCCGCCAAACTTATTATGCTTATGACCGCCTTCTTCAATGGCGGCTTAAGCAATAATATTTTCCCCCAAGCATGGAAGCAGGCCACTGTCATTGGTATTCCCAAACCAGACAAGCCCCCATCTAACTCATTGACTGTATAGTAAGCTTTCTCGCTCAATAAAATAAGAAGAGCATTTTGGAAATCGTGCATGCTGTCAAGATCCTTTATTTTAATGGGAAGCCTATTGTATATCTTAGGTGCCATTCCTAAAAACTCTTTGAGTATAGTTCAGTATTGTGTGGAATAGCAAATATGTCTCTATTGCGTCGTTTCGATCTCAGTGTTTGAAACAAATGCAAGTTTAATTTTGCGAATACTGCTGTCTCGTAGATGTACATACAAGGCAAAGTAAGAAGTTTATATTGATTAAAAAATGGCTTACAACTATCAGTCTTTTTTAGCTTAAACACAGCACGCACACATCTCTTTTGGGCTTTTAACGCAATGTTTTTATCAGTGGAATTTCCCCAATATAATATTCCAAAACGTAACGTCGATGAGACATACGCTTTGTATGCTATCAAAACCACAGACTCATTCGATATTTTCGCAAGATTATGTAGCGCATAAGAATATTGGTTATGTTTTTTACAAACAGCTTCCACATGGCATTTCTAATTTAGATGACTATCCAAGTAAAGTCCTAGAAATCTGGTACTGTTGGTTTGTATATTTTAAGTATTTTTTGGTCTGTGTATTTTATATTTAAGTTCAACTGTTCTGTTCTTTGTTGGAATGTCATAAACTGCGTTTTTTCTAAGTTTACTTTAAGTTTATTCTTAAGTAACCAGTTTATAAAGCAATGGATGGAAGTATTTATTTCATTTTCAAATGATTCTATGTTTTTACACGGTATAATAGTTGTACTATCATCGGCAAACAAGACAGTTTGATATTCGGTACATTTCGGCAGATTATTTATAAAAATGAGAAAAAGCAAGGGCCCAAGGACACCCCCTTGGGGTACGCTGCAAGTTGTATACCTAATGGACGACTTGTGAGCCACTTCTCTCTTAGAAATGGGACAAATTCTATTTAAAACCGTGATTTGTTATCTTCCATATAAATAACTTTTGATTAGGCTCAATATATTTCCTCGGACACCATAACGTTCTAATTCATCAAGTAATGTCGTATGATCCAGATGATCGAATGCCTTAGACATGTCCATGAATACTGCGGCAATAGGATTTAATTTGTCAACATTATTAACAGTTTTTGCAACTAACTCATAGACTGCGTTGTTAATATTTCTATTTTTCTGAAAACCATATTGTTCTTTAGCGAGTAAATCATTTGTTTCAAAGAACGAGTTAAGGGATTTATAAATCACTTTCTTAAAGATTTTTGATAATACCGGTATTAAAGCTATTGGACGATAATTTGAAATGGTTGCTTTGTCACCTTTCTTATAAAGTGGCTGAATTATAGTCGTTTTTAATAAGTCTGGAAAGTGACCATGCTCTATGCACAGGTTAATTATAAAACTTAGTACGGGTGCAATTATATGGGACACTAATTTTAAAATTTTAGTAGAAATTTCATCAAATCCCGTACTATTGGTATTTTTTAGCAGATTTATGATTATGAAAATGTCCATAGCATCTGTCGGTGCCATAAAAAGGGTTTTTGGGAAGTGATTTACAAGAGATATAGCATCACCGTTAGTATATTTTTTTCGGGATGCACCGAATCTATAAAATAATAATTAAAAGCCGTGGCTATGTCTTTAGGATCGTTGATTTGCTTATCACCAACAAAAATTTGCTTTACAAATTCCGGGGGAAAGTTAGATTTACACCTCTTAGGGTTGATTTTTTAATAGTCAGATAACTTTTAACTGAGGAATAAAAATGGCATTTTGACAGCTTTTGTATAGAAATTATGTCAAACCGCAATTTTTATTCCTCAGTTAAAAGTTATCTGACTATTGAAAAATCAGCCTTTAATAAAATTCCATGTAGCTTTGGTTTTATTTTCTGCACTATTTATAATATGACTGTTTCGAGACTTATAGGTCAAATGTATTACTCTTTTTAATCGTCTCGAATATTGTTTAAGTAATTGTTTATTTTCAATATTTGGTGATCGCCTGTACAACCATAATATCTCTCTTTTCCGTTTACTACAGTTTCTGATACCTTTAGACACTCGTATCCATTGCGGAGTTTTTCGAGTGGAGATCTTTTTTATTACGATAGGGAAGCACAGGTCGTAAAAAAGTTTAAAAATATCATAAAACGAATTAAAAGCTATTTCCGGGTGTATGCTATTGAACACTGCATTAAAACTTAAGTTACTAATGGCTTCAACGAACTTGGATTATATTCTCAGAGCTATAATCTCGACTTAATACAAACCAGTGATCAATTGAACACGATTTTCTAACAGGACATTTAAAAAGTTGGGCGGTGTGGTCTGATAAGGCCAACTCTAAAACTTCGCCAGAACCACCTCTAACACTATGCATAATGTTGTCGATACAGGTTCCACTAGATACCCATGTGGGTTCTTTTATACTCGGCTTAAGATTGTAGTTAAGTAGTAGATGTTGAAATTCAGTGGATATTCTTGTATTTTGAAGAATATTGATGTTAAAATCACCGCAAAGTACAACCCTTTTCCCCAAGTTTCTTTCGCAATAGATTAAAATATGCTCAATTTTTTCAAAGAAAATAGAAGTAGCATCTCTCGTGTATTTTGGAGATCTTTAAATACAAATGATAATCAACTTGTGAGCTACCAGTTCGATGGCACAACACTCTATAAAACCGGGCACATTAAATTCTTTAATGTCTATGACTTTGAACTCATATCTATGTCTAATAAGTACACATGCACCACCTTTCCTAGTTTTTCTTGAAGAATATGTTGTAAGTTTATATTCAGCTAAAAATAAGTGCATGGTATCTTCATCTTTCATATTGTGTTCCGTAATGCACATAACATTCACAGCTTTTCCTTTGCATACAAGTTCATTCATACTAATGCTTAAAAAATCTGACTTTCTTATTAATCCATTAATATTTTGATGTAAGATATTTATTTGATTATAAACGAAAAAGATCATGCTCCGCATTGTTAGTAGTGCTTTCAGTTTGGGTTGACTGATCATTATATATTTTTTTATTCTCGTTGACTGATTGGTTAAAGATATACCCGACAGCAGCACCATCGTAACAATGACGAGAATAACAAGTAACTTCATTAATTTCTGCATCTAAGCCTATATATTTAATATATTCCATTATTTGTTTAAATATTATAGCAATAGCTTTATTGTTTACTGTTGCAATATGTTTCCAGAACATTTTATATGAGTATTCCACACAATAATTGGAATAAAAAAGATAAGCATATTCCCATAATTCTTTATCTAAATACATCAAATGATTAAACATTTCAATACGCTTATTAAATATTGAAAAAAATTTACTTAATCTAAAATTAGGCGAGCAAATCACAATATTAGTAAACATCACATTACCAAGCTCCTTCTTAATGTAGTCGATTAAAAATCTATAGTTTTTAGAGACTTCGAAATCTCTTTCACCTATATAAAATCATTTATATAGGTGTGACAATGTCGAATCGTACTTTTCGCTATCGTCTTGAGGGAGCACTCTCCTCTCCTCACCCCATCAGATCAGCTGGTCGATTCTGTTAACAGCTCACCGTGAAAACTTAGGTGGAGTGAGCGTGAAGTGAAATGTCATTCCACCTTGATTATATGGATTGACAGCTCACTTCACGTTCACTTCATCTAAGTTTTCACGGTGAGATTTTACAGAATAGCACTACAGGAGTCCCCCAAGGCTCCGTAGTATCCCCCTTAATTTTCACGATGTTCACCAGCGATATCCCAAAGAATAAAAAGTCACAGTTAGCATTATTCACTGACGACACGGCCATCTACTATACTGGCCGTGCACCCAATCAGATATCTCGCCGCGTATATTCTCTACTCGAGACCCCGGCACAAAATACCTCCACTCCTTCCGATCACCATGTATGATAAGCCTATTCCTTGGGAGAAGAAAGCTAAATACCTGGGTGTGATCCTGGACCAACACCTCAGCGCTCACCTTCGCTGAGCACATAAGGTAGGCTCGCTCGCGCGCCGTTTTCGCTCAAGGCAGGTTCCACCACATGTTAAACAAACGCAGCACTTTGTCACTCAAGTGCAAATTGCCTACCTTCACCGCGGTCATTCGTCCAATCAAAACATACGCTAACCCTGTCTTCGCACACGCCAAGCCCCGTTTCCTACATAAAATGCAGACCCTTCAGAACCGCTTTCTTCGTAGAGCAGTGGGAGCCCCCTACTTTGTTCGAAATGAAGAGCTGCATGTAGACCTCAAACTCCCCACTATCCAGCAGTTCTTGAAACGACTCACAAGCGTTTTTTAGATACTGCTGCTAAACATCGTAACCCCCTAATCGCATCGGCCGCCCGATACGAACCCTCCCGCATATCCAAGGTCCGCCGTCCCAGGCATACCCTCCTCATTCCGGACGAAGCTACTACCCTGCTCCAAGAGAGCCGTCCACCGACCATAGTCTTTCCGCCCTCCCGACGAGGGCCGTCGTGAAATTCACATCAACGTCCTTTGCTCGAGTCAGCACGCGCCGCTGAGCCAGTAATCTTAAATTCCATAAATAATTTAAACTCGATCCAGCCGTCCCTTGCTGCTCCCGCCCCCCTCCCCCCAGCGACGCCCTAAGCCGAGGACCGTACCCCTTAACGTGTTTGTAAGTAAATAATAAGTCCTGGCTGGAGGCTTTAATAAATTAAAGCCTAGAGGCTTAAATAAATTAAAGCCTACACAGGCAAGTCCGGTTGAGCAGCCGACAACCTCAGAGGTTGACCTGCAAGATGTCCCACACAAAAAAAAAAGTACGACCTCTCTTCTTCGTTTGGCTCCCGGACGCAACAGACGTATTTTAGAGTCGTTATAATGTTCAAGGATCGTGTTTATAATGTAGGAACGTACTTGTTATTTTAAGAAGGCAACTGAAGGGACAAGGGTGGGTTTTAGTCTGACAAGCCCTACCACTCCACCCAGAACGGGAGAAGTCGTTGGATGATCAATGCACAAAAATCAATGAAAAGGTAGTCCATTGAAAAGAGATGTTCGGCGTGGCAAACATTATTGCTTAGGTGAAATCCGCAAAATTTAATCGCCGTCCAACTTTGCTAAGCCCTACGAATGTAGGAAATTCTGATTTTCATGATTCTAGCCCTTACTATTAAATTTAACACGGTAATAGTAACAAGATAGGTACCCCGACACACTGAGCGAGTGTGTGTGCGTCCCAACAGTCTTTATGTAGAACTGAGGCGTTCAAAAAAATTCTAACTTTCGGCCTTAATTACACTTTTCACGCGGGCGAAGCCGCGGGCGGAAGCTAGTTTTAAGAATAAAACTTTCTTGGTTGATGAATAATTTATTTGTATTTAAATAATAACCGCTTCTGGTCCGATCAGAAGTGTTTTATTTGTAAAGTGCAGACTTCTCAACCGTAAGTAAGTTTTGTTTCCTAATAAAATGAGTGTGTCTCGGCTCAGAGTTTCAGAAGACGAAAAAACTCGTTGTAGTGACAGTTTGCTAGTGGCAGTTCTTACAAATCGCGCCACGATAGTTTTAATCACATGATAAATGATAAATGATGTTTATTCAGTAAATAGGTTACAAGGAAAACTTTTACACGTGAATGGTTTTTGTCAGTTTAAGCTGGATGAGGCCGGTGGTGTTTCCTAGCTGACTACCCTGAGAAGAAACACCGAAACAAACTCAGAGGTCAAAGTCTCTTTTAAAGTGTGTACTGGTTAAATCATATGAGAACCATGTACGTTTATGTCTGGGATGAGCTTTTTGAAGAAAGCAACACACGAATTCGAGTGGACCTGTCCAGACAGTGCAAGCATTTGTCAGTCATCGCGAAGCTCAACTCAGAACTTTGAGGAGCTCAACGAACTGACGAACAATACCAAAGTAAGGACAAATACCAAAGTAAGGACAAATACCAAAGTAAGCACAGACACACTCCGCTTTTTATCACGCACTACCGTCAAAATATGTAGATTGATAGCGACAGATTTTCTAAGCATCCGTGTATCGCGTAGACCTCGTGGCAGTCCTCGTTCTTGTAGATCAGTGTTTTTCAAACTGTGGGTCGTGACCCCAGGGGTCCCAAAGTTTTGCTTGGGGGATCACGGTCGCAAGCCAGGTAAAAGTAAAAAACGAGGACTGCTAGTCTTGCACTAGAAGAAGGCTATGCCTGTTAATTCTTCAATATTTTTAAAATCTTGGTTCTATTTTTGTCACGCAAATACTGTGATTTAAAACACAGATAACGATTTAGACGTTTAGGTTTAAAAAAAATATCACAAGAGTGCATTACGCCCGCCTGCTAACCGCATTGTTACGGTCCTAGGGGGTGTGAGAGGGAATGGGGGGCCGTCTCCAACTTCTGCGAAGCAGTAATGCTCGCGAAGAGGGAGGCGGCACACGTTAGGGAGATTCAACAGAGACCGAGTCGCCCTAGCGCCCCCAGCAGCAGCCGTCGCAGGAGACGCCGGGGGCTGCGAGACGATCTCCGGCCACCGTAGACCCGGGCCTGCGGACGGCGAGTAGCGGGTAACTCGCCGTCCGATCAGCACCAGGCCCGAGAGTCGACGGCGCGTAGTGTTCCACGCGCGCCTCAAAGAGTTGTCAGCAAAGGACGGGGCCTGCCACGGCCAGTGCCTGCCCGGGGGTGGAGGATAAATTCGAAAGAGTTACCTCGCCCCCGGGCGCGTAGGGCAGGGAGGAACAGGGGTGGGTTTTAGTCAGTAAGAGTCTGACACGCCCTTCCGCTCCACCCCAGAGCGGAAAGAGTCATTAGATGATTTCCCACCCCCCAAAAAAAAAAAAAAAAAAAAAAACGGTCCTAGGGGGTAGCCACAATTTCTTTTTACTTAATAATGGGTCACGTCTTCAAAAAGATTGAACACTGTTGTAGATATTGCGAAACCTCGCATAGCTGTCGCCAAGACTCGTGTGACTGTGCTCTTGATCGAATTCATATGAAATTAGAAGTTATTGTACGTAGATTACCGATTATCAATTAGTGAACGTCCGTTGCATTCAAATACCGAAAGACAGTTATTTTCGTCCAATACGGTTGAACGAACCCCTGATTGCAAACAATGTTCAAGTATTACTCTTTGGTTCAAGTGTTAAAGCGGCTCTTTAAGTCGAAGCTACATAATTATATACACCGCCTTTGATCGAAAAGTTCATGATTTATATATATGCCGAAATGAAGTGTGCCTAACACATGGATAACCGGGATGATCGTTAATACTGTTACGTCGACCGTATTACACTGGAACGTTCGAGAATGTGGTCGAAGTTTCCAGAAGTTTCCACTAGGTTCGAGAACATTCCATTGTGGTACTGTGTAGAAGTTCATAGATGTTTCTAGAATATTCCACTATAAGATAGTTCGACAATGTTCTGGAAACTTCCATGACTGTATAAATAGGCCGGACGGCGGGCGAATGAGTCAGTCTGATTTCGACTACGGATGCGAACGGATGTGAATACAAGCGATTACGAAGAGAATAGTGATTATTAGCGAATTAGTGTTTGTGTTTATAAGTTGTTGAGTTAATAAAGGATATTTAGTAAATTAATTGGTGTAAAATAATTTATCCCATACCCAGCTCGTAACAAATTGGTGTCAGAAGTGAGGGATAAATTATGCCAATTTTACCAAAGGACGACACGGACGGTATTCGTACAAGGAGTCAACGGCAGCAAGACATGGATCAGAGGCGGTTTGGAGATTCTCCGATACAGACGTCGGGTGGTGTTCAGCCTACGACAGAGCCAGTCGCTGGCCCATGTGAAGTTTCTTCAGCACCAGCGGTGCCAGACTTGTCTGCGCTAATGGCGCTGTTGCAGGAACAGGCTCACCGTCAAGAAGAGCAGGCCCGCCGCCAAGAAGAGCAGGCCCGCCGCCAAGAAGAACAGGCCCGTCGAATGGAAGAGAAGCTTCGACAAGATAAAGAGGAGCAGGCCCGCCGCCAAGAAGAACAGGCCCGCCGCCAAGAAGAGCATGCCC
The DNA here is from genome assembly GCA_951329385.1 of Polia nebulosa. Taxonomy (NCBI): domain Eukaryota; kingdom Metazoa; phylum Arthropoda; class Insecta; order Lepidoptera; family Noctuidae; genus Polia; species Polia nebulosa. The sequence continues at coordinate 28,598,249 of OX589588.1, forward strand.
GCCGCCAAGAAGAGCAGGCCCGCCGCCAAGAAGAGTTACAGGCCCGCCGCCAAGAAGAGCAGATGCTCCTCATTAAAGACCTTCACTCAACACTTGGCAAAGAGTTCAAGGTGATGAAGGAGCAGGTTCATCAGCATGAGAATCGCATCTCAGAAGCTGAAGTTCAGATTGCCGGGGTGAAAAAGGCTTTAGGTGAACTTAGGGCTGGAGACGGGGTTGTGCCTTCAGTGGTTCCTGCACCTTCGGCACGTGGATTTAAGGTGCCGCCATTCGACGGAACATCTTCATGGTCGGCCTACAAAATTCAATTTGAGGCCGTTATGAAAGCGAATGGGTGGACCAAAGACCAAGCTATGACCGCGCTCACCTTAGGCCTCCGAGACCAGGCCCTAACCATACTTGAGGCTCTTGGCAAGGATGTGACCTACGAACAACTGCTGGAAGCGTTAGAGTCCAGATACGGCGACGCTCACTTGGAGCACGTATTTCGCGCTAAGTTAAGGGATCGCGTTCAACGTAGTGCCGAGAACCTACAGCAGTGGGCCTTGGAAATTGAAAAGTTGGTTCGGAAAGCATACCAGTCCGCCCCTGCACTCATCAATGGCAATCTGGTACAAGCGTTCATCGACGGAATACGTGACTTGGAAGTTAGAGCCGCTGTAAGACTTGGACATCATGAGACACTGAAGGACGCCTTGGCCCATGCCTTGGAAGTAGAGGCAGTGAGGCAAGACCATCGGACACACCGTATCAGGGAGGTTGTGGCATCACCTGTACGCGATCGTCCGCAACGATATAGCCCTAGATGTTACACTTGTGGAGAAAGGGGTCATCTTCGGTCAAGATGTCCAAAGCGCAGCTCACTGAGAGAAGATCAATCCCAGCAAGAAAGGGCAACTGATACGACTGCCCAGCAACAGCAGGGAAACGAGTAAATGCCAGGACTGGGGGGCGGGTGCTGGCTGGTATTGAAAGAGCCCCGAGGATCTCGATCTCACAGGCCCATGACGGAAATAGTCTGATCATCAAAGGCGAAGTCAACGGAAAACCATGCAAATTGACGTTAGATACTGGAGCTTCTCACACGGTCGTCAATTCTCACTTAGCAAGTCGGTTCCTTGGGGACTTCTTCAATAACCACGACCGTATACAATTACTGACAGCTACCGGTCAGCACATAATCGTCCGAGGCAGGAAGGAGGTGGAGTTAAAATTAGGTAACAAAATTTATCGGCATAATGTCATCGTGGCTGACATAGTGGACGATTGCATCCTGGGATTAGACTTCATGCGGAAACATCGTTGTGAGATCGACGTTGATCAAGGAGTATTGAAGTGTGGTACAGAGGAAATCTTCATGGAAGGTGTACCATCAGGAAAAGTGTTCCGTTTGAAATTTGACGTGTCAACACTTTTGGAAAACTGCGATTTAACGGAAGTAGAAATGGATAAGGCTAAGAAGACGTTACTTCAGTACGCCGACTCTTTCTCTACAAATGATGCTGACATAGGAAGAACAGGACTGGTTCAGCACAAAATTAATACTGGCATCGAGTTACCAATCCGTCAACGACCAAGAAGATTGCCGGTTGCACGTGAAAAGGAAGTGGAAATGATGATTGAGGGTATGGTCAAGGATGGTGTTATAGAGCCTTCATCGAGTCCATGGTGTTCTCCTGTGGTCCTGGTGAAGAAAAAGGACGGCAACACGCGCTTTTGTGTGGACTATCGACGATTGAACGACGTCACGAAAAAGGACAGTTACCCACTGCCTAGGATCGACGACACATTGGATACACTGACTGGAATGAGGTGGTTTACCACGCTAGACTTGAAAAGTGGCTACTGGCAAGTGGAAATAGACCCTAAGGATAAGGAGAAAACTGCATTTTCAACAGGAAAGGGGCTATGGCAGTTTAATGTTATGCCATTCGGATTGTGCAATGCTCCTGCGACGTTTGAAAGGCTAATGGAGCAAGTACTTGCCGGATTGATCGGAGACGCATGTCTTGTCTATTTAGACGACATTATTATCGTGGGCCGTACATTTGAAGATCACCTTCAAAATCTCAATCGAGTGCTGTCAAAAATCCGGACGGCAAATCTTAAATTAAGTCCGAAAAAGTGCTCATTTTTCAGACGACAAGTGAACTTTTTAGGACACATAGTTTCGGAGGAAGGTGTTCAGACAGATCCAGAGAAAATCGTCGCCGTCAAGGATTGGCCAGTTCCGAAAGACAAGACGCAGGTCAGAGCATTTCTGGGTTTGTGCTCCTACTATCGGCGGTTTGTCAAGAATTTTGCCGACATTGCAAAACCTTTACACAAACTCACTGAGGAGAAGCAACAGTTCTGTTGGGACGAGAATTGTGACATCGCATTTCGGGAATTAAAGAAACGTCTGTGCAATACACCTATTCTGGGATATCCTGACACTGAAAATGGCTTCATAGTTGACACAGACGCAAGTAATACTGGAATTGGAGGCGTGTTGTCTCAACGGAAAGGAAACCAGGAAGTTGTTATAGCTTACTACAGCAAATCTTTATCCAAACCAGAAAGAAATTACTGCGTCACGAGACGGGAGCTACTCGCAGTAGTAAGGACATTGCAACACTTCAGTAAATATTTGCTGCGACGGAAATTCCAATTGCGAACTGACCACGCTGCATTAAAGTGGCTATTGCAGTTCAAGAATCCAGAGGGACAAGTGGCAAGATGGATCGAACTACTACAAGAGTTTGACTTCGTAACGGAACATCGTAGTGGGAGAACTCACGGTAACGCAGATGCACTGTCTAGAAGACCTTGCCCTGAGGACTGTAAGCATTGTACCAAGCAAGAAACTAAGGAAGTAGTTCCCGTGAGGATGCTAAGAATGGATCTCAGCAATGAATGGAAGGAAACCCTACAACTTGCTCAGCGAAATGACACGGACCTCAAACGGATCTTTGAGTGGATTAAAGCTGGTGCTCCGAAACCCAAGTGGAGTGATGTTGCGGCGTTAAGTTCCATCACAAAGAGCTATTGGGCACAATGGAACAGCTTGGTTATCCAGGATGAAGTCTTGTGCCGTAAATGGGAAAACGCTCGAGGAGACAACTGTCATCTACAAATTGTTGTCCCCAAAGCCAAAGTACCTGATGTTTTACGGCTCTACCATGATGGATGTTCAGGAGGACATATGGGGGTAAAAAGAACTCTACTGAAGATACGAGAGCGGTTTTACTGGATTCACTGTCGAGAGGATGTTGAGGACTGGTGCCGCAAATGTACCAGTTGTGCGGCTGTGAAAGGACCCCAGACACGCAGCAGAGGTGCTTTACAATTATACAACGTGGGAGCCCCCTGGGAACGGATAGCACTAGACGTTGCAGGACCATTTCCGGAAAGTGAAAACGGAAACAAGTACTTCATGGTTGTCATGGATTATTTCACAAAGTGGCCAAAAGTCTTCGCCATTCCCAACCAAGAAGCAACAACAGTCGCAGATAAATTGGTTCAGGAAGTCTTCTGTCGTTTTGGAGTACCCTTGGAAATTCACAGCGACCAAGGGAGGAATTTTGAATCACAAGTTTTCCAGGAGACTTGTCGACTGATGGGTACTCACAAGACCAGAACCACTTCTTATCATCCGCAATCTGATGGAATGGTAGAACGTTTCAACCAAACGTTGGAGAGATATCTGGCAAAGGTTGTGGAAAGCAGGCAAAGGGATTGGGACAAGCACATACAGCCATTTCTTCTGTCCTACCGTAGTGCAGTTCACGAAAGTACGACTGTGACACCAGCCTTCGCGAACTTTGGAAGGGAATTACGGTTGCCTGCAGATTTAATCACCGGAACCCCCCCTGATGCCCCACGCAGTGTAACCGATTATGCGAATGACTTGCGTAACAAGTTGAATGATGTATATGAGCATATCAGACAATCCGGCCAACAAATGTCTGATAAGATGAAGACCCGATACGACCGGAAGGCAAACCATAGGGGTTTTGACGAGGGTTCACTGGTGTGGTTGCATAACCCAGTGCGCAGCAAAGGGAAGTCTCCCAAATTGCAAGCAAAATGGGATGGACCATACCGAATCGTGACCAGGATCAACGATGTTACCTACCGAATACAGAAGGGTCCACGAGGAGCGCCTAAGATAGTCCATGTAGACCGATTGGCGCGATACTACGGGACTAATGATGCTCGGGACGAGCATGTCTAAGGAGGGGGCAGTGTTACGTCGACCGTATTACACTGGAACGTTCGAGAATGTGGTCGAAGTTTCCAGAAGTTTCCACTAGGTTCGAGAACATTCCATTGTGGTACTGTGTAGAAGTTCATAGATGTTTCTAGAATATTCCACTATAAGATAGTTCGACAATGTTCTGGAAACTTCCATGACTGTATAAATAGGCCGGACGGCGGGCGAATGAGTCAGTCTGATTTCGACTACGGATGCGAACGGATGTGAATACAAGCGATTACGAAGAGAATAGTGATTATTAGCGAATTAGTGTTTGTGTTTATAAGTTGTTGAGTTAATAAAGGATATTTAGTAAATTAATTGGTGTAAAATAATTTATCCCATACCCAGCTCGTAACAATACCTTGGGCGTATAGATACTTGCTTGCGTGGCGATGCAAAGTCGTGGTTAAATGACTGGGTGATAAATGATAGTTTGACTAACGATAGCTTATTGATTCCTAATGGATATTGTGATGTAAAATTGGTGTAGTTTTGTGTCTCGTGTGTCTACACAACTGGACAATATGTGAAATCACTGAAACAAGTGCGATCCCCGTAAAATAAAGCTGAGAATTTTGTTGTGGTATTGACTACCTCGGCGAAGCTTGACGAGATGGCTGACTCAACTCATTTGCTGTCAAATACTGCAAAAATATTAGAATGTGTTACATCTGCATTCTAATGGCGAAAAAATGACGGTAAGTATTCAGTATCTAAAACTAAATACTTTCTTAACTTGACACTTGCTAAATGCACAAACCGTGCGTAGCCAAAATTTAAAAAAAGAGGATATTCTGTGGAGCTGGAGTGGACTACAGACCTAACGCCGCGTTCCGACCAAGTCACACCAACATCGGATTTGGCTTAAAAGTCTTGTAAACAAGCCACAAACTAAAAAAAAAACTAACATCGATATTAGCGCGCAGTTTTTGGCGGGATTTGCTTGAGTGAAGTTCAGTGGCTGTTTTAATTATTCACTTATTGATTCCTAGTGGATATTGTGATGTTAAATTGGTGTAGTTTTGTGTCTCAAGTGTCACCGCAAATGGACAATATGTGGAATCATTAAAACAGGCGCGATCTCGGTAAAATGGAGTTGAGAATTTTATTTTAGTCTTAGATTTTCTAGGATGTAGTATTGACTACCTCAGCGAAGTTTGCCGAGAAGGCTGACTCGACACATTTGTTGCCAAATATTGCAAAAAACATTAGAATGTGTTACATCTGCATTGTAATGGGAAAAGAAATTAAAATACATTACTAATGACTAGGCAGTATGGTCTCAGACCATAGCCTGTTCCAATAGGAACAAAAAAAAAAAGAAAAAATAAAAAAAAAGATATTAGCGCGGAGTTTTTGGCGGGATTTGCTCGAGTAAAGTTCAGTGGCTGTTTTAATTATTCACTTATTGATTCCTAGTGGATATTGTGATGTTAAATTGGTGTAGTTTTGTGTCTCAAGTGTCTACGCAACTGGACAATATGTGGAATCATTGAAACAGTCGCGATCTCGGTAAAAGGAGCTAATCATTTTATTGTAGTAAAGACTACCTCAGCGAAGTTTGCCGAGAAGGCTGATCGACACATTTGTTGCCAAATACTGCAAAATACATTAGAATGTGTTACATCTGCATTCTAATGGGGAAAAAGAAAAACTGAAAGGAGGTAAGACTAGGCAATGCGGTCAAAAGACTATAGCCTTCCCTTCGGGGTAAATAATAATAAAAAAAGCTAGGTATTAGCGTGTCGGCAGCCGTTCCAGCCGTTCCGACTTACCGTAAAGGCTTAATTACACCTTCCAATTTCTAGGGACACAATTAAGGAAAGAGGAAGGTGTAATAGCAGTTAGAGTCCAATTTAGTGAGATAGGCAAGGTCACGATTTGACTTTCTAAATTGTGTACGATTTAGGATAGTGTAATCGCATCACTACGATTTAGAGCTAAGTGTTGCTAATTTAGCGACTTTGTCACTACAAATGGGCTATTAGTATTTTTATATGTGTATACAGGCTGTAAGGTACAAGATACCGCAAACTTCGCGAAAAGGTTACACCTAATGCCAGTAACAAAATTATGATAGTCATTAATCTCGGTAATGATCGGTTACAGAAATTGACATTTTTAAGCACGCAATGTATCGTGAACAATGCGATCTCAACGCTTCGTAATGAATGTAGGCGCACGCGAGCGCGTAGTACGTAGTTACCTACACGTCTTACATACACAGACACGGCCGTGGAGCCGCGCGCGACGCGGGCCGCCTTGCTCCGCTTGTATGAATGTACCTACCAACAAGGTCGAACAAAAGTTAAAGACATCTTTAAACTTAGTTGCAAGTGCAGGTACAGTCAAGTCAGTAATTTAGGCTGCATTTTAAGACTAAAGTCGCCCTTAACGCCCGACGGCATGCCCGTATTCTGTGTATGTAAACCTCCGTCAACGCCCGACGGCATGCCCGTATGCCGTACCAGATTACGCTTAAACCTCTATTATTAGATAACTAAAGATCTTATATCCTGTGGCATGGTGCGCATGCTCGGGGAGTGATAGTATCGTACTTTTACAAACTTTTCCATACATAAATACAGTTTCGAAAAATGAAAAAAAAAAGTTTTTAGATGCATGTTTACGTTTGTCAATGGCGAACGAAAATTTGTTAAATTGTGCGTTTTAAATATTTTTGTGTTTGTTTAGGTGATATATTGAGTTTATATATTCATTGCTATGTTATTATTACGTCGATCTTACATCGTTCTAGATAAATGTTTTGAAGAAATATTACGTACTAACATTTTTTGTCAAGGCCAACCGGTTTTGTAGACATTCTTATTGTGAGCGTGAATGATGTGACTTTTTCGGTGTTATTCAAGGTTTGAGGGTATGTATTTATTCTTAGGTAGTTATTACATAGTATTAGAAAAAAAACGCAACACAAACCGCAACGCAAACGCAGAAAAAAATCAATTTTAAAAAGCCGTTAAGTATTTTGTTTTGATTTCGTAATAAGAAGTTTGAGTGTGAATAATAGGAAAATATGATATCGGACTCTATAAAAACAAACACTATTATTAGATAACTTGTCTATTCATAGTGTAACTTGCAAAATTTCGTGTAAATGATAGTTTGACTAACGATAGCTTATTGATTCCTAATGGATATTGTGATGTAAAATTGGTGTAGTTTTGTGTCTCGTGTGTCTACACAACTGGACAATATGTGAAATCACTGAAACAAGTGCGATCCCCGTAAAATAAAGCTGAGAATTTTGTTGTGGTATTGACTACCTCGGCGAAGCTTGACGAGATGGCTGACTCAACTCATTTGCTGTCAAATACTGCAAAAATATTAGAATGTGTTACATCTGCATTCTAATGGCGAAAAAATGACGGTAAGTATTCCATATCTAAAACTAAATACTTTCTTAACTTGACACTTGCTAAATGCACAAACCGTGCGTAGCCAAAATTTAAAAAAAGAGGATATTCTGTGGAGCTGGAGTGGACTACAGACCTAACGCCGCGTTCCGACCAAGTCACACCAACATCGGATTTGGCTTAAAAGTCTTGTAAACAAGCCACAAACTAAAAAAAAAACTAACATCGATATTAGCGCGCAGTTTTTGGCGGGATTTGCTTGAGTGAAGTTCAGTGGCTGTTTTAATTATTCACTTATTGATTCCTAGTGGATATTGTGATGTTAAATTGGTGTAGTTTTGTGTCTCAAGTGTCACCGCAAATGGACAATATGTGGAATCATTAAAACAGGCGCGATCTCGGTAAAATGGAGTTGAGAATTTTATTTTAGTCTTAGATTTTCTAGGATGTAGTATTGACTACCTCAGCGAAGTTTGCCGAGAAGGCTGACTCGACACATTTGTTGCCAAATATTGCAAAAAACATTAGAATGTGTTACATCTGCATTGTAATGGGAAAAGAAATTAAAATACACAAACCGCAACGCAAACGCAGAAAAAAATCAATTTTAAAAAGCCGTTAAGTATTTTGTTTTGATTTCGTAATAAGAAGTTTGAGTGTGAATAATAGGAAAATATGATATCGGACTCTATAAAAACAAACACTATTATTAGATAACTTGTCTATTCATAGTGTAACTTGCAAAATTTCGTGTAAATTGATACAGTGGTTTTATCAACTACCAACTTAACACGTGAACAGACACTATTCCCGACAAATCGTTGATAACAGCATTTGTTTAGAATTCAACTCTCGAATTACAAGTATTGTTTACATGTTATTCTAAGGACTGTTTATTCAACAACCCAAAAAAGTTTACTTGCTCCAATAGAAACCTCAGCAAATGGTTTTCAGTGAGCCGGGTCGTAAACATGTCAAACTGCGATAAGAGGCTCGGGCGTTTGGTGCTATTTTTATCTTGCTCGCGCGTGGGGGTTCACAGGTTGAAGCTGTAAGGTACCTACTACTTACCTTGTTTGCTAATTAACATAAATACAACAATAATGTTAGCGCCGTCTACTGTGAAGTGAATGTAAACAAATGTATGTCTTTGTTTCTCCTAATGTAAACAAAAAACAACAGCTTCCAAAGTACGTTGTCATTAAAATACATTTACGTTTACGACAAATGAACACCTAAGTATTTAACGCACAACCAACAACAGTAAAAAGAAACTTAACTTAATTATTCCGTATTCTTGGGCACTGAAAATATCGTTAGGTCCAGAAGGCATCTTAAAAATCACACACACAAATAAAACACAGAAAGATTATCACACTTTTTTACATAGAAAGATTAACACACGAACACAGAACAACACACAAATAAAACACAGAAAGATTGTTTTGATAAATTTCCGATAACCGTAATTCGCAACGAGTAGCACACGTTCGCGATCAACGTCAACGAGGAACTCACAAAAGTGCGTTAAAATCGGCGAAATGCAAAAGAAATGTACTTTACATAAGTTTTCATCATTCCTTTGAATTCACCGCACAGTGCCTACAGTACCTAGTCTACTTGGCGCAATACCCCTTTGTCGGCAATTTGCGGCGCGTTTGAAAGTTCCCGATAGGTATTAGGCATTGACCTCACAAATGAACTCTAGTGAAACAGCTGAGCGGGTACCGTTTTCGAGTTTTGCGTTTTATGCTGTCATGAAATAAGTCTTATAACAACTAGCAAAAGTGTTTATTTTACATTATCACAATCAATAAATTTATAACGAGTTCAGCTACTCAACGCTAGAGGGAGCTAAAACCAAATTATTCTATTTAGAGCGCTTGTCTTTGAAATAGATGTTATATTCGCATGCATATGTTATCTCTTTTGCTACTCAGCTAGAGATGTAGACAAACATCGATATTTCAATATCAACGTTTATTTTTGTTGTGCGTCCGAACGTAATAATTATTGTTAACATCACTCAAATCTTTTGAGTTAAGGAAAAAGATGATTGTCTTTAAACAGGTCTAAATGTTAAATAAAACGAACGTAACGTAGTAACGTAGATACAACTATAAAAATACACATTTGTTCTCCTTAAAATAACACATACTTGTTAATAATTGCCGTTTTGATATTTTAATTTTAATAAGTGATGAAAATTTCATTAGGTCAGTATGATTGTATTTGACGTAGGAAATTCTCCTAAGTCCTAACAGATGATAGATTATTTTTGGTATATCGACAACCCAATAAATTAGTGCATTATTATAGTGATGTCAATATCTTTGTGACCGTATTTAAAAAATACTTCAGACGGGGCGTCTGGCATATATTAATGACATCTTCTGATGTCTATGTAATGATTGATTTTTTTTCTGTTACTGAAGCACCAACTCAAATTACCCACTTATTTTTTAAATTAGTTTTCTTGTTATGTAACCAGCCCCCCCTAGCCATATTACTTTTCTATTATAGTTTACGCTAACGCTTAGTACAAAATGTATGGCAATGACATTACCCGCGTAGATAATTAGTGTCACGTGACTTATTGCAGGTAGGTAATGGGGCCGATTCTGCTAGGCACAAACTAAACTTAATTTAGGCTATTGCTATCTTTTTCTCTCTAATAAAACAAGAAAGAGACGGACGTAAATTAGAGCTGTCAAATTTAGTTGAACTAACATTTCCATACAAATTAAGACAACACGTAAAAACATGTCGACTAAAAACACGGTGAAGCGCAAGGCGTAAACTAGTTTGACATCTCTAACTTAGTTCATAGCTATAGCCGTCCTTTTCTCGCGCTGCTTTTTAGTAAAAGATAGCAATTCTCTAATTTTAGTTTAGTTATTGAACAAGAGAATCGGTGCCAATGTCATCGCATCGCCATGTATTTTGCACTAAGCGTTAGCTAAACGATAATAGAAAAGTAATATGGCTAGGGGAGCGGTTAAGTTTCTTTGCTAAAATCGGACAGATGAAGATCAATTTCATCTAAGTCTTCATCCTTCCGTTCATCATCTTCCTTGCATAAGTCTTGTCGTACTGTACTTGGAAAATATCGATTCCGATCTAGTTTATGGATGTGTCCCATCCATAATTGAGTATCGTCGAACCAAGTAGTTTCGTGGCGGAGTACTTTGTCGGTGTCTGTGTGGTACTATCCCAATGACCTTCGGTGAACTCAGAAAATCAGCTCAGCGAGGAGCTTCTTTAAAGTTTTATTTACATTGCGTTTTTTTGTAAAAAAAATTAATTTTTTTTTTTCATTTAAAATGTCTTTGGGGTAGATAGGTTTATCGATTTTATATAGTTTAAAGTGAAATTTATTTTTTTTATTTTTTCAAAAATTAGGAAAAACCCAACGAAAAATTCCAACGCTAGGAGGTCCAGAATCATGTACTGAATCACTGGTACACGTATGTGCGTTTATGTACCTTACACCCTGTATATTTTACCAGGTATATAGTACCAGCGGTGCCTGACAGGTTAATTTCCCAAGGTCTCTTTCCCAGAAAAAAAATCTGAGTCCGCTCTTTTTTTTTTGGTCCGCTCCTATTAGAATCAGTTTTAGTGACTTTCTAGCGACTTTTGACATTCTGTCTAGCGGCTTGAATTTGTGGGAGTTGGCAACACTGCCAATTTAGGATTCCGATTTAGGAATCCATTCCAATGTATTGTAGTTGTGATTGTAGTGTGAATGTGAATAGTGTACTGTGATCGCTAGCTTACAACTTCCTAGTTACATTGTTCATAAATTGGCTCTCTTGAAATCGGATGAGCTTTAACAGCGATGTTGGCGTGACTCGGAACACGGTGATAATGTAAACGTCCAATGTCTTTCTTGTCTATGGTCTATGTATAGAAATAAGGCTCAATTACACCTTCCGATTTCAAGGGACCCAATTTAGGAACTAACTAACTAGGAAGCAGGAAGCGAGCAATTACACTATCCTAAATTGAACTCCTAAGTCGGCAGTGTTGCCAACTCTTACAAATTCGAGTCCCTAAACAGAATATCAAAAGTCGCTCTAAAGTCTCTTAAAAACTGATTCTACCAGGAGCAGACTTAAAAATAAAAAGAGCGGACTCAGATTTTTTTTCTGGGAAAGGGACTTTGTGAAATTTAATTTAATTTTAAACACAAACCAAAATACTACTACCCCATTTGTAGCGACAAAGTCTCTAAATTGACAACACTTAGCTCTAAATCGGGGTGATGCGATTACACTATCCTAAATCGTACACAATTTAGGAAGTCAAATTGGGACGTCCCAATCTCACTAAATCGTACACTAACTGCTCTAACTGCTATTACACCTTCCTGTTTCCTAAATTGGGTCCCTTGAAATCGGAACGTGTAATTGAGCCAATAAAGTACAGAGTACAGTGGATTGGACTTTGTAACCTTTTTGAAAAATATTTTATATCTAATGATAATTTAAGTTAGTGCATCTAATATCTTAAAATATGTTCTCTCCGTGCAGCAGACGCTTGCTTTATTCAACGCAGGTTAGTTAGTTTTTTTACTTTATCTTGACTACTGCTGTAAAAAGTTTTTCTAATATTGCTATGAATATCATGTATGTGTGTAATTGTTACTTCATGATTTAGCAGTAAGTCGTCATAGAATAGCTTTATTTACTAAGTATACATGATAATGATAACCTTGTGTACATGCCAGGAACAAAATGTTTAAAAAACATTCTCTAAAGTTTGACTGTTAACAAATCGTATAATAAAATTGAATCATTATTCCTCGTGTACATACAACTATCCGTTTATTTACTTCATCTGCGTGTAAAAAACAGCTCAATATTTCAAGGTTGACAATTATTAGTTGTTACAATCCATGTAGGTGGAGAGATCAGGTTTTGGTCATCTTAATTTTGTTTGACTATTCTGGAGCTAGGCCGATTTTTCACAGGAACGTTGCACCTTTGTTATATTATAAGAGGAAGAAGCAGCTACAAGTTTCACTACCTACCTCAACCTAAGATAACCCATTTCTACCCAGAATAACGTAAAGTTTCTTAAAATATTGTTGATTTTAGTTGAGGCGACTTCAGAGCACCTTGGTGATAGCAGAGCACAACAATGAAGTCCTATCGCCGGCCACACAGAACACTTTGAGTGCTGCTAAAAAGATCGGTGGAGATGTTGCCGTACTTGTGGCTGGAACCAAGTGTGGCCCTGTAAGTTCACAGGATTTTATAAGATACTAGTTTTTGTGGGGTGTACTTTTATTTAAATTTTTTATTTAACGCGTCAGGCCCCTCGGGTATCCATAAGGTAATGCATACCCGAGGGGTATCCATAAGGTAATGCAACAATAGACTTGTTAAAATAAAATATATGAAAATCTTATAAGAAGCAATGAATAAAATGCTATTGCAAACTATTCATTTGGTCATAGCTTTGACAGAAAACATCCATTTGTCATACAAATTAGTTTACTCCACAACAGTTCTCTAGTGTATTTGATAAATTCTAAATTTCTTTTTTAGGCTGCCCAAGCTGTTGCCAAAGCTAAAGGCATTTCCAAAGTTTTGGTGGCTGAAGGTGATGCATTCAAGGGTTTCACAGCTGAGAGTCTAGCGCCCCTCATCATTGCCTCTCAGAAGCAGTTCAAGTTCACGCATATCTTGGCCCCGGCCACTGCCTTCGGCAAGGCTATCCTGCCTAGAGTAGCAGCCAAGCTTGACGTCTCACCAATCACTGATATCATTGGAATCAAGGATGCCAACACCTTTATTAGAACTATTTATGCAGGTACATAATTATGTTATTTTATTACAATTAGTCTGCACCTACAGCTTGAGCTGAAAATAATGTACAAAATGTGTGCAAAAAAATTTAACTATGTGGGCTACCTGCCCACGTAGTTAAATTTTTTTCATCTTTTCTGCAATTCGCTGGTTAGTGCCAGGTTGTATGTTGGTCAAAATATGATTCGCGGCCGTAGCAAGTATGTATTTTTATAAATAAAATCATTAAAATCATCAATACCTTTTTCAGTTAGAATTGATGTCAAATGTCATGAAATAGTCATTCCATGCATCAATATGAACTTAGAAGGTTGTATTGACGACTTTAATGATTACAGTTCTGAAATACGTACTAGCTATGGCCATGAATCATATTTTGATCAACATACAACCTGATACTGAACCTGCAAATTGCAAAAAACATAAGAAAATTTGAATGATTGAATTAGTGCAAATTCACAAAATAAATAAACCCAAAATATTTTAAAATAACATTAACAATAATTCAATAGATATTTAAATAATTAAAAATTAATTAGGAATTTGAATGAGCACAGAAGAAAATGAAAACTTGAATAGTGAATACTGATGATCTTTTGTATTGTGTCCGTCTCAGTATTTTCTGTAATCTTTATAGATAAGACATCATATAGCAATTATTTTATTTTTAAGGGGAGATATGCATACTCTAGAAATCTATCTTCACTTTCAGGTAACGCAGTCCTCACTTTGGAAGCCAAGGATGGTATCAAGGTGATCACAGTCCGAAGCACGGCATTCCCCCCCGAGCCTCTGGAGGGTGGCTCTGCGGCCGTGGACAAAGCACCCGAGGGTGACTACAAGTCTGACCTCGTCCAGTTTGTGTCACAGGAGCTCGCCAAATCAGACCGGCCTGAACTTACTAGTGCTAAGAATATTGTTGCAGGCGGTAAAGAAACATTATAATTACGGAAATTATTAAAAATATCATTGTATTTGCTGCTCATAATCATTATTGCCAGCCTTGATTCACTCACTGTGCATAGCCTGCTCCCTTTAGTGTCACATCATGCTACTAGATAATATATCTTAGAAGCACTTCAAGTCAAAATATCCAACAGGAAGTGTTGTTGATAGCCAAATTTAATTCTACACAGAATCTGTTAGAATAATGGACTGTTACCAATACGAATTTTGAAGACATGAATGTATGAGTTCAAAACTGAATAACTTCACTACTTATGCAAATACAATGACAGTATAGATTGGTTCCCCTAAGGGGTAACCCTAATTTAGGAGTCAACAGAATTTAATTTTAAACATTCGTACAGGTCGTGGTCTGAAGTCGGGCGAGAACTTCAAGCTGCTGTACGACCTCGCCGACAAGCTCAACGCCGCAGTGGGCGCCTCCAGAGCCGCCGTCGATGCCGGCTTCGTCGCCAACGACCTGCAGATCGGTCAGACTGGCAAGATTGTTGCCCCTGTGAGTTTACATACCTCTACTTATATTTTTCTCAGTAGCACAAGCATATTAAAGGAAGGATAAGATATCCAAGAAGAATGCTAATAAAACTATGCTGCAGTTGATGGAGTTGACAACCCATTGCCCAGGGTGCACTTAGTGTATAGAGGTAGTTTACATAATTCATCATCAGTTTAATCAGGCGACATACTTCCGAACACTGAAGCTTTAACTTACTTTCGAATAGCCATTAGAAGATTTTTGTGACAACAATAATTTTGTTTTTTCACAGGACCTATACATCGCAGTAGGCATCAGCGGCGCCATCCAGCATCTGGCTGGTATGAAGGACTCCAAGACCATTGTTGCCATCAACAAGGACCCCGAGGCACCTATCTTCCAGGTAACCTTAATTATTTTATTTTATTTTGTTGGCTTACAGCTAACAATATAAAAGATAGGATCAAGGTAGATCACGACAAGCTATTTACAAGCGGACATTTAGTTATGGAGTATTGTTCATCAGTTAAAAATAAAAGTTACACAAAGTTTAGTAAAAACTTACTACTTTTAATGATGACATAAATGAACTTAGAACTGTAAATGATGGACGACTCATAAATGTATGTATAGAAACGCGATTGCGTGATTACAGAGGATTACGCAAATACAATGCTTGAAAAAACTTTTTTACAAAAAAATAGAACCGACTTCCAAAAAAAGTGCAAAATAACTTTAATTTCGGAAGTCGGTGTTCCTGTTTTGTGTCTTCGTTTTTTGACACCGACTTCCGAAATTAAAGTTATTTTGCACTTTTTTTGGAAGTCGGTTCTATTTTTTTGTAAAAAAGTTTTTTATTTTTCACTTTTTAGTTGTGGTTCCCCATTAAACTGTTTTAACAATTCATAGACATACGATAGCAGCAATCGCGGTTGATTTGCTGTCAATTTTTGAAGAGTTCCCCGTTGTCTGTCTCCGAAACCCATTATCAGATCTTTTTTAAATTTAAATGGGACCATTTCGGAATAAACCCCTTTCGAACAAAAAAAGAATTTTGCAAATCCGTCAATATATGACGGAGTTATGCCCGAACATACATAAAAAAAAAAAAAAATACAAACATCCGAATTGATAACCTCCTCCTTTTTCGAAGTCGGTTAAAAAGGGACGATAATAACCTAAACCTGCTTTTTATATATCCACTGGAAAATTATGTTAGAGGCGAATCGAAAGAGCTGATCGTGCCCGCGCTCTCCATCAGATTTTTAAACTAGGCTACACTATTTTAAAAATCTATAAACTAACTTGGAAATATTTCAATTCAGTCACCAAATAAAAGCCTGCTTTGTTGCGCATTTTTTATTCGTAACACTTAACTATGCTATTATGTGGAGTTTGTTATCCACATGTCAACAAGTCAAGTATGAATATTTTTATCAGTGCTTTATCTTCTTCACAACAAACGGGCGCTGATTGATATTGATTAATGTTATCAAATTATTGCTATTACTAAATTGGTTTAGGAAGCGGCTAGTTGCGTAATCTTAATTATTTTAATCTTTGAAACATGTCAGCCTCTTTATTATTTTATTAACATTTAGATTTTTTTAAATATTTTATAGTAGTAAAAAAAGGTTTACAAAAACTTTTTACAAAAAAAAAATACAACCGACTTCCATAAATAATACTAAAAAATGCAAAATAACTTTAATTTCGGAAGTAGGTGTTTCTAGTTTGGTTTATTCGTTATTTGACACCGACTTCCGAAATTATAGTTATTTTGCATTTTTTAGTATTATTTATGGAAGTCGGTTGTATTTTTTTTTGTAAAAAGTTTTTTATTTTACACTTTTTAGTTGTTGTACCCCATTCTAAAACTAAATTAATAGTAAAGTTATGCCCGAATTGATAGCCCCAAAAATAGGGAATTTGAACATAGTTGGTGAAATTAGGGTGTATCAGGGTGTATTTCTTTTAAGAATTTATCCGCTACCCCTAGGCATAAACAAACACACATACGGGTCGAATACAGAACCTCCTTTTTTGAAGTCGGTTAAGAAATCGGTCAAAAAAAATAATTAACGGTGTTGCTAGTAATTTGAGTCCAAATCTCTTCAATCCTATAATATCCTACTAATACGAGTATTATAAATACGAAATTTTGAATGGATGTTGTTTGTTATTCAATCATGCTAGAACATCTGAACGTATCTGGAAAAAAGTTGGCTCGGAGATAGATTACCTATAATCTGGAAATCCACGCGGGTGAAGCCGCTGGTAGCAGCTAGTTAAATATAATACTCAGGTTTTGGAACGAAAATTTTATAATAGCAAAATTCATGTCAAAAATTATATCAAACGCGCGCGCTGCGATAGTTTGAATGAGGTATCAAGAGTCAATCCCATCCTGACTCACGGCTCATCATCATTTCTTTCCAGAAACCGAGTGTAAGATTTACTAACATGTTATTCTATCTATTTTCCAGGTGAGTGACCACGGTCTGGTCGCAGACTTGTTTAAGGCGGTTCCTGAGCTCACATCCAAGTTGTGAATATTTACAAGTTGAACAGAGACATAGAGAGAATGAACTACGTATTCTAACCTTTATAGATGAACATTTTTATTCTTATAGACGACTTTTATACCCCTTTCGCGAGATTTGTGAACTTTTATTGTTGATCAGCGTAATTTATCATGTGTAAGCGAATTATGTAAGTATGTAAAATAAATATTGTTACAAAAAATTGTCTTTTTGTTTTATCCCAATTCTTATACACACAATAAAAATCTATTAAAATCGGATGCATGGGTCGCGGGAGTTTTCAAGAGTCAACGTGGCCTGGAACGCAGAGGCAAGGCACACGCTTGGGTTTTAGTCAGTAAGGGTCTGACACGACCTCCGTGGCGTGAAGTAATTTGTGGGCAAGGCAAAAGCCCCTAAAAGGGTGAAAATTTTATCTAGATCCGTTCAGACGTTCTAGCGTGATTGAATAACAATAATAACAATAAATAGCAATTCCTTTCTCAGGAGCCCTGACCTCCGGTAGCTTGAACCCTATCCCGATGCCGATGGGCTACTATTTTTTTTATATTTTGATATTTTAATATTTAAAAATGTAAATAGTATGTACTTAAAGTTGAATAAATGGAATAATAATAAATCTAAACGAAATTAATCATAATAATGATTAAATTATTTAAAAAGTGGCACATTTTTAGGGTTCCCAAAGGGTAACCAACGGGACTCTATTACCACAGATAATATAATACTAAGCGTCCGCTTTCCGTCCGTCCGTCAGCGGGCTCTATCTCATGATGCGTAATAGGTACTAGGACTGTTGAAATTTTCACAGAATGTGTATTCTGTTGCCGCCATAACAACAAATAATAATAATAAAAAAGGGGGCTGCCCTTACAAACGTGTTTTTTTGTTTTTATTTTTTGCTCGATGTTAATAATGGCAGCAAGTAGACGCGTAAAATCTTGAACGATGGTACGGAACCCTTCATGGGCAAGTGCGACTCGCACTTGTCAGGTTTTTTTTAATTTTTTATCTGATATTTGAAGTTTAAACTGAAAAAGCTTGATTTCCGAAAAAGCATGAAGAAAATAAAAAGCAGTTTAAGTTAAGAAAAAAATAAATTTCTAGT
Source organism: Polia nebulosa (assembly GCA_951329385.1). Lineage (NCBI taxonomy): Eukaryota > Metazoa > Arthropoda > Insecta > Lepidoptera > Noctuidae > Polia > Polia nebulosa. The sequence continues at coordinate 28,616,771 of OX589588.1, forward strand.
ACATACAAACATCATATAAAGTCATTTACTATTTGAACTTGCAGATAATTGAGCATTAATGAATAAATCAATAAACTTAAAATCGCAAAATGCAATTTTTCATCCAACTTTACAAAACTGCGTTTATCTCGGCAACTTAATGCCGAGAACTGGAACCTTTTTGTTTTGACGCCCACATTTAATGATCTATAAACCTCAAAAAATATAAAAAACTTTTTTACTGTGTTTTTGTATTTTACTTCTTCGTTATTTGACACCGACTTCCGAAATTAAAGTTATTTTTTAATTTTTAGTGTATTTTTTTTTGGAAGTCGGTTGTTTATTTGTAAAAAAGTTTTTTATTTTTCACTTTTTAGTTGCTAAACCCCAGAACTACAAACCCCAATACCATGGAACGTGGAATTTAAACATTTGGAGAACACCAACACGTCATCGAGGTATACATGTTTTTCGTTTTTGTTCAGTTTCTCAAAAAGCGCTGAAGCCATTTCGATAAAATTTATATGGGACCAATTTGGGAGTACATTCTTTCGGATAAAAAAAGAATTTTGAAATTCGGTCCACAAATGACGGAGAAATCGGCGGACATACTAAAAAAAAAAAAAAAAACATACATACAGTCGAACATAGAACCTCCTCCTTTTTCGAAAGTCGGTTAAAAAGTAGGATGGGTTCCATCCGGTTAGACCAACATAAGCACCAAAACAGAAGCCGAACCCAACACAGCTAGGAGGAAAAGGATAGACGGAATGTTGTTTGACCTGGGTTTAGAATTAAGTAAGTACCTACCAAGCCGCAGTGGGCCCACGTGGTGAATTACGGCCCACATCCTCTCACACAGGAGGCCTGGGTCCCAGAAATGTGAACATTGAAAGTTTGATTATGCCATATGCTTGGCTACAATCTACATCAGTCAGAGCTTTTTGCGACACTAGATAACTAATTTTATTTGTTTTATTGTAGCATTTGTAGCTGAGGCAATAGGTATTGCAAGAATTTCTGTATGAATGAAATAACTAAGTAAATGCAATACAAAATGACCTTTGAAAAGAAAAGTTATGATTTCATTGGCAATTTAAACGCGGCGTGACTTTTATTTAGCAATTAATTCAAAATCACTTATTTTACGTGATTGACAAATCGGTACTTCCATTAGAAAGTAAAGGCTACTGTTTTCTGAAAATGAATTAAGAACCGTTAGTTTTGCTACTCGATAACAGATGGCGCTGTCATACCATGTACTTGTCGAGCAAATTTTACTGAAAGCAAAATCTTTTTACTGTAATATTATTTTAGTGCGAAAGAACAGTAAAATATTAAGGTATATTATTACATAAATATTTCATAGTTAAATAGATGCCAACCAAGGTATCTTCTTAAGTGGGTAGTTTGTTTATAGCAGATATTTAGTTTGGAAGAGATTTAACTTATAATAGAGCGAGCAGAAAAAATATATAAGTATGTCATTTTATATAAAAATTTCTCCAACTAAGTACCTACTTATTCTTAATTTAAATACCTACTTACATACTATTTATTATACTTGATAACTACCTGGGTATATTTGTGTATTGATAGGTGGGGTACCTACCTATTAATGCTGAAGGCTACGCGTAGAAAACGTCTATTTAGCATTATGCAGGTTTAAACCAACAGGAGGTAAGTGCACAGTCAATCATGTCAGTAATGATAGTCCCAGGGGGAGATGTGGTTTGCTCGGCGAGTGGCATTCTCGTTATCATATCTGACGCGAGAGGGCGGCGGGCGGGGCCTCGCGCGCCCCGCCTCTCTCGCCACGCCCGGCCCGCGCCGCCCCGACACATGTCATTAGCATTTAGCACTATCGAACATGCCGCGGCCCTCGCGTGAATCTTACGGCGATCAGAAGCCCCCGTACTCGTATATCTCCCTGACGGCGATGGCGATCTGGAGCTCCCCGGAGCGAATGCTGCCGCTGTCGGAGATCTACCGTTTCATCACGGACCGCTTCCCGTACTACCGGCGCAACACGCAGCGCTGGCAGAACTCGCTGCGGCACAACCTCTCCTTCAACGACTGCTTCGTGAAGGTGCCGCGCCGCCCGGACCGGCCCGGCAAGGGCGCCTACTGGACGCTGCACCCGCAGGCCTTCGACATGTTCGAGAACGGCTCGCTGCTCCGCAGGCGCAAGAGGTTCAAGTTGCACACGGATCAGAAGGACAGCTTCAAGTCGGAGCTGACTGCGTTGGCGAACTTCAATCATCAGTTTCTTGCTGGTCAGTTGAATATGAGGGTTCCTCCTCTGCAACAAGTGTTCGAAGCGCCAGTGATTCCTAATTCATGTACAGTGACTGATACAAAGGACAGTTGGAGAAAGTCGTTCTCTATCGACAGTTTATTGAGCAGTGGAGTGGACAAGGCTAGTGTTGTGCCCGCGAGTGTTGCGCCCGCGCCGGCGTTGTATCGGCCAGACTTGGCGGCGCTGGGCGCGGTGTGGCCTCCCTTCATGCCGCCATCGCCACTGGAACATCTTCAGTTAAGACTTAATTTTCAGAACATTGTTGAAAATCTTCATTTTTATCTGCAGCACCCTTTGCATTCATTATAATTTAAAATTTAATGTTATGTCAGTGTTAAAAAAATAGGTACGACTACCTATATATATTCTATATTATTGAAATATTTTGTTGTTTGTCTTTTAAAGTCTGACATAGAACACAAAAAGGAAGAGATCACTGAAAAACTTTTGGTTACAAGTTTATTATTTCAAGCTTCCCCCTACTAGGCACAGTCGAAATATAATAACCTATATGGGGTCGACATCCAATCTAACCGGATGCAGCTGAATACGAGTTGGTATTTTAATGTAAATAATTTAAAAACCGTAGGCTAGTGGGGTAGGCAGGTACCGAGTGCTAGGATCAAGGAAAATATTGAAAATATTCAATACCTATAAATAAAATAAGAAAACCTTCGTAGCAACAGTACCTACCTACATAAGGTTACAAATAATTAAACAATACAATATGTAGGTATCTATCTGTAGGAAATTAATTAATAACCTCTGAATTTAAATGAATGCTGGTGCCTTCAGTGACACGTGTCATTATGTTACACAATGAAACTTGCATTATCCTTTCTGCTACTTATAAACTTCCAACCTAACCTAATAAAATCCCATAAAATTCTGTTTTGATAAGTTGAAGTTGAGATTCTGTCAAAGTTTAATCCGTCAGGCCCCGTGCGTCTCCAATCGGAGACGCGACAATAGATTTTTAATTGTGTCTGCTATTCCGGGGCCTGACGGGAAGCCTGAGAACTTGTCAAACTTTTGCATTAGAGTTCTAAACATCTAATTTTCAATTCAGATTCTGATTAGGATCTTTAAGTCAAGAGTGAATATGTTACTTCTAGGCAAGCGTGCGCCATCGTCGACTTCATCATCACTTACCATCAGCTGAGATAGTGATTATGATAAAATAGATACCAGAGGTTAAACTAAGTAGTAGATAAAGGTACCTACCTAGGTGCTTACCTACAAAAAAGGTGCAATAAGTGATGACCAGGTGCGTAGAGTGACGTCAAGATGTTCTGTCAGACCATATTGAAAGAAGCAAGTGCGATTTATTTCGCGTAGCTATTTTTATTTGAACTGTTTTTGTACTTAGTAAATACTAGGCGTAATAGTTAGAATAATAACTCATGTAAATAGTAAAATGTCTATTGTATGTTAGAAGAATATTAATATAAGTTTTAAGATGTTTTACATACCTAATTTAAATTTTCTTTTAAGCTATCTGATTTAGATGATTTATTGTTTATTTGTCACATCAGCTTTAGATATAATTTTTTTGTTAAAAGTGTCAAATACCTAATAAAATAAATAATAAATCTATATTTTATTTTAAAATTAAATTGTCGTTATTTTTAAAGATCCTTTAACCAAAATAAACCCATACATAAAAAAAAGAAATTTCATCGCATATGAAAAAAATTGTTCATAAAAATTCATGAACTCTTTACATACATACAACCAACACGCATGGCTACATCCTTATTTTATTCTTATGTTCTATTTGCATGCAGGTAAAACGAAGGAAAAAAGAAGACTTAGACTACTAAATCCATAGGACAGGTGTTGTCTATGAACCACTTTTATGGATTTTACACAATTTATACGCGAGGTTAAATTTCAAACGTGTGATAAATCGCCTCCCTTAAACTCGTTTAACTCGAGAAGGGGGATGTTAATGTAATCGGTGGAGTCGGGCGGCGTGACGTACACGTCATTTTTTGTTATTTATGCTCGGCTCAACGGCCGGGGGCTGTTTTGGTAATTAATATAGAGAAATGGTTAAATTGAGTGCCGTTTACCCCCGGGCGCTCCCGCCGCCCGCCACCGAACACCTTTTGTACACCTACTTCGCCAGGAATTAACGTCGGTGTCACCGTCGCATGACGCTCAGGTTTCGAGGACCTCGTTTATGTAAGTACCTACACACTGATTGGTTGCCACGTTATCTACTTACCCATTGTCTTTATTTTTAGACTTTCCAGTTATGTATTTAGTGTAGGTTACAACGAGGTATGTTGGATATAATTGAGAATTAGGGAAATTCTCGATACGTAGGTACTTACTTGGTAGATGGCAGTATACTGTATGTAGTAGTCTTTGGTAGATGGTTATCCTGCTATACTTCCTCAAATGTTAGTAATAAATAGAGCGAAATTATTTGAAGGGAACAGGCCTTTGCCTATACCCTTCAAATACAATCGCTCTAACGTTAAAGAAAATTCCATTGTTCTTTAACAATGGATTGTTCTAATGCACGGATTTTGAAAAAAAATAAATAAATTGATGTTTGGAAGTTATATTTCGTTTGTTGAGATCAAAGAAGTTATGAATTAACGTAATTTTAGTGGTACAATGTTGAATTATTGTTATAACTAGTAGTTTTATTTTAATTTATTTCAGGATAAAAAACAGGAGTAGGTACTTATAAATTAAATGCTATACACACTAACTTATCTACTAATTAAACAAAATACTTATTAAACTACTAGTAACATTATCCACTTATTGGTTGGGAATAAAATTACCTTACACAAAGGTTTTACCAGTAAAGAACAGGGAATATCCTAATGAATTGATTATGAGAAAAAAGTTATATTATTTTTATTGAGATTAAAGTACCTATGCAGTAACGTAGTTTTTGCGACATGTGTTATGTTTTAGTGAAAACTAGTAGGTTGTTGGGAATGAGATTACTACTCCATAGAAGTGTTTCCAGTTAAAAAAAAAATACAAAAATTGTGACTGCGACTAAATACAAAAATTGTGACTGCGACTGTGCCTGTAGGTACCTTTAATTTTATCTCTAGGTATCCTTTTACTCAGGGGAAAACAATAAATTTTGATTTAAGAAAATTAGAGTGGGGTTACAGATACCTCCATACTTACGAATCGTTGTAGGTAATCTAGATATGTTTCCTATTTATAAAAGCTTTATTAAAGGGGAAAATATCGCGTTTTCCTTGACATAATTAAATTGACAATTAATTCAAACTAGGAACCTACGTGCAAAATCCGTTGTGACGTCACATTGATAATAAATAGTATCTAAAAGTAATAATGAACAATTGCGTTTTGAGGTAAACGTGATTATATCCTCAAGATAATATAAAATTCTGGAAGCATGTAGAAGTCAAATATCTGATTCTCGAGCGATGGAAAATCTCTATGGACCAGTTTTATTTTAATTTTAGTTATCTCAACCAATATTAAAACATAGTAAGTAAATGTTAAATTACGCTAAAATGTATTTATAGGTACCTAGTTTCATCTTCTTCCTTGACTAATAGTTATTTATTTGACAATTGGTCAAGCTAACAATTTTAATGATTAAACAACGTACTTTGCCGAAATTTAACTATTCGTAACCATTTTTATTAACTATTTGTTGACCTACAGATAAAAAAACTCGCCCATAAACAACTAAGTTTGAAAAATATCTTTTTTGATTCCTTTCCCCATCCATGGTCTTTCATGACGACCAAATTAGTTCATATACTAGGTAGGTAGGTAGGTACTCATACAAAGTCAGTAATAAGGTTCGGGTTTGTGAAACTTTTGCGGACTTATGGAGGGAATGAGCTATTACTAGTAGGCAGGTTAACTTCACACGTGTGACAGCTCGCACCCTCACTGCAACATGAGAGCGATTACCTAGCTAACATACAGCAGGTTTCAAAGATTAAATGATACTAAAATGCTCTATTTTAAAGTATCCGAATTCTGATTATGCGGATTTTTTTTTAAAGCATAAAGGTTGCCGGCATTGAGCTATGATAAAGATAAAGATATTTTAATTTTGTAAAAAAATGAGTAAGTACAATACCTACATGTGCATTATGGATGGAATCAAAATTATATTTTTTTTTGTTGTGTGGGGAAATCGTCCAATGACTTCCCCCGCTCTGGGTGAAGCGAGAGGGCGTGTCAGACTTTTGCTGACTAAATCCACCCCTGTTCCTTCAGTTGCCTGAGTGCCACGGGCCGCTCTGTTACGAATTTATCCACGACCCAGGCAGGCATCGGCCCTAATGGGACCGTCAGGTATTGCTGACATCTCTTTGAGGCGCGTGTGGAACACTACGCGCCATCGACTCTCGGGCCTGGTCCTGATCGGACGGCGAGCTACCCACTACTCGCCGTCCGCAGGCCCGTGCCTACGGTGGCTGGAGATCGGCTTGCGACCCCCAACGCCCAGGGCGTCTTTTTTAATTTTTTTTATTGTTGATAGGCACACGTTTGACCACTATCTCACCTGTTGGTAAGCGATGATGTGGTCGAAGATGGAGCACACTTGCCTAGAAGTAACCTATTCACTCTTGACTTAAAGACTTCCAGGTTGTAGCGTCTCCTGCGGCGGCTGCTGCTGGGGCCGAAGGGCGTCTCTGTTGAGTCTTCCTCACCCGTTCCACCTCCTCCTTCGCTTGCATTACTGCTTCGTAGAAGGAGGCGACTGCTTCTCATTCCCTCTCGCTCCGTACCGTGGCCTGAAACAGGACCGGGCTCGAGAGACCGCTGCCGCTGATCGCCTCCACGAGGTCACGGCGGTGCTCCGCCCAAGCGGAGCAAAACTCCACCGTATGCTCCACCGTGTCCTCTGGGCGATCTGCACAGTGATGACATTCGGGCGTTTCTTCCCACCTTATCCGACACAGGAACCTCCCGAAACAGCCGTGTCCGATGAAGACCTGCGACAGGCGGAAGATGAGGACGCCGTGGCGCCTCTCCAGCCACTCCTGCCCGATGCTGGGTTGCGACAGTCGGTCTCTCCATGTCGTCATGAGATCCTGCCGGAGCTCTATCCGCCGAGCCGCGAGGTGTCGCGGCAGTAGAGTTATGCCCTGGCATTTCGCCTCCTCGCGCCACTCCCACCGGTGCGTGAGGACTTTTGCCTCCAGATCCCAGGGCGACAGTCCGGCAAAGAGGCTCGTCGCCTCACCGGAGACCTTGCGGTATCCCCGGACTAGCCGGATGGCTATGATCCTTTAGGACGCGTTCAACCGACGAAACGGCCATGGACCGCACACCATGCTTATGCGTAATGCCTATAAATGATGATGTCTATAAAATGCCTCCTTATGCCTATCGTCGTTTGTTTGTACGCTAATATAATTCATGGTTTATACTGTATAGATACCACGACCCTTCTGTAATACCTACTCAGTTAAAAAGCTTAATTCCTTACCTATCAACCCATTAATTTTCCGTCTATATTTCATCACGACACTTATCATCAAAGTATCATTACCGTCTCATATTATGCACCGATAGATGTCATCTAGTCTTAGTAAACACATATTTAAGTATATTTAGGTTACCAAGACTTCAAAATTGAAACGGTATCGATGTATGAATCTGATGATGTACTTTATAATTCGAGTGAGTTGGCAACTGTTGCCAGTGTGGTCCGAAGTGTTCTGGGGCCTTACTATGACGTCCTATTGTTATCATGATTCATGCTGACTTTAATACGTCATTGAAGGTACTCAGGTTTAGCTAACGGAATCCTGCACAGTAACCCATATTCGTATATATATATCTCTTCATCGATTATGATTCATACCTAGGGGAAGCGGATAAATTCTGAAAATGAGTAATGGTCTTTGGTAATATGAGGAAGTCGATGTATTGTAACTCGTTTTATTTTGAGCTGAGACTTAGGTTTGTTCAATATGATGTGATACTTTTAATCTATAAGTACGTACTTAAGTAGGTATTAAATAAAAATTTCAAAAGAAATTTGCCTTTTTGTCTTAATAACAACCGGGGAGTCTTTAAGTTAAGAGTTAATATTAATAATAATAATTCTTTATTATCAGGCAACTAAGGCCCAAAAATAAAATAATCTTTTAAAAATAATACCACACCATCCACCACACCACACCACACCACACCATACCACACCACACCACACCACACCACACCACACCACACCACACCACACCACACCACACCACACCACACCACACCACACCACACCACACCACACCACACCACACCACACCACACCACACCACACCACACCACACCACACCACACCACACCACACCACACCACACCACACCACACCACACCACACCACACCACACCACACCACACCACACCACACCACACCACACCACACCACACCACACCACACCACACCACACCACACCACACCACACCACACCACACCACACCACACCACACCACACCACACCACACCACACCACACCACACCACACCACACCACACCACACCACACCTTTTCACTTTTAATCGTAGAAGTGTTCCTGAGTGGAGAGCTCTAACCGGCAAACGTTAGGTGGGACATCCTCAGGCTAGGCGGAGCGACGATCTTCGCAGGGTATCGAAATGAATGGAGTGCGATGAGTGCCGATTTTTCAATCGTCAGATAATATTTATGTGAGGAATAAAAATGGCGGTTTGACAACTTGTGTATTGAAAATTTGTTAAGCCGCCATATTTATTCTTCAGATAAAAGAATAACCCTGTCTATTGAAAAGTCAGCCCTCATATTTTTGATTATTGTTCATAGCAAAATTTTTGGTCAGCGAAATTCGCAAGAATTGGAGAAGGGGCCACCCTATAGCTAAAAATCAGGGGCTGGAAGCTTAACGGGTGGGTGTTCAAGTGCTCAGTGCTGGTACGTATAGCCTCACAATGGGCACTTGGAGCCGCGCAGCCTATAACAAATATTGGACGACAAGCAGCTGATTGAACTCCTTTACAACGCGCACTTTACGGCCTGCTTTACGGGCCCACGGGTATTGAAACCACTTTTAAATTAGTGTTTAGTACTTGTCCGCTATGAGAAACTTGTAAAGTATAATCTAGAAAACTTGTGAATGTTACCAATAAAGTAGAAGCTGAAGAGTATTTTTTTGTTTATTTATTTAACACGCAATAACCAGACTCTTTAATTTATATTTTTCCGTATATAAGTATGATGATGAGACGTTATCTACATTAATAATATTTTAAAGAGGAAAGATTTGTATTTTTGTGTGTAACGAATAAACTTAAAAACTACTGGACCGATTTTAACCATATTTTCACCAATAGAAAGCTAAATTATCAGCGAGTAACATAGGCTACTTTTTATCTCGGGAAAAATAACAGTTCCGCGGGATAGGTCACGGGAGCGAAGCCGCGAGCAAAGTGCTAGTAAATAATATAATAATATTTTTTTACTGTATCATTGTTACAATAGCTAAAGAAAATATAAGTAGGTTTGTAACAAGGCGCCTTTATCTTGGGGACCGGAGTTGTGATACATATTGCTTTTTGCCTCTGGAGTTAATGTAGGGAAGGTAATTAAATGTAACATTTTGAAAGTTGAAATCGAAAATTTAATCAAACTAAGAACAAAGTGAGGTAAAAATTGCACTTACATTGTAGGACAGAATATAAACTAAAATTGTGCTGTGCATTAGTATTGTATTTTTCAGAAAACATCGATACGATAATACCAGTAAAAACAGAGTGTTATGAAAAATCCCCATAACTTAACAGACAGCATGATTCACATCAACAACATTCATCGTTGTTTTTGTACTTAAAATTGTTTCCAACAAAGTAACCTGCCGTTGACAGCCGCCAAACGCAATACCAACACGCTGTCAGAACACCGAGGTATAAGTTAACAAAACCACACCGATAGCCTCAGAACTGCAAACGTATTTTCACGGTCGGTTTGACCTACGTGATTTGGACAAGTTTTTGGTACTTCGATACTTTCACAGTGGGCTCATTTACAGCGGCAATGCTGTACCGTTAGTTGGTGCTGAAAACAGCGGAGGAAATCGGTTCTCACGCGCACGCACGGTGTCGTCGACGTAAAAAACCTTCCGTGGAAGTCGGTAGCGCGCGTATTAATCAGCTCGACCACCGGACTGCAGCTCTGTCGCGCGCTGATACCTGGGTACAGTCGGTGACAGAACAGTGAACATATAACGTATATGCATAATCAGCCTGTAATTTTTCCCCCGCTGGGGCATCGGGATGTGTGTTGGTTTTATGTTCAAAATCGTTTGTATGTTTTATTTGACCTGTAGTCAATAACTTTTGTGTATATCCTGTAACTTATGTGTGTGGTATTCGTAGCTGTTAGTATAAGTTGGTCAATTAAATAAATAAATAAATCAATTTTCTAAAGGTTCCGTACCCAATGGGTCCAAACGGAGCCCTATTTTTGTTACTCACGTGTCCGTCTGTCCATCTGTCCATCTGTCCATCCGTCCATCTGTCCGTCTGTCCGTCGTCAGTCACACAGGTTTCACAGCCAAACGGTTGGCGGTACAGTCTTCAAATTTTTACAGTAAAGCATCTTGTTGACCTAAAGCCATAAAAATTTGTCAAGAATGGTACGGAACCCTAAATGTGCGAAGTTCGACACACACTTGGCCGGTTTTTTGCATATGGTGTGTAACCTTATGTCTGTCAAGGCAATAAGGCAGGTAGTTACTTAATTTTTCAGTGTATGAACTTTTCAGGTTATTTATTGTATAAATAAAATAAATAAAAATAAAAAAGCCTTATATTTCTTGCCAATTAGAAGAAAGAAAGAAAAAAACATTTATGAATAAATATTGAGAAATTAAAATAAATTTAGACTGAATCATTTGTGAATTAAAAATAGCAAAACAATTTGAAAATTTGTAACTCAAAATAAATAATATAAATCAATAATAATAATAAATTAATATAATAGATTGTAAATTATTCATTACACTTTCATTAAATTATGTTATTAAATAAAACATTTTACATGTGCAAGAACCCCTCTTAGGTGAAGGCCTCCTCTAATTTCAATTTATTGTATACGAGTATATTACTTGTAGTACATACTAGCTTCCACAAGCGGCTTCGCCCGCGTGGAATTAGTACTTTCCTTCAATCTGTAATTCTGTATACAAGAGGTAACGGAAAGGTGTAGTCATATTTTAAGAACCGGTTCTGCCCATGGACATGAACAACCCTTTCTAAGAAAAATAGAAAATTCCCAAAAAAAAAATCATCAGCTGATCAATATGGGATATGTATGGGAGGAATTTCTTCAGGTTTTCTTGAATAAAGTTGTTCATATTGATAGGCAGATGCAATTCAAAAATATAACCACACCGTTCCGTTTCACCCTGTATATAAAATTCAAATTCCTGACTGACTGACTGATATATCAACGCATAACCTAAACCGCTGTTCCTAGACACATGGAATTTGGAGGGTGTGTTTTTTGTGAAGAGTAGGTACCGACCAAGAAAAGGTTTTTAGAAATTCAACCATTAAAGGGGTAAAAAAGCGGTTGAAAGGTTATAATGGGGGAAGTACTAATTTCATAGCCTATAAATTATGTTATTCTGATGTAAAGCAATATTACTGTAAAATTTCATCAATATCCGTTCAGTAGTTTTTGTGTGAAGGAGTAACAAACATTCATACATCCATACATCCTCACAAACATTCACATTTATAATATTAGTACGATTGTACAAGCTCAATAGCAACAGACAATCACAATTGTTACTATACGCAAGCGAGTAGGTACCTATGACCTGTACATGACTCGCACGTAACCACAATATTGTTAAATAATTTAATAAATGCCAAATGATCTTACACTCTTGCTTGTTGCCATATTGATAAATAAACCGGTCCACGAATATGTCATCAATTTTTTTTGTGAAACCCCAGAAACAAGTATCTACCAATTTACCTTAGTTTATCAAACATTACATGGCTTTGTTAGGGAATTAAATCGATATAATAAAGTATATATTTCCTGTACAGGGAGGTTGTGCTCGCCAGTACTAGTAGAGACGGAGACGTGGGCTCAGTGTCCGTGCGTGACCGATCCACTCAGCGTCAAATTCACGCCAAGTCAAATGTTTAATTTGCTCTATAAATCACGCTATTAAAAACATTTCAAGGGTGTCATCGCGGCACCGATCTCATTGGAAACGTGACGGCGAGCTGTGTGGTCGCTGGTAGTCTGGAAGCTGGTAGCTAGTCTCTAGTCGTTGTTCGCCGCTGTTGGTATTCGGCCTTTCATTGTTGGTATACTCATTGTACGAACAAGAATGTACGCTCACACCGTAGAACAAATTCAATTTGTTGAGATGAAATTGAATTAGCTATTGATGTGTGTCTTATTATTGTCGGGGCACTGTTCAGTTATAATGAAGCGCAAAATGATGGTGTACGCAACTAGTAGAGCGGTCTAATTCGTTTTGAGAGTAATTTATTTGGTAGCATGTATCTAAATGTATTGATTCATGTGGGAACGCGTTGTTGATTGTGCTACTGTTTAAAGTTTTTTGTGTGTGTTGGCCATGATCTCATCAAACGTGACTGGCTTCGTATCCTGACAGCAGAAGCCTGTGAACGTCCGATATTTGCTGATCGGAATTAGAGATACAGATTTAATAGTTGCTTTTTATTCTGTATCTTGTACCAAAAACTCGGTTTATGAATTTAATTTGTAGGAACGCGTCAGATTTTAAATCCATATTTTGACAGATTATCGTGCTTAAGTACTGTTTGACAATTTCTCATCCTCAGTTTTTTTATTTAGAAACAGGCAGTTAGTTTTGTTAGCATTTAGGTATTTGAATCTTTGGTAACGAGCCAGGGCCTGCGGGTCAAAGGGAGTCACGAATTCACGATATCAAGGCACCACAGTTTCTATAGTGTTTAATGTTCTTAGGCTATAACTAAAAAAGTAATTCCAGTCTGTTCTAACTTTTTTTATAATTAACTGGCCTCGGACGGAACTTTCGTGTGTTGTAGAGGTTTTTTTAGCTCTTAGATTGTAAAGACGTGATCTAGTCAAGCTTTTGTTTAGATAAATACATTCTATTTTTGTAACCGATTGTTGTTTTCAGAGTAACTGCATGTATCTAGATATCTATTATACTTGTAGTACACGAGTGTAAGTTAACTTGGGGTTAAATGAATTAATTTTAGTGGTACGTGACACGTAACGCGCACCGGGCCAGTGGTGGATTAGGTACGGCGTATTCCCTCTCCTAGAGAGGAGGTTGAATCCCAGCAGTGGGAACATTATTAATGATGATTATGCTATGCTTTTTTATAGGTTGGGCTATAATCAAATAACCGCGATGACTCCTTCGATCACTCTGGCGACCCTGGTAGGGATTAGAAAGAAAGAAAGAAAGAAAGAAAGAAAGAAAAAAGATTATTTTGTGTCTCGCACAGAAAAACACAATTTTTTTACGACAAAAAAAATAAATAATAATAATAACATAAAAAAAAAATTTATGCTATGCTACGTGCTACGAGCGGCTACGTCGCTACGCGGTGCTCTACGAGTATGATAGTGCAAAACTAACTCACATAAGTTATTTATTAGATTTCATGAAAAGGCTCCATCATCATAAATTGAGCCTAAAAATCAATATTCCGATTGGATGCAAGTTGCACGGTACCGGTCGACGTGGTGACGCTTCTGCTTAATTAAATGATAAAAGAATTAAATAAAATATAAAATCTAGGTCGACGATGTTCGGAGTCAAGAACAAGATTGTATGTGTTTAATTTTCATGTGTTTTACATGAAAATTAAACATGACAGTACTGTAATGTCTATTGCCTGGAAGTGATTGCTTAAAAAAACTTAGAAAGGTTGCGTGACTGTACGAAAACGGTCGGCGCGTCCGTCCGGAGGAAGCCTGGCACAAATTAAATTAGATTAAATTGATTTATTAGTGGAGGAGCGTGAGCGCAGCCCTCCTCCCTCACCGAGCTCCGCTTCGTTCCGCCCGCGCCGCACTCCCGCGCAGCCTTAATTAATGCCATTCGATTCGGAAACACACCGGAAAAATTAACCGATGGACGCTGACCGAACGATGAGATGCTTCGTGATTTGATTAAAGATCAATGAAGCAATGGTATTTTGTGTTCATCGGGTTGAAGGAGTGTTGACGACACGGTTGGCACAGTGGCTAAGCGAATGGCTGAAGCCCTGCGTATCGCGGTTTCCCGCACGGAACAAATATTTGTTTGGTCTACAGATATCTGGGTGTTTGTAAACGCACCCACAATACAGGATAAATTTCTAGTGCAGCCAACGTTAAAAAAAAAAAAGTTGGCCGTCACGGAACGCCCGGCAGATGTGAAACATCTATTTTAATATTAGAATTTAAAATTGTTGTTGTATGGTTTTTTTTTTTTTTGGGGGGGTGGGAAATCATCTCATGACTTCTTCCGCTCTGGGTAGAGCGGAAGGGCGTGTCAGACTCTTACTGACTAAGACCCACCCCAGTTCCTCCCTGCCCTGAATGCCCAGGGGCGAGGTAACTCTTTCGAATTTATCCTCAACCCCCGGGCAGGCATCGGCCATGACGGGCCCCGTCCTGTTTGCTGACAACTCTTTGAGGCACGCGTGGAACACTACGTGCTGTCGTCTCTCGGGCCTGGTGCTGATTGGACGGCGAGCTACCCATTACTCACCGTCCGAAGGCCTGGGTGTGGTACGACGCTTGCCGTTTACCTCACAGCATAAAAGTCGATTTTGCTGCCAAGCCACGCCAACTTGATGTTTCACATCAAAAATCGGTTTTAGATCACAAAACTAGCTAAGATAGTTTAAGTTTAGCTGGCATAGCTGAAGAATTTTTTATAATTGTGTGCAGACCGCAAACTATGTAACAGGAAAGTATGAAAAATTATCTCAGCTATGCCAACTAAATGAAATTAGCAGAGCTCTTGCAGCCTTATTTATAAAAGCTTTTTTACAAAAAAAAAAACCGACTTCCAAAAAAGAAAATACACTAAAAATTAAAAAATAACTTTAATTTCAGCAGTCGGTGTTTGTATTATATCTCTCGTTTTTAGACACCGACTTCCGAAATTAAAGGAATTTTTTAACCTCTAGTGTAAGTATTTTCTTTTTTGGAAGTCGGTTGTTTTTTTTTTGAAATAAGGTTTTTTATTTTTCACGTCACTTTTAGTTGTTAAAACCAGCTTACCATATTCTTAGTTATTTTCGTTTTTTTTTTTTTTTTTTTGGGGATGTGAAATCATCCTATGACTTCTTCCGTTCTAGGGTGGAGCGGAAGGGCGTGTCAGACTCTTACTGACTAAAACCCACCCCTGTTCCTCCCTGCCTTGAGTGCCCAGGGGCGAGGTAACTCTTTCGAATTTATCCTCCACCCCCGGGAAAAGTAATTTTATGATTTCCCACTTCCAAAAAAAAAAAACTATCCTTCTTCCGAGTAAAAAAAAAAATAAAATTAATTAATATGCTAATCAGTGTTTAGACTAATCACAACACAAAAAAGAGTAATCCTACTAATACCCAACTTCCTACTAATATTAGAAATGCGAGAGTTTGGAGATGGATGTTTGTTATTCATTCACGCCAAAACGGCCGAACGGATTTGAATGAAATTCGGCACAGTGATAGATAAAAATTTTGAATGGCACATAGGCTATCTGTATAGTCCTGACTGACTGACTAATACACAAACGCACAGCAGAAGCCGAGGCCAAAAGGAGGAGGTTCTATGTTCGACTGTATGTATGTTTTTTTTATGTATGTCCACCGATTTCTCTGTCAGTTGTGGACCGATTTTCAATTTTTTTTTCCCGAGGTGGTCCTATATAAATTTTATCAAAATTACTTCGGCGCTTTTTGAAAAAACTGAACAAAAACGAAAAATATGTATACATAGATTATGTTTTGGTTTTCTCCAATTACGAGTATGTTTAAATTCCACGTTCCATTTTATTGGGGTTTTTTGTTCTGGGGTATAACAACTGAAAGTGACGTGAAAAATAAAAACTTTTTTACAAAAAAACCTTTTCTGGCCCAACATTCTGAACCATAAGACAGCAGGTCTGACCATTGTTTTATAAATCTTCCCCTTAAGTTTAAGGGGAATGCGGGTGTCGCAGATAGTCCCGGTGACCTGCCGCCATTTCATCCATCCAGTGTTAATTCTGTGCTTGAGAGGGAACAGGGGCTGCGATTCTCCATACAAATGTATTCCCCTTTTTTCTTCCTGAATAATGCCTCTAGAGCAATCATTTTTTTTCATAAAGTTAAGGGATGCTGTGGTCACGTCCCTGTCATTTTCTTTTTTTCAGCAACTAATAAGTAAAGAAAATATGACCCTCCAAAAATGACAAAAAATGGCCCTATTTTTACCGCCGTTCTTAGAAGACTACCAGACAAATTCGAAAAGTTTTAACATAAAACCTTTAATACCTTCTTTCTTGAAAATTTGGTCAAAAATAATTGAATCGGCTCAGTTTTCGAGGAGAAAAAAGGGGAATACAAAACGTCGATTTTGTCAAAAAATTTGTGATAAAATCGGTCTGAGTTGCAGCTATCCCTATTCGCACTCTACAGGGGCAGGCTTGAGGGAGCACGATGGCAATAGTTTCTTCAAATACCTATTTTGTAAATTCCTCGAAGGCCCTGTTCCCTCTTAACAGTCCGATCTATTTCGCCATCGCTTTGCACGAGTGAACCAAGATACCGAAAATCGGAGCAGACTGGGAGAAGCGCGCCAGCCATCGCAGCATTATAGCTTCAGAACTGGAGAGACCGCCGAAATCGCAGAACATGTATTCAGTTTTGGTTCTGCTGATTTTCAAGTCAACTTTCTCCAGGTTGTGCTGGCCATTTCTCCAATCTGCTCTGGATGTCAGGTCCATCTTCACCAACCAGAACAATGTCGTCGGCAAACAGCATGCACCAGGGTGCCTCCTCCTGTACTTCCGACTGGGGTTTAAACAACTAAAAAGTGAAAAATAAAAAACTTTTTACAAAAAAAAACAACCGACTTCCAAAAAAGAAAATACACTAAAAATTTAAAAATATGTTTAATTTCGGAAGTCGGTGTCAAATAACGAAGAAATAAAATACAAACACCGACGACAAAACTGGTATTTGAACTTTATTTGTACCAAAATAGTTTTTATTTTTAGAATTTAATAATTTTATGGGTTTAGTGCAGTTTTCCGCATATACCTACAGAACAGTGAGCCTATGTATTGTACATATAATTGTACTATTTATAGTTATCTAGCATATGACCGAACCGCTAAGGGTATGCGAATGTTAGCAGTTTCCTCATATTTTACGAAAGCCGAGTGATATCTATTTAAGAACAATGTTGGGATTAAAATGATAAATTAAAATTTTGATGACTATTGTTTACTGAGAACAGTTAATGATGTATTGTTTGCTGCAATAGGCTCATAAAGTTAATTAGATATATGTTTTAATGGTTCTAATTAATTGCCATTATTATACGATAGCATTGTGATGCAAAATGGGAATTGTGTTTTCTATTTAGGTACATTTTTTTACGTAAGATTTAGCTTTTGTTGTTATTGCGTATCTTTCAAAGTATTGAACATACCTAATATACCTATAATAAATTTGTGGTGGTTTGCATGATACATCAGGGATCTAACCTAGCTTTTTTAATATTTTTTTATTAGCCTGTAGTCTCTTATTGCTGGGCAAATGCTTCTCCCATATCTTTCCAGACACTCTTTTCTTACGGCTCCTCAAACCAGCCTTCGTGGTGCGCGTTCAAATCATCTCGTCACCGCTTTCTGGGTCGGCATCGGTGACCCCGTCCATCCTCTGTATAATAATATATTAAATAATCTCTCTATGTAATTCCTTCTATAGTAATAAAACAGACTACACAGTCCACACTCCACTCTACAGTCACAGTCACTTGGGTCCACGAGTTATCCTTTTTTTAATATTTGGAAGAGATGCTCTTCCTTTTATTTTTATAGACATGGTTTTTTTATCATTTTTTTGGGAGTTCTTTAATAAAAATAATAATAACTATATATACTATTTTTTATATTTTTAAATGTTTTTATATTTTGATATTTTAATATTTAAAAATGTAAATTGTATGTTTAAACTATAAAATAAATAGAATAATAATATTTTTTTTTTCTTTTTTATATGATTTGTAAGAAATATTTAAAATTATAATTTATACATGTAATGTACTGTACTGTTTTTTTTAAAGCTTGTCCTAGGTTATAGTATTGTTTAATTTCCAAGCATATTCTAATTTTGTAAATATGAGTAGGTACCTAAAATGGGACATATAATGTAACTGCTTTTTTGACATGAACGAGCATGGCTATTGAGAGTTTGTCATGCTCACTCAAATGTCTCGCTGATGGTGGCGTTGTTTTGGCCATTCGGTTTCATTCAATATGGTTGAGCTGAATGGTGTTGATCCACGCGGATGCCGTCAGCTGAGACTGATCATCTCTTAACTGCCACTGGTTTATTTTAATCTTATTTTTGATAGTTTTTGAATTGTTTATATAACACTGTTCTCATATAATATAGAAGCAACAAGACATGTAACCAGGATTTTTGTAATACATAAAATGATTTAAAAGAGTATCCATGGACTTTCGTGCACGTTCTTCTCCATAGAGATCTACGCCTTGGAATATGCAATTAGCTTCATCTTTCTAACTGGCCGACTTATTGACAATTCAAAAGTGCCTGTAAATGGTTTATTTGAAATAAATGCTTTGAATTTGAATTTACAGCAACATTTTATTTGTGTTTATCAATGCAAGAGGCGTTGAGCTTAAAGCCTTTAGGGATAACTGGGTTGTAAGTAAGCATTATTACCTGTACATTATGTAATGAGCTTTATGAACGCTAATAAGTTAACTTCCTTAACATATTTGGCATGTAAAAAAAGTAGGTACTCTATGTTTTAATTGAGTATGTAAAATTCAGTACCGTAAACTGTTTAATGAGCCGCTGTGATAACGAAACCGCGAATCAAACATTAACAAGGAAGTGTGACGTCATATAAAAGCGATTTATACGCGATAATTCCAATACATAAAACATTTCATTATAGGCAGCGAGGCCCCCATTATTCAAAGATATTTATTCATGTCGAATGATTGCCTTTCTTTTGTGTATCGACAATAGCGTCGCCGGCCGTATTCCATTTGCGCGCCTTCGTTCTTGTTCACTCGTTCATTGTGCACGCGAGCCAGTTTTGTTTCGTCGCCGGAGCTTTTCACTCACTCACACACTCACTCACTCACTCGTATTCTATTCCAACATTAAATGGAGCTAAGATTGATGAGTTTAGACACGACCTGTGACACGTACTACCGAATGTACCATGTACCCGTTTGTTTGGAATGCGCTTTATTTCACCCTTTATAATAAGCGGTAATTATTGGTAGCGGCCCATCCGTATGTATTTATGTAGCCGATGCCGGCTTTTTGTATAATGTTTAGACGAACTCGGCCGGCTAATAGGATTTTTTGTATGGATCCAGCGCCTGTATGGTAGTAGGTATAAAGATGCCGTTAATTTAGTTTAGGCCACTTCGAGAACATTCATCATGGGTATCGGTGTACGAGCTAAATTAATGTTAATGAAACTTAAATAGAACAGGATAGGTAGTATTATGTAGATACACGTGTTTGAAGCATCCTTCAGCCTACTTTTTCATAACAATCGAATTAAGTGAACAAATCTGTCGATAGCTCTTGACACCAATAACAATGTTTCTTATTGTAACGATATCATATTACTACAAGTGAAAGTCGCCGGCACCGAAAGGGGTCTAAACTACTAGGTGCATGGGAGTCATTACAGCTAATTCGATTGTTTGGGCAGCGTAGATTCGGGCCAGGCGCGGGTTGGCCCCTGTAATTTCGACGCCGCGCTGCGCCGCAAACCAACCTTCTCAGAAATTAACCATTCGGTTATGGAACTATGATACGCTTCACGATACCAACTACTTATAAGCTTTGGTACGTAAACAAAACATACATTTTATGTGATTGTTTGACAACAAACTCATGTACCTTGTACTTAAAGATGATGTAAATTACAGTGAAAATTCGTTTAGTACGTAGGAGTACTGTGATCACCATGCGTCATTGTTTTTTTCTGTCTAAAACCTTTCAATTTTTAAGGTAATTAGAAGTGTCAACATACTGAAAGCGAGGATAGACGTGTCGCTAACTGTTGTTAAACACGGATTATTTCACTTTCCCCCACCATTATGTCTCACCAGTAGAACAGAGTGGAATGTTGCTGAAAACACGATTTCATATAGGTATAATCAATTTCACAGTTTGTCAACTCACTGCTTTCAGTTTTCTGGAAAGGCTGATAGGTGGATTTCTTATAAGTACAAATGACTAACATTGACGTCATCATAGATAACATAATACTCGTACAGGTGGCCTTTCCATGTCCATAGGTCATTAGTGCATAAATATTTGCTTAGTGATTATTTTGTATTTTCCGCTACAATGCTAAATGAATATTCGCACAAGGAAAACTTTAATACATATACTTATCTTCCTAATTAAAATTATAATCGTTTCGCTTGAATTATTCTCAATTTGTAATATAATAATGGATTATTTTAATTAATTAATACCACGAAGTCTAATCACAAAGTTCCCAATTCAATATAGGGAACTTTGTGATTAGTATTAGTAGCATCACGTTTGACGTCATGAAATTGCCCAGTTACACAGATAACATAGTAAATTACGCAGAAGTAGCCTACGTACTTAATGCAAACTGATTAGCTGACGCCATCTTTAGACGGCGACAAATGACGTGCGTGCGGATTGCAGAAGCCTATGTCCAGCAGTTGAACTCTGAGGCTGATAATGACGACAGGCGTTGCACAGAGGTGGTCCCAGAGTGGTCTTTTAAGAGGTAACGGGGCCCTTCCCACGTGGTGATGGTGATCACCGGGGTGATTTTAGTGAGGTAAGAATCCCACAATCCCTGGTCTTTTTTTTTAAAAAAAAAGGCTGATAATGATGATGAATATATCAGCCACGGCGGCGACGTTTGACAAGCGTAGAAGTAGTAAATAATTACTACTACATATAAATATCGCGTCTCGCACCTCGGTTAGCGTCGGCGTTGGTGTGCATACGCCTTAAGGCCCTACTACCGGCCAAGTGGCATCACTCATTGAATAAAAAATCGTAGTATAACATAGACAAGAATCCAACGTCACGTTTATTACAAAGAGGATAAAGTATTTTTACGTTGTCAACACACTTCTCAAAATGTTTCGTATCCAAAGTAGTAGGCATAAGGGTCAAAAACGGCCGTTTTGGTGAAAGGCAACACGCCTTTGTTCGTTAATTCCGGAGACCTCTCTTTGTCGCTTTTTGGATCCTTATCGAAAATGGAATGAGATGATGCTATGCTTATCTTCTCAATCCCTTTTTTTTGGGTGGGAAATCATCAAATAACTTCTCCCACTCTGAGTGGAGCGGAGGGCGTGTCAGACTCTTACTGACTAAAACCCACTCGTGTTCCTTCAGTTGCCTGTGCCAGAGCCGCGGTGACTCTTTCGAACTGACCTGCGACTCTGGCAGATCTTCTCCATCGCTTAAAACATGAGATTGTTACAAGATAGGTACTTGGATGTGTGTTAAGCATCTAATCATAATCTCAAAAAAACTTTTTTACAAAAAAAACAACGGACTTCCAAAGAAAATACACTAAAAATTTAAAAATAACTTTAATTTCAGAAGTCGGTGTCAAAAAACTTTTTTGGAAGTCGGTTGTTTTTTTTTGTAAAAAAGTTTTTTACTTTTCACTTTTTTGTTGTTATACCCCAGAACTAAAAACTCCAATAAAATGGAACGTGGAATTTAAACATACTCGTAATTGGAAAAACCGATCGTCATTTATTATACGTATTTTTCGTTTTTGTTCAGGTTTTCAAAACGTTCAGAAGCAATCGATAAAATTTATATGGAACCACCTCGGAGTATATTCCTTCGGATACAAATAAGAATTTTGAAAACTGGTCCACAACATTACTGACGGAGAAATCGGTGGGCATACATTTAATTCTTAATTTTTATAACAGTTGATTTAATATTTTTTGTTTTTAAATTTTAATTTTTACTACAATTATTTAGTTTTTTTTTTATATTTTTAATCATATTTTTTATTCTATGAATATAATAGGATGATGACATTTGTATTTATTAATTTTTAGTTTTCAATTGTTAACTTTGGTTTTTAATTTTGACATTTTATCTAAAATCTTTTAGTTTTGGATTTAAGTATATTTTTTAACCTTAAATTTTGATTATTAACTTTTAAGAATATATTGTAAACTTGATTAGAAGCATCTCTTAGCATGTATTTTGGGCTACATATATTGTCTATTCTCGGTGGTATGGCGCTGTATGCCGAGATACAGGCTCCGTCCTAGTTCGGCTACAGATGCTCCTATGTAAGGTAACCTTTAGAGCTATAGCCTTTAAGAATGCTGTAATTCGTTGTTGTTTTTGGTGAAATAAATAAATATTATTATTATTATATTAAACATAAAAAAAACATACATACAGTCGAACATAGAACCTCCTCCTTTTTCGAAGTCGGTTAAAAATTGCCTATACATTAATAGAAATTATATTTCGAAGCACCGTTCAATGCTCATCACATAAAAGCCGAAAATTCAACGGCAGTAATAGAGCGTTCTGATAAATGTATTCCAAGTGGCGAATGCACAAACATTAGTAGAGGTAACACAATAATATCGTATGTATCTGTGTAGAACAAAACGTTTGCTTGATCATAACAAAATAAATGTTTATGTTGTTTGTACGAAAGGCCGCAATTACCGAGGGCGGCGGTAGGAACGGCGAGCGGCATACACAGGCCTGCTACGATTTTTATCTCAAACGGTGAGCCGACGTTTCCATCCGCGTAATTACAGAGTTTAGGCCATAGAGTGAATTATTAGACGCGCCGCGGTGCGGTAATCAACACAATAATTGTTATTCACGGCGCTTGTGTTTGCGGCGCGGGTTGCGGAGCTGAGCGGTGCGTAGCGGTGTTCACAAATTGAATTTGGTACAATCGCCGTGTAACGGTCCGCTTTGTTACCTTTTTATACACCACGTCACGTGAGTCACTTTTTGTTTAGCTTAATAAAGAGCAATTTAATACCTTTTTTCAACGCGCAAATTAAATTTATAACGCCACAAAAAGACTAAGTCTTAATCCACGATAACATAAATCAGATGTCCATAACAAAAAATCATAAAATATAATACATTGCAGATTTATTTCAGTTAACGGTTATGAGATTCATTCAGAAGTTAATACACTTTTGATTATTCCAGTTATGATTGCACAATGCGATAAGAAATCTATGTTTTTGGGTGAAACTCAATTTTCAGCGGTCTAGCTGCAAAAAGATTCTATCAACACAAATAAATAAAATTGAAGTGTCTGTTTGTAATGTCAAAATATTTGATATTTTTAAGCACATACAGTTATTAGCAGGATAACTATGCTTAAAAATCCGTTTTTGAAGTTTTTGTCTGTCTGTCTGTTTGTTCCGGCTAAGCTTCGAAACGGCTGGACCTATTCTGGTAAGATTTTACTCGCAGGTAGCTGACTATATAAGGAGTAACTTAGGCAAATAAAATTCCACGCGGGCGAAACCGCTGTCAGAAGCTAGTTTGAAATAACAATGAGGTTACGATTGCAATCTTATGTTCACAATACGCTTTTGAGAACACACACTGGTCCGTTATTCTTTCGCGTCAGTTCAGCCGGAGGTTTTAAAACAAAACAAGGAAACTACGCGGCAATTTATTTCGTAGGGCGGCGCCCGCCCCGCAAATTCATTACCAGCACAACCTGGCGCTTCCGTTTCCGCTCCCCTGTAACACTGACTGAAAGTTTATCTATAATAGTGTTCTATTTGCAATACATTGCTGCTTTAATTCGAAGAACAGCTACTTTACTTGTGTAAGCCCCGCAATGTAGAGTACATGAATGATTAAAGTATCGTAAGTACTTGCTGGCTCGTGGTAATGTGTAGGAACAGTTCGTGATAACATCGACTTGACGTGACTGGGGCTTCGTTTGCTCAGCCTGCTTTGAACAAAACTAACATAAACTTCTACTGTTTAGTTTTTTATGTTTTTTTTAATACCTACCCAGCTACTGTTGTGTTTTTATGTTTCTGTTAGTTAATGGTTTAATAAGGCTTGTGGATGCGTAAGTGGAAGATGATTTATTCTGCACTAACGAGATTTAACGTCATTAGCCTTCTTCCGTCTTACTTTATGCTAGATTTTACTGAATTTATGTCGGTTCCTACTTAATTGAAATTTTTGGACTGTTTAATATAACTAGATAGGCAGGTATCGCCAGTCATAATCAGTTATGACGAGAGGTCGGAATTGGGTAGAGTTATGTACTTACACTGATTTCATACAGCCACAGAATAAAGTGGATATGCCTCAAATCCCGAGATTAATTTTAAAGAGCAGAAAAATCCCTTGATTTATTAAATAAAAAAGCTATTTACTTTTACACATTTTAAACCACTGCACGCGCGACGTTGCCAGATTTACATCAACGACATCGGATGTCCGAAGTTGCAAAATTCCAATGCGCATACACGTGATTTTGCCACACACAACATAGCTTGTGAGAACAAAAGAAAACAATCGAGGTTTATGTTATTATTTATTTGTAATATTGTTGGCCACACGGGATTGTCCATTAGAAATCCCGGGAAGATCCATATAAATATCAACATTTCGCTAACTCTACCTAATAACGACACTACTGTTTTATGTGCGACCGAATTTACTAGCGTAGATAGGTCTATATAGCAAGTTACAACAAACAACAACTGATTTATACTACCAAGTTAAACCATGCTATTTAATTTTAGAATCAATAGGTATCCTTCATGATATTTTCTCATACTTCTGTCCAATCTTTATATGGTTAACTAACTAGCCTATTTCTTCCCACAGTTGGGCAAACACCTCCCTCTCCCTCTTCCACATAACTTTGTCCTTTGCTAGTACGGGCCAGTCCCTTTAATAGGTATCCTTTATATTGTTGCCCACATAATTATGTATTTTTACCCGACTGCCCCAGAAGGAGGGTAATGTTTTTGCCGATCCTATTTCTGCAGTTCCTTTAAAAGCCTGTTTATATGTTTTTATTATTCTGCCCACCTGGGCTAAAATCAGGTGCGCAGTGCCCATTATGTCTACTTTTAGACCACAATTCCTCATGTTACATAATATTTTCCTAGCTTAGGTCTGTAGCGACATCTATGACGCTATATAAATACAAGATATATGTATTATTATATTCGAATTATCAAATCATACCATTTTATTTTACAAATCCATCTCTCATCATTTCTATATGGTTGCTGAGATATATATGTACAGTTATGATATTAAACATGATGTTTGGTAATTGGGTTCCTTCAAAAGGGATGTTCAAGAGCTAATTTGCAACGATTTTGACCACGATAACATGGCGGCGAAACTAGATAATGTGAATGATCTACATATGGAAAATGTTTCGAAACTAACTAATCAAAATGTACAAAATCTTATTGTTATATTTATAACTTATAACTAAATTTAAAAAAACTGGCCAAGTGCGTATCTATTTTCGCCCATTAAGGGTTCCGTACCAAATATTGGTATTTGTTAGTAAAGTATACGTAATTAATAAACATTGTCACCAAATTTCAAGTTCATAGGTCAATGGGAAGTTAAAAAATTCTTCGTAACAAAATTTTGTGACAGACGACGGACGGACAGACAGACGGACACGTGAGTGACAACAATAGGGCTCCGTATGGACCCTTCGGGTACGGAACCCTAAAAATTAAAGTGAGATTTTTTATTTACAGACAATCAGCATTTTTCAGGATACTTTTATCACAGTTCTGTCCAATCTCTATAAGGCTGCCCACATTATTTAACCGATCCTATTTCTGTGAACACAGTTCCAATGAAAGCCTTCCTTTATTTATGTCTTTCTTATTCTGCCCACCTGGGCTGAAAACAGGTGCTCATTACGTCTACTTTTAGAACTTCGTTCGTCATGTGTTATATATTTATTGACGAGTTTCATAACAGATATCTTTCGTGGGGCGGTAAAGGTCGCCATACATAAATAAAGCCGTCTGTCGGGGTACTAACGCTGCAGGTGGAGCTGACACGAAGGCTCGTCTACCCACGCTCTTTGACACAGTGGAAAGACTAGCAGTGGTTCAATACTCGTAGTAAAGTTCAAATTGACTGAGTTTTTCTTTCTCTGGCTATGCTTGTCTATGCTATTGAAAGAAAAAAACATATTTATTTGTAACGTAACATTATAATCCAACCTCCTACTAATATTATAAATGCGAAAGTTTGGATGGATGTTTCTTTGTCAATCACGCCAGAACGGCTAAACAGATCTGGATTAAATTTGGCAAAGAGATAGATTATAGTCCGGAATAGGACATTTGCTATCATTTATAATGGGGGCAGTAATAATTCCACGTGGGCAAAGCCGCTGGCAGAAGCTAGTATGCATATATTATTACGAACTTAGTTACCAAAAAATCCTTAAGAATTTCGTTAAATAAGTACGTAATTTAACCAATAAAAATAATAAATAATAGTTTAAAAAACTAAGAAACACGCTTTAGTAGCTAGCTGAACTAAAAAGTGGAAAATAATTTTCTATAAGTTTAAATAAAACAGTAATTAAGAAAAAAATTATTTCATCGTAAAAAAGGGTGGGGTGCTAGATGTTAATTGTTGTAAATATTTTATTGACAGATATTGGTAAACGTAAAATCATTATATTATAAATTAGGTATCTTAAAATGCACCCCACGCTTATTTACGAAAAGATCTCTATTTTTTTATGAACTAGAAAATTATTTTCTACTTTTTAGTTCAGCTAGCGACAAAAGCGTATTTTTTTAAACTATTATTTATTTTTGCTTTTTTATTCTTTAATAATTAATAATACAGGGTGTAACGGAAAGGTGTGCTCATATTTTAAGAACTGCAGCTGCCAATCGATATGTAGAACTTTCTTCGATAAAACATGAAGAAATACTCAATTTTTCTTTTACCCCCATACATTTCAGCTGATGATAACTTTGTATGGAATACCAATTTTTTTTTGGGAATTTTCTATTACTTTGTTAGAGTAAGTAGTTCATTTCCATGGGCAGAGTCGGTTCTTAAAATATGACTTCACCTTTCCATTACACCCTGTATATATTAAATTAATTAATTGATTGAATCGAAAGGAAGTATTGTCATCGGTTCTTGATAAGTGTGCGAAGTTTCAATACAATCCGACGTTTTGAAGTGGGCGATAATCACGATCAAAGATTCCGTTACATAGATACATACCAAGCTATTAAAAGAGTGTTAAAAAGAGGATTATGACGGTTTTATGAAAATCAAGTAAATTATGTTTGTCACGCCAAAAAATATACAGCTACATAATGAGAAGCGGACTAATCGATCTTTGTGCCAATAGTCGAGATAACCTATGGTATTATAGCAGTTAGACCAAGGGTGCAATTCAGAGGTTTCTCTCTGGAGACTCCAGTTTACTGGGTCCACCCAGTTCAGGATTCCGTTTGTCAAGACTTGGTGGCATAAACAATCATAAAGATCAGAATGAACATACAGTATGAGCATTAAATCCATTCATATAATCGTGGTATTGTGACATTGAGTATACATATCGGCAATAAATAAATGAAGCTAATGTACTAAGTATAACCTTTCAAATCGTGTGTAGGTAAATTAAATTAGTTTAGATGAGTGCGCAATAATTCCGCTAATTTATAAAGTAAATTCTAAATTCCCTCAGGCACTTACAAATTGTCTAAACAGTTAGATAATGTAATGAGCGTCATTAGGTTCCATTACAAAATTACATATCCCACGCTTGCGAGGCGTTGCATGATGCTCGTGCAACTGAGCAACTGGGCTAAACAGGCGGCGTCGGTCACTGGGTGAAGCGATGAATTAGCAATCCGCTGTTACTAGTTTACGCAACTTTGGTATTATTTAAATGATACCTTTTTAGCACGATGCTGTGAAACAGAAGCTAGTGCATACAATGTAAGCTAAAATAAAAATAATTAAAGTATAGATACGAACATAAATAAGATGATGTGTAAAAAGTTAATAGTAAAAAAAAATGTTATACAAGATTTTTAATTCATACACAAATTTCATCGTAACTGGAGCTAATCCTGTATGTCGAATCGGGTCATGCTTACCATTACAAAAACTTTTTTACAAAAAAATTGAACCGACTTCCAAATGAAAACAAAAAAAGTGCAAAATAACTTTAATTTCGGAAGGCGGTGTTTCTGGTTTTTGTGATTCCCCATTAAATTGTGTTAATGATGTACCTACATTTATGCGATAGCAGCAATCGCGGTTGATTTTCTGTAATTTTTTGAAGAGTTCCGTTGTCTGTCTCCGAAACTCATCATCTGATCTATATAAAATGAATATAGCCATTCCAAATGGAACCCCCCATAATCCCCCCCCCCAATCCCCCCTCTAACCCCCCGAAAACCCACAATGAATGAATGGAAACCCCTTTCGAACAAAAAAAGTATTTTGCGATTCCGTCTATATATGACGAAGTTATGCCCGAACGTACATAAAAAAATATAAACATCCGAATTGATGAACTCCTCCTTTTTGAAGTCGGTTAAAATGCATTGTCATCGGAACTGAACCAATATGACTTCAAATCCGTAGGATAAGAGGAAGCGGTTCTAATTCATCTTTGCAAGATTTGACGTGAACAAACAAGCATTGTAAGTTACATAAAAGCTTGTAAAAAGCATATGATGAAAAGCTAATGAATCTTATCCACTTTCATGTAAGGTTTCTTATTCGCCCACTTGGAATTTAGACTAAGGAAAAAAAATCCACGTGAGTAACTTTGGATTCTTGGCTAAACAATTTAGAATACTGTGTCTAAATAGGTACTGCATAATATATTTGGTGGTACCACCTAAAGTATATAACAAAGTTGCCAAATAGGAACACTAACTAACAGACTTCATTTTAATAATACGTTTAGAAACACAATTGGACAGTGAGATACAATAAATCATTTAACTAATTTGATAACCTATTAATTACTCGTGGAGTTGAGTAATTGAACTTTTTATACTGTGTCCCGGTACACGCAATCTCTTGATATGTAATTCAATAACAATAATCGGATTCTCTTTAACGCCGACATGCGGCATATGCTTTCCAGCGAAAAATATTAACTCAGTTTTAAAACAAACGATTTCCACTTTCATTTCTTAAGTAGCAAGGTTCAGTTTTTCTTGGAAGTTTCTTGGCGTTTGTAGTAAAGTGATGAGTTCGGTTATAGTAAGTATGGTTTGGTTGAGCTTGAATAACGAGTCGTTACGTGAGTTCCTCCATACTTTCTGTTGGTTCCATTGTCTTACTGAAACGTATATTCTGTTTATGTAATTAAAGAGAGTGAGTGTCAAAATAGAGTTGATACATTTTTCATTTATATGTCTTTGATTTGTTTCGTTCATTTCAATTCCTAAATCTAGCAAAGCTGTTAACAATGATAAATTGAATTTAAATGACTACGTACCTACTTCTCCCTACCGACATGGTAGGCAACATTTATACTGTAGTAGATAATCCAAATGAGTCACTGTTTAGGTTTCAAAAATGACCAATAATACTTGGTTAGGTTAGGTATTTATTGCTCAATATAAAACCGCAAGCAGTGCCCAGGGGGAGTACCCCGGCTCGGATTCCGCAGCGCGGTGTAGGCGGATCCATCGATGCGCACCACGTTATACATACAAATTGTGATCCCGCCGACTTGCAGATACAAGATAAGAAGCAATTAAGACTCCATGAATATACGACCCCTCGCGCATCCCCCACATACATTACCACTTTTCTGAGACCAGTTAATAAATAAAATCTCATATTTGCGCTCGCTCTGCCAATGATATATAACGTTTGTTAATTAGGTTATCTCCCCGTCGGCATCTACAAAGGGCCAAGGCTTAAAAGGCTCGTTGATATTAAAAGTGCCGCTTATAACTTTTATCATAAATCACCCTGTGGCTAAATCACGAGGGCGCGCGAAAAAATTCGATCTACTTGGAACAAAAAATATGCAAGTAATGACGAAAGCACCCTGAGAGCTTTTGTGAGTAGCTGCGGACTTGCTTAGAATTAATTGTGTTGAGGTCTGAATAGCCGCCGTCACTAAAATGTTTGCCGTCAAGTGCCAACACTTGTTCATTCACAGTTTACGATTTAAAAATAACTTTAACACGTAATCATATCGCAAAATATGTGAATAATAAAATATTTATAACAGGAAAATCAATTAATAACAACCGATACATTATAATTGTTTCAATTATTTCGTTTTCCTTGAGGTAACAAAATGTAATTGTGGCTTTACTGTTACATTTTCAAAAATAAAATTTGGGAGTTTTGGTATCGTTTTTCCTTTGAAACTGCACGTAGGTATTTTCATATGAGAAACGATAACTTTGCA
Source organism: Polia nebulosa (assembly GCA_951329385.1). Lineage (NCBI taxonomy): Eukaryota > Metazoa > Arthropoda > Insecta > Lepidoptera > Noctuidae > Polia > Polia nebulosa. The sequence goes on from OX589588.1 coordinate 28,647,736, forward strand.
ACTTTGCGACTATAGTACAAATATTATAGTATAAGTATGTGCATCCGACCAGACCGACCTTTTCTAAGAATGACATCATTGGTAGAATTGTTACATACAGAGACTACAGTTTTCGGGTAAACCTATCGTTATTCTATAGTAAGACCAATGTTCTTTCCCGTAACTTTCATGCATATATCCTTGTAACAGCTAGTGGGATCTACGGTTTAGTATGCTCTCCGCGGCATGAGGAGGATTTCGGAAAAATAATACTTAGGTAATTTACCTAGCGACGTAACGCAGTTTAATCCGCAGGGCTATTATAAAGCCATTAGTCTTTTAGCCAACAAAAGTATAAATATAAGGCCTTTTTAACCGACTTCCAAAAAGAGGAGGTTCTCAATTCGTCTGTATGTTTTTTTTTTTTTTATCCATATAAATTTTATCGAAATTGCTTCAGCGCTTTTTGTGAAACTGAACAAAAACGGAAAATACGTGTACCTCGATGACGTTTTGGTGTTCTCCAAATGTTTAAATTCCACGTTCCATTATATTGGGGTTTTTAGTTCTAGGGTATAACAACTAAAAAGTGAAAAATAAAAAAAAAAAATTACAAAAAAAAACAACAGACTTCCAAAAAAAAAATACACTAAAAATTTATAAATACCTAACTTTAATTTCGGAAGTCGGTGTCAAATAACGAAGAAGTAAAAATACAAACACCGACTTCCGAAATTAAAGTTATTTACAAATTTTTAGTGTATTTTTTTTTATTCTTATTTAAATTAGGGACTTTTATAAACGCAATGCGTATGACAGTCTCATCATACCCTAAATAATTACTCTAAATCATTCTATTACATTTGGGCCATGAACCTGAAAAGACTCTTCTCATCATCACCATTTGGTTGAGACAGAATTCTATGGAGTGTGCCTACATCAAGTCGGTTCAACCTCAAAAACCGAAAGAGATCATTTCTTTTAGACTCATATCGTACACAATCCATCAATAGGTGATGTAGGTCCTTGACAACTCCACAATCCACACAATTAGGTGAGGTAGTTTTCCTCATCATGAACGCAAACTTATTACATGGAATGTGTCCAGTCTATGAGCTGTAACAACTAATTTCCTACTTAGACTACTATTTTTAAACCAGGGCACACGAAAAGGCCTTAATCGTCATTCGATGCTTTTCCATCGATTACCATCGAATTCGGAGAACATTAACGAAACTAAACCTATATTTCGAGAACGTATCTGTTGTAAAAGCGCCGGTGAACAGTTTAATGAGTCCCACGAGGTCTCGTCGAAAGCCGAGCGTGGGCTCGTGATTACCAGGGCTGAGGGGGCCCTGTAATAATAAAACATCGACAGGCCGCCTATATCGAGTGCCTTCTCGATAAGCATCCGTGACGAATTCGCACCATTCCAGCGACGAGCCCTCGGACCTACGACGCTCGTATTACCCGCGTAAACACGTTATTAAAACGACTAATAATACACCATCAACAACCAAAAATATCTCTTAAAATTCAAGAGCCAAGATTTATTTTCGAGGTCAGCTTGTCATACTTAAGTTTGTTAATTCCGTTTTAAGGGAAAACGTCCGAGATATTGGTATCGGTACAAATTTAATTCCAATTATAATATTACCTCAACGGCTTATCGGCCCAAAATTTTGAGGAAGTTTTGTGTTACGTAGTTTTTATTCTATCATACAATGAAACGTCACGGTTTTTTCTTATTGCAGGCGGAAAATTACAAATAATTGTAATTTCGATGACAACAAAGCAGAATTATGATTTCATAAAATAGATTTGAAATTGTATAAAAGAAATTAGAGCAAAGGAGCACCGAGACTAATCTGATACGATTATATACGATTTCAGAGTTGATAAATTTCTCAGAAGGAGAAATTTTGAAGACTTCGGAGATGTAGGTTATAGTACTTACCTAGGTGCATACAATCGATTTCAGTGTTCAAATGAGGCAATCGAAAAGAAAGAAGTGAACAAACGTAATACAGGAGATTCGAATTTCGGTTCCGGATAGGCGGATGTAAAAAATCGTCGAATTTAAGATGTCTATCCGAGTGCATTTCGAGACAGTTATTTTGACCAATCTTTGTAGATTGGAGTAAATAATAAAATTATTGACTACTCATCTAAATCGTTTAGCACCACTTGCACAGATTGCTTTAAATCGTTAATGATGATAAAGTAATAACCTAAAATAAAGCATATTCTTATTTTTGGTGGTAAAAGTATCGTGCAACTCCAAAAATAAGAGCGAGCCACCAGGTCATAGATATCATTAAAAATATGTATCTAGTACCTACGTGTGGATGAGTTGCGCTCGCGCAGGCAGACGGATGTCACCACCATGTTTTTGTAGCAGATCGTTCACCTCCCAGTCCCAACCATTCACGAATTTGGGAAACGGTATAACAATAAAAAATAATATAAGAACGATACTTCGTGATCGATGCGTCTATTAACGTTTTTGCTTTCTAAAAGTCAATACTGCATCCAATCGTTGGATCGGGCGATTTAGGTTGGATTAGCATGCCAAGTAACACCAACCACGCAACCAATTAGAATATCTATTCAATAAAATATTCTATTAGCACTTTATGGTTGCTTAGCTTCTTAACTTGAGTGCGATTATGGTAATATTTTAATGACGCTGAGAAAGCGAAACTGTATCGTCGCTAGAAATCCACGAGATTATGCCAATATTTGGAGATTATGTGTTACGATATTCTACAATAAGCTCATCTTCGTAATCTCATCTTTTCTAATAAGAATGCTGGAAAAAATATAACACTTCCGATGTTTACAAAATGGCTGCAAGGTTCCTTCCAACTAATGACAAGTCAGAGATACACCGACATTTTTTTTATTATTCTTGAAAAGAATTTTATGTAGGTAGTATATGCCCGTTAAATAGCTGTCGTAAGTGTAGTATGACGCATCTAAAGCAGACAAATAAATATAGTACGAAATACAATTAACAAAAACAACATCTTTTATAAAATTGTCCCAGAAAAGCATTTATCATTAAGATTTTTTTTTATTATTTGAGCAATTAGAAATAAAGTAGGACACTTAACAAGTCAATCTTTGGTGATCTAATGATAAAGACGCTCTGAAAAAAATCAGCAATAAGGTATAGGTAGGTCTAAGAGTGAATAATATCTAAGTCTTTAAGTCAAGAGTGAATAGGTTACTTCTAGCGTGCTCCATCTTCGACAACATCATCGCTTACCGTCAGGTGAGATAGTGGTCAAACGCGTAAAATATACTTAGTTTAAATTTCAAAGTGTCGAGTGTTTTAATATAGTCATCATTAAAAGTGTTACAAAGCGTGTATTATTTCTTCATGTAGCATATAATGTAACAACGGTTTGTAACTGAATAAAAATAAAATGTATTTTTACGAATCTCAAGGTAAAAAATTGTTGTTAATAAACATCATAATTTAGGCTAGTTGGTGCTGTAAAGCTATTTAGCAAGCTGAATACTGAAACTAGGCAGTAAATGTAACACTGGGGTATAACAATATGGTTATTTTATTGTCCTCGTGAATTGGAGACCGTTACACGACGCAGTCCTTGGCCTCTTATGGTATTAGGGGATATCGATTTGAGGGCAGGGTTTCTTCCATCGTAGATATAGGAGTTACGTGTGTCAACTGTTGTCGAAATAATGTTTCGTTCTTATGTGTTCTTGGTTTCTCCGTATCTTTTATTTTCTTTAAAACACCTACCTCAAAACCTAGTGTTAAGGGTCTACTACCGGCCAAGTGGCGCCCTCATTGAATAAAAAATCGTAGCATAGCATAGAAAATAAATATTAAAGAATCCAACGTAGCGTTTGTAAGAGGAAAAAGTATTTTTACGTTGTTAAAACACGTGTTTTGGTACTTTTGCCTTCTACTTTGGATACGAAACATTCTGAGACCTGTTTTAACGATACGAACGACAAGTAGAACATGGTAAATTAAGCAAAGACAAAAGGCCACTCATGTTATCTAATTATTATACCGGCTAATCTGGCTTATAAAATTACAATGCGAAAGATTTTAATGATACTCATTCATAATTAAATCTGTGTATAATTCGAATCTCTTTTTCTGTATCATCGTAATTTACATATGCTAAATAAAAAGCGGTGTCATCACAAAAGATTTTGGAGGCAATATAAACATAATATCAATTTAAATTCCTTGTTAGTGGAGCGAAAGCCGACATCATACCTGAAAGTGGCGGAACCCCATTGGATAACGTGCGCGCCAATCGCGAGTGCGCGCTGCGGCCGCCGCCACCGCCGCAGCGGGCGGGCCGGACCAGCCGCGCCTCAGTGCCTCTCCACACCTCGCGTCGGACTGACGTGCTCATACATCCGTGTGTAGTTGCTTTTTACTTTAATAACATTGACTTGTCCTTCCTGGACTTTGGGGGAAGTGACAATGCCGCGACCCTCGCGTGAATCTTACGGCGATCAGAAGCCCCCGTACTCGTATATCTCCCTGACGGCGATGGCGATCTGGAGCTCCCCGGAGCGAATGCTGCCGCTGTCGGAGATCTACCGTTTCATCACGGACCGCTTCCCGTACTACCGGCGCAACACGCAGCGCTGGCAAAACTCGCTGCGGCACAACCTCTCCTTCAACGACTGCTTCGTGAAGGTGCCGCGCCGCCCGGACCGGCCCGGCAAGGGCGCCTACTGGACGCTGCACCCGCAGGCCTTCGATATGTTCGAGAACGGCTCCCTGCTCCGCAGGCGCAAGAGGTTCAAGCTCTTGAAAGACGACAAAGAGAGCCTGCATGCGGAGTTAGCGGCGCTGGCAAGTTTCAATAGAGCATTTTTGGCGAGACAAGCGAGTGCGCCACCACCACCACCACCTATGCCTAGTGCCAGTTTATACAGTCCACCGCTGGGTCCACAACTTAGTCCAGAGCCGGCAGAAATGGCCGATACGGCGACTATCACCATGTTACCGCGTGAGAGGCCACGGCGAGCGTTCACGATCGAGGCGCTGCTGCAGCCGGACCTGCCGCGCTCGTCGCCGTCCCCACCGCAGGCACCGCCGCAGCCGGTGCTGATGCCGGTGCCGGCGTACGTGGCGCGCTACCACGCCTCGCTGCTGGCGGCGGCGCACGCGCTGCGACCCTGCTACCTGCCGCCGCCGCTGCTGCCCGTCGCGTGACCTCCGCTGCCAGCGCACAGCGGCTGCGACAATGTTTCGTGCAATGTTAGATTGTAAGTACACCACTAGTATTCATCATTTTGTATAGTGTTTAAATTTTTATGTGGAACATACGTTTTATAGTATTTAGGTAATTGTTAAAGTTTTGAATTCAGTACTTGTAAACAGAACTGTCAAATTCCAGTTCATGGTGTCTAAAACATGTACTGGTGTTCTGGTTTCTGAATAAATCACTAGGTAGGCAATAGTGATGACATACCTACAACGCATTTAGTATTATAACTATTTATTATGTTAAAGCGAGTAACATCGAGGCTAAGTGTGATTGGCCTACTGTTGGACATTCCGATGATTTCATCTCACGTAGTTTGTTTGTTGTAAGTGATCTCACTTTAAGGTTTATGTAACTATTGAAGATAAGATAAACGAAAGATATGAAAAACTGTTCAATATAATTGATCAATTGTGAAAAAATAGTGTAAATATAATATAACAAACTCAGAGAGCAAGTAAATGACGGCAGACAATTTTCCAAATATTTGGTAAAATGCAAACTATGTATGACGCGGTTTATATAGGACTTAGACCAGATTCGCTCTTTCTTTACTAATAGGAATAAATAATAAATACCTATTATGAGTAGCAATAAATGTAAAAAGCATATCTATTGTTTTTTGATAGCTAGCGTAGAATAAAATTGTTATTTATTTAGTGATGAGAACTGAATCTTTTCCTGTTCATAGTGTAGATCAAATTATTTGTGTACATATTGGTTAATTTGTTATAAGTATTGAGTAGGAATATTAAATGAAATTCATTATATTTCCTCGTTTTATTTACTTTTCCGTTTCATAATTTTAGAGAAAAATTTGTCATTTCTTAATCAAAGGTGTTGTTATTATATTGACCGTTTGAACTATACGGATTAACTTGGGTTTATATATCAAATTTGGTAGGTTAGATATTCTTCGTGTGGGGTGATGGAAAAAAGCGGTAGAAAATTGTAAAAAAGGTATTCGTGGTGGTCTGTTTCACGGTGTAACGCGGCGCGTCGGCCTCGCTTGTGAGCTAATAGATCCTGATATTGGCCTGCCCTGCTGACTCACCCGCCGGCTCGTTACACACCGTAACGCGCATTATAGGCTTGTTCAACATTTTGACCCTCTTTCACAGTGAAAAACCTTTAATCTAATGATGGACGACACAATAGAGCGGTTCCATTCTTCTGTTCCTTTTTGTGGGATCAATTTATAAAATTAGGATTCGGGAAATAAGGGCAAAAAAACGTGACTTTGTTTTAGATATCTTATTGGTGTGGGTAGGTATTATATGAGATACTGGTACTAATCGTTTTGAGAAAATTAAAATAAAAGTTAATAGTAAATCATTTTATTAAACAAGCTTTTAAAGTCATATTACCTACCTACAATATTTTGTGTCCTTGCTGTAGACAGTTGAAGAGTTAATCTATCTGGAACTTATTCGCGTCATGATTACAACAAAAATGCATATAGATGGATGGAGTGGGAGAGGGAGGCCAAAGAAAAGATGGATGGATTTTGTGAGGAGTGATATGAAAGCAAAGGGAGTTAGTGATAGTGTGACGGCTGACAGGACAGAATGGATGAAAAAAACATGTTGCGCTGACCCCAAGTACTTAACATGGGTTACGGGCAGGAAAATGATGATGATTACCATAAAAATGCATTGTCCTAAGAGCTGAACCAACTTGCAAAAACAACTGCGTGGGATAAGAGGAAGTGGTTCTAAGCTTGCAAGATTTGACTCGAACAAACTAGCAGTGCAAGTTAAATAAAAGCTTGTAATAAGGGATATTGTTTAGTTACTATATCAGCGCTTTGGACTTCAAATCTGGGAATGGGCTTTTTTTTAGTCCATAATATACCTACTGCTTACTTTCCTTAGACCAGTAACAGAGTAACATGTGATCCACTTTTTTTTTTGGCTTAATTGGAACCCCAAAAATACTGAACAAAAAGAAGTTTAAGAGTTACCTGCCGTTTCAGTTTTCACAAGGAATTTTGGAAAATAAGAAGTTAAAATAAGCAAAAAAATATCAAAGAGTTAGTCCCTCTAGACTAACTCTTTGATATTTTTTTGCTATTCACACGACTCAGGAGGGCTTAGACATACCTAGTTGTCTAATTCCTGGGGGTGTCACTTTAGTTGTCACTAGACGGATTATTGACAATAATGATTGTCAAAAAGTTCAAAATTGTAATTCATGGTACCGAAACCGAAACCGAAATGTCTTGTGTTTAATCTCATACATTTTAGGCATATCTTCTAAAAAGCAATATAACTGACTACAAATTATTCGGTTAAGAATAGAAAATGGACATTGGTGCCGATTCCCTTGTTCAATAACTAAACACAAATTAGAGAATTGCTATCTTTTGCTTAAAGGCAGTGCGAGAAAAGGACGGCTATAGCTATGAACTAACTTGGAGATGTCAAACTAGTTTACGCCTTGCGCTTTACCTTGTTTTTAGTCGACATGTTTTAACGTGTAGGTACCCTTAATTTGTATGGAAATATCAATTCAACTAAATTTGACAGTTCTAATTTTACGTCCGTCTCTTTCTTGTTTTATTAGAGAGAAAAGGACAGCCATAGCCTAAACTAGGTTTAGTTTGTGCACAACAGAATCGGTACCATTGACTGATTCCCTTTTCCTATTCCTCGTATACCTAAGTTAAGGTAATGCAAGCTGTCATAATTAAAAAAATATATATGTCATTTATTATTGATGCTCGAGAATTTGTGCTAATTAAATTAGGCAACTTGCGTCAGAAATATTATTTTTACAAATAGGGAAGGAAGTGATACGTAAAAAATAAGGTAGTACGTAAGAGCATTGTCGAATTTGTTGGCTATGCTTACCTCATACTACTTATTTCCTACGTTATTCATTTCCCAAAGACTGGAGTTATGACTGAAGGACTGCAGTGGAGGGCTAAAGTTATCCTATAGCATCCATAGCTTCAGCATTGGGATCTTTAAGTCAATAGTGAATTTATTTATTTAATCTATATGCATCAGAAATGTACAAAGGCGGACTTAATGCCTCAGGCATTCTCTACCAGTCAACCAAGGCTGGTGGAGAGATAACATATATGGCCGGTGGATAAAATAAAAAAAAGTATTATTAAGAGGAAAATGGGTACGAAAGTGTATATAAAATAAACATACAGTTATATATAATATAAAATACCTATTAAGAAATAATTATATCTATAAAAAGGTGGTTACTATGTACTAAATCGCTAACCTACCACAAGGTGATAGGTGGTCGAAAACGAACAGATTAATATTAACACGTCATCGCTCCATGCCTCACCAGTGAGGCCGTGCGAAAAAAAAAATTATTATTAAAAATTATAATCATAATTATTTCATTTATTCATTTGTTTACACATAATTATATTTTTAAATATTTCATAAACAAGATAAAAAAAAAACATTTAAGAATATAAAAAAGAGTATCCCACCGGTATCGGGAACAGGGTCTAAGCTACCGGCGGTCAGGGCTCCAGAGAGAGGAACCGCCTGACAATGCGAACCGTGTCCAGAAGTACTGCTTTCTGAATCAAGCCCTTGATCAGGCCGGCTAACGAGAGCCTCCTGAGGTGTTGGTCGAGGCTCGTGGCTATAATAAGGTCATTAGTAATTATTATTATTAAATACCTATTGTCGCGTTATCCATCGGTAACGCCGCGCTACCTGAGAGGTCATAAAATAAATCCTGATAAGTTAAAGACCGAAAAATGACCTACCTGGACCAACTAAAGAAAACAAGTAAATGTTGACTCGTGGGTAGGTAGATAAGCTGAATGGGAATTTTTGGGGAGTTTTTTTTGAGTGAAGTACAGTGGCCGCTTTAATTATTCATTAATTGGTTCCTAGTCGATATTGTGAAGTTTGGTTGGTGAAAATTGATTTAGTTTTGTGTCTCAAGTGTCTAAGCACCTGGACAATATGTGGAATCATTGAAATAGGCGCGATCTCGGTGAAATAAAGCTGAGAATTTTTTCGTAGTATTTACTATCTCAGTGAAGCTTGCCGAGAAGGCTGACTCGACACATTTGCTGCCAAATACTCCAAAAACATAAGAATGTGATACATCTGATCTTAATGTAAAAAAAAACTTTTTTACAAAAAAAACAACCGACTTCCAAAAAAAAAATACACTAAAAATTTAAAAATAACTTTAATTTCGGCAGTCGGTGTTTGTATTTTATTTCTTCGATATTTGATTTTTAGTTGTTATACCCCAGAACTAAAAACCCCAATAACATGGAACGTGGAATTTAAACATTTGGAGAACACAAAAACGTCATCAAGATATGCGTATTTTTCGTTTTTATTCAGTTTCTCAAAAAGCGCTAAAGCAATTTCGATATTATTTATATGGGACCACCTCGGGAGTATATTCTTTCGGATAAAAAAAGAATTTTGAAAATCGGTCCACAACTGACGGAGAAATGCGCAGACATACATAAAAAAAAAAAAAAACATACATACAGTCGAATATAGAACCTCCTCCTTTTTCGAAAGCAAACACTTTTTCGAAGCTTCACAAACCGTGTGAAGCCAAAATAAAAAGGTAAGCTGAATAAATGCTATACGGAAAAAAAAGCGCTAAGTTTGTGCGCGTGGGATTTGTACTTCCGTGGAATTTACAGTGGGGGAAGTACAAATTCCACATAGGCTATACAGCCTATGTGTTATTCCAGACTATAATCTATTTCTGTGCTAAATTTCATCCCGATCCCTTCAGCCATTCTGGCGTGATTGAGTAACAGACATCTATCCATCCAAACTTTCACAATTATAATATTATAGTAGGAAGTAGGATAATCTAAGATGCAATTTTTAAATTATGTAGGTATACAGTGTTACAAGTCACAAGCGACCCGTGCTTGGCATGGGTGTAATCTACTAAACTGCCAACATATCAAAACATTGAGATTTCTGTGCTTTATCACAGTTAAACATGTATTAATTTAAATGTTTTATACAAAAGCCTTCTAGAATCATGAAAATGATATAAATAATATTTATTTATTTTTTTATTTATTGTGAAACCCGTATCAAAAAGTATTGTGAATAGTATGGAAAAAGCCGGCCAAGTGCGTGTCGGACTTCGCACATTAAGGGTTCCGTACCAAATATTGGTATTTGTTAGTGAAGTATACTTAATAATAAACATTATTACCAAATTTCAAGTTCATAGGTCAATGGGAAATTCAAAATTATTCGGAACAAAATTTTGTGACAGACGACGGACGGACTGACAGACAGACGCGAGAGAGACAACAATAGGGCTCCGTTTTGACCCTTCGGAGACGGAACCCTAATAACTAAAAACTTCCAAATACGTTACTTTTCAAGCAGTCTGATGCAGTTGGTGGCATCAAATCTGTGATTGAACTAAATAAATTCCACCAACTGCATCACACTGCTTGAAAAGTAACTTGTTTGGAACTTTTTAGTTGTTTTTTATTTTAGGGTTTTTTTGAAAATGTTCAATGTTTTTATCAGTACCTACATGTTTGTATACTAATTCGCTCTACATGTCCTGTGACCAATGTTCAATTAAGCAAATCTTTTAAAATTCAAACTACATTTAACTCATCAACAATGTGTGGAGTAACGAGAATGGATAAAGTGAAAAATTTAAAAGTGGCGCCAGTGACAGAAAAGTTGAAAGGGAGCCGCTTATCTTGGTATGGTCATGTGAAGAGGAGGGATGAAACACATGTAACTAAAAGAGTAATGAATATAAATGTAGATGGATGGAGTGGAAGAGGGAGGCCAAAGAATAGGTGGATGGATTGTGTGAGGAGTGATATGAAAGAAAAGGGAGTTAGTGATAGAGTGATGGCTGACAGGACAGAATGGAAGAAAAAAACGTGTTGCGCCGACCCCAAGTAACACGGGATGAGGGCAGGAAGATGATGAGGTAGATGCAATGTTGACATATTATTGTATGTAGGACTAGCTTATTCCGTTAACTTAATAATTTAGTGCTGTTAGTGACGTACTGCTTACTATAACATATATTTTTTTCAAACAACATAAGACTAGTCTTTAAGACATGATGTTCAATTAAAAGCAATTAGAAGTCGTATAACTGCGCCTTAAGTTGTAACTCAGGAGGATCGGCGTTGAGAGCTGAAATACAGGTAATGCCTAGTTCGGCCCCAAATGCTGATTTACTTTTGTGTACTTTAAGTTTAGATTATGTAACCTACTTGTAAAAAATAGGTTAGGGTTTAGGTTAGGGAGCTCGTGGCTAAAGTAATAACAGCCGCACGGGTCGATCCATCAGGTTAAGCTGCACTTGCTGGGGTTGGTCCATGGATGGGTGATCTTTACATACCGAGACTCCTCCGTGCCTCGGAAAGCACGTTAAGTAGTTGGTCCCGGCTGTCAATCGTGAATCTTTGACAGTCGTTACGGGTCGTCAGAAGCTCGACAGTCTGACAACCAGTCTTACCAAGGGGTATCGTATTACCCAGTAACTGGATTGTGGAGGTCAGATAGGCAGTCGCTCCATGTAAAATGCTGTTCTTCAGCTGCATCCGGTAAGACTGGAAGCCGACCCAAAGGTAGTTGGGAAAAGGCTAGGCAGATTGAACCTACTTTTAAAAAAAATCCATATCTAGGTGAATACACATTATTATTATATTACCAACTATAATACAGTATATGTACCTGATGACATAATTCTATACCATAACTAGATATACATTACATTTTCCGGAATAACATTTTATTATGTGTATACTCGTAGATTTACAACGGAATCACTTTTAAACAATTAAACTAATAAATAACTTAAAAGGTAATATGAACTCATTGGGCATCAAAAATTCGTTCACATCGCTGTCAAGGAGAGAAGTGCTTATATCTCTGGCAGTATTGCCACGTTGAACAGCAATGCTGATTCATTGGCCAAAGAAAAACCCAGTCCTCTGGTCACGTCAAGTCACTTGAAGAGTCGATTAGCTGTTTTCCTTTATACAAATAGCTCAAGTCAGACTCAAAATGTTTGCAAAACTACTGTTAAAAATTAATTAAATTAGGAATGAGTCGCCGGTAACATGTGGATGAATTGTATACTAACGACTTTAATAATGCCAACATAAATAAGTAATTTTAAATAATGACGTTATAATTGTAAGGTTTGACTGTTGTACGTTAACGTATGTCCGGACGTACCTGTAAATATGACTAACATAATTATGGAGAATCTTAATCTGAGTAAGTAAGTACTGCGAACCACTGAAAACTGGCTGGTTGGAAATGTTTCTGGCCACTTTTAAAGATTGTCACAAACGTTAAAGATACTGTTACGAGCTGGGTACACTGAAAAAAATAAGTAGTAAAGCATAATGAAAAAGCATTAATCTGAACTGCTTGAACAGTTCAGATTAATGCTTTAACAGTTCAGATTAATGCTCTTTCATTATGCTGTACTACTTATTTTTTTCAGTGTATGGGATAAATTATTTTACACCAATTAATTAACTAAATATCCTTTATTAACTCAACAACTTATTTACACAAACACTAATTCACTAATAATCACTATTCTCTTCGTAATCGCTTGTATTCGCATCCGTTCGCATCCGTAGTCGAAATCAGACTGACTCACTCGCCCGCCGTCCGGCCTATTTATACGGTCATGGAAGTTTCTAGAACATTGTCGAACTATCCTATACTGGAATATTCTAGAAACATCTATGAACTTCTACACAGTACCACAATGGAATGTTCTCGAACGTAGTGGAAACTTCTGGAAACTTCGACTACATTCTCGAACGTTCCAGTGAAATACGTTCGACGTAACACTGCCCCCTCCTTAGACATGCTCGTCCCGAGCATCATTAGTCCCGTAGTATCGCGCCAAACGGTCTACATGGACAATCTTAGGCGCACCTCGTGGACCCTTCTGTATTCGGTAGGTGACATCGTTGATCCTGGTCACGATTCGGTATGGTCCATCCCACTTCTGACACCAATTTGTTACGAGCTGGGTATAAATTATTTTACACCAATTAATTAACTAAATATCCTTTATTAACTCAACAACTTATTTACACAAACACTAATTCACTAATAATCACTATTCTCTTCGTAATCGCTTGTATTCGCATCCGTTCGCATCCGTAGTCGAAATCAGACTGACTCACTCGCCCGCCGTCCGGCCTATTTATACGGTCATGGAAGTTTCCAGAACATTGTCGAACTATCCTATACTGGAATATTCTAGAAACATCTATGAACTTCTACACAGTACCACAATGGAATGTTCTCGAACGTAGTGGAAACTTCTGGAAACTTCGACTACATTCTCGAACGTTCCAGTGAAATACGTTCGACGTAACAATACCATCATATTTTTTATCATAGAACATAAATAATGACTATGGGCATTGAGTTTTTGGCGGGATTTTATCGAGTGAAGTTCTGTGGCTGTTTTAATTATTCGCTTATTGATTTCTAGTGGACATTGTGGTGTAAAATTGATTTTGTGTCTCAAGTGTCTATGCAACTGGACAATATGTGGAATCATTGAAACAGGCGCGATCTCGGTAAAATGGAGCTGAGAATGTTATTGTAGTATTGACTACCTTTACATTTGTTGCCAAATACTGCAAAAAACATTAGGATGTGTTACATCTGCATTGTAATGGAAAAAATAAATAAAAATACAGAACTGATGACTAGGCAGCCTGATCCAAAAGGAACAAAAAAAATGACTGGGAATTATTTATAAAAATAAAATAAAAATAACCGATTAGTTTAAACACTGATTAGCAGATTTTTATTTTCTCTATGGAAAATATAATTGGACCTTAGAATATTTAGCCTGTTATTTAAACTAATTATAGTTAAAAAGTTTTTAATAAATAAGGCTGAATATCCCTGGCATATATTCGATCAAAGCAGAACACACGACGAAGATGATATAAATTATCTATAAATCATCATCAATTTTATGCGCTTACAAAATTAATATAGTGAGTGAACGAAGGTTTATGTTAATCCCTTCAAGCTCTGACCGGTTCAAATTCGTACCACTACAATAGGTTTTCAATTGTGTCTATATATGCGGCGCCTAGGTAAACTAGCACTCCGCCCGCGACTTTGTTCAGGTGAATTTCAAAAATATTTATAGCCTATAGCACTCACAAATTATGTAGCTTTCTACTGGTCAAAGAATTTTCAAAATAAATTTAGTAGTTCCGGAGATAACCCCCTACTTATAAACTTACAAACAAATTTTACCTCTTTGTAATATTAGTATAGATATGTCATCGTTTAACCTGATTGTCGAAGGAATGAGAAGATTTTATATATAGTATCTTAATCGTGTGTGGTAGATTATGTTTATTATTTTATCTTAATATTGTAATATCTTCACCATGTGTGACGGCCGCGTCGTGTCGTGCAAATTTAGAATAGGTTTAAAATATTGTAGAAATTAATAATTTTGTTAAGGGCGTCAGATTGGTAATGGCATTGAAACGGCGGTTTGTAATATAAATACTATCCATTTTACTGCGTAGTTTTTCAATTATAATAATAATGATAAATTTATTGATGCGGGCAACCTTTACAATATAAAGACTAACATATAAATTTATATTTAGTTTTAAAAGGTGGCTTTAACTATTGAGATTCTGCCTCCTAAACTAGGTTAAACCTGTAACTTAGGTGTCAGTGGTCTGCTGTAACTTCGTATTTGACTATACCATTTGTGCGTGTTTTTCATATTTATAGGTTGTAAATCAATCCAAAAAATAGAAAATAATGGTTAAATCGGTTCATCACCTATTTACTATTAGATTCAAATGCATAATAGGTAGATACACATGGTGATGTTACACACTCATACAAACATGTTCGTCACTCACGAGCATATTTGTATGTTTGTGTCATAACCTCAAGCATTTATTATTTCCAACTGTAGACTTCTGTGTCACATGCTCCATACCTTAAATAATTGGTTTATTTATTTTGTCAGTAAATGTTGGTGTGTTTGGAGTCAAGAGCAAACCCATCGCAAATGAAAAAAAAAATATAATTAATACTGACACTTCTTTTTTTTTAAATTTTTGATTTGCTCGGTTTGTGCATTTAGCCAGTGTCAAGTTTAGAATGTATTTAGTTTTTAGATACAGAATACTGTCATTTTTTTTTCGATATAAAACATTCTAATGGTTTAACAGTATTTTGGTAGCAAATGTGTCGAGTCAGCCTTAGGTAGTCAATACGACAATAGAATTCTCATCTTCATTTTACCGAGATAGCGGATGTTTCAGTGATTCCACATATTGCCCAGTTGCGTAGCACAAAACTGCACCACAATATCTACTAGGAATCAATTTGCGAATAATTTAAACAGGCACTGAACTTCACTCGAAAAAATCCCGCTAAAAGCCCCTAAATCAATTTACTAATCTTCTTAATTTAAATTCTATATTTATCGTTGATCTAGAATTAATGGAAATTCTAGATTAAAAATAATTTTTGGTTTGTTGGCAGTATATAGGTAATCTCTGGTTAGTGTTGATCGGATTACGAAAATTATTATTTCTTAAATAAAAATTTTAAAGCTACATAATCAGGTTTTTTGCTACTTATATTCCGAAGAAATGCCCGGTTCCTGTGGGATACGGCACGAAAGTGAATTCGCGGAAAATGGCTGTTGACATTTCATTTAACCAAAAACCACAGCTTGTAATTAGTCACATAAATTTTGCAATAATTTTGTTCCAAAGACAGCATACTTAACTTAATTTTTTAGCCAACTAGCTAATGCCAACGGTTTTACTCACGGGGAATTCCCATTCTTGAATTTCGTAGTTACCATAGTAGTTAAGTACCTACCTACGTCATGGTTGTATGAAGTGATGACACATATACCTGTGTAAGTATGAAATCAAAATTCATCCAACCAAATTTATTAGTTTATTTTTATTATCAATTATTTAAAAATGTTATTTATAATGTATTTTAAATGAATAAAGGATAATAAATTAAAACAGATACTTAGTGACCGCGTCACTCGTTCTGAGCTGAGCTCGGCATTATCATTGATGTAAATCATAAATGTCTTGAAGGCTGCTCAGACCTTTTTGGTAATTGTATACAGAGCGACTTCACCATTCGCTCTATAAACTAAGTTTTACTGAAGTTTAGCGTAAAAAATAAAAACCATAAAAAAGATTACAGAGTTAACCTTAAAAGATAGACATATGCTGTCGCGGACTTGTTTTAGAACTTTAAAAGGAGAACAATGCCGTCATACATAATTTTTGCGTAACTTTAACCGTTTACGTAGCACACGCAACTGAAGTTCTTAAAAGGATTTTTTTTCCCGTTTTTGCCACATTTTTCATTGATGCTTCGCGCGTTATGTAGTCTATAGCCTTCCTCGATAAATGGACTATTCAACACAAAAACAATTTTTCAATTCGATACAGTAGTTCCTGAGATTAGTGCGTTCAACCAACCAAACAAACAAACTCTTCAGCTTTATGACAGCGGCTACACGCGTTTAAGCGGCGAGCCCTGAGGCTCGCCGCGGAGGAGGAGCGCCGGTCCAACGCTGAGGGTCCCCGGGTATCGATCTCGGGGTCCTCAAGCGGAGTATCGGCGTTCTCTGTCAGCTCCAAGTCGGAGCGAGCGGACAGGCTTGCGGGGGTCGTGGTGAACGCCATCAAGGATGTGGTCCACAAGAGGCTTGGCTCTTCTAGGAGCAGGGCCACATCCGCGGCCACGGCCACCATTGTGGCGGCGGCGGAGGCGAGCTTCGGCGGGCCTTCGTCTGCGTCTGCGGACGAGACGTCCAAATTGCGGACGGAGGTCGCCCGCCTGACCGCCACTACGGAGCACCTGGTGAAGGAGAACCAGAGGCTCCGGGCAGACCTGGCCGAGCTCCGACGAGGAGCTGGCCCCCGGAGGGACGCGCGGGATGAGCTCCAGCACGGGCCGAGTCAGCCCCTGCCCGCCGCGGAGAACCAGGTTCTCGAACTGGTGCGGCAGGAGCTGGCTGGCTTCAACAGGCGGTTTTCCGTGCTGGAGGGCATTGTGCTGCGGCCCCCGCTGGCGGCGAGTCAGCCGGCGTTGGGCCAGCGGCCACCGGGCTCATTTGCCGCCGCTGCGGCTGCTGCGCCCAAGCAGGGTTCGGCGGGACGGGCCGACAGCGGGTCTGTGCTGAGACCCGCGGGGTCGGCCCCGCCGAAGGCGCCAAAGGCGCCGCCCAAACCGGGTGGGACGGCTGCACGGGCGGCGAAAGCCCCGAAGGCCCCAGCCCAGGTGGCGAGACGGCCGTCACAGCCTGCCCCGACTTCCCAACCTCCTCCGGCCGAGGCTGCCGAATGGCAAGTGGCCGGGGAGAAAGAGAAGGCGGGAAAGGCCAAAAGGGCGGCCAAACGCCGAGAGAGGCGGAAGCGGCGCAAGGAGCGGGCCGCTGCGGCCAGGCTCCGCGCCCCGAGGTCCGCGGCTGTGGTTATAACGCTGCAGCCGGAAGCGGTCCAGAAGGGCGTGACCTACCGCAGCGTGCTCGCCAAAACTAAGGCGGCGGTAAACCTCGAGGAGGTGGGGTGTGCCGACGGCGTTCGGGTGAAGGTCACCAAGACCGGAGCCCGGATGCTGGAGGTCCCCGGCGCCTCCAGCGGCCCAGCTGCTGACGCCCTGGCTGAAAAGATCAGGGCGTTGCTGGTCGACGAGGCTCGAGTGTCCAGGCCCACCAAGAGCGCAGACATGCGCATTATGGGCCTGGACGACTCTGTGACGGAGGCGGAGGTGAAGGCCGCCGTCGCCAGGACTGGAGGGTGCCCTGCCGAGCAGGTGAGGGTAGGCACTCTCCGTCCTGATCGCGCGGGGCTTCTCACCGTAACGGTGAGCTGCCCCGTGTCGGCGGCGAGCCAAATCACTGGGAAGGGCCGAAGGCTCTTGGTGGGCTGGGTGTCTGCGCAGGTGAAGCTGCTGGAACCCAGACCTCTGAGGTGCTTCCGCTGCCATGTGGGCGACCACGTGGCAGCGAGGTGCACCTCGGAGGTGGACAGAGGGAACAGCTGCTTCCGCTGTGGTCGGCCCGGTCACAAGGCCGGCTCCTGTGAGGCCGCGCCGCACTGCGCAGCATGTGCGGCAGCTGGCAAGCCGGCCGATCACCGGGCTGGGAGCAGGACCTGCGCCCCACCCGCCAAGACCAGGGCCAGGGGCAGGCCCTCCACCACCACCACCACCACCGCCACCGTCGCAACCGCCGCCGTCGCCGCTTCCGCCGACGCTGCCCCCACAGCCGTCGTCGCCACCGCAAACATCGCGGTGGCTGGACCCTCGCAGAGGGCTGGGGAGGAGGAGGCTGTAATGGAATGTCAATAACGGCCCCATTACGCCTCCTCCAGGCGAACATCAACCACTGCGCCGATGCTCAGGACCTGTTGTTCCAGAGCATGGCGCAGTGGTCGATTAACATCGCCGTGGTCCCCGAGCCGTACTATGTCCCGCCCAGGGATGACTGGGTGGAGGACCTGGACGGCTCGGTGTCCATCATTTCGTCGGCCGCCGCCGGTACCCCGACCCTCGAGGAGGTCAAGAGGGGTCGGGGTTGCGTGGCAGCACGGTTCGGGGAGATAGTAGTGGTAGGGGTGTACTTCTCCCCGAACCGAACTCTCGCCGAGTTCCACAACTCCCTCGCGGAGTTGAGAGACGTCGTCGTCGGATACCGTTCCCTCCCTGCGCTCGTTCTCGGGGACTTCAATGCCAAGAACTTGGCTTGGGGTTCCCGGTTCACGGACGCAAGGGGCAGGATGGTGGAGGACTGGGCTCTGGAGACAGGCCTGGTCGTCCTGAACCGGGGTTCTGTCCCCACGTGCGTGCGGTGGCAGGGCGAATCGGTGGTGGACCTCTCGTTCGCCAGCCCCGCTCTGTCACCGCGCGTACTTGACTGGCGCGTTCTGGAGGAGGTGGAGACGTCTTCCGATCATCGGTACATCCGGTTTGACGTTTCCGCCCAGACCTCCAGCGTGCCGCCGGTCGGACAGACCCCGAGCGGTCCGCGTTGGTCGCTGAAGCAGATGGACCGGGAGCTACTCCTGGAGGCCTCGATCGTGCAGGCCTGGGTGACATCACCGAACAGGCCTGCCGACATAGACGACGAGGCAGAGTGGTTCCAGGAGGCCATGTCCGAGATATGTGACGTGGCAATGCCCCGGGTCCAGCCTTCTGCTCGGCGACAGGTGTACTGGTGGTCGCCGGCGCTTACGGCTTTACGCCAAGGGTGTATTACCGCGCGACGCCGGTACACCAGGTACCGCAGACGGCTCCGTAACCGCACGCCGGAAACGGAAGCCGTCGAGGCGGAGCTATACGAGGGGTACAGAGCTGCGAGGATCGCCCTCCGAACGGAGATCTTGCGGGCCAAGAGATCGGCCCGCGAGGAGTCGCTGGAGACTCTGAACAGAGACCCATGGGGGCGCCCGTATCTAGCGGTGCGGGGGAAACTCCGCCCATGGGCCCCCCCACTGACGCAGAGTCTCCGGCCACAGATCGTGGAGGGCGTGGTGAGCGCTCTGTTCCCCTCGCGAGGGGAACATACTCCTCCGCCTATGGCTCCGTCTACTGCGGTATCTGACGCGGACCAGGACGACGACGACGACGACGACGATGCTCCCGAGGTGACCGAGGTAGAGCTGAGAGCGGCGGTGCGTAGGCTGAATGCCAAAAACACCGCCCCAGGACCCGATGGCTTTCATGGGAAAGCCTGGGTCCTGGCCTTGCAAGAGGCTCTCGGGCCTCGACTCAGAGGGCTTTTAAGCGCATGCTTAGAGAGGGGCCAGTTTCCACGTCGGTGGAAGACGGGGAAGCTGGTCCTGATCAAGAAGGCGGGGCGCCCTGCGGACTCTCCGTCCGCTTACCGGCCCATTGTGCTGCTCGACGAGGTGGGCAAGCTCTTTGAAAGAGTAATTGCAGACCGCCTCGTCGGGCAGTTGATGCGGGTGGGGCCGGACCTGGCGGAGAGCCAGTACGGCTTCCGCAGGGGGCGCTCCACGGTGGACGCAGTCATGCGCGTAAGAGCCCTCACGACGGGGGATGCAGTGGCCCGGGGTAGGGTCGTCTTGGCGGTGTCTCTGGACATCGCCAATGCCTTCAACACCCTGCCCTGGAGTTGTATAGTGGAGGCACTCCGGTATCACCGGGTGCCGCCCTACCTCCGTCGCGTAGTCGAGGCGTATCTGACGGACAGAGCCGTCATCTACCCCGGTCATCAGGGAGTATGGAACCGGCGAGAGATGTCGTGCGGTGTTCCACAGGGATCGGTCCTGGGGCCGCCCTTGTGGAACATCGGATACGACTGGGTGCTGCGCGCCGACCTCCCCGCTGGCGTCAGCGTAGTGTGCTACGCTGACGACACGCTGGTCTTAGCGCAGGGGAGGTCGCACGAGGCGGCGGCCGAACTTATGACACGCGGGGTTGCGACAGTCATAGAGAGGATCCGGCAACTGGGACTCGAGGTGGCATTGCACAAGTCCGAGGCCATGTGTTTTCATGGTCGTCGGAACGCGCCACCTGCGGGTTCCCAGATCACGGTAGGAGGGGTTCGCATCGGCGTCGAGGGTACGATGAAGTACCTGGGACTCGTCCTCGACAGCCGGTGGAACTTTGTCGAACATTTTCGACGTTTGGCTCCCAGATTGGACAGGGCCGGGGCCGCCTTGAAGCGGCTCCTACCCAATCTGAGGGGGCCAAATGCCTCCTGCCGGAGGCTCTACGCGGGGATCGTGCGGTCCATGGCCCTCTACGGGGCACCGGTGTGGGCGCGTTCGTTGAGGCAGCGATCAGCTCGCCTGATGAACGCGTCCCAGAGGGTCATGGCGATCCGAATCATCCGCGGATACCGCACGATCTCCCGTGAGGCGGCGAGCCTCCTTGCCGGACTGTCACCGTGGGATCTGGAGGCAAAAATCCTCGCGCACCTGTACGAGTGGCGCGAGGAGGCCAAACGCCGGGGCGAAACTCCGCTGCCGCGACAACTCGCGGCTCGGCGGACCGAGCTCCGGCAGGATCTCATGGTGACATGGAGAGAGCGACTGTCGCAACCCAGCGCTGGGCACGCCACCATCGAGGCGGTGGTGCCCCTCTTTGAGGAGTGGTTGGAGAGGCGTCACGGCGCCCTCACCTTCCGCCTGACGCAGGTGCTCACCGGACACGGCTGTTTCGGGAGGTACCTGTGTCGGATCAGGGCGGAGGTGACCCCTGAGTGTTTCCACTGCGAGGATCGCCCAGAGGACACGGTGGAGCATACGGTGGAGGTTTGCCCCGCTTGGGCAGAGCACCGCCGTGTCCTCGTGGATGCGATAGGCGACAGCGACCTCTCGCGCCGTGCCCTGGTTCAGGCCATGGTACGGAGCGAGAGGGAATGGGAGGCCGTCTCCTCCTTCTGCGAAGCAGTAATGCTCGCGAAGAGGGAGGCGGCACACGTTAGGGAGGCTCAGCAACGGCCGAGTCGCCCTAGCGCCCCCAGCCGCGACCGCCGCAGGAGACGCCAGGGGCCGCGAGACGATCTCCGGCCACCGTAGACCCGGGCCTGCGGACGGCGAGTAGCGGGTAACTCGCCGCCCGATCAGCACCAGGCCCGAGAGTCGACGGCGCGTAGTGTTCCACGCGCGCCTCAAAGAGTTGTCAGCCAAGTGTAGGGGCCTGCCAAGGCCGGTGCCTGCCCGGGGGTGGAGGATAAATTCGAAAGAGTTACCTCGCCCCCGGGCACTCGAGGCAGGGAGGAACAGGGGTGGGTTTTAGTCAGTAGAAGTCTGACACACCCTTCCGCTCCACCCCAGAGCGGAAGAAGTCATTGGATGATTTCCCACCCCCCAAAAAAAAAAAAAAAAAAAAAACACGCGTTTAAGCGAGCTTAAACGTCGATAACTGGGTGTTTAGAATTGGTGAAATCGGCCCTAAGGCTCTTAACATCCTAAATAATGCATCACATAATAACGTACTACTAAAACAGTGATAATTTTACGAGGTTTCTCTCTCTCTGGGGCCTGCTCATCGGTAGCTTGGTCTCTGTTCCCTGTACCAGTGGCCTTATTTTATATTATTTAAAAATATTTTATTATAATATTCAAACATTTTAAAAGAGGAAAGTATTAATCGGATTAATTTACCTATAAACTCATAAGGTGTTCATTAGTATTATCTACATTTAAATAATAGTTTAACGTGACCTCATACTTACTGAAAAGGATGTTTTTAGTACTTAATTAGACCAAAGAGAAACTACTATTAGGATTACAAAATGGCCATTATCATTTTATTTACCTATAAGTTAGCTAGCTCAACATGTATCACAAAATTTAATACAATTTCCAGTTTGGGTTGAGTCGTTAAGGCGCAGTTATACGACTTCTAATGATTTTTAATTGAACATCACGTCTAAATGACTTGTCTTATTTCTTTGAAATAAATATAAGTTACTCTAGACAATTTCCTTCGTGATTTGATTGTCATCATCATCATCAGTCTTTCACTGTCCCCACTGCAGGGGCACAGGCCTCCTCTCTGTGAGAGGATATGGGCCATAATCCACCACTCGGGCCCAATGCGGATTGGTGGATATCGCATGTCTTCGAATTTGTTGCCGGTTTCCTTTACCGTTTTGAGAGCAGTGGTGATGAAATAACTTACACAAAGTAAAGCGCCTTCCTGGGTTTGAACTCACGACCTACAACTTGTAAGTCGCGGCTGTTACCACTGGGCCACCAATCCACTGCTCGTAATTTGATATGTGAATATCTGAAAGTATATTTTTATAACATAGTGTAACTAATTTGTAAAGTTATATCTAACGCGGATAAAAAATTGAGAATCACACAAAAACTATAAAGCA
Source organism: Polia nebulosa (assembly GCA_951329385.1). Taxonomy (NCBI): domain Eukaryota; kingdom Metazoa; phylum Arthropoda; class Insecta; order Lepidoptera; family Noctuidae; genus Polia; species Polia nebulosa. The sequence continues at coordinate 28,670,865 of OX589588.1, forward strand.
TATTTTTATGAAATCTTCATCATTTTGAAGATCATTTAATTATTTATATTTTAGTATACCTGTTTTAGTATAATACTTGTTGTTTTATGTATAATAAATTAATAATGCGTCTAATTTCGGACATCGATCCTTGTTGGGCTAGGTAGTCCTATTACTGGGTGGACGTAAGTACGACGCGTTGCGTGAGCTCAGCACAGAACACGCAAGCTAACCACTCAAGGTCACTGGCAGTAAATAGCGCCTTAAGGACAAAAACAAATTAACTTTGTAACCCTTCATGTTTCTTAGCATAGGCATAATTATTTTGTACTGTTTTAAGCCACTCTAAATAAATGTAAGTAACTACATATATTTTTTTTATAATTATTGAAGTATGTTAATGCAAGGAACTATATGAATTTGACCAATCACAGTATCGGTATCAAGAAATCGTCCAAATTTACAGGCCCTCCAACCTAGAGCAAAAACCAGTAGGAGCAAGCTGTGGGGAGAACAGTACTGAACTCCAGCCGTCTTCTTGAAATCTTAGAAACACCCGCCATCTGGATGTGATTGCATTGGCCGGTATGGAAAACTCTCAATTCGCAATAGATTGAGTGTGAGTACCCAGCTTTAATTAAGTAAAAAACTTGGCATAAAGGGAGCTCTTATGACCGTCCGACACCCAATGTGCGTACTGTCCATTATTTATTTATTACAATAAAATTACTCTGTGCACTTACAATTCAGAACCAACATGTGAGAGAGGAAATATACTCGTAGCATACAAGAAAAATAGCACTATTCCTTTTTCGCAACGGAATCACGTTGGCATTGATACGTCATAGTGAAGTTCCAGAACTTGACCCACTTGCTGGAATGGCTCAGGTGTATGGAATACCTGGACCTTTGAGGAGAGGTTACTATTAACGTGATCACCAACTGGGCATAACTAATTTAAAATCTTGATATAGAAATTCTATTTCAAGAAGGCATGTTGTTCTTAGACGTATGACACTGAGCTTAGACTGCTCATAGGAAATAATTTACGCACACAGAAAAAGGTGTACTTGAACCTACACACACTCAACCAAGACTAACCCGCATTGGTGAGATAAAACAAGTATACCTACGAACGACTCAAAAAAAGAGTTCCAAAAAAGTCTAAGCCACGCTCCATGGCCTGCTTAGCCTTTTCCCAACTATCTTGGGGTCGGCTTCCAGTCTAACCGGATGCAGCTGAATACCAGTATTTTACATGGAGCGACTGCCTATCTGACCTCCACAACCCAGTAACTGGGTAATACAATACCCTTGGTGAGACTGGTTGTCAGACTTTCGGGCTTCTGACGACCCGTAACGACTGTCAAAGATCCACGATTTACAGCTGGGACCAACGGCTTAACGTGCTTTCCGAGGCACGGAGGAGTCTCTGTATGTAAAGATGGTCGCCCATCTGTGGACCAACCCGGACAAGCGTAGCTTAACCTGATCGATCGACCCGTGCGGCTGTTATTACTTTAGTCACGAGCTCCTCTGCCACGCTCCATGGATTGAATAAATATGATGTCGTTTATCAACCTGAAGCAAAGAGGCCGCAAGTAAGAACAAATTCAGCAACAAACAGCTCAGCATCACTTTGAAAAAGAAGATATTAATTGAAATCAACCTGTTTTGTTGTTCAAGTACAAAGTCTTGTCTTTGAAAAATGATTTTCCTGTAAAGACGAAGAAACAGGATATTCTAACAGTCGCAAAACATTGTATAGGACAGATAACAATGCAGTAGGGTACCTGCCAATATTAGTTTTACTCCGACAGTTTTTTCCTCTTCTGAGTGCGAGATGTTTACTTACAAAGTTTTTACAAACAATCTAAATCACATATCAAACAATAAATATTTGTAGAGGCAGCTGTTCGGGACGGATTATTACACGAACCTAAAATAATAATCGTCCTCTCTTAGCACTTCTGTTGATGTTTTTGCTCCGAACACCTTTGCATGCAACGCTAGCCTATAATTTCGAAATTAATATCTAACACATTGTGCCTATCCGTCCGTCCCTCGATTTGCCGTTTTTATAGCTTTCCCGACACCGTAACTGCTAATTATATCTGCCGCGGCATCGCCTCGAGCCTTTCCCGAATTTATCAGCGAATCAATCTGGACTTTAATTCGTTGTTGTAGGGTTCAAGTTCAGCCCCCCAAAAAGGTTTTAATCAGCAATCTGGGTTAAATGTGAATTCGCTACGGAATTTTTGGTCCTGTACCTAACGATATCCGCTTCGAATTCGGACAATAAGCACGTTGGCTGAATTCTAAGTAGACACTGCTTCTTCCATTTACTTGTACAGTTTATAAGATGTCAGAGAACCCCTGCTGTGTTCCATGAGCACTGAATTTATTATTTAATTACAAACTTTTGTTTTAATCAAATCTTCACAATTTATGTTATTTATTTCTATTATATAATTGCTAATTTAGTTTATTTAATCATATAAGCTATTAATTTCAATACTTTAATATGCAACCTGATCTTCGCGTACCCTGGTCTTGACATCTTTGTTTTAATTTATGTATTTTCTATAATCATTACTTTACTAATCAACACTTTTGAATAGCTGGGATCTGTTGATTGCCTATTAATATGTGTGTGAGAGTATTGTGAGAACAAAATATGTGATTCATGTAGGTAAGATAAGTTTATGCTCAAACATTTTCCATTAGTTTTATTAAAGGTCTTTGAAACGTGTCAAAAGGTTTCTTCCAGTGTATTTGCAAGGAAGGCTTTAAAGATTACAAAATGTAGAGATAGATAGTGAAAAGAAAAAATGCTGTACACCTAATTACCTATTATAATTTTCAATTAAACTATTGAGACTCAAGACGTCGTATAAATATGTTTCAACGGGAACACGCTCGAGACTTTTATTCATGTTTATCCGCCTATCAGTATAATATCAACAGATGTGTCGCATCTCTCCGTATCAATCGTCCAATAGAGAAAGAACAATGTCGTCATGGTGATCAGGGTGTCGGCGTATTGTCACCGGTGTCGGTGTGTGTCGCTGTCGGTGAATGGGCGAGTGTCGGCGAATGTCGATGAATGTCGGCGTCATGGCGCGGCGTCCCGCCGTGTGGTTCCGGCGATTGTATCGAGGGCACGCCCCCAACCCTACAACTCTTGGCCGAAACCTGATTTATATGCACCTATTTATAGTTTGTCCTTGTTTTGATTATTTAAGTGTTGTCTTTGACGCTTTTTCATATCTGCTTTTTGTTGTTTCTTCTCTTCAGTTGCCGGGTGATTGGTGAGTGATTTAGCTGCTGAGTTGGTAATGTAGGCATAGTCACCATAAAAAGGACACTTACTTAGCTGTGAAGACCGCCGTATTCACTGGCAACAATGTCAAGCAACAGGGTCGTGTTGCTCATTTAATTGTGAGATGCCTTACAGGTCAGTGCAACCTAGCTCATAGTGAGTCACACAATGTTTGTAAACATACTGATACTCAAGTAAATTCCTCGAGCATTGAAATAACGAATATGGAAACATTTCGTAAAAATACTCGCCACAACGATGCCAATTGCGCAATTTCAACAGGTAAACAAACGCGAAAAATAAAAACACGGCCATTATTGCACACAAATAAATATAATTGCAAACTCCTTTTTTAGCAGCCTAAGATTTTAATTAATTACTTACAATAAACATTGAAGTTGGTGAAATTCAGAAAGCTTGTCTTGTTAAATGGCTGGTGGTGACGAAAGCACAATGGCTCGGCTCAGTCAAGCGTTATTCCTCCGCGCTCGCTTCCGTCAACACTGTCACTGACATCTCACGCTTGACGATTCAACTTTACGGTACATAATACATTATTTTATTACCTAATTATCTATTAAGAAGTTGGTACCTTGTAATAACTTCCTACGAAAAATCAATTCTTTTTGGGAGCCCTTCAAATGCGTCCGGTGTTCGTGTCCATTTACGATGCGTTCTTTAGTAATTTGGTAGATCCTGTACATTTTTCTGATACCCATGACTTTTGGTGCCATTATCTTGAATCATTAACGGCAACTAGCTATGCTATTAGACACATATGTATTCCTGGTCTTAAAAAGATTCATGTGTAGTTGTCAAGGTCAACATGCGCGGCAAACAGTTTTCAGGAGAATCGGCCCCACTTCGGCATTGTAGCGGCATTTTAAAAAACACACTTACACACACGGCACTTTAAAAGACTGTCATTTTTGTACTACTATGGAACTCGTGATCTGGCTGTAAAAATGGTTTTTTTTTATACGAAATAATATGAGTATGTATTTAAGGGCATTATAAAGGAAAAAGACATAATTCTATGTGTTGCCAAAACATGGTTACAAGTGCGGAATTCTGAAATTCTGCTGATGAAATTACTGAGTCATCGTCGTTCTAGATAGAATGGCCTTTAACCATTAACTGCTAATTGTTTGCTAAAAACTCTTTTTGCACAAATCTGGCATTGTGTCTGCTCCCTTATCGGGGAAGCTGTAAAGTACGGTGTAACTGTAAGTTGTTGGGATGGCACATGCGTCTTTGTGTCGATGTATTTAGAGTGTATATTGTCGTGCGTTGAGTGCGACGCTTGCGTGGTTTACCGTGGTCAAGTTGTCATTAGGTCACGTATGGCAGGGTAGGAGATGGCTTGCCGGCGGCCGGCTGATGGTGTGAAATGAGTGGTCGCCGGTGCGTTTGAACATGCCGGCCGGTACCGTTTTGTCCGTCGTAGTTTTTGTGGTGTACGTTTAGGATGCGACCTCTTTTTTGTAGCATGTTTGTAATGCCGAGTGTGTGGGACTTGACACGTAGGTAACTATTGTTAATTCATTCCTGTTTGTTATTGTTGCATTCCTACCTCGTAATAAGCTATTTTGTGACGGAAGACGCCGCTCTGCCCCGCGTGGTCTCATCTTGTTTGATTTCCGTTGAATGAGTGATACAGGATATCGTTTTTTGTATATACTCGTAGTTGTTATTTTAGCATGATAGACTCCTTAATTCTGTAATTTATGTCTGTTATATTTTAATAGCTTGGTAGACACGATACATGTACAATATTGTGTAGTTTCACTCGTAGTGATATTTCTTGTTCCGACATTGTTTCTTCAACGATTGTTTATAATTGCCTCGTAATTAAAGTTCTTCGGTAATGGCGGCATGTAAGGAAGTCGGTATCGATATCCATTAGACAAATGGTTGGTAACTTTATGTTAGTCACTGGGCAGCGATTTATTTAATGTTTGCACGCGAACTAATAAATGGTGTCTATCAATTAGTTGAAAGAAACATTTGCATAAATTTAAGTGCTTATCATTACTAAATTGCGTGTAATTGTGTAAGTTATTTTTCGTTTCTACAACAGTGATAAAGTGTAGATTTTATTAGTTTTTATTGCAATTAATTAACGGATCTATAAAAGTTCAATAACTAAATATGTTAACTACCGTTTCTGCTGTTTATAATTAGCAAACGCGGAGATGTTGATTGCTTTTTATTTTGATAACTACCGGATTAATAGAAGGATCGATTAGTCAGACATCTTGCTATCATTTAGGTGGTTTTCTTACATATACAACTGTTTTTTTCTTGTTATAAAAACAGAGTTATTAGTTGTTATTTTCTCGCGTAAGCTGCAATCTCGTGATGGAGTCGGCTTGCTTAGATGTTCCGACTGAAGCCATAATGACGTGTTACCAAACTGACACTAGTTTTGCATTACGAGTTTGGTTAATTCGGTGTGAAAATAACCTCATAGGTACCGCTTAGCTCGGAAACAACAAAAAAGGTGGTAAAAAAGCGAAAGGATGCGATCCTAAGCACATGAGCTCGTCTACTTATGACACTTTGATTATACGTCTGACAGCAGATGACGATTTGTTTAAAGTAGAATATAATTCAACGGTTATCTCACGTATCCTGATGTTAAGGATAGAGTTAAATGACAAAAAGTATCCGAGTATACAGGGTGGATCAAAAATGAAAGACAATTTTGAAGTGAAAAATGTCGGTTATGTTTTTGTACGAAGTATTTTCTGTGTTAAGTTTTATACCTCTTTTTATGTGGTGTATATTTATTTATTGTATTTTTCTGCATAAAAATAGATAGTTTAACGCGTCAAGTCCCTCATAAGCAGACACAATTAAAAACCTATTGTTATGGCGACGCGAGGGGCCTGACGTGTTAATAAGGAAACATTTCTCACCAACATTAGAAGTGATATATTATTTTTCCAATACTTTTATTGGAAATATACAATAATCTTCATCAGATCTGATGAAAAATTTAGTATAACTTAATATTTACTTCCCGCACTGCAAAGAGCTCCAGGTAAGAAGCTATAACCGTAGCAATTAAGTGAGGCAATCAGTACAATAAAGTAGCCCATACTTACTACTTCAAGTGCCAATCGTTAAAATAATCTCCTTCACTTAGCTGTGAGCATGTAGCTCAGATTAATAACTAACTGGTAGGGTGTTAAAACAGGTTAATATGAGTTTTATTCACCTTCTGCACCTCAAACGTTAAAGTTATCCGAATAACTTATCTAGAACTTATCCCCGACTTAAAAGTTTATACACCGTTTTTATTAACAGTAGGCGATATCTAAATATATGCTTGAGTAAAAGCACGCTGTTAGATTTTAACGCTCGGCTAAGCATCGAAAGATGAAAATCTATTTATAGTCTTAAGGGGCGGTAGTACCCCAATAGTCAAAAAAATGGTTTTTTGGATAGTCGAGTATGACGTAATGCAATGAAAATATCCTTTGCAAAAAATACGGTGGACAGAGAAGGGTTTAAAGAAAAATTTTAACCGAATAGAATAGTAAAAAATAGTTTGATATTCTCAATAAAAAATTTGGAAATTGCTCCACAAAAATTAACTTTGGCGTCGAACATCTCTGTATTTTAAGCGATAACAGCATTATTTTTTTTAAGAATTGAATAGAATTGGCATTTTAGTAAAACTTTGACCGGACAATTATTTAATTTATTTTGTATATTCTGGCTAATCTAAAGAAAACCTGTAAAATAAATGCCTATTCGCATCGTCAACATAATTATTACGTTCAATTCTCAACCTTATTTGAAGGTATTTCAAATCGTAGTCAGTCCGCGCCTTAAAGGAATCAATCTGCTTCGCCTTTTTTCAACTATGTTCCAGTCTAACCAGATATGGCTGGATACTAGTATTTGAAGAAAAAGACTTTGATCATAGATCGCAAGAGAAGAAAATAAAATCGCATAGATGACACATAATTATGGTCACTTTTTTTTCTTATCAATGTTAGGCTCGCGTTTGACCATTATCTCACCTGATGATAAGCGATTATGTGGTAGAAGATGGAGCGCGCTTGCCTAGAAGTAACCTATTCACTCTCGATTTAAGGACTCCCTGGTTGTAGCTATCAGGAAACACAGACTCCGGCAGGGAATTCGGTTGCGCATCGCCGTACGTCTAGTGGTCCGATGATGGAATGGGCTTGGCGGAATGAGACTATGCAATTCCGACGCACACTCCCCAAAATGCAACCGATAGAAAACCGACAGGCTAGCAACTCGGCGTCGATGTTCAAGACTTTGGAGTTTTGACTCGACGAGCTTATCATTGCCGATAATACTCTTGGCGTGCCTCTTAATTGCCTCAAGTACATCAAGTTGGTATCTGGCAGATCCTTCCCAAAGATGAGAGCAGTACTCCATACACGACCTAACTTGCGCTTTTAAAGTTTGAGCAGCTGTTCCGGCTTGAAGTACCGTCTCATTTTTGCTAGGATTCCCAACTTGTTGGCAATAACTTTAGGAGACTACAAATATTCACAAGGGTAACTACTGAACATAAGACTACATGATTCCCACCTAATTCACACCATCATCACCTACCACAAATACCATAGTAAAAGGGTTTATGTAGTCAGCGATAAGTGAGAGGCAAACAAACTCAAGAGGCCAATAATCCAGTAAAGCTAACAGACTGCTTACATATTGACACAAACCACGTAATCCCCCTGTATACACAGGTACCTCTAACAAATATTGACAAACGGACTACAGACCGGTTGACAAACGGCGTGCGTCAGACTAGGCTCGCACCCTGTCTTTATTTGCGCATTACGCCTTCAGCGGCGCCCGCGCACCGCCTCCACAAATTAGTTTCTAAGTAATCACTGATGATTGCGAGCATTACCGCAGAAGCCGCCACACATTTAGACTTTCTATTACCATGTACTTTTAATTTTATGGTAAGTTTCCACGGACATGCACCTACGGTGTTTATTCTGAGCCAAGGGGTAAATGTGATGTGACATATAATTATGTGATATCGATACAGGTGTCAAGGTTGCCCGGTTAATCCTGTAGTCCATTCTGACATGAATCTTCCACGGACAGGTTTTTTTTTTTTTTTTTTTTTTTTTTTTTTTTTTTTTTTTTTTTTTTTTTTTTTTTGGGGTGGGAAATCATCCTATATTTTTATCCTTAGAAGAATTTCTATGAATAGGTCGTCGGATCGTTGTCGCATGTCGGTGAAAGGTCTGAATCCCAGCAGAGAAAAAAAATATTGGCTGATTATGTTTGGTGCCCTGCAACCGCAAGACGAAACCGTGGCAGACCACGAAAGAGATCACAGGATGACTTAGATATCTTCCTTCAGAATTGGAAAGAGATAACACAGAACCGAGAACAGTGAAAGGACTGGAGGGCCTTCACCAAGCTGTAGGACAGTGTAGGCTAGATATAATATTTAATAATGATAATCATTTATACCTAAGGCGTAGTATAGCTTTGTCCAGTTATTTATTTGGACTCATAAGACAAAATTCGATCATTACAGATTCACCTATTTTTGTGCAATATAACTCAAACTTTTGGCATTTGTTGCAGATAAACGACTTACAGGCACTTTTTAATGGAAAAGGAGGCAGCAACATGAAACTAGTTAGTTACTGGTTCTAAAGCGTGAAAACTCCATACAAGAGACACTCTCCTCTAAAGCTGAATGCTTCTAGATATAGGACTTGTCAAACTTTATGACGTATGGAAACATCGTATTTTATGTTGCGCAAAACGCAATCTAAAGGTATCAGCGGGATTTAAGACGTGGTGGCGGCGCGCACCCCATGCGTCTTCTCGCGTTTTATTTTATCAAGTTTTGTATGAAGATTACAATTTAATTGTTATAAAATATTACAAATAACTAGTCCATCCTTCTGTGCTTTTGCTATTAAAGTTATTTCTTTAAAATAAATAAGTAGAGCCTAAATTATTGTCGACTTGATTGTACCTGCGCGGAGTTACACTCGTAGCTAACTTCACACACGCCATAAATATTGACGAATACCTACTGCACTTTTGCACAATTGATGAAAGAGTTGCCACTGTGTGTATGTTGTCTCTTAAGGCGCTATTAACAGCCAACGACCTTGAGTGGTTAGCTTGCGTGTTCTGTGCTGATCTCACGCAACGCGGCGTCGTACGTCCACCCAGTAATAGGACTCGCCCGTCAAGGAGCGCTGTCCGAAATTAGACGCATTAATAATTTATTATACATAAAAAAACAAGTATTATACTAAAACACGTATACTAAAATATAAATAATTAAATAATCTTTAAAATTGTGAAAGTTTCATAAAAATACGCTTTATGTTTTATGCGTGATTCCCAATTTTTTATCCGCGTTAGACATAACTTTACAAATTAATTACACTATGTTATAAAAATATAATTTTATATTAAATTACGAAAAAAAATTGTTTAGAGTAACATATTTTTTTTTCAAAGAAATAATACTAGTCGTTTAGACGTGATGTTCATTTAAAAATCATTAAAAGTCCTATAACTGCGCCTTAACAATAGATCAGTTGAATTTCTAATATTCCCAATAACTTAATCAGTTTTTGATCTAGAATACTTAATCCTTTAATAAACTAACAAGAAAAACCCGTTAATAAATCAAGAAATCCGAGGCTGTCATTGAAGTTTTAATAATAGCATCTAATCTGATATATTACAGTAAACATGTCTCCGTAACAATTTATCTGAGCACTCGGGATTATTTGTGTCAAGTCCAGTGATTACTTCAATTACTTATCGTTGAGTTAATACATTTTAATGAGAGATGACTCCGATCATGTTATTATTGAGATTATCCTCTCATTGCAGAGACCATGTGAACATTATAAATTATTAGTATGCAGAATAATTATTGTGTACAAGTCAAAGCTCGAGCATCAACTTTTTCGTAAAATACGACGGTTTGCTATATAATTTGTTCTTTTAATAGCCATCAACCGCATTATGCCTGCTAAGGGTGATAGCACAAAATTTCGTTCTTTCATACATTCGAAGATCGAACAGCCGATGCATCGCATCTTTGCAGTTGTAATCACATTTATGTAATGATTTATTTTTAATTATAATAATTATTTTAATTCCTTATGAACCAACTTTTATTTCATGTAGGTAGTAAGGAGAAATTTACAGTTGACTCCTAGGGGTAGCGGATAAATTCTGAAAATGAGTTACCGCACTCCTGGGCACTCAGGCAGGGAAGGAACAGGGGTGCGTTTTAGTCAGTAAGAGTCTGACACTTCCTCCCGCTCCAGCCAGAGCGGGAGAAATCATTGGATGATTGCCCATCCCACCCCAAAAAAAAGGGTTTTTAGTAGTTTTATGGTTTTAAATGTATTTTTTTATTCTAAATATTTATATCAAAATTCCGAGGCCACTATGGACTAAGTGTAGGAACTAATTATAAGAGATATTTTTACGTATGATTCATTGCATTTGCTTAGTATAGTAGTAGTTCAATCCACGAGCTCGGAAAAGTGCCGTAGTGCATTTTCTAAAAAGCATGCTTCGGAATTTTGGCTTTATACAGGGTGAAATTGAATTCATGGCCAGTATTTTAAGGGGTCATTGTACTCATCATTATGAACAATTTTTACTATGGGTCCAAATCTGAAATTGCGAAAAAAAAACAACCGTTACATACATTTATGTTTGCATAACTCGTCAAAATGTAAGGAAAACCTGTTTTATTTTTACAGTGATAGGAACAAATGGCCCCTTAAAATATTGCTCATGAATTCAATTTCACCCTGTATAAAGCCAAAATTCCGAAGCATGCTGTACGTTCGAATTGATAACTCCAATAACATGGAACATGGAATTTGAACATACTCGTAATTGGAGGAGACCAAAACGTCATCTACGTATACACATTTTATGTTTTTGTTGATTTTTTCAAAAAGCGCTAAACCAATCTCGATAAAATTGGTATGGGACTACCTCTGGAGTATATTCTTTCGGATAAAAAAATAACTTCGAAAATCGGTCCACAACTGACACAGAAATCGGTGGACAAACATAAAAAAAACATACATACAGTCGAACATAGAACCTCCTCCTTTTTGCGAAGTCTGTTAAAATTACGGCCGCTATGAACTATACTAATAACTGTTCTACATACACTGTCAAATTTGTCGAAGTATTTCTGTTTTTCTGAATAAGAACGCTAATGTTGGCCATTTAATACAAAAATCACGGTCGAAATGTCATAAAGTTCTTAGAGTAAAATTGTATAGAACACCGTAAAATTTTTATTCAATAAGCAACTCCGTGGGTAAAAAAACGAATAAACAACATTAGCGGCAGCTTCTTTCTTTGTCATCCAGTGGAACCAATTTTGCATCATTACAAGCGACGTAAGATTGATTCCCACACAAAGGCGCTGTCAAGCTCGGCGGATGAATAAAACGCAAAACGCGGGCTTTCATTGTTGTTATAACAAAATGAAGTCGTAATGAGTAGGAGTGCGACCGCGGAGCCTCAATGCGAACAGAATGTCGCACGATTGAATTAAAATTGCTTCAATATTGTGGCTTTAAATGTTGACATTTGACAAGCGTTGCTGACGCCTGTCACCGCTGACGGGCTCGCAGCGGCCTCAGGCTCCGAGACGACGACGCACCAAATGCATAATGATTGTTGATCAAATTAGAATGTGCATTTATTACATACTTATACGATTATTATATGAGACTAGCTTCTGCCAGCGGCTTCGCCCGCATGGTATTAGTACTTCGCCCATTGTAAAATATAGCCTATGTGTTATTCTGATGTATAAGCAAGATTACTGTACAGTTTCATTAAAATCCCTTCAGTACTTTTTGCGTGAAAGAGTAACTAACATACATTCTCACAAATTTTCACATTTATAATATTAGTAGGTTTATAACTAGGTTAGGTACCCAGCAAACGTTATTTTGCGATTAAAAAATAGGGGGTGGTGCAGGAGGGTGAAAAATACTTTACGAACTATTCTCATACCTACCAAATATACAAAAAAAAAAACATTCAAATTGGTCGAGCCGTTTTTTTTTTTTGGGGGGTGGGAAATCATCCTATGACTTCTTCCGCTCTAGGGTGGAGCGGAAGGGCGTGTCAGACTCTTACTGACTAAAACCCACCCCTGTTCCTCCCTGCTTTGAGTGCCCAGGGGCGAGGTAACTCTTTCGAATTTATCCTCAACCCCCGGGCAGGGATCGGCCATGATGGGCCCCGTTTCTATTGCTGACAACACATTGAGGCGCGCGTGGAACCCACTACTCGCCGTCCGCAGGCCCGGGTACCACAAACACCGCGACACGAGATTTTTATGTATTAGATAATGAGATTTATTATAGTTGACACAATACTAAAAAGTAGGTTTTAAATCTAAAAATCACTGGAACTTTAAATTATTGAACATTTTTCTTTTAAATTTGCGTATAAATTAAAAGCAAATCACGAACGTTATCTTTTATTTGTTTATGCTAGTTTCTTGCTTACATTAACAAAGTGTTCTGTGTAAATTGCCCGTTGTGTCGATGTCAGCGCACTTATTTATTACGCCTATATATAATAACAGCTTTTAATCATTTTGTTTAACATAAATTGTGTCCGACATTAAACAAAATTAAATTAAGAGATCGCGCTTGGGACAGGAGAACAACATCTAATTGCATAAATTCGCGGTAAATTTTGCACAACAAAAACTGGTATTCAAATTACAAGAGATTATGTTTTAGTGAGATTAAAAGACGGCTATTATTAAGCTCGAGAGTCAAATTTTTGTCTGTTCTATGTAAATTAGTTCTCCGGTAGCACAGTCTGAGTGTTAGTTTAGTCGTCTAGTAATGGAAACAGTCGTTATAGGTATATACTTTTCTACAATAGGTAAGTACATTATGTTTTGTTTGTTTGTTTATTAGATGCACACTTCACACAATCTTTTATTTTTATAGGTCTACTACCTACATTGGGCCTAGGGCCTGTTGCCTACTGCTACCTGGGGGCCTATTACCTACATTGGGATAACAGTCACGCACTTAGACATGGACACCATAATTACACTATGTAATAAATAAGGTATATGTATACCACATACCTGACATAATTATGTGTTTTTGGGCTCCGGCTTTACCAGTATCTCACCTGCTGGCAAGCGATGATGTGGTCCAGGATAGAGCACGCTATCCCCTATTCATTCGTGACTTAAAGACTCCAAGGTTGTAGCTATTAGGAGACTTAGACCCCGGCAGGGAATTCCACGCCTTAGCTGTGCGCACAATGAATGTGTTTCCAAATGTTTTGTGCATATATGGGTGGGACGTCCATCATGTACTGGTGGCTCATCGCCGTGCGTCTAGTGGTCCGATGGTGGAGCGGACTTAGCAGAACTAAACTATACAATTCCGATGCACACTCTCTGATATGCAACCGATAGAAAATCGACAGGCTGGCAACTCGCCATCGATGCTCAATAATTTGGAGCTTAGACTCGACGAGTGCATTATTGCCGTTGACCCTCTTCTCTCAAGTCCCAATAGACTCAAGCGCAACAAGCAGGTATCTAGCAGATCCGTCTCCGTCCGTTCTAGCATGAAGTACCGTCTCACCTTGGCAGCGAGCTCAGCCATTGCCACGATACCTTTATGGCCCAAAATTGAGAGTGGATGTTAACGTACACATGCACTCATAACGAAAGTACACATGTGGAATTATTGAATGTAACAATAATGTGTCCCGATATCTAAACTTTTGATTTTAGATTTCAGATGGTAAAGTAGCGAAAAATATATTTATGTCAGATTAGATCATTCTAGCACCCAATAGTAAGTATAGCCTTCATATACTTATGTAAGATACGATGATAAGAAAACGCGTAAGCAGCTTACTGAAACCTGAAAAGAAATATTGAATCCATCAAGGCGGCACATTTGCTTTCAAAATAGACCTTTAGAAAATGTTATACACTGAGGAACTAAGGGAAAGTGTAGGCTATAATATGTGTGTTACCTACGAGCGTTATAAATATTATAAACATGGTCTTATCGAACTTCGTAGATCGACAATCGTTGCACGATTTTGACATATGATATAGGTTACCTGTTAACTCTGCAACGATACAACGACGCCAACCGATAAGTTCAAGTATCATTTCATCAGAATATCAAATTAAATGTCAATCTATTTATGTCTAGCTCGATTTAAAATTAATGTGCTTTATAATTTAGAGGCGGCAGTAAATATTAATTTGGGGGTTATGTAAATAGGTAGCTCATAGCTGATATGCATAATTATACAGACGTCGTGAAACCTGTGTAATAAAACAAATATACTTGCCTTTAATCCCAAGAAGTTGTTGATGAAGGGCATCAGGTTTGCTGATTCTGAGCATCTGTTAGTGCTGGGTGTTTCGTAGCTAGACATTTTTAAAATACCTCTCTCAGTGTCTTAGAGAGATACCTGTAAAAACTTACATCATACAATTTTATTATTCTTCGGATCTCTTCAAAGAGCCGTAGCCTTAGGCCATAGACAGTACTACTTACAATTACGTTTGTCGGCACGTGAAACAAGCTCATAACACATAACCTCTTTCACTCATTTTCTACACCAGCACAATGAGCACCATACAAGACTACACATTCCATATTATATCCCACATCCTCAACAAATATGCGAGTTCCATATAAAAGTAACAAAAGGGTGAGTCTACAAAGGCATAAACAAGTTCGATAGGCAGTTTGAAACTGTTTAAGCAATCTTCGTGTCTGGTCAAAGGGACGGCACATCATATTTCCCTGCGTTATCGAGGCGCGGCGGTAAAAACGCGCGATGTGGAGAAACGTGTGCAGTTAGCGGCGGGCTTTTGTCTTGTTTGTTATTAACAACAATGAGCTGGACTGACGTGCATGGCTGAGAGAAAGTACGGGGTGACATTTTAGTGAAGTAGATTGTGTTTGGAGGTTATGAGTCGGGATCAGCCGCTAGGTCACTACTTAGTTGGAGGGTGTTCTAGTGACTTGAAATGAAAAAATTCAACAAGTTTCTGAATCGCTTGTTGTTATGATTTTTTGTTAACGGTTAATAGGCATGCGTTTGACCACTATCTCACTAATGTGGCAAGCGATGATGTGGTCGACGACAGAGCACGCTTGCCTAGAAGTAAAATATTCACCCTCGACTTAAAGATTCCCAGGATAATAGGATTTAAGTTTAAATAGCAATTCTAGTGACATTTATCTGCAAAAGACTGGCAGTTATCAACGTATGTTGGTAACTTTCTTTCAACCATACCGGGTCTCGTATCGTTCGGGCCGTGTTGCTGGAGTGATTAGCCGAGCACAGCCCTGTAATCACGCCTCTGCTGCCCGTGCGTCTGCGCCGACCGGCCGCTCCCCGCGCATCCCGTCCGGCTCGCACCCCGCATGCCCCGGGGCGAATATCTCCAGAGCAAACAGAAAAAAACAGAAACACAAGGTTCGGTTCGGCGTGCGTACACTGTTAACGACCCGACCTGTTTTCGATGCCGTGTGGGAAGATTTAGCGAATTTGAATTTCGATTGCCCGAGTCGGGTCCAATGGTCCATCCATCACGAGAATTGATGGATTCGGGGCCAAAAAGACGCGAAAAACCTTATGAGATGAAAGCGGGCTATTTCGTGATCGATATTTGTAAGCGAAGCTATTACGGTCAGCTATTGCTTTTCCTCGGGGTTGTTTATTTTTGGTTCGTCAAGTTAATGAGAACTGAACAGTAAGGTGTTATGTGAGTTTTCTAATTTGCTCACATCGGCTTTGTTTATGTTTGGAGGAATGTAGCTGTTTGAATCGTAGCTTCAAATTTACTGTCTGCTATAACAGGATATCTAGTGCCCATCTGTTCCGATGGATATCGTAAAAGGCAAGTAAGGAGTCTTTATGTGAAGAGTACTGATTTTAAGTCAGAGCAGTAACAATCTGGCATCACTAATCGTAGATAAAGATGCTAAGTGACAATTCTGGGCAAAGTTTTCACTTTGTATAGGCCTATAGTGCATTAATATGAGGTAAGTACAATTATTTTATTGTTATTAGCTTTTATTCAGATTTCATGTATGTTTTTATTTTCATTTTTAGTTTCTACGATTTAGATTTGTAACTTTAAGTAAGTAATAGCTATATTAACAATAACAATAATTTTTGCTGTGTCCTGACAAGGTGGGTCTACAACGTATCTTAGCTCTAAGCCGTTTTGTAACACCCTATTTACCTTGTGAAACGCAAATAAATGAATATGAATAATTGTAGTTTATCCTTTCTCAAATATTATTTCTTTTGTATTCGGGGATATACAAACAACTGGACTTGATACTTGTAACAACGACACAGCTGAGCCGGTGCCTCCCCGTCTGCTCTCCCCGCCGCCCTGTCTGCCGACCCCGCGCACTTTTTATTACCCACCTCTGCGCAGGCGCAGATATCAAATGATTCGCCATGGAACTACACAGACCGGCTGTATTGTTTTATTAAAACCTCATGCAATGCCAAGCACCATCTGTCTATTGAATTGAATGTATTTTTTTTGTAGATTCCTTTTTATGGTTTGTAACTACAATAAAGATTTATAAATATCTTAATATTATTATATACAAGCTGATAGTAATAATTATTTACAAACACATATAAAAGAGGGGAGGAGAAGAAATCATTGGGCATCAAAATATTCATCCACGTCGCTGTCAATGGGAAAAGTGCCCAGAACGTTGGCAGCATTGCCGTTGAATAGCAATGCTTTGTCGAAGAAAAGGACCTCTGGTCACATTTTTATTGTTTTGAAGCCAATTTCTAATGTCATTTACACACAAATAAATATTTCAGGGTTCAGTATTGAAAAGCTCACCGATAATTGAAATAAAGTTTTTTAAAAGGCAATTTGTTAGCCAATATAAAAACTAGGCTTTTGTAGTACTTACTTAGTTTATAATGTGTTCCCTAAAGATATGATAATATCTACCACGAGAAATACACAATAACATTTGTATGAATTATAGAAAATGATACGTTTACACATAATCCATTTGTGTTCGCCGCCAAAATGATGACGTAACAGTCTTTAAGATTGGGGTGGCGTCAAAAAGGCCGAACAAGGGACCACGCGTTATATCGGTTACCTGATAGATTGCTATTGATGATCTAGTGGGATTGTACTAATGTATAGAAAGTTGTTTGTCAGTTTTTGTTGCTTAGTTAAAAAGTGCTTTAAGTCGACTAAAATGTTGTTGTATCATCAGTAGGTACGTGAAATATATTGAAGTCGTGCGGTAGGAACTGAATGCGAAAGGCAAAGATGGATCGGGTGTTTTGGCACAGTTTGGGAGGGGCCTAATACTAGCAGTAGACTGCGATTTTGGGGTGTTTAAAAATCAGCTTTGGTCCGGCCAGCACCGGGCGTTAGTAAAACACGATGGTAAAGTCGCGACAACTCGGCATATAGCTTCGCTAAACCAATGGCCATAACTGATTTACTTGACTGGTACATTTGATTAGGTTACGAATAATTGTATAAAATGTGTCTTCCGCGCCGAAACTTATCAATAGGTATCATTGTTTTTAAATAGTTTACCAGCAGCCCTACCATGACGTCTTAAATCCATCATCTTTTCGGCGAGAGAGAGAGAGATGTCGTTATACAGGACGAATAGCACTATCCCTTTCTCTCACCGAAAACATGATGAATTTAAGACATCATGGTCAACTGACAGTTCCTATTCCAACTCTGACAATTCTCTGGGATTCCCCGAAAAATAGTTTCAGTCTGAAAGCTGATTTATACTTGAATGACACATTTTATTCAATTACGAATAATTGTGTATAATGTGTCTTCCGCGCCGGACAATCTAATTGTCCTCGCAAAAACATTTGACGTAAGTTATGCATGAAAATACTTTACTAATGAATCATTTCATTCATAATTATTTATGTTGATTGACATAGAACTTATGAAGTATTGAGGTAAATACAATAAATAAATACATTCCTTTTTTTTTGTTTTCGGCGGGAAACCTTCAAAAGGCGCCTGGACTTTTGGGGAACAAAAACCAGGGAGTGTGGGATTTTTAACTCACTAAAACCACCCCGGTGATCACCATCAGCATATGGAAAGGGGCCCGAGACCTCCTACAAGATCACTCCGGAACTCCCACTCTGTACAACGCCTGGTAAGGCAAATCCCTGAGGAGACTAAAGTCCTCTGACCTCCTGAGCCTTGTGTCATTATAGTCGAACTATATATATATATGGGTACGTATAGGTAGATATACTGTGTTCAAAACAAAAGTTTTTACTGCCTCCAAGAAACATGATCAGATCCTAGCATCCCAGTTAAGTAACAAACTTTATCGCAATCCGGATAGATATATATATATATATATATATATATATATATATATATATATATATATATTTAAACTTTGCCCTTCACTAAGAATTATTCCTGTATCGTGGGTGCGTTTACAAACATGTAAACTTACATACACAAGACACCCAGACCCGGAACAACTATCTGTAGGCCATACAAATATTTGTTCCGTGCGGGAATCGAACCCGCGACACGCAGCGCAGCAGTCGAACACTCAACCACTGCGCCAACCGTGTCGTCGTATTAAAAGAGTACTTACCTACCCTAATATCCATTGCTTCATTTACGAAGTTATGCTACGAAGTCTTACGTTGCTGTAACGTAATTAATGTTGTTCAATTGTCAAAATAAACGGTATTGATATTTAATTTTATTGTGTTACGCAACCATCCCGTAGTTTTTTATTTTTCATTATTACATATTATATCTGTAGGTCATAGAAATATTTGTTCCGTGCGGGAATCGAACCCGCGACATGCAGGGCAGCAGCCGAACGCTCAATCACTGCACCAACCGTGTCGTTAAAAGATATTTCTAAGATTATTCTTCCATCAGTGGTTAAGGCTGAGCTATCCCCCCCCCTGATAGACCGACACAAAACGTTTTATATGCATTGAAAATCTGTCTGTACTCAAGAACTATTTAGTAGGTAGATTTGGTAGATACTCGTAAGATATCATAGCCAGTTTATTGTCAATATCATAATATTCAAAATACTTGTCACTCTCAATAGGTACCCGGTTTATAAGCTTTGTATGATATTTATTTTATTCAACAGACCTTGTACATCACTGCTCTAATGTTCACTTAATTAAGCAATCCCACAGACGAGACGTCCGATTATTTACATATACATTATGATGGAGACTCTCCTTATAAAATACTGCTCTTTATGTCAAATGTAGGTTATGTGGCAGGCTTTTTTTTTTTTTTTTTTTTTTTTTTGGGCCCGTAATCTGCCAAACTTGGATATTTTTGTGTTAATAACTATGAAGATGCGGGTGAAATACAGATGGGCAGACTTAAAATAATATAAAAGTTTTGATTGCATACTTAGGTAGAGAGGTTGTCATTTTCCCGTCTTATTTAATGACCTCGGAGCCATAAACGATCATAACGACTAATGAAAAATAATAAAAGATTGTCGTGTTAAGAACCGCGGCTACTAAACTATACCGGACTGGTCTCACAGACAGACTTTTAATAATGACTGCGACTGCGCTTCGTCAACAACATAAATCATATTATATGTCGAAGTATTTTTATTACTTCTTAGGTGTTATCAAATCTAATATATTAACGTGGAGGTGATATAACGAACCTAAATATCGCGTTGCGCAATTTGGACGTGAGCTCGTATTTACTGGCAATTTTAATTAATATCCGGGTGATAAAACCAATGCAAATGAAGGGTAGTATTAGAATTTGAATATATAAAATGCTACTGTATTTAAGTATATTAAATTATAAGTCTCCGCTCTAAGCTTATGTTGTAATTATAGGTGTATATTTACGTTCCATATTTTCACAGCAGGCAATCTGGTGTGGACTGGTATTGTATGTATGAGTAACACAAGCACAGTAGAGATACGTGTGACGGCCGAGTGCCCATTTTATGAGGACACATCTGCCACATTTCACGCTCACCTTTCCAATTTTCCATCGGCTCTTTCTTATTCTGCTATAAAACTTTATGTTTTCGAAAAGTGTGCTATTCACCACTGAATCCATATACTCTGACATGGGTCATACCGTCTGTCCATGTTTACGTATGTGCTCGTGTAAAGCTTTATACAAAATCGGTTCTTAGGCGTGTGTGCTCTGGGGCGACAACTGCTTGCGCGGTGACATCGCTTGTCGTAGCGTGGTACGCAGGTGGCGTACGCGCCGCTACGCGACAACGACGCCCGAGTGTCACGCATGTACTCGTAACGAAGCGTTCAACAATTCTTTAGAGCTGGTTATTAAAATATTTGTTGTTCCGATGTTATTTATTTGTATATGTGGCGAGGCTTTGTGGCTCGCCGACAGACGTTCTCTGTGATGTAGGTGGTTCGCCGGGGTCTGTATGGCTGCCATTGTTGACGACTGTGACCAATTCTTGTGTGTGAGATAATAACATCGCAAAATTCTCTTTATTTTTTTTATTTAAAGAATGTAAAAAGTTTGCACATCAACTTTAGATTTAAAAATAAAACAATTTAACCTATATCAACCTCGCAGTATACCTTGCTCTGATGCAGTCGAGGTGTTAATAATATAAAACTAATACCTGATTGACCAATCGTGTAATGTATTAACCTTCGTACGAAGTTAATGGTAATGGAGATTGGTTCTCATTTATAGACACTTGAATACTTTTCTACGTATGTATGTACACGTTTGTACCAGATGTGAGAGTTGGAATAATCAATTAAAAGGAATCGATTATGTGGGCCTGAAGCTGACGCGTCGGCTTCTGCGCTCACTCCTCGCCGCATAGAACGAATCGACTCAATTATTACTAACCCGAGGATGAAAATTAAATTGGACCTCGGCTTGATGCGCTCAAACGATGAGACTGTTAAAACATTATGAGCCATACAATTTTTATCTCCCTCTTGGATCTTTAAACAGAGAGGTGCGCGGAGCCCGCAGACGCGCCGGCGCAGCGCGAGAGAGACGCCGCACTGCGTCCGAGTGAGAGGTCACGCGACCGGCCGGCAGAGGTCGAATATAAATGTGGAATGTTTATGGTTCTACCGTTTTATTTTATTCCTGGGCCGGCAAAGCATTAAATATTGTTTCAATTGAAAGCGGGCAGATCAGACGGTAGTGTCTAATGAAGAATAGATTAATAAAGCCCGACAGTTGATTGAGTTCGATTCGCAATCGCGCCGATGCTGCATCAACAGATCGTATCGAGCGCACATACTACTTGTGTTACGAGTGTTGATACTGATCAGACTAATTGATGCGACGTAGACGCAGGCCGCCAGTGTGCGTCGCGCACTAGCTGGTGGGGTCAGCACTAGTGCTGGAGGACGACCGCCCGCGCACAAAGGCTTTGTCGCCACCGCTGGTCTTTGATCGCTCGGTGCGGCATGCGGCATGCGGCCGCGCGGTATTGTCGCGCGATTAGTCGCGGCGCCGCGGCCGCCACATTTGTGTGTCGCGAGCTGGAGAGTGTTGTGACACCGGCACACAGCATCACAGGCGCCGACACAGACGCCGACTGTTTGCATTGTACTACGTGCCGTGACATATCGTTTGTCGGACGGCCGCCGACGATGCTGAGCCATGACTTACGATGTTTTATGGACCTGAGCTTTGTTGCCATTGAATGAGCTGGATGTTAAGGAGGGTCGCGTTAACAATTACACAACACCTAGGCATTACCTACGACTATTGTTCGCGCGGTTTATGTAAGGATGGGCTGGAATGATACTTCTAAGTATACGCATGATGTTGCAATACTTAGGGAAGACTAAACTCATTATGTAGACACTTTAAAAAACGGTTTTCAATAGTCACTGCTGAACTAAGCTATTTTCAGAGTTAAGTGAAAAATAAAAAACTTTTTTACAAAAAAATAGAACCGACTTCCAAAAAAAGTGCAAAATAACTTTAATTTCGGAAGTCGGTGTTCCTGTTTTGTGTCTTTGTTTTTTGACACCGACTTCCGAAATTAAAGTTATTTTGCACTTTTTTTGGAAGTCGGTTCTATTTTTTTGTAAAAAAGTTTTTTATTTTTCACTTTTTAGTTGTGGTTCCCCATTAAACCGTGTTAACAATTCATAGACATACGATAGCAGCAATCGCGGTTGATTTGCTGTCAATTTTTAAAGAGTTCCGTTGTCTGTCTCCGAAACCCATCATCAGATCGTTTTGAAATTTAAATGGTACCATTTCGGAATAAACCCCTTTCGAACAAAAAAAGAATTTTGCAAATCCGTCAACATATGACGGAGTTATGCCCGAACATACATAAAAAAAAAAAAAAAAAAAAAAAAAAAAAAATACAAACATCCGAATTGATAACCTCCTCCTTTTTCGAAGTCGGTTAAAAAACGGTTTTCAATAGTCACTGCTGAACTAAGCTATTTTCAGAGTTTCATAAAAATATAGATAACACAAGTTCCAATTACTGCTCACAGAAGCATCAAAAACTATTTGCGTCTGTGTAAACAGTAATCAAGTCAGTTTAAGACACAATTTAGGACAATAATTCCATTGCAGTATGTTAAATTATTCAGCGTATTTCATTTGCAGAAAAATATTTTATGGTGATCCTATCTGTTTTAAACAAATAAAATCTTATAAAAACTAAAAATGATCCTCTAGCAAACTTGAAAACAATACATTGCGTAGTCATAGTGCTACGCCGTAGACAATGCTACGAACGCATGATTACCTACTTTTTATTTCACTGCTACGAGTTCCAATTGCATCACGCGTAGTTTGCTACGTAGTCTCTTAATTTATTGCAGCGATCTTTCAAATAAGTGATCGGTGTTTCTGTCTACCGTTGTAGTTGAGTTGGTAATCATAGAAGTTAGCAGTAGTAATAGTAATAGTAGGGTGTATGGGTAGTAGTAGGGTGGCATGGAGAAGGAGCTTCTAAGCGTAATATATAATGACTGCAATCACATTATCATCGACGTCATCACGTATGAATTTTAAAATTCAGTTTTGTTTGTGAAATAGTTATGCGAAGCATATAAGTATTTTTTTAGACGGCAGAGCAACTGCATCTGATTGTTTAAATTAGGAGTTTATGTGGACTAATTTCTGTAATAGATCAAGCTTGTGACGCGTAATGGAAGAGTTGTAGAGTTGGTTCCTTATAACACAAATGTTCGTATGTATGTTTAGGTATAGCATAGCATGGCTTTTGTTGGAATTGGGCCTGTCCCCTACTAATGCATCATGAAGAGTTCTAATTTATTTTAGGAAAGGATGTTTGGCATGAGGCTTCAAACACTGGGTGCCTGAAGATGGACAACTCTACCAAGATCGGCTCCGAAGGAGGTGACCCGATGACTGCAGACCCATGCCGCGAAAGTTGGTTCAGGGTGGTGATGTAAGGTGGTATAGAACTAACTGGCCTGTTGGTCTAGTGGTTAGTGACCCTGACTGCTATGCCGGAGGTCGTGGGTTCGATCCCCACCCAGGACAAATGTTTGTGTGATGAGCACGATCATTTGTTCTGTGTCTGGGTGTAATTTATCTATAATATGTATGTATTTAGAAATATATAAGTATGTTTATCAGTTGTCTAGTACCCATAACACAAGCTCTGCTTAACTTGGGACTAGATGGCGTTGTGTGATAGTTGTGGAATATTATATTATAGAAGAGTACCATAAATAACTTGGTATAGATGTCTTTAGCGGTAGAACAGTAAATACTGAATAATACCCTAACCCTTTATGACCAACGTTGTTATGACTTACCTTATTAACCGAACTTCTAAAAGGAAGAGGTACACAATTCGTCGGAAGATTTTATTTTTATGCATGTTCCCCAATTACTCGAAGACGCCTGAACCGATTTGAATTAATTTTTTATTTGAATATGAATTTAAGGGTATACTTCCCAAGTCCCATTTAAATTTGGTGAAGATCTGATGAACAACTTCATTGATAGTCAATGGAACTCTTCAATAAATTATAGTAAACCTTCCGGAATTGCTGCAATCCCATGTCTGTTTATTGTTTACACCACTTCATGACATAACGCTGATACGTTCTGAAGGGGTACACAGATTTGTAGAGTTTTCCCTGATACACCCTAATTTCACAAATTATGTTCAAATTCCATGTTTTGGGGCTATCGCTCTGGGCATAATTTTACTAGGTAGTTTTAGTTATGGTGTACAACAACTAAAAAGATAATTTTTGTTTTACAAAAAATACAACCGACTTTCAAAAAAAAAATGCAAAGTAACCTTAATTTCGGAAGTCGGCGACAAATAACGAAAAACAAAATTGGAAACACCGACTTACGCAAACGAACCCCTGAATCGAAAAATGATTTTCACAGACCCATAATATTTTTGAATGGCCTATCTAGTGACACCCCTCACCATGGGATAGACGAGAAAAAAAAAAACATTTCCACTTTACGTGTGTATTGCGTGTGTGGGTACCTCCTAATTTTTTTTTCATAATTTTGTTTTACCACATTGTCGGCGTGATTAAATATATATCCATACCAAATTATAGTTTTGTAGTACTAAGAGTCTCTGAGTCGCTGCGGACGGACAGACAGAATGGTGACTATAAGGGTAGTGTTGACGCGAAAACTTAAGTAATATTTGTTGCTAAGGGCAGTTAGTGTACGGCACGATTAAATTAGCATTTATTATTGTTTGTATGTGAATGATGGCTATTTTAAGTGAAAAAATAAATTGCCCGAATACTTGATAAATACGAAATGGCGATTTTCTATAGAACTCAGTTTGAACAGGACAACGTCGGTCGGATAAGCAGCTCATAAAATATATAAATAAGTATTATTATTTTGTCCAGGAAGTGTCTAACACAATGCGATCATCAATTCTCAGACGTTTACGACTACACACCGGATATGTTCCACAACACTTTCCCACACGACTTAACTAATCGTGCTCAGCTTTGATATTTAATTAATTAATCATTCAAGTAGGTTAACTTGAGTTTCTTAATTAGATTAATTAAGAGTTGTAACTGCCTCATTGGCTGTGGATCCCTACCAGTGTGGTTGCGGAGTGAGAGGTTATGGATTCAATTCCTACGTTGAAAATCGCTTCATTGTACGGCAAACGGTCACGGAGTCTGATGTACTGCTGAGCTGTGGGACTGCTGAGCTGTGGGATTGCTGAGCTGTGGGTCTGCTGAGCTGTGGGTCTGCTGAGCTGTGGGACTGCTGAGCTGTGGGACTGCTGAGCTGTGGGACTGCTGAGCTGTGGGACTGCTGAGCTGTGGGACTGCTGAGCTGTGGGACTGCTGAGCGTGGGGTCCCGGGTTCGTTTCCGAGATCGAGCAAAGTTTTTTTGGGTTTTCCATTTGAAATTTCTCAGTGGAAAGCTGGAGTTTGGAAGTTGCACTGTGATCCCTCGTGCCTCATTGAAGCATGTTAAGCCGTTGATCCTCTCCTCTCATGCCATATCGTCATCTCATACGATGAGCTGAAAAACAGGTGCACTCTAATATTTCCCGCGTTTATGGCTAGTCTCCGGTGAGCTTGGCCGCCGTAACCGAAATTTGGTCAGGAGGATAAAAGAAAAAGTTATTATTGCCTTTATTATTAACATCATATGACCCAGTGTACAACGAGTTGCATTATGTCTGCTACACCTTCTGCATGCCTTGTCTTTTGACGCCACGGTCGGCGTTGTGTATCGCGGGTTCGATTCCCGCTCGGAACAAATATTTGTATGGCCTACAGATAGTTGTTCTGGGTCTGGTTATTTGTGTATGTGACTTTAAATGTATCCACGATACAAGAGAAGTTCCTACTGTAAAGGACACCAACGTTTTTTTTAGATGAGCGTAGTGTTACATTACATCACAGCCTTTTTATTTTCCCGGTCTGGGTGGCGCGTGTCAGACTCTTACTGACTAATAGCCACCCATGTTCCTTCGGTTGCCTGTGCGTTCCAGGGCCGCGGTGACTCTTTCAAACACTCCTGCAACCCCTTTTTTTTTTGGGTATGGGAAATCATCCAATGACTTCTCTTGTTCTCTTGACTCAATGACTTGATGGGCGTGTCAGACTCTTACTGACTAAAACCCACCCCTGTTCCTCCCTGTCCTGAATGCCCAGGGGCGAGATAACTTTTTCGAATTTATCCTCAACCCCTAGGCAGGCATCGGCCATGACGGGCCCCGTCATGTATGCTGACAACTCTCGGGCCTGGTGCTGATCGAACGGCGAGCTACCCATTACTCGCCGTCCGCAGGCCCAGGCTGTGATGCACTTGCCAGGGTCGCGGGAGTGGCTATGGTTCGGAGCGATAGGGAATGGGAAGCAGTCTCCTCCTTCTGCGAAGCAGTAATGCTCGCGAAGGAGGAGGCGGACCGGGTGAGGGAGACGCTGCAACGACAGCAGCAACAACAGTCTCGCCCTCACGCCCTCAGCAGCAGCCGCCGCAGGAGCCGCCAAAGAACTTCCGGCGCCGCGAGACGATCTCCGGCCACTGTAGACCCGGGCCTGCGGACGGCGAGTAATGGGTTGCTCGCCGTCCGATCAGCACCATTTTTTATGATAAACTATCCACATCACCATCCACATCCACATCATCCATCATCGTCATCCATCTTCATCTACATCTATATCTACTTTTTTATGGTTTAAAAAATAACATATTATCATCATTTCAGAATGAACCACCGTTCTTTTGGACTGAACCCCTAGTTCTTATGGACAAGAGCCTCCATCAAAATATATGTATCTCCTCAACGATCATTCGGATCCAGTTTACCTATTCATAGGCTGGTAGGAAGTGTGTCCTTCACCAGGCCGTGTTTTCATTATATGTCTTATCTTTTCAGGAATTTTAAGCGATAGCTTATTTGTTAGCGAGCTGCCAAATTAAACTCAGCTTAGGAACCGCGTTATCAGAAGTGGAAATTTCGGGGGAAAACCAACCGACCTGTAACAAACGATAATTATGTTAAATATATACGAGAATTATGAGGATATTATAATTATGTTTATTTTGTTCCTACCAAAAGTTACGTCCACACAGGTCTGTAATCAGACTACCTATTTTTGTGTAAAAGGAAATAGAAATGTTTATTTTCGATCAAGGTCCATAGCAAATGAGGTTTTATTTGTTTTAATTCCGAGTAAAACCGCAAAATACGTTGTTTTCCTGAAATGTCGAATACTTTCACGTAAACAAGTGACGTCTCATATTTATAGTAGTGATATATACACTTAAGAACCTACTTTTATTTATTTATTAAAATATGTACACACAAAACACTTACAGCCTGACCACGGGACATTCGCTGTAGCGAATTTTCACGCGGTGCGACCGGCGAAGCGTCTGGCTACTAACACCCTGGCCACAGCTACCAGCGGTGCGAATTGCGGCGCGGCGAGAGGCGCGAAAAGCGGTGAGCGGCGAAAAAATATGTAGGAAATTCTATGAAGTATGCCACAGCTTCCGGCGGTGCGAATTGCGGCGCAACCAGCGGCGGCGCGGTGAGAGCCGAGCGGGGCGAATGAAAAAATGTACTAGCCAGTATAGAGGCGGCCACAGCTCAGAGCGGCGCGCGCGGCGGCAACGGTGGACGCATTCGACACCGCGCGACCGAAACAAAATAAATTTTGTTTTTATCGTGCGTTGAGTCATTTATAATAATGAATATGGATCAATTTATAAGTGAAATACTTACAAATTGATCCATATCCATCATCATCCTTAGAAATACTTACTTCAACATCTATATAGCAGGTTTACACCTGCCTCCTCAAAATAAGTACAGACATGTTGAATGACGAAAAAAAACAACAATTTCCTAGTAGTAGGGGCAAGTAAGTAGGTACTCGTATTTATTACCTATCTAAGTTACATTTGATTGAATGATATCTTAAGCGAAGAACGAACTTGTTTCAAGGCAATACCGTGCGCGCCACTTTCGATAGCGGCATTTTTTTATGTTCTAAATACGTCCACCGCTGACGCAGCTGCGGTCGCAACTAGTCGAGCTGTGGCATACCATCGCAATTCTCGCCGCCATCACCACCGCCGCCGCCGCCGCCGCCAAAAGCTGTGGCCAGGCCGTAAAACAAATGAATAGAAATGTACTAATCATACCACGCGTAGCGGCGACTGGCGGCGCGACTGGCGAAATTTGCCGAGCGAATCGCAAGAGCGTCTGGCGGCGCGGCGGGCTAGGGAAACACAATGTATGGATCAGTACGGCGTATGCCACGGTGTCGCGCGGTAGACGCGGCGAATAGTGCAGGATCCAGGCTGATTAAAAAGTTAGAAACAATTTTACTTTAGATTTTCGATGAGTCGATGTCATATAATTTAGATTACTTATTCAAATAAATAACATAATTGTCTTAATATGTGTCCCTAAATCTTTAAATATTTTATAAACATACATACATTATGTAATAACATTTTTTCTGCAGCACTGCATTTATCGTTCTGGTTGTATATTTATAAGAATATAATCAAAGGTTTCGACACTCATGCGGGTATAATTGAAAAAAAGAGTGGCATTCTGGGAGTGCTGACAAAAGTGAAAACTTGAACAAAAATGCCCAACGCGCCTAAAGAAGTTTTCACTTCTAAAATCTGGATATAGTCTGTATTTATCGTACTTCTTGTGAAATTCTCCATCTTTACCCCGATCCTTATTCAAATCATGATGTACTCCACAATCTCTGCCAAATTATAATATCTTGAACCAAAAAACTACTACTTTCCAAGCAATATCGAGATAACTTTTATAATGACATTTCGCTCTCGGTGTATACTGGTCGCGGCGGCGAACGCTACTGCCTGTGGCCTGCAAACTGTTCCATGTGAATTGACGCGGGGGCCAGACGCACCGCCGCGCCGGTCGCACCGCCGCTCGCGTCGCCCGTTCCCGTGGCCAGGCTGTTACAAGGGAAAAGAACAATAAAATTACAGAAAGAAGAGTACAAAGGTGCTGCTTATTTCAAAAGAAATTTCTTCCAGCAGACCTGCGACAGGAAAATTGGATATGAGACGAAGACACATTGTGTATAAATAAATAAGGTTAAGTAAGGTGAGGTTTTATTTGTTTTAATCTTCTTTCTTTAAAAAACGTTGCCCCACACTAGGAATTACTCCTGTATCGTGGGTGCGTTCACAAACATGTATATTCACATACACAAGACACCCCGACCCGGAACAACTATCTGTAGGTCATACAAATATTTGTTCCGTGCGGGAATCGAACCCAATAATGCCGAGTAAAACCGCAAAGTGACGTCTCATATTTATTTATTTATTAAAATATGTAAGCACAAAACACTTACAAGGGAAAAGAACAATTACAGAAAGAAGAGTATAAAGGTTGGCTGGAAAGTTGGATAGGAGACGTAGACACAGTGTGTATAAATAAATAAATAGATAATAAAATACCTAATTCAAACATAAAAAAATAAATAAAAATAAATATAAAAGAAATATAACTATATCTATACTAATATTATAAAGAGGTAACGTTTGTAAGTTTGTGAGGTTGTAGGAGGTAATCTCTGGATCTGCTGAACAGATTTTGAAGATTCTTTTACCAATAGAAAGCCACGTCATTTGTGAGTGTCATAGGCTTTGACAATTTTTTGAAAACCACGCGGGCGAAGTCGCGGGCGAAGTGCTAGTATGTTATAAATAAAATACGATATGCAGGGCGGTTTTGTGGCGAAATGTTGGGTAGTAGCGACCCCACAGACCTGATCTCCCGGGATAATTTTTATTCCTAACCTCTCTCTTGCCTTTATTGGCTGGCTTGAGTGAAGATTCACAAGAGCAATCTTGCTCGAGAGAAGGATGTATAATCCAGTAAGATCCTGGTAGGGATTTTGACCGTACTTCCGGGATTGTCCTGATAGCTCCATTGCTTAAGCACCTTAGAGTATGTTTCCTCCTTGTTGCTACGTCACACTACGTGCTAGCAACCGTTTTTGGGGTCCCATTTATTGAGTGTGCAAGTCACCCCCTGTCTTTTTTATCCCTTTATGGGGCTCTGTCCATATATTGGACACCACACATTTTGAATTTTCACGGCTAAACTAAACGTTGGACAAATGTCACTTTTGGCTCTTTGGGTTGAGCTTCTAGATACTGTTAACAAAACGTAAAAAAAAAAAAATACTTACATGGCCGACTTTTATCAGGTGATCGATCTTATATCAAAAATTGATGATTTTTGAGTGTTGTTTATAAATCTAAGAAAATCTTCAAAAGCAATGAACCAAAAGGTAAGTTTTGTTTTACGTATCGTTCCAAATGTTGTAAATATGGGGTAAAAGCTCTGATTTTTGAGAATTTGGTTCACATGTCTTGTTAGAAACGAAAAACTATGACGTCCATATTTTGGACACTGCCCGCGTATATAATGGAAATTTTTCATGGTTCAGATTTATAATTTTGTTTTTTTTTTTTGTAACTGAGTGTTTCTATTTCAGACGATTCCATTAGATAAACTGGAAGATTACCCTATTTCAAGACGCAGTAAAAGGTGGTGGATGCGTATGTTTTATTTTTTGGTGGACGCAGCTATCACAAATGCCCACATACTTCATACCCACAATGACAGAGTGCATAATCCAATAGGTGCATTGCAGTTCCACACTGACCTGGCACGTAACCTGATCAACAGTTACAGCTCCCGGAAACGAAGGGTATCTGTTTTGCCCCACTTTGCAACCAAAAGTCCAAAGGGACCAACAAGCAGGCAGAAGTCTATTTATGGCATCCCTGATGAGATGAGGTTGAATGATGTGGGATCGCATATGCCGGGAGAGCTGCCCAGTTATAGAAGGTGCAGAGCTTGCAGCAGTAAAGCTCTTGGAAAAAAGAGCAAAATAGAGTGTGTCAAATGCAAAGTGCCATTATGCATTGCACCTTGTTTTGCACAATTTCATATGTGAGAAAGGGCAGTGTCCAAAATGTGGACACCATAACTTTTTCAATAAAAAAAAAGGTGTTCAAAAATTTTCATTAAATATTAATTTTAACATCCACGTGTTTAATTTCTAACATATAAGCCAGAATCTTCTGCCCCATAAAGGGTTAAGTATTTTAGTAACATTGTCCAGGCAAGGGTCATAGTCTTTACATAGTTCTTCGTAACCGTTGGTTGGTTGGTTTTTGGTGTACTTTAGCTTCCCAAAAGTATAGCCCGATATTTTTGCTTTCCTTATCTTGCAATAGTTTCGCACCAACCGGGGGTTGTCCTTGGATGCACTTGTATTTATAGCGCGTACAGTGATAATTGTCGGTTGGTACCTCATTTAATAAAAAGCGTCTAAAGGGGCCTCTGCGAGTTATCTTCGGCCCCTTGACTTTGACCTCAGGGTCCCGAGAAATCCAAAACATAATAAAAATACATACCAATAATATTAGATCCCCACCTATGAAATCAACGTTTTGTATAAAGAATTTTAAAGAAGTTGCATTTTCATACTAACATTTTCTTAATTTATTTAACAACTATGAACACTAATGTTTTAAACTTTTATGTACAAATGTTTATAAACTAAGATAACACTTAGATTAAGCAACAAAAATAAGTTTTGGCTACATTAAAACAAATAGTGGTAATTTCTGCTAACATAAAGAGGAGTTATTTTAAAGGTATTTTTTTTTGTTTATAAAACTATAAGTAATAAGGTTCTTTTTACTATTGGCAGTTGTCTATGACGGTCATTACTCGATAGAATATCAAGCAATTGATGAATATTTTAACGCGTCAGGCCCCTCGCGTTACCATAAGGTAACGCAATAATAGGTGTTTAATTGTGTCTGCTAATGAGGGGCTTGACGCGTTTTCATAGATGTGACCCAATATATATCATTACGGGATGGTAGAGAGGTGTGCTCTTTGACTAGCTTTTTGAACTGATGTTTGTTTGGCGAACGAATGTTAGGCGGAAGTGAGTTTCACAATCATACCGCATGAAAAGAGTAGGAGTGGGAATAGGAATGGGTTTCATGGGATGGGAAATTAAGAGGGTGCTTAAGGCTGATACACGGGGAATCGGCAGGGTGAGTAAACAAAAAACGATCGGTTTTTTTTTGGGGTGGTCAATTATCCAATGACATCTCAGAGTGCTCTTACTGACTAAAACCTCACCCCCGTTCCTTCCTTGCCTGAGTGCCCAGGGGAGCGGTAACTCTGTTACGAATTTATCCGCTACCCCTGGGCATGCAGGCACCGGCCATAATGGGCCCCGTCAGTGCTGACAATCATCTCTTTGAGGCGCGCGTGGAACACTACGCATTGTCGACTCACGGGCCTGGTGCTGATCGGACGGTGAGCTATCCACTGCGCCGTCCACAGGCCCGGGTCTACGATGGCCGGAGATCGTCTCGTGATGTCCTACGCCCTGGGCGTCTCCTGCGGCGGCTGCGGCTGGGGGCGTGAAAGCCACTCCGTTGAGCCTCCCTCACCCGATCCGCCTCCTCCTTCGCAAGCATTACTCCTTCGCAGAAGAAGGAGACTGCCTCCCATTTCCTCTTGCTCCGTACCATGGCCTGAACCAGGGCCTATCGCATCCACTAGCCAGGGTACTTAGGGTTGAAAAAAATGTGGTACAGAAGATATATCAGAGTGCGAGTGGTCCTTCGAAGATAGATTGGGAGCCCATTGAGATCCTTCGGAACTATGACCATGTCTCTCAGTTCTTCTCTTCTCTCACTCAGACTAAAACCAAATGAATGCACAGATTTTGCAAGCGGTCAAGATTATTTAAGAGCTTCTCAGTGGCATACAGATAGCAGGCATCATGTAATCGATGATTGGCTTAAATTTTAGTTTTAAAGGGCAAGAAACTTTGAAGGAATTTAAAAAGTGAAACGAAAAGTGCTCCTTACGACTAACCTCATTTACTTGCGCTCGCCAAGAAAGATTACTATCAATTAAGATTTTGTCGACAGAGATTCTTAGCCATATCAGTGCAATAGTCGAGCCGTTAAGGCATAGCCTGCCCAGGGGTTGTGGATAAGTTCGAAACAGAGTTACCGTGACCCCTGTGCACTCAGGGCAGGGAAGGAACAGGGGTGGGCTTTAGTCAGTAAGAGTCTGACACGCCCTCCCGCTCCACGCAGAGCGGGAGATGTCATTGGATGATTTTTCACCCCCCAAAAAAAAAGGGATAATAGCGTCAATTTGGAAACGTCAAGCGCAGTGCGATAATACTGACTGCCTAGGATCATAGCCTCGGACTTGGTAGGATTGATCTGTAGCCCGTAAGACATCACCCATTGATCAAAACTCTCCAGGTCATGATTCATGGGATTTTCTTATTTTGTTTACCACTAGCTTCTACCACCGGCTTCGCCCGCGTGGAATCACTACTTCCCCCGTTATAAACTTTCAACTCCTTTTCACCCCCTTAAGGGTTTAATTTCGAAAAACCCTTTCTTAGTGGATATCTACTCTTCACAAAGAACACACCCTCCAAATTTCATGTCTCCAGGACCAGGTGTAAACCGCCTGGTCCTAGAGACATGAAATTTTGCGCTGTGCGTTGATACGAGTATAACAGTCAGTCACTCAGACAGTCAGGACTTTGAATTTTATTTATACAGATATTCATTCAATTTCTTTACTAATTTGATGAAATTTTGTGAGAATATGTTATCATTATCACATTACTCTTTATCCAGTAAATATTTTTAACTTATCTCTCTAATCAAAAAAAAAAAACAATGCCTCTTTGGTCACGAAAAGGAAATTAATGAATTATTTCAAAAGTTCAATCAATAATACTTTATTGATTAACATATTGTTACGAGCTGGGTATGGGATAAATTATTTTACACCAATTAATTAACTAAATATCCTTTATTAACTCAACAACTTATAAACACAAACACTAATTCGCTAATAATCACTATTCTCTTCGTAATCGCTTGTATTCGCATCCGTTCGCATCCGTAGTCGAAATCAGACTGACCCATTCGCCCGCCGTCCGGCCTATTTATACAGTCATGGAAGTTTCCAGAACATTGTCGAACTATCTTATAGTGGAATATTCTAGAAACATCTATGAACTTCTACACAGTACCACAATGGAATGTTCTCGAACCTAGTGGAAACTTCTGGAAACTTCGACCACATTCTCGAACGTTCCAGTGTAATACGGTCGACGTAACACTGCCCCCTCCTTAGACATGCTCGTCCCGAGCATCATTAGTCCCGTAGTATCGCGCCAATCGGTCTACATGGACTATCTTAGGCGCACCTCGTGGACCCTTCTGTATTCGGTAGGTAACATCGTTGATCCTGGTCACGATTCGGTATGGTCCATCCCATTTTGCTTGCAATTTGGGAGACTTCCCTTTGCTGCGCACTGGGTTATGCAACCACACCAGTGAACCCTCGTCAAAACCTCTATGGTTTGCCTTCCGGTCGTATCGGGTCTTCATCTTATCAGACATTTGTTGGCCGGATTGTCTGATATGCTCATATACATCATTCAACTTGTTACGCAAGTCATTCGCATAATCGGTTACACTGCGTGGGGCATCAGGGGGAGTTCCGGTGATTAAATCTGCAGGCAACCGTAATTCCCTTCCAAAGTTCGCGAAGGCTGGTGTCACAGTCGTACTTTCGTGAACTGCACTACGGTAGGACAGAAGAAATGGCTGTATGTGCTTGTCCCAATCCCTTTGCCTGCTTTCCACAACTTTTGCCAGATATCTCTCCAACGTTTGGTTGAAACGTTCTACCATTCCATCAGATTGCGGATGGTAAGAAGTGGTTCTGGTCTTGTGAGTACCCATCAGTCGACAAGTCTCCTGGAAAACTTGGGATTCAAAATTCCTCCCTTGGTCGCTGTGAATTTCCAAGGGTACTCCAAAACGACAGAAGACTTCCTGAACCAGTTTATCTGCGACTGTTGTTGCTTCTTGGTTGGGAATGGCGAAGACTTCTGGCCACTTTGTGAAGTAATCCATGACAACCATGAAGTACTTGTTTCCGTTTTCACTTTCCGGAAATGGTCCTGCAACGTCTAGTGCTATCCGTTCCCAGGGGGCTCCCACGTTGTATAATTGTAAAGCACCTCTGCTGCGTGTCTGGGGTCCTTTCACAGCCGCACAACTGGTACATTTGCGGCACCAGTCCTCAACATCTTCTCGACAGTGAATCCAGTAAAACCGCTCTCGTATCTTCAGTAGAGTTCTTTTTACCCCCATATGGCCTCCTGAACATCCATCATGGTAGAGCCGTAAAACATCAGGTACTTTGGCTTTGGGGACAACAATTTGTAGATGACAGTTGTCTCCTCGAGCGTTTTCCCATTTACGGCACAAGACTTCATCCTGGATAACCAAGCTGTTCCATTGTGCCCAATAGCTCTTTGTGATGGAACTAAACGCCGCAACATCACTCCACTTGGGCTTCGGAGCACCAGCTTTAATCCACTCAAAGATCGGTTTGAGGTCCGTGTCATTTTGCTGAGCAAGCTGTAGGGTTTCCTTCCATTCATTGCTGAGATCCATTCTTAGCATCCTCACAGGCACTGCCTCCTTGGTCTCTTGCTTGGTACAGTGCTTACAATCTTCTGGGCAAGGTCTTCTAGACAGTGCATCTGCGTTACCATGAGTTCTCCCACTACGATGTTCAGTAACGAAGTCAAACTCTTGTAGTAGTTCGATCCATCTTGCCACTTGTCCTTCTGGATTCTTGAATTGCAATAACCACTTTAATGCAGCATGGTCAGTTCGCAATTGGAATTTCCGTCCAAGCAAATATTTACTGAAGTGCTGCAATGTCCTTACTACGGCGAGTAGCTCCCGTCTCGTAACGCAGTAATTTCTTTCCGGTTTGGATAAAGATTTGCTGTAGTAAGCTATAACAACTTCTTGGTTTCCTTTCCGTTGAGACAACACGCCTCCAATTCCAGTATTACTTGCGTCTGTGTCAACTATGAAGTCATTTTCAGTGTCAGGATATCCCAGAATAGGTGTATTGCACAGACGTTTCTTTAATTCCTGAAATGCGATGTTACAGTTCTCGTCCCAACAGAATTGCTGCTTTTCCTCAGTGAGTTTGTGTAGAGGTTTTGCAATGTCTGCAAAATTTTTGACAAACCGTCGATAGTAGGAGCACAAACCCAGAAATGCTCTGACCTGCGTCTTGTCTTTCGGAACTGGCCAATCCCTGACGGCGACGATTTTCTCCGGATCTGTCTGAACACCTTCCTCCGAAACTATGTGTCCTAAAAAGTTTACTTGTCGTCTGAAAAATGAGCACTTTTTCGGACTTAACTTAAGATTTGCCGTCCGGATTTTTGACAACACTCGATTGAGGTTTTGAAGATGATCTTCAAATGTACGGCCCACAATAATGATGTCGTCTAAATAGACAAGACATGCGTCTCCGATCAATCCAGCAAGTACTTGCTCCATTAGCCTTTCAAATGTCGCAGGAGCATTGCACAATCCGAATGGCATAACTTTAAACTGCCATAGCCCCTTTCCTGTTGAAAATGCAGTTTTCTCCTTATCCTTAGGGTCTATTTCCACTTGCCAGTAGCCACTTTTCAGGTCTAGCGTGGTAAACCACCTCATTCCAGTCAGTGTATCCAATGTGTCGTCGATTCTAGGCAGTGGGTAACTGTCCTTTTTCGTGACGTCGTTCAATCGTCGATAGTCCACACAAAAGCGTGTGTTGCCGTCCTTTTTCTTCACCAGGACCACAGGAGAACACCATGGGCTCGATGAAGGCTCTATAACACCATCCTTCACCATACCCTCAATCATCATTTCTACTTCCTTTTCACGTGCAACCGGCAATCTTCTTGGTCGTTGACGGATTGGTAACTCGATGCCAGTATTAATTTTGTGCTGAACCAGTCCTGTTCTTCCTATGTCAGCATCATTTGTAGAGAAAGAGTCGGCGTACTGAAGTAACATCTTCTTAGCCTTATCCATTTCTAATTCCGTTAAATCGCAGTTTTCCAAAAGTGTTGACACGTCAAATGTCAAGCGGAACACTTTTCCTGATGGTACACCTTCCATGAAGATTTCCTCTGTACCACACTTCAATACTCCTTGATCAACGTCGATCTCACAACGATGTTTCCGCATGAAGTCTAATCCCAGGATACAATCGTCCACTATGTCGGCCACGATGACATTATGCCGATAGATTTTGTTACCTAATTTTAACTCCACCTCCTTCCTGCCTCGGACGATTATGTGCTGACCAGTAGCTGTCAGTAATTGTATACGGTCGTGGTTATTGAAGAAGTCCCCAAGGAACCGACTTGCTAGGTGAGAATTGACAACCGTGTGAGAAGCTCCAGTATCCAACGTCAGTTTGCATGGTTTTCCGTTGACTTCGCCTTTGATGATCAGACTATTTCCGTCATGGGCCTGTGAGATCGAGATCCTCGGGGCTCTTTCAATACCAGCCAGCACCCGCCCCCCAGTCCTGGCGTTTACTCGTTTCCCTGCTGTTGCTGGGCAGTCGTATCAGTCGCCCTTTCCTGCTGGGATTGATCTTCTCTCAGCGTGCTTCGCTTTGGACAGCTTGACCGAAGATGACCCCTTTCTCCACAAGAGTAACACCTAGGGCTATAACCTTGCGGACGATCGCGTACAGGTGATGCCACAACCTCCCTGATACGGTGTGTTCGATGGTCTTGCCTCACTGCCTCTACTTCCAAGGCATGGGCCAAGGCGTCCTTCAGTGTCTCATGATGCCCAAGTCTTACAGCGGCTCTAACTTCCAAGTCACGTATTCCGTCGATGAACGCTTGTACCAGATTGCCATTGATGAGTGCAGGGGCGGACTGGTATGCTTTCCGAACCAACTTTTCAACTTCCAAGGCCCACTGCTGTAGGTTCTCGGCACTACGTTGAACGCGATCCCTTAACTTAGCGCGAAATACGTGCTCCAAGTGAGCGTCGCCGTATCTGGACTCTAACGCTTCCAGCAGTTGTTCGTAGGTCACATCTTTGCCAAGAGCCTCAAGTATGGTTAGGGCCTGGTCTCGGAGTCCTAAGGTGAGCGCGGTCATAGCTTGCTCTTTGGTCCACCCATTCGCCTTCATAACGGCTTCAAATTGAATTTTGTAGGCCGACCATGAAGATGTTCCGTCGAATGGCGGCACCTTAAATCCACGTGCCGAAGGTGCAGCAACCACTGAAGGCACAACCCCGTCTCCAGCCCTAAGTTCACCTAAAGCCTTTTTCACCCCGGCAATCTGAACTTCAGCTTCTGAGATGCGATTCTCATGCTGATGAACCTGCTCCTTCATCACCTTGAACTCTTTGCCAAGTGTTGAGTGAAGGTCTTTAATGAGGAGCATCTGCTCTTCTTGGCGGCGGGCCTGTAACTCTTCTTGGCGGCGGGCCTGCTCTTCTTGGCGGCGGGCCTGTTCTTCTTGGCGGCGGGCCTGCTCCTCTTTATCTTGTTGAAGCTTCTCTTCCATTCGACGGGCCTGTTCTTCTTGGCGGCGGGCCTGCTCTTCTTGGCGGCGGGCCTGCTCTTCTTGACGGTGAGCCTGTTCCTGCAACAGCGCCATTAGCACAGACAAGTCTGGCACCGCTGGTGCTGAAGAAACTCCACATGGGCCAGCGACTGGCTCTGTCGTAGGCTGAACACCACCCGTCTGTATCGGAGAATCTCCAAACCGCCTCTGATCCATGTCTTGCTGCCGTTGACTCCTTGTACGAATACCGTCCGTGTCGTCCTTTGGTAAAATTGGCATAATTTATCCCTCACTTCTGACACCAATTTGTTACGAGCTGGGTATGGGATAAATTATTTTACACCAATTAATTAACTAAATAT
Organism: Polia nebulosa; assembly: GCA_951329385.1. Taxonomy (NCBI): domain Eukaryota; kingdom Metazoa; phylum Arthropoda; class Insecta; order Lepidoptera; family Noctuidae; genus Polia; species Polia nebulosa. The sequence continues at coordinate 28,710,100 of OX589588.1, forward strand.
CCTTTATTAACTCAACAACTTATAAACACAAACACTAATTCGCTAATAATCACTATTCTCTTCGTAATCGCTTGTATTCGCATCCGTTCGCATCCGTAGTCGAAATCAGACTGACCCATTCGCCCGCCGTCCGGCCTATTTATACAGTCATGGAAGTTTCCAGAACATTGTCGAACTATCTTATAGTGGAATATTCTAGAAACATCTATGAACTTCTACACAGTACCACAATGGAATGTTCTCGAACCTAGTGGAAACTTCTGGAAACTTCGACCACATTCTCGAACGTTCCAGTGTAATACGGTCGACGTAACAATATGTACCTACATGTTATTTTGCTTATCCAATTTTCCTTTCTTTGCCTTTATTCTATAATGAAAAAGTACAGGAAATGATGGTGTGGTGTGATGGTGTGTTATTTATTATTAATTAAGAAGCGGAAATGTTATATAGGTGCTTTTACCACATATTACGTCAACTGCCCATTTTGGTGCAAATGTGTCATTTGACCAATTTATTTGTTATTTTACCTTTTTGAATAACGTAACATTTATTTAAGTCTGTTTATGGAATGGGGACTAAGGACTTAGGTATATTGTCGCTAATTGGCATTATTATTTATGCTATGCCACTGCTTTCATTAACATAGTAAATTTGCAGTTGGGTTTTCAGAGTACGTTATTTTTTTACAAAATCATCATCATCAGCAGCAGGAGTATAATCAGCTTTTCTCTTCAGTTGCTACCAGACACCCTGCAATCCTGCAAAGATCGTCGCTCCATCTAGCCTTAGTAAGTTCTAAAGATCCGATCGCAGTTTCCTTCCAAGAGCACATCTTCTCCAACAGTCTTCGGTTCTATGGCCGGCCAGCTTATATTGCTGCGTTGGCTTGCTTATTTAACCAACATGGAACTGTAGTGTTTAGCATCTAATCTTCCGTCAGTTAGAGTATTACTTCTGCACTGCAAGGCCAACCATCACTACAGATACCTATGTCTCTGTGTTGATGTTTGGCTTACCTCAAGTAGATGTTTTTCGGCAGAAGTACTGATGATGTATAAAAAAAACAGGTAATACGTAGGGCACCCAGGTTAGGTTCGAAGGGAATGACGTGAGCTAGAGTGAGCGAGCGGACAAAGCCCCCGTCATCCTCCTCGTGTTAGATTCCTTTTAACCCTTCGTGCTATTCACCAAAGTGGCAAAAGTTTACCGGAAATCGCTGTCGTAAGGCTGCTGAGGCAACAGGAATGGCGACACGCGCTCAAGTGTTGGCGCGAGCGGCTACAGCAGCCGCAATTTTCACGCAAGCCGTACTGCTGCACGTCGAAGCTTGGCTGAAAATAGCGGAGCCCATATCCTACAGGCTCACGCAGGCGAAGGAGAGTTATGCTGGGAGACAGAAAACTGGAAGAAAGTGGCCGTCTTTTGTGAGACCGTGATGGTCCAGAAGGAGGCCACTTAGCGGGATCGTGAGAGGGCCGATCCCGCACGGAGAAGAAAGCGTCGAGGAGGCAACCACCTCAACACCGGAACTTTGAAATCTCGGGCGCTCAGATTGGAGACTCTGATTGCTCACCGAGTGATTTCAGGGAATACGGCCGTACGATCACGTGCTGCCGTGCAAGGTTCAGGGGAGACCCCTTTACAGTCTCCTCATAGGGATATGCTTTAACAGGCGTTGCACAGAGGGGTTATTCGGTGTGGTCTTTTAAGAGGTAACGGAGCCCCGTCCCATGTGTTGATGGTGATCACGGGGTGGTTTAGTGAGGTAAGAATTTTAGAATTGCAGGTGCCTTTTGAAAGTTCCCCCAGAAAACAAAAAAAAAAGATTCCTATGAACTCTGCACACAGAAATAAGAGCATACTATGCCTAACAGGAAAAATTGTTTGTTTATATTTTTGTGAAATTATTTAACTGATAGAAAGCTGCACTATTGTGAGTTTCATAGTCTTCACTTTATCCTGGGGAATTGCAGTTCCTGGAGGATTAGCCATGGGGGAGAAGTCAACGTAAAAAATCTAGTTTTTAGGGTTCCGTACCCGAAGGGTCCTTTCTTGCTGACAATTACGTATCCGTCTGTCAGAAAATTTTGTTCCGAAGATTTTATACTTGTTTGGTGATAATGTTTATTATTACGTATTTATATAGGATGTAACGGAACTATATAATAAATAAATAATAAAACTTTATTTTCAGGCTACTTTGGCTTTGGCTTTGGCTAAAGTAATAACAGCCGCACTGGTTGATCCATCAGGTTAAGCTACGCTTGCCGGGGGAGAAAGCACGTTAAGCTGTTGGTCCCGGCTGTTAGTCGTGGATCTTTGACAGTCGTTACGGGTCGTCAGAAGCCCGAAAGTCTGACAACCAGTCTTACCAAGGGGTATTGTATTACCCAGTAACTGGGTTGTGGAGGTCAGATAGGCAGTCGCTCCATGTAAAATACTAGTATTCAGCTAGACTGCATCCGGTTAGACTGGAAGCCGACCCCAAGATAGTTAGGAAAAGGTTAGGCAGATTCATAGGATGTAACGGAAAGTTATGGTCATATTTTAAGAACTGCATCTGCCCATGGATACGAACAACTTTCTTTAAAAAAAACCCGAGGAAATTCTCAAAAAATAATTTCTACCTCCCATACAAATATTGATCAGCCTTTATAAGGAAAGTACATTTTTTTTTTGGGTTTTTTTTTTTTATAGAAACTTGTTACTTCCATGGGCAGAACCGGTTCTTAAAATATGACACACCTTTCCGTTACACCCTGTATTTTACTAAAAAAATACCAATATATTGATAAATCTGATGTTTTCTTTGATAATTCCCTCATTTGGTGCGGAACCCTAAATGTACAAAACCGACACGCACTTGGCCGCTCATTTAATTAAACGTCAGCTAGTCAACAAACACATTCAAAGCTATGTGCCTAGACACAAATAATATTACATATACCTTTAATTCCTCGTTAATTTAATAACATCTAATAATTAAACAACCTCTCCACCGCTGTTTTAATTATTCCATTAATCAAAACTAATCGATTTTATTACCACACTCTATTTTCTGAGTAATCCGTATTCAGGATTAAAAGAGGCTCTTCGTTTAGTAAGCTAGGTTTTAATGTATGCAATAAAGATTATAATTATAGTAGATATTTGAACACGGAAAGTCGATACTTTCTGCAGGTTTAATTAATTATTTTTTCATTTAAAATGTCTTTGGGGTAGATAGTAATAACGATTTTATACAGTTTAAAGTGAAAAAAAAATATTTTTTTCAAAAATTAGGAAAAGGCCGACGAAAAATTCCAACGCTAGGGGGTCCAGAATCATGTACTAAATCACTAGTACACGTATGTGCGCTCATGTACCTCACACCCTGTATATACGGTCGAATTGAGAACCTCCTCCTTTTTTTTCGTCGGTTAAAAAGTAAATAAACAACCAGTAAACGACCAGAATCACGTACTGAATCACTAGTACACGTATGTGCGTTCATGTACCTTACACCCTGTATATTTTTTTTTTTTAGAAAGTTCTTCATACATAACGGCAATGTATAAAATTCTCTAATTCAATTAATTTTCCTTTGTTATTCCTTCCTTATTTAATATATTCCTAGTGTACCTACCCTGGTCAATGTGCCTATTTGTTTACAATATGTTACTCTTAAAGATCGAAATCGGGTAATGAGCGAAAGAATGGCTCACATCGCGAATTTCGCGTCGTCTCATTTGGCTTGTGTTGTGGCAATGAAGAAAAGCGATCACGCGTCCTGAGCACTAACTGATGCAACCACATCGCAAAATAAATGCAGGAAATATGTTATTGACGGTTGTAAATAATATAGGCCGGTTGAGCGCGTCCCAAAGGGTCATGGTCCTCCAGTTGGTCCGATGATACCGCACGGTCTCCGGTGAGGCGATGAGCCTCCTCGCCGGACTGTCGCCTTAGGATTTGAAGGCAAAAGTCCTCGCACACATATGGGACAGAGCTCCGGCAGGATCTCATAGAGCGACTGTCTCAACCCAGGCCTGGGCACGCCACAACGGGTGAGGCAGGTAGGGTTATGCTTGCCTTCGCTTTTCAACCTATCCTGCCATATTGATGGCATGTGTGTCAATAATATCAGCTACGAGGATGATGATGATGGAAGCTACGATGAGTAAGTCAAACTATAGCCACTCGTGAACAATATGCTAGGCTGCATGATTTGGCATATAATGTTAAAAAGAGTGTGGTCATGGTCTTTGGGGCCAGGGGTTATTCTTAAGGGGTTAATCCTAAGGGTATTTCATGTTTTTTTTTTTAAATCAACCCTAAAGGGAAAATAGTTGTTTAACTCGAAAATTGATATGAACAATCTAAAAGTGAAATAATGTGATCGGGCCAAACGACTTTTTCATAATCACACCCCATGCATCGGGTTGAAAAGGGGCAACACGGTTTGTATGAAAAATATCTTTCCTTCAGTTTAGAAATCTGAAACTTAGAAATAATACTTATCTAGGTAAATAATAAAGATCGCAGCAATTATTGGACCCCCTTGTAAGGGTAGTCTTGATAACAAAATTTAACTCTCCTCCGCCCGGAGGAGAGTTAAATTTTGTTTGATATAATCAAAAAATCAAATGACGCTCAAGATGCTAAAGACACACATCTAAAAAAAAACCGCATTGAAATAGGGCCATCTGTTTAGGAGCCAAAAACCACAATCAGATATACACAAAGAATGATATCGCTGTCAAAGTTAGAATCCTGTTTAAACTTCGGGGATAATGCTTGTCACATAGTCCTCCTTTCCCAATTCAGGTCATGACAGCTAATCTCAGAGTCATCGAAGTAGGAGATATTGTTACTTAACACAGGAGCACTGTTCTAGTCCAATCCCAGCAGGTCAGCAATCCGAAACGACCAGGGAGAGATTAGGCGCAAGACCAACTCCATGGCACGAAAGTATAACGTCGTGCACTTCCAATATCCAGGCTATCACTGAGAAATTTGTAATGGAAAACACTCACGCTGCCGCAACTGTACCATGGATCAACTATTTGTGATACCTCGACAAGATCATCATCATCTTCCAACACTAATACCAATTTATTTGTGATACCTCGACCAGATCATCATCATATTCCAACACTAATACCAATTTATTTGTGATACCTCGACAAGATCATCATCATCTTCCAACACTAATACCAATTTATTTGTGATACCTCGAAAAGATCATCATCATCTTCCAACACTAATACCAATTTATTTGTGATACCTCGACAAGATCATCATCATCTTCCAACACTAATACCAATTTATTTGTGATACCTCGACAAGATCATCATCATATTCCAACACTAATACCAATTTATTTGTGATACCTCGACAAGATCATCATCATCTTCCAACACTAATACCAATTTATTTGTGATACCTCGACAAGATCATCATCATCTTCCAACACTAATACCAATTTATTTGTGATACCTCGAAAAGATCATCATCATCTTCCAACACTAATACCAATTTATTTGTGATACCTCGACAAGATCATCATCATCTTCCAACACTAATACCAATTTATTTGTGATACCTCGACAAGATCATCATCATCTTCCAACACTAATACCAATTTATTTGTGATACCTCGACAAGATCATCATCATCTTCCAACACTAATACCAATTTATTTGTGATACCTCGACAAGATCATCATCATCTTCCAACACTAATACCAATTTATTTGTGATACCTCGACAAGATCATCATCATCTTCCAACACTAATACCAATTTATTTGTGATACCTCGACAAGATCATCATCATCTTCCAACACTAATACCAATTTATTTGTGATACCTCGACAAGATCATCATCATCTTCCAACACTAATACCAATTTATTTGTGATACCTCGACAAGATCATCATCATCTTCCAACACTAATACCAATTTATTTGTGATACCTCGACAAGATCATCATCATCTTCCAACACTAATACCAATTTATTTGTGATACCTCGACAGGATCATCATCATCTTCCAACACTAATACCAATTTATTTGTGATACCTCGACAAGATCATCATCATCTTCCAACACTAATACCAATTTATTTGTGATACCTCGAAAAGATCATCATCATCTTCCAACACTAATACCAATTTATTTGTGATACCTCGACAAGATCATCATCATCTTCCAACACTAATACCAATTTATTTGTGATACCTCGACAAGATCATCATCATCTTCCAACACTAATACCAATTTATTTGTGATACCTCGACAAGATCATCATCATCTTCCAACACTAATACCAATTTATTTGTGATACCTCGACAAGATCATCATCATCTTCCAACACTAATACCAATTTATTTGTGATACCTCGACAAGATCATCATCATCTTCCAACACTAATACCAATTTATTTGTGATACCTCGACAAGATCATCATCATCTTCCAACACTAATACCAATTTATTTGGGGTCTGCAGCATGCCTTTTTACAAGCTTTTATTTAACTTACAATGTTCGTATGTATGTTCGAGGCAAATCTTTTTTTTTTTTTTGTTGCAAGCTGTAGTAGAACCACTTCCTTTTATCTTACGGAGTTGAATTTTTACGTGGTGGTTCAGTTCCGATGACAGTGCATTTTTATGGTAAGCATGACTAGAATCGACATCCTGAATTTGCTCCAGATAAAATAAATCTTCAGTAATCAACAGCACGGACAGGAAATTTTGTGAACACGTTTAATTATTATATCCAGTATAAAAAGCTTGTTTAAAAAAATGTTTGTAACTATTAACTTATCTTTGATACTACTTATTCTATTTGCCTTCTTGTCAATAGTCACCTCTTTTCTAATCATCTAATATTTTCACATTTCCATCCACCGCTTCTGTCATTTTGAGCATCCACATTCTGAATTTACTGTATACTGGCTTCTGTCATTGGCTTCGCCCGCGTGGTCTTAATACTTCCCCCATTACAAATTATTAAAGCCTATATGCTATTCCAGGTGCCAAATTTCTTCCAGATCCGTTGAGCCGTTCTGACGTGATTGAGTCACGTTACGTTACTTTCACATTTATAATATTAGTAGGATGTTGATGGAATTATTCGTAGAAGCGCGCTTATTCTATAATTTCGATACCTAATATAGACAGGAAAAAAATAAACGCACAGGAACTGGACAGGCATATTGACGTCATTGTAATAAGGTAACGATTTTTTGAGTAAACAAGTTGACAGTTACTTTTTAGTAATCCGTGCCAAAATTAGCAAAACCGAATACCTACTTGTAAACGGAAGTTCGAGTTTCACACTTTTTTTAACCGACTTCAAAAAAAGGAGGAGGTTCTCAATTCGACTGTATTTTTTTTTTTATGTGTTTTACCTCATAACTTCTTACTACGTGAACCGATTTTGAAGAATTTTTTTTTTTGAAAGCTGTTGCTTCATATTTGGTTCCATTTTAATTTGGTGAAGATCTGATGAAGAACTTCGGAGATACACAATGGAACTCTTCAGTAAATGATAGCAAACCTTCCAGAATTGCTGCAATCGCATGTCTGTATATTGTTTTCACCACTTCACAACATTACATCACGCTAATACGCTCTGAAGGGGAATACAGATTTGTACAGTTCACCCTGATACATCCTAATTTCAGCAACTATGTTCAAATTCCCTATTTTTGGGGCTATCAATTCGGGCATAACTTTACTATTAATTTAGTTTTAGAATGGGGTACAACAACTAAAAAGTGAAAAATAAAAAACTTTTTACAAAAAAAATACAACCGACTTCCATAAATAGTAGGTACTAAAAAATTCAAAATAACTTTAATTTCGGCAGTCGGTGTCAAATAACGAAGAAACCAAACTAGAAACACCGACTTCTGAAATTAAAGTTATTTTGAATTTTTTAGTACTATTTATGGAAGTCGGTTGTATTTTTTTTGTAAAAAGTTTTTTTTATTCAACTTTTATATTTATTTATTTTGGTTAAAAAACAATTGTTCACCCAATACATTTACAATATACTCGTTCGGTCTTCCTACATACGTTAGTGTAATAATTAATTAAAGGGTTACACCATGGGGGTTCCACAACAAACCAACACCAAGGTAAGGTAAGGGTATCCACAGGTTTTTGTGGTACCCTTACGATGTTGAGACCCCTTCATACCTCGGCAAGCACTTTAAGTCTTTATTGGTTTTACAACAAATTAATATTTTTTATTTTGAAAAAAAGTTTTTTTTTTTTGTCTTTATTTATTTTGTCTTGTTATCTTTTTAATCTAATGACTAATAAATTTTTATATAGAAGTATAATAATTGAATGATTATATAACTGGAATATTTTTATAATTGAGTAATTGAACGATTGAATGGTTGAATAATAATTGATACACTGAAATTGTTTGCAATACTAACACAAGTTTAATCTTAGTTTGGGTTCTAGAGCTTGTTAATTTGTGATAACGCATTTTTAACCGACTTCCAAAAGGAGGAGGTTATCAATTCGGATGTTTGTATTTTTTTATTTTTTATGTATGTTCGGGCATAACTCTTTCATATATTGACGGATTTGCAAAATTATTTTTTTGTTCGAAAGGGGTTTGTTCCGAAATGGTCCCATTTAAATTTCATATAGATCTGATGATGGGTTTCGGAGACAGACAACAGAACTCTTCAAAAATTGACAGCAAATCAACCGCGATTGCTGCTATCATATGTCTATGAATTGTTAACACAGTTTAATGGCGAACCACAACTAAAAAGTGAAAAATAAAAAACTTTTTTACAAGAAAATAGAACCGACTTCCAAATTAAGTGCAAAATAACTTTAATATCGGAAGTCAAAAAACGAAGACACAAAACCTGGAACACCGACTATTTTTTTGGAAAAAAGGTTTTTTTTAATAGAAACGATGTCTCATCATGTAAATTTTTATACTTACCTACTTTATGAGTCACGTAAAAATTGTAAAATTGGAAGTAAATAAATTATTATTATTGGTCCCAGCTGATATTCGCGACACTTTTGACAGTTTTTACGGAAGAAGGCCGAAGACAGACATTCTTAACAAGGAGTATAAAGGTCAGATCCAGCCTCATCTAGCCTAAACGGACAAAAAATATTGACGTGTAAAATTGTTATATTTAAGCTGTATATATAAATATAATTAAAAATAAATATGATTTATCATTTAGATTAGAAAGAAAGAAAGAAAACTAGTATATCAAGTGAAATGTATTTTGCTGCATCTGGATATGTTTACAGTAGTTAGTTTTTGTAGTTAACTGACTAACACGCTATACTTAACTTGTGAGAAATATCAAAACACCTTTTTACATACGGTCTATGACTATATTACTCTGACGCAATTCGCGTTTGGTTATTTTTAATCAAATATTCTTTGACGTCATTTCCTCTAGATATTTTCACGCTACGTTGACCACAGTTTTATAAAACCTTTGTTCTAATTAGCATTATACTTTATTTTTTCCTCAAATCCTCTTACCATAAGGTGGAAAATGGTGCACTTTAAATGTAAGTACCTACTGGGGCCCTTTCAATGACGTCTTAAAATCATCATAACTCCGATGTGAGAAAGGAATAGTCCTAATTCGTCCCATATAACTCCGTCTCTCTCTCACACCGGATTTATGATGATTTTAAGAAGTCAAGGCCCTAGAATTCAACTATGACGACTTGAGATCAAAATGGAAATGTGCTGAAAATGAACTTGTCCAGAGGTCAGCTCAGCTTATTGGTCACTTTCTGTTCATCAAATCAACTATATTCAACCCATAACTATTTAATTTTTGTTACTAATCAAGCTTGCCTTATACAACACCATACCGCAATGTATACATACAATTTCTATATATTGCTAGGTGTGCGTGGGCGAGTTTTTTTTTTTTTAAAAAACCGTAGGCATACCGTAGACCATGGGAGATTTTGGACAAGCTTTCGACTGTTATGTCAGCTAAACTTTCAGAAGAGTAGGTTTTGATAATGTTTTAACCAAGGCGTTAGGCGCACTCTCAATCGAGCCCTTCGATAAACCTCCTGTCGGTAGGTCAGATGAACCCTTAGACGAGTTTTTACTAGCTTTTGCAGCTTTCCGCGTGGAATTAGTTCTTCCCCCACTAATATTATAGTCTATGTGCTATTCCAGACTATAATCTATCTCTGTGCTAAATTTTATCCAGATCCATTTAGAAGTTTTGGCGTGATTGAGTAACAAACATCCATCGTTACGGAGCTTACAATAATTGTTTTTAATCCGGTGATAGACAACCCAAACCCAATACCTCTGAAAAAGAAAAACCTTCAACTAACTCTGCTCAGACCTCCTTAGAGAATTTTCCAGATTGTACCAAAATCATTCTATTCGATGGCTTTACGCTTGAAATCTATTTGACATGATAATAATGAATACAGTAAACCCTCTTTACTACAACTTGAACTAAATTTCTGTTTAGAAACGACCAATTCACATCACCCTCTTTTCTAGGGTTCCGAACCTGAAGGGTCCAAACGGAGCGCTATTGTTGTCACTCACGTGTCCGTCTGTCTGTACGTCTGTCTGTCCGACCGTCGTCTGTCACAAATTTTGTTACGAAGAATTTTTAATATCCCATTGGCCTAAGAACTTGAAGTTTGGTGATATTGTTTATTATACCAATATTCGGTACGGAACCCTTAATGTGCGAAATCTCACACGCACTTATCCAGTTTTTTTTCTTATTACATTTCCGATACCAACCCGCACTGGGCCTGAGTGGTCAATTACGGCCCACACCCTCTCACAGAGAGAAGGCCTGTGCCTCAGCAGTGGGGACATTAAAAGGATGATGATGACATTTCCGATTATGGAAATATTTATATAAAAAAATGTATGTCATACATTTCTTTGAGATTAAATAGGAATTGGTACTTTATATTTATACTATATTATATTTATACTATTCCAGATATAATTTATAATAGAGGATCTCATTATAAATTATATCTGGAATAGCCTGTGTTATCTCAGACCATAATTATAATCTATTTTTAATTCAATTTCATCCAGATCTGTTCTGCCGTTCTGGCGTGATTGATTAAGAAACATCCATCCATCTATGAATATTCTCCATCCAAACTTTTGCATTTATAATATTAGTAGGATGACGGACATACATTTCCGATAACATCTACGTGGAACAATTAAGTCTTAATCTTGGCAAGATTCAAAGTGATTATGGTTTTTTTCGAGTCTGCCTACCTGGTGGGTATTGTAATGCATTTAGATACTTTTAAATTGAAGATGTGATACGACACTAATATTATAAAGGCGAAAGTTTGTGTGTGTGTGTTTGAGTATTTTGTTGTTCACGCTCAAACGGCTGGACCGATTTGGATGAAATTTGGTATGTAGATAGCTTATACCCTGCATTAATACACAGGCAATTTTTAACTCGGTTTATCCATGTGAAACCGTGGGGCGCAGCTAGTAGAAGCCCGTCAGGCCCCGCGCGTCCCTAATCGGGGACGCGACAATAGGTTTTTAATTGTATCTGTTATGCCGGGGCCTTTTTTTAAACGTATTAATATAATAATTTTCAAGACGTTCCATTTTATTACCAATATTGCAGACTCCACTTCTTCTTCCACATCTCTTCTTCTTCCACCGGCCTGTTACACGGGAGTCGGCTTTCCTAGTCTTGAGGCGCCACTTGTTTCGCTGGTGAGCATAGTCAGTAGATAGACCGCACCTCTTCATGTCCTTCTGGACACTCGTCATCCAAGATGTTAGCGGTCCACCTCTCCCTCTCTTTGATGTCGTCATTTTAAGGCACTTTTTCACTACGTAGTCATCGGGTCTCCGCTCTACATGACCTTACCATCTCAGCCTGGATTCTGACACTATATAGACACTATATTAAAGTAATAAAAGCAAAATTTTCACGCCTCGAAAATTAGTGTTTCAGTTACGACAAAGACGGGGCAGTCTTGTATAATTTTCATTGTTTGGGTGTAACTAATTTGGTAAACGTCTGCGTACTCATAATTCACATAATCGTTAAAGCAATTAAAATCGCATTACCCATTGACTCCATTGAATTGGTTGCCCGTCGGAGAAACGGACAGGCGGGAAATCTATATTACTTTTTTTACAAAAGAGTATATTATAACACTCGGCCCTATCCATTCAAAGTAATTAGTACCTATGAATGGAACTAAATGAAGGTTCGATTCCATTTCAAATGACAGCTTACTATTTTCTCTTTTATAAGTGAAAAACTTGAGAAAAACGCGTTGTGAAAATGCAAAAATAATGTCAAAAACATTACCCTCCTTCTGAGACAGTCGGGTAAAAACAGTATGAAAACAGCTTTTATTTGCTCTAGTATTGAAGTGACAACAATTATTTTGCCGTGAAATTCTCACATCTGTACACAATTTCTACAATTCTATTTATTTTTAACCGAATTCAAAAAAGAGGAGGTTCTCAATTCGTCTGTATGTTTTTTTTTGTATGTTTTTACGCGATATCTCCGATTTTGATGATTCTTTTTTTTTCGGTAGGTCATACTTCAGAGGTGGTCCCATATAAATTTTTATCGAAATCGATTCAGCACTTTTTGAAAAAAACAACTACAAAAAATATGTATACACAGATGACGTTTTGGTTTTCTCCAAATGTTCAAATTCCATGTTATTGGGGTTATCCATTCGGGCGTAACTTTAATATTTAGTTTTACTTCTTAGCTTCTTACCTCAGAAGTAAAACTAAATATTAAAGTTATAACAACTAAAAAGTGAAAAATACTAAACGTCTTTTGCAAAAAATACATCCGACTTCTAAAAATTACAAAATAATTTTATTTTCGGAAGTCGGTGTCAAATAATGAAGAAACAAAATATTAACACCGACTGCCGAAAATAAAGTTATTTTGTATTTTTTAGAAGTCGGTTGTATTTTTTTGTAAAATAGCTTTTTTATTTTACTGTAGGATAAATCAGTACCTAACATTCAGATTTATTCTTGATTTTATACTGAAAAAAGCTGAATCTACATTTGAATTTATGAACAAGGTCTATAGTATCTTTAATAAATAGAATATATAAATAGAATATAAATAGAATAATTTAAATATGTTACTGACAAAAGGGAAAACCACACGGTTGTGGTAAAGTTATCAATGGTTTAATTAATAGTATTAACTACCACGCACCACAACTTGTATCTACCTTACTCTAGCTGCCAATGACTGCGAATGACCGATCAAATCAATTCCTGAGTTTGTTAGTTTTAATTGGCACCGAAAAACATTTTTAATTTTTACACGACAGCCCTAGAAGGAGGGTAATGTTTTTCAAGAGTTTTTGTATGTATGTATATATGTGTGTATGTTTGTATGTCTATTTCTTTGGCACACCCTGTAGCCTGAACAGCTTGATGGATTTTACTAAATTAGGTATTATTAGATTGATCTTGACCGCCGAAGTGACAAAGGCTATATGAATTGTGACCTAGTCATGTGGGGTATCAAAATAAAGAACTTGAGGAGTGGATTCCATAAATATAACTCACTAAAATTTAGGAATCAAAACAAATTAAAATATCAAAAAACCCGACTGATAAAAACAACAAAAAAATTCCAAACAAGTCACTTTTCAAGCAGTCTGATGCAGTGGGTGGCATCAAATCTGTGATTGAACTAAATAAATTCCACCACGTGTGTAACCATGTATAACTACTCGTAGGTTAGACGTGGTACATGGATTGCCTAAAATGATTCTCTTTTCAGTGGTTCGCCGATAAGACTTTTCACCGACTTGCCGACTCAATTGTCCGTCAATCTCCGAGCATAAACATGTAGGTAGGTACCTATTCTATGTTGTGGCTCCTGTTCGTTCGTTAATTTTATTATTTATGTATGATAACTTAAAGTTTTATACTTTAAGTTATACATACAAATTTTTAACTATTGTTTCAAATATTTCTCAAATAATGAAGTGTAGTAGGCTGGTCAAGTTGACAGGCCAAAACATACCGATTATCATCCACATCACAAACTAAACTATTTTTTGTTTTCAGATATGTATACTTTAAGTTTTCATACATCTATATAAATGAAAACCAATTTTACAAATGTATGTAAGCGCATCACTTCAGAACGGCCGCACCTATTTGGCTAATTGTTTTATTGTGTTCGTAAATTTTGCCAGGACAAGGTTTGTATGAAAGAAAATTTTCGAAAATAAAAAAAAATAATATTGCACCCGTGCGAAGCTGAGGCGGTTCGCTAGTTAACAATAAAATTAACGAACGAACAGAAGACATCACATAGAATACCTACCTACATGTTTATGCTCGGAGATTGACGGACGATTGAGTCGGCAAGTCGGTGAAAAGTTTTATCGGCGAACCACTGAAAATTGAATCATTCTGTCGTCGAATCGTGCGTCGGGGAAAAGTTCAATCGCCGAAAAACTGAAAAGTGAAACGTTATGTCGGCAAACCGTTCATCGGAGAATTGTTTCAGAATCTAAAAGAAGTGTTCTTGGTTTAGATAAGTTAAAAAAATCTATTAGTGGCTTGTCATACAACGCTAGCTGTGACAGCAATTAAGGAAAAGGAACTAAATGATTAAAATTATTAAGTCTTCAAAGTAAATAAAAAAAAGAAGTTTTGCAGACTATCAGTTTAAAAAACTCCTGTTTCATGGGTTTTTTTTGCGTTCACAATCATGTAAACTCACATAAACAAGACGCCCAGATCCGGAATAACTGTAGACCATACAAATATTTGTGCCATGCGGAAATCGAACCCCCGATACACAGCGCAGCGGCTAATCACTCAACAACAAGTTGGAGCTGTCACCTGTTAATTTGATAGTCGCTGTTTGCCACGTCATTTGATTTTGTAGTTTCAGGCCATTTTAGTAAGTTAAAAACTGAAAAAGATAATTATTTTACTCACATAATTTTTTTTTGAGTAGGTAGTTACTAAAATAAAACACTGAAGAACAGTTAACACAGTTTTTTCTATAATTTTCTTTCACTAGTCTCTATAGCAATAAATTATTATAGTTGTTAATTCCATATAATACCGTTTAAATCTGTACATATTTACAAACAGTTCATACCTAACCTATATCACAGTTTACACAATTATAATATCTACATAGCAAATGTAGGGAACCGTTCTGATTGACTTCGAAATGAACTTCTTCTTCTTGTTCTTCCGTGTCGAAATACCTGAAACGAAAAGAAAATCCCGTCTAATTCATGTTTTGGTAATACAATAATTTACACAAACAGCCCGGTACATTATAATTACACAGTAACTCACGGCTTATTTTAGAAACTGTTTTAATACTAGTTTTGAGTAATTGTATTTGTAGATAAATTGCAAAATTATACGCTTGGGGATAACACTGTTAACATTAATTAGAGCAATAAAATGTAATAATGTTCTGGTTACTGTTAGTGCTCGGTTACTTTGCCTTGTTTTACGAGCATATTTACATTAGAGATGGTTTTTGATATTCCCGATAGTTCCCTGTTTTGCTCCTTACAACATGTGGTGGATTTAGCCTGTATTTGAGAAGAAGATGAGAAGGGAAAGAGAAGACTGAATCCTCAAAAGGAAGTGTGTTTTTATATATTACTTGCTAACCCGGCGAACTTCGTACCGCCTGAGAATGTATTTGACTATGAGATGCAGAAACAATTGCTTCAGTGATTGTTATGTCCCAATGAGTACCGTATTAAGTCATTGACTGCCATGGGGGGGACACTGTGACCCCCAAACAATAGATTTTCAATTGTGTCTGTTGTCTGGCAGTCAATGTGGCAGCACATCCAGATGATCTGGAAACGCATCGCCTTGTTTCCGACGTTGAAATCTCGTCGATGAAACGTTCCAAGTGTAATAATAATGTGGCATCTCAGAATAGAATAGCAAATCTATAAAAAAAACTGGTCAATGTGGTCGCTGGAGATGCTTTGACCATTCTCCAGAAGCACCGTTAAATGTACAACAGTGGGAGGATGTTCATGAATGGGGAATGAGAATATACGTCAAATCGCGTCATTGCAGCTCACATATCGATCAACTTGATAGTGCGTCTTCATCGTTGGTATTAGAAATCAGAACGCCAAAAACCGCCATATCGCTACCTTTCGTGACATATTTGCAAATGCATGATGATGGATTTCACTGAATTGCAACATTCCACTTTGCGAGGTGCTTTAAGTGATTTGGAAAGTAGTGGCGAATATGGAACAATCCAAGCGTTGTCCACCACGAAATCGTTTCCTTTCACCCATTTTGAAATAACTTTTCGTTACATACAAAATGTATGACAAAATGAATTTTCTTCATATTTTTTTTTCGTGAATTTTTCCGAGTTTATAATTGTTGCTATTGGGAGCGGAGACAAATCCAAAAAAACAAAGATCATTAAAATCGGTCCAGCCTTTCTTGAGTTATAAATGATGTAACTAACCCGACTTTGTTATATATACATATATATAATATAGTTCATATATATTTTCCTTCCTCTTGATTATACCTATATATTGTAGGTAAGTATGTCTAACATCATAGCTATAAAATATACCTGACTACTGCACACTTGCTCAGGATATTTTAACAGCTTTATCTCAACCACCTCTGCATTAGATGAAAGTAAGTACATTTTCATTTCTGTAACTAGGATTTTTCGCAGATGTTTTCGTGTCTTAAAATCACACATGACAACAGTTTCTTCCCAAGATTAAAGACAGTGACTGCTATTCGGTTCAAAAGATAAGGTTGTCAGAGCCTTGCTAGTTAATTTATTCGTTATTATGTCATGTGTGATTTGATTGGATGTTTTACTTAAGTCCACCTATGGAGCACGGAGTGGCCTCGGCGACCGCTGCTAGAGGCGGCATTATCAACACTTTCTATGCACCAAGCGTGCCACCGTTTACACGCACTTCGACGAAAATCATGTACAGCATTGAATAGCGAAGATGACAGAAGTTTTACACTTTTGGCGTATACAATTTTATTAGTGCGTAGGTACTGCCGTTACCTGCGAGACATTGCCAGTGGCGGATCGGTGATCCAGTGGTCTATGGGTTAACCAACCACAACAGAAAACATGAGACTGTGGTTACAGAAGAATTGTTGTAAGGGACGTAGTAAAAACAGTGGGGCTTTAAAAAAAGTGGGTGATTAGCTTTACCCGCAGTTTTCATGCCGTACATGGTAACTCAGAATTACGAATAACCAATAACAGACGAAGAATCCATGATTCTATGTTTTACGTGCGTCAGTAGGTACCTACAATGCAGAGCGCCCAAAAGCAAAAGGGCTTAGAAAAGGACCTTGGTGAACTCCTATCGTCACTTTAGGAACGTTATAACTTCGCATTCTTGTTCATGTAAAATCAATTAAGGCTCTCGCAGGCAGGTGGGGCGACAATGCGACAACTTGAACTAGAAATCCTTCTGAAATGGCTCTACACTTTATCTCTCTAATGGGTTTGCGACGTTGTTTCGCATTATCACGTCGCACCTGCCTGCTCAGCCTTTATTTTCCTTTCAGGTTTATCATAATTACCAAGGCAGGTAAAATAAGTTTACTGGAACAAAATACATATTTCCACAACATCCGTCATGAAACTATTCGAAATAAAATTGACTCGCTTGGTAACACTGCTTGTTTCAATAAATCTAAAGTTTGTCCCACTCTTTGAGCTAATTTCGCGCTCATGTCCTTTTTGATGCAAAGATGAAAGTATCACATTATGTTGTGTCATCTGAATCCTGAACATAAGTGAGGTGGCTCTTTTATTTAACATTTACATTTATTTGTGTTTATCGAAAGCTCACTTCTGCTTTAATCTCCGGTTTAGTGTCAGATTCAAGAAAGCGCCGTAAAGTTGCCGATGCCGAACGCTTGAATTTAACAGAGACACGTAGGGAGGTACGTACATTAATGGGCAATGCTTTAAGTCGTAAATAGCAACATAAATTGAAATAGGTATGAGTGACTCACCATAAAATCTTCACACGAATATTAGCCGTCACTTGATATCGAACTTGCACAAATAATCCCAGTCACTAATCAACTAACTAATTTACTTGCATACATGAACTGTCTCTAGACATTTTCTTATAACTAGAGCTACTTCTGAGATCTGTCTATACACATCTGCGACACCTGTGGACAAAAGAAACATATGTAGGTATTTTAATCCTTTAAGTGTTAAATAAAACTGAAATTGAAATGTCACTGGAATTCTTAGTGCAGGAGAGTCTAATTCAATTTATTATATGTTACCTCAATAATTAGATTTGAATCTGTCACCTGCCTTATAAACATTTATTTTTAATTGAAACCTATGAAAGAATCAATTTATGAATTGTCGTCTGGTAAGAAATGATTAATTTTATGTTACTTTATTATGATAATAAGATGAAATAAAATACGAAGAAAATGCTTAGAAGAAATGTATTATCTGTAATCGAGATGTGTAGTTGTGTTGAGAGAACATTGTAAGGCATTTAGCATGATAAAAGCTTCGCTCGCTTTGTGCTGTGAGCTTTGACGGCGCGGCCGGGGCATTATACTTTATAGTTTTCTTACTATTCAGAAACACACAAAGTCATCAAACGTTGGTGGTCAGTGTCTGCCCAGTCATTATTTAATGATACAAACAAGTTCTGTATTCTAAAAGTAACAATACGTTATGTAGTATCTACAAATATTTATTGTAATCGTTAAATGTTTTATGTGACACAGTTGGCTAGGGATATAAATATTTTAGAAAATTTTGAAAAATTTATTAGTACGACGCCGTAATTTCATGTAATTCAAGATATAACTTTCCTAATTTGGTAATTAAGAGAAATAAAAAGTTATGACAGTTAACATAAAACTGGCGATTAATATTTTTGATGATTGCAATTCAAACGCATTGATGAAATTTCGCAATGAATAGCGATTTATTGCAAATAATTCAATAAAACATAATAGTAATAGCTAGCCAAGGTTTATGAGATATTTAAAGAGATTCTAATAAACATTATTGTAGTCCAAATTCTATGGTTTTAGTCTTGCCCAACTGCTCTTCTGACGATTGCACGAGTTAGTCAGTGAACTCATAGCCGTGGCAAGTATTTTCACGTCAGCGTTACAAGTTTTTGCATTATCAGACTAGTAAGATAAAATTGTGGCAGTAAAAATCAAGCCCGCCTGAAAAATATGTACCATGTAGATACAATAGTAAAAACTTAAAAATGTACGAACTTATTGTAGACGCTGCATTTTTTTAATCTAAATGATAAACAATTCGAAGACATGTGACATCCACCATACGGCCCATTCCCTCTTCTAGAGAGGAAGCCTGAGTCCCAGCAGTGGGAACATTATAACGCTGATTATGCTTATGCTAAAGGATATACATACATGTGTAGGTGCTATAGGTCGCTATGGGGATACACTACCACTAAGCAATTTCAACCAATACCAACGTAAACGCTTCTCAGTTCTAATATACATAGATAATGGGATATATTCCAATTTTGTCTAGTTGGCGAAGCATTAATCTAGTTCTTTGGTGTCGTCACAGGAAAAGGCTAGTTTACTTTTCTACCACAGAAAAATCGTATTTTAATAACAGCAGACAACTATATATTTGTACAAAGTGCTTCGAAAGAATTTGTTCATGATTTATTCCAGAATATTTTAGGTAAAATAGCGCGGGTCTTTATATAATTAACTAGCTAACCCGGCGAACTTCGTACTGCCTCAGAAGCAAGGAACATAATGTCCGTTCCATACAAAATGTATGAGAAAATGTTTATTTTTTAATAGTTGTTCTGCTATTCGGGGTGGAGACAAATCCAACAAATCAAAGATCATTGAAATCAGTACAGCCGTTCATGAGTTATAAATGTTGTAACTAACCCGACTGCGTTTTATATATAAGAAAGAAGATATATATAGATAATAAAGATGGCATTAACCCGTCACACGTCTAGTTAGTAGACACAATAGATTTTTAATTGTTTACGGCCCATGCTCTGTCCGCCAGACACGCCAGTGCCAGCTGCTTCAGAACTACTTGGCTTGCCACGTGACAATGCAAAGAGGCCAGACGTGATGACCATAATGCCTTGGAAGTAGGGTAGGCCTTTGGTGTGAGATGCAACATGTGTCGACACCATTGCGCCATCCCATCTTCTTATAACGGCGGGCTGTGCTGGGATGGCTGCTGCAGGTGCAGAACACCTCAAACGGTGCAAATATATTACCTTGTTGGGAGTTATATGTTTGAACCGTTTAGGGTTGAAACATTAGGGCCATGCAATCCGAGTGCTCATCGAGTTTTACGTGACGACATCAGCACGCAGTTAGTCGACTCTTCCCGTGACTAGAAGGCTGCCGTTTTTTGGCCAAAGAGCAGCATTGCCATTCTACGTGATAATGCTGCTAGTGTTCTTGACTATTTGCCCATTGACAGTGATGTGAACGCATTTTTCGATGCCCAATGAGTTATTCGCCTCACCTTTTTAATGAAATATAGTACAAGCGGAATACCGCTTGTACATATTTTATTTATTTTTTTATCAGCTTGCTTGTACTTTCTAATTAAATTTTGTGTTATTTAGGTATTGGTAAATAATCTCAGTAAAATTAAAGCCTTTGTTGGCACAACCCACTTCAGGCAAAAAAAAAATTCAGTATTCAATTAAAGATGAACATTTAAATATAATGCTGCACATTAATAGGTAATACCTATATATTTATTATTTGAATATGAATATTTTATGTTGTAATGTGTGACTTATGACATATGCGGCAAACTACTTATTTGTGTTGGACCTTATTTAGGCATCATATCATACCTTACGACCTTACGACCTTTTAAGTTCAAAATAAAGGTAAGTAATAATAATCATTTAATGTTCAAATATCCTCCACGTTCACCTATATATAGGACCTTTAGGTAGGATATTAAAAGGAGGATAGTGTAAAATAGCGTTTAGTTAAAATTTAAGATTAATTTATATAGCTATGCCTTTGATTTTCCTGAACCTCTTTTAGCCAATGCTGGCCACATTATCTATTTTTATACGTATAGAGTACCTAATTTCAGTCATGAGCATAAATACGCTGTCTCAACCACGAAACTCTGGAATGTGCTTCCCCTTGACATCAAAAAAGCTAAGAGTAAATTTTCCTTCAAGCGTGAAATTCGGAACTACTACTTAAAGTCCTCTCAAACTTAGTTTGATCTTCGTCATGATTATTAAAATTTTGACTTGTATTCATTATAATATTTTGGTGGTATGCGGAACAGGGTGTAAAGTCCCGCAAACCTCCGTTGAAAAGGGGGTATCCTCCGACCAGACGGGTGTTGTGTCTGGTCCGGCCAATTGCCAGATGGTTCATTTCGGACTGTTTAATATAATATCCAAATCGCGCGGAGAACTCTGCTTGCACGATGCAGGATTTTGTGTTTAGTTCGTTGGTGGCGTCATAGATGTTGCTACATGTTTGATAATTGACATAATTTTTATTTTAGCGTATATTATATATATATATATATATTATTAGTTTAAGTATCTAATCATGATATTATTTTCGATTTTAAATATAATTAAATTGTTGCTGTACACCTACTACAGTATGGCTGGTAGAGAATGCTTTGTTGCATTAAGTCCGCCTACCTCTACAGTACCTATATGAAGTTTAAATATTTAAGTAAATAAATATGTGACAATTACCTACACAAAATTCAAAAGCAATTTTCCCAAACGAAATACATATGCCAACATAGGTTTCAAACAATTTTTTATTTATTTATTTATAAAAGGTACAGTTACAGAATACAGACCAAGTTGTGATTAGGAGGTGAGGCCAAAGAAAAGATGGATGGATTGTGTGAGGAGTGATATGAAAGAAAAGGGAGTAAATGATAGCGTGACGCCTGACAGGACAGAATGGAAGAAAAAAACGTGTTGCGCCGACCCCAAGTAACATGGGATAAGGGTAGGAAGATGATGATTGTGATTAGGATTACTTTTACATGATAACATTAATATATGTATATAGGTGAACGTGGAGGATATATGAAATAGGTTTTTTCACAAAGTTATAATCTTTACCTACTTTACCAGAAAATTGCTTTTGAATATTGCCTAAGGTACTCGTATTTACGCTGGTGACTATACTTTACATATTATCGTAAAAATAGAAATAGTTAAAATGATCACTCTTCAGCTATTTACAGTTACCAGTGTTTAAGAGTTTCTAGAACGGTGAAGTGCAGTTTTATAATTCAGTTTTCATCATCTTCACCAGCTTTATAATTATACATTTTGATCCTCGAAGGCTCTAGTTGTGCCTACTGTGAATATTATAAATATACGTCTCAAACTCTCATCATCTTTGTGTACTGTTTATCAACTTCTCCTCCACCTGTCCACATAGTGACAAGTTTTATAAGATTTTCTTATTAGATTTTTTTATACTGGTTTTTTTCAATTGAACTGAGTCTGAATTGATGTCTGGGTCATAAAAAAAGGTTAAATGATGGAACGTAGCAGAAGGTTTATAAGTACATATTATTATGTCTTGACTAACTTTTTGGCAAACGCAAGTCCTTTTTAATTGTTTACAGACTTTAATTAATATAGCTAGTTTTTGGGATTTAATTTTAAATAATCTAGTAATTTCAAGAATTTTACGTTGGGAAGGTACCTACTCAATAGTACTTATCTCTTTTGTTAGTTATTTTTAAATAAGTTCTTGTGTGAAGCACATATAATTATTTTTTCTTAGTTTCACTATCGTCGTTTTTCTTACGTTAGTTATCCCCATTTATAAAGCCGGCGCAGCACATATTCGTCGATTTATCTGTATACCTGCTTAGGTTATTTCAACTATTATGAATTCTTTTCAAAATTCTGTTGGATAATAATTTTGTTTTTAAGCTCATTGTGGTAGATTTGACCGATGTCTGAATCAAGAGGAGTTAAGTATTTGAAGTTCAATCCTACAAAAGCTCTCGGAATCACGCCTGATAAGTATGGTCCGTACCATACTTATCCAGGCGTGATTCCGAGAGCTAATGCGTGAACATGCCCGTGCAAGTGATGCTGATGAAAAGACCTTAAGATCACATGACCAGACAAGTCATGAGCATCGACACCGGTCCGAAATAGCGTGGAACAATGGGTCTTCTGGATGTCCGTCGTAAACAACGCCCCGAAGATGGATAATTTGAATATCACAACGACGCAGCGCAGACACGTCTGGCGAAGAATGACGAGGAGAGCCGACCCAAAATAATGGGCTAAGGCTAGGCAAAGTCAGAAAGTAGAGGATTAGTTAAACTATACTTTTATCTGAAAACTGGCATAAAAGCATGGTTGGACACGTTCTTAACTCCTAATACTAAATTCAGGAACCGGCCCATAGAACTTTAAGACGTCACGTAATCACTTGAGTTTAGGCTAAATGTACGCATTTGAAATACTGTTTAGTACCTACGAATTGAAAGGAATAAAGTAGGTATGTATGTTTCGCATTCATTTATATGTTACTTCCTCAAAAGAACAAACGCGAAATTGAGGTAACGAGTTATTAATATTTATTACCGTTTCATTCTTGTTGCTCATTAAACTAAAATAACGTGCTTATGAAAAGTCATTATCTCTTTAGAGGCATACCTACAATAGAAGATTTAATAATCTATTAAATAAAGAGTGAATGTGAAGGTTTAGAAAGTTTTTCTGATAATTGTTGTTTTGTGAGGGGGTGACTACAGAGATGACGACTAATAGAGGAGTATGGAAGAAAAAGACATGTTGCGCCGACCCCAAATAAATTGGGATAAGGGCAGGAGAATGATGATGAGAAAAATGTTGCTAGCCTGTTGGTTCTCTATCGTTAGGGAGTGTGCGTCGGAATTGCATAATTTAACGCCGCCAAGCCCGTTATATCATAGGACCACTAGACGAACGGCGATGCGCTACCGGTACTTGGTGGACATCCTACCCACACTCATAAAACATTTTGGGAACACATTCATTTTACGTACAGCTAAAGAGTGTAATTCCCTGCCAGAGTCTGTTTCCTGATAGTTAAAACCTGGGAGTCTTTAAGTCAAGAGTGAATATGTTACTTCTGGGCAAGCGAGCTCCATTATAGACCATACCATCGCTCACTATCAGGTGAGATAGTGGTCAAAAGCGAGCCTATTAATGATTAAAAAAAATGTTTTATAAAGTATCCATCTTATATAAGACGCAATATAATTGCCGGTGGATTTTCCAAAATTACTTTCATATAACTTTGTCCTGACAATTATCATTAATACCGGTCGAGCCGTCCTCAAGCGATTAATTGTTTATTTATATAATATAATGTACATAATATATTTGGTTGATACTTCCAGGTAAAAATTCAGCCCTTGGGTCACGACAACGGCTAGCTCTTCACCCTAGCCAGAGTTTAAGCAAAGCTATATAACGTGGTAATGCCGCAAGTCTTTCCACCACACAGCCTATCCAGGTGATACTGATTAGGAGGAAAGGGGAATGCCAAAAATGCCTGAAATGGACAGAAACTACTAATAGTCCTTAATTCTATTTAGAGTAAAATATGTATAATGAATTAAGTTTGTTTAACTAGGGTAAAAATATAACGATCACTAAAATATTTAACTTGACATCCGCCTCATATTTTATTGGAGGTCGTGTTTATTTGACATTCACGAGTAAGTGACATGCAGCAAAAGAGGAATCGTCAAATAATCCATATCGAACTATGTTATAGAATTAGTGCAAAGTTGTCATTAATTTAGTATAATTCGACATAAATATAAATCGTAACCGTAAATCTAATTAACATAATATATGCATAACTCAAGTCGCAAACGCAAAACCATAAACATTAAAAAACATGAAATGCAGTAATATCAAACTGTCAGTAAAGCAAATGACATGTGATTCATACAGCCTACGATATGTTTTTTTTTTTAAATACCTAATTGATTTGAATTAATATTGAAAAGCATATATTATTTTAATTAGATTAATGCCCAATGAGCTGTGGGCCACTGTGTAGAGCCGTGGTACGTATGTAGGTACCACGGCTTCACATAGCTTCTGGCTTGAAGGCGTCGTCTAACGCAGAAGATGACGGAAAGAGCTAGATAAAATTAATGCCTAACTAATGGTCCACACCTAGCACTCGACCGACACAGTTGGACATCTTGGGGGAGGCCTTTGCCCAGCAGTGGGATGATACAGACTGACAGTAAGTAACCAGCATTTAACTAGAAATAATATTTTTCTTCAAGATGCTTGCTTCACATTGTCAGTGATGCCTAAGATAACTATAAACTTTACATTTAATTAAAATAAATAAGATGCTACATAATGATAAATACTTAATTGCCAGGTTCGGAGTGCACATGGAGCGAGGTTTCTGCTATCATGACTTTTTAATAACTGACGCTTTTCTCTATAATATACCTAGGAATCTTAAAGTTGATTAGGTGTTAAGTTACTATTTTAAATTTCAATTTAGGACATTAAATAGCTTATATTTCCTAGCTTATATATATCATGCTGCTACTATGTAAACTGTAGCGGTAACTGAAAATAATCCTTTTGTTTCTTGTTGGATTTCTACAAAGCAATCAACGAGCTTTGATTACGAACTCTACATACGAATAAAAGAAGTCGAATTTATATTGTTACTTATATAAAGCAGCAGGAAATCCCTAGGTTTTTTTCTTTGAAGTCCATCGTTTCTCTCGTCGTATGTGAAACTGAAGTCCCTGTCACCATTCTCAGTGGTAATAACATTTTTAAACGACTTGTAATTACTTCTTGGATTTTACTGAGAGAGTTAGATAACAATTTCCGTTTTCAAAGCATCCGTAAGGCATGGTGATAATGACAACATATGTAGACCATTCACATTAGTGGTAGAATAAAGACGCATATTCAATAGCGGAAGTCCAATTTGGGGTAAAACATAATTTTCTCATAAAAAATAAATCAAACTTACCATTCACGAATTAAGCGTATAATGTGAGAATTGACTTGTATCTCGCCACGTCCACAAGGGAGGCAAGCAGGACTGTTGCAGGCCGGCCAGCAGCTCGGCGTGGTATCTCTGCGCGGCCAGCAGGTAGGGCGGCGGCAGTGGCAGTGGGCAGTGCGGCAGCGGTGGCGGCGCGGGAGGCGAGGGCGAGCGCCGCGGCTCCGGCTCTAGCAGCGCGTCGATCGTGAAGGCCCTCCTCGGCCGCGGACCCAGCGGTAGCAGCGCTGTCGTGTCCACTGCTTCTGTCGGCTCTGGACTTGGCCTCGAAATGTACGTCGACGCCGGGCTGTACATGCTAGTGTTCGGCATCGTCACCGGGGGCGGAGGAGCACCCGCCTGGCGCGCCAGGAACGCTCTGTTAAAACTTGCCAACGCCGCTAACTCAGCATTCAAACTGTCCTTCTCTCCCTTGTGCAGCTTGAACCTCTTGCGCCTGCGGAGCAGCGAGCCGTTCTCAAACATGTCGAAGGCCTGCGGGTGCAGCGTCCAGTAGGCGCCCTTGCCGGGCCGGTCCGGGCGGCGCGGCACCTTCACGAAGCAGTCGTTGAAGGAGAGGTTGTGCCGCAGCGAGTTCTGCCAGCGCTGCGTGTTGCGCCGGTAGTACGGGAAGCGGTCCGTGATGAACCGGTAGATCTCCGACAGCGGCAGCATGCGCTCCGGGGAGCTCCAGATCGCCATCGCCGTCAGGGCTATGTAGGAAAAGGGTGGCTTTTGATCACCGTAGGACTCACGTGTCGGCCGAGGCATCTTTTCACACAATACTGTTCTGTAATGTCAAGTTTGTCACCTCCGAAGGAAAAACTTGGGCGACACGTCTCTCACAGCGGAGTGGAAGATAAGGACTGGGTGAGCGAGCGAGAGTGCGCGCGCGAGGCAGGAGTGGCGCGCGCGAGGCGCCGCCCTAACGCGCTGCGCCAATCGCGTGCCTCGGACTTTGTTTGTTGTTTTTGTCGGCTCCGGACCCGTTACAGAGGAATTTAAATTGTTATCACGTTTACATTATACAAAATTTATTCGACACCGACAACAGCTTGAGCTTGTTTCGAAATTGCAATGATTAAAGTCGTAGATACTTATTGATGTGCGGGAGAGAAAGAGAAAGAAAAGATGTCTAGTGCTGATACCTACTCTCACATTAGTTCTGATCAATAGACAGGCCTGATATTATTAAAGACTTATGGTATGATTAGCCAAATCGATAGGTTTGGTAATGAAAGAGTATTGATATGTGATACATAATTAAATCAGTCATTTATTTTTGATTACTTTGTGTAAGAAGTATAGGTAGCTTAGTATGTAGTACTATTTATAGACCAAATTCCAACGGATGTTGTTTGAAAATTATAGTAAGTAGCACTTTGCAATAAATATATTAAAATAATCTGTGTCGATTTGTCAGTTTCAGTGTGTGAGTAGGTATACCTAGGCTTACAGTACTTACGGTGATCGGTGAGCAGCTCCAGTTTGCAGTCATTATCTATGTATACGCGGGCGCAGCTTTGTGCTGTGCTTCCATCTTAGCTCACCAAGCACATCAAGTTTTTACTGAGGAAATTGATAAAAAGTGCTTCATGACAGTTACCTATGCAGGTATGTTTTCTGAAATATTTATAAAATTTCAAAGCAATGACTCACTATATTTTGGGCAATAATTGTTGCCACTCAAATTCATTAGGCGTAGTAAAGTTTCTAAATACTTCAACAAAAAATCTCATTAGAATATCAGAAACTCTTTAAGTGAGCAGACCGTCTAAGATCTAAATGGATGCAGGGCTAGTCAGTGCCGCATCGCTAAGATCTCCGCCATGGCTCGGAGCGGCTAAAATACCGGGGTTCCGTAATACCGGAGTACTAGGGGGTTCAGAGCGAAGCGTTCAGGTGCAAACGATGACGCGTAGCTTGATAAATTAACCGAAGACCTATACTTAGGTGCCGTGTCATCGAACGAAATCTGCTTGTTTAACTGTTTAGAGATTGTAATCTTAGGAATGAGAATCTTCATATCTTGCTTTAATTCTGTAAATGAACAAAGCTTAAAAATACCTAAAAGTTTTATCAAGTGACCTGTCCAATGTCCTTTTTTGTCCTTGAGTGTAGGAAATCATCAGATGACTTCTGCTGCTCTAGGTGGAGCGAGTGGGCGTGTCAGACTCTTATTGACTAAAACCCACCCGAGTTCCTTCAGTTGCCTGAGTGCCAAGGGCCGCGGGATCTCCATATTACTGAGGACCGATTTCGATGACACATCATTCAATAGTAGATATAGGAGTCATACGATTAAAATAAAAGTAGGTTTCAACTTAATCGATCGTCGTGCTACATAAAGAATTATTGCTTAACAAACTTATAAAAAAACACCTTTAAATCGGTTAAAATCCTACTATCTTTCTAATATGGGCATCGCTCAATTTGCAACGAACAATTAATAGCCTACATTATAATGGTATCTGATAATTATCAAGAATTTAAATCGATTGCTTGAAACAACTACCTATTTAAATACTAGTTTATCGCTGTTTCAGGTAAGTTTATCTGATTGATGAATATCAGCGCGTCAAGACGTAAATTGCTTATCTAACTTATAGGATTAATTGCAAACCTTTTGTTTTGCATTTCTACAGAATGACTTTATATCTTTCGCAATCTTTCAGGGATCGAAAGTTCTCATTGGACAAACACTGAAACATGAAATTCCAAATTACCAGTGAGTTACCAAGTCACCCTGTACACAAGACAGTGCAATTGTTTCTGTGGAACTCGTCGAGCTTCATTGCCTTGGTGCTTTCACGGTGGTCGGCACTATTAGTTCTGGCTTTCTGAAGTTGCAGTAGTTAGTAGTAGTGTGTAGGAGTTGTTCCAAAAAAGGCACTAAGGCATGTAGGTAGGTACTACAGTACCGAGGCTCTTCAAAACAATTTATGTACTTAAGATTTATTTATTAAAAGTACCTAGTTCATGAGGACAATTATTAATAATTAAGGTAGCACACTCGAACATTAGCAAAATGACATCAGAGGAAAAAAAATACAACTAACTTCCATATTTACAAAACATTAAAAAGTGCAAAGTAACTTTAATTTCTGGAGTCGGTGTTTTTAGTTTAGTTTCTTCGTTATTTAACACCGACTTTTGTTTTTTTTTTTTATTTAGAAAACGATTGTATTTTTTTGTAAAAAGTTTTGTATTTTACATTTTTTAGTTGTGTTACCCCACAGCTAAATCTAAATAGTGTGCAAGTTGTGTAGTAAGGTACCTATAGAATATAACCATTTACAGCCAGAGTGCACCTCATGAGAATTCCAATAAACTGAAACACGGCTAGGATACATTGTGTTACTACGAAGTTCCCGTGCCTATCGTCCTGCTTCCTCATTAAATCAATTCGATGCAGCGATTAAACATTACGGCGATAATTATGTCAAAAGTTCCATATGTGGTACAGGTACCCTTTTGTGCCACAACGTGACTTATCACATTTTACTTTCCCACCAAACGAGAGTGCATCTCATGACAATTCCAGTAAGCCTAAACACGGCTAGGACACATTGTTTACTTACAGAGTTCTGGTGCCTACCTTCCAGCTTCATCATCAGATCAGGTCGATGATACCATTTTAGCAGAACCATTTTTTAATTTGCTTCGTTGGAGTCACTTAGCTATCTCAATCGAGATATCCTATTGCCAACCTAGACATATTTCTCATTTAGGAGTTCTGATGGCTATCTGTATTATTCTTAGTCAATTCCACTTCACAAAATGATTCTTTCTGAATGGAAATGCTTGACTTTTTGATGAAAATAGCTATAATATTTTAGAAGTGCCCTCAATCTCTCATGTATCCCATCATTTTAACTGTAAAAAAATAAGACTTCCTTATTGGTCCAAATTTAACAAAAATTAAGGATATACATCCTTTCAAATAGAAAAAGCATTTGCAAATCGGTTTTTAAGTGATGGATTTCTAAGATAAAAACATAAAAATAGGATAAAGGAAAAACATACAACCGAATGGAGACCTACCCCATTTTTTGAAGTCGGTTAAAAACCAGCAAAGAGCGAGTCGAACTCACCAACTAACGAACTTTTTAAAAAGTAATAATATTTTTTGCCACCTCAAAAGTAAGTACGAGTATGTTGTCTGTTGGGGTTATAGTTTTACTGATTACTAAAATACTGTCATAATAAGAGAAAACATTTAATATTCCTGTACTATTTAATTACGTCAACGCAAGGAGCTCGAGGAAAAATATAAGCAACCGCACGGGTTCATCTACAGGGTTAAGTGACGCTTGAAGAGGTCGGTCTGTAGATGGGTGACCATCGAGATTCCTCCGTGCCTCGGAAAGCACGTTAAGCCGTCTGGTTCCGACTGTTATTTATAGATCGTTGACAGTCATTACGGATAGTCAGAAGTCGTGAAGTTGAGATAGGTAGCAGCTCTATGTAAAATACTGCTAAGTATTCAACTGCAACCGGTTAGACTGACTGAGAAGAACTGGCCTACTTTTTTTTTCCTAGCCTTCATAGTGTCCCACTGCTGGGCAAAGGCCTCCCCTTTCTCCCTCCAAACCTCTCTGTCTTGGGCGATTTCTGGCCAAGTTTGCTCCGCAAACATGATCAGATCGTCACACCATCATCGCCGCGGTCGACCTCGACAGCGACGTCCTCCCTCTGCCGTCCAATGGGTGACGATTCTTGCCCACCTGTCTGGGTGCATTGACACATGCGGTACATTCTAGGTCGATTATTGATTTATTTACGTCAACCAGATTTCAGATATCTTCCTTTGCAAATTTTGAAGATAACATGTATACTTTTTATGAAAATCAAAAGTAACAATGCGAAATAAATTAAAACAAAACTAAGGTTTCGAGTTTGCAAATAAAACCGTTTTATGTTCTACGCTTGATACAGTAACCCCACTTTTCATTCAAACTATTGGGGGTTCGATTCCTATTGCTACGAAAAAAAAAAACAATAGTTTTTCATTCTTACACTTGCAGACAGACTTTATCGATTCTTTTTACCATTTTGCTAGGACATCTTTAAAAAAGCCGGCCACGCGCAGTGTAGGGTTCCGTAGTCGCCCGTTATAACATGCGGACCTAAAAGGGGGCTCTAAGTTTGTTAAAAAACCAACAAGTGCGAGTCGGACTCGCACACAAAGGGTTCCGTACTATTAACTGAAAATTAAAAAAAAGAACACGTTTCTAGAAACGTGTTTTTTTTTGGGTTGTATCTCATTGAAATTTTCACACGGCGTGTATCCCGTTTTAAATATGAAATAAGTAAGAACTTCACCAAAGTATTTTTTTTCTTAGGATTTTGTTTTGTACGACATTTTCCAAGTAGGTGCACTTTACAAGTTGGGCTACTTATTACTCTTAAACTAACAGAGCTAACTTAACCGTGATAGATTCCCTTTAAAGTTTGTTTAGCTTTTAGTGGGGGAGAGGGAGGGGGGGGGGCGCTCGACTGAATAGTCTTCACAACCCCTCAATGATTTTGAAAGACCTATCTAAAGATACCCTACACTATAGGTTAGGCGAGAAAAGAAAAAATCATTTACATGTACGGGAGCTATCATAAAAAAAATCTTCTTCAAAATTTTATTGTTTCGTGTTCATGGCGTGAGTAATTTAAATACCCATGCAGAATTGCAGCTTTCTAGTACAGTCTCTACGTCATGCCTCGGAGGGACAGACGGATAGACCGAAACTATAGGGGTTCCTTGTCTTAGTTAGAACTACGGAACCCTAAAAACGAAGTCGATTTTTATTTGAGGGCTGAGAAAAGCGTAGATGTGGAGAAAGGCTCGCCAGCTATAGCTATATATATTATATAGGTCCATGTTTCAGAGGAAAAATATTTACAAGAAAATAAATAAATAAGGTTAGTAGGCCCTGATCTCGTCACGTATCGGCGAGAGGCAATAGACTATACTAGGACATACTATTAAAGGTAGCGAAAAAAATGTTATCAAATCTTGCACGCGATGCAATTGTGATTTGCAATGCCAAGAGTAAGCCAATCTCTATTACTATCCACTTTCATAAACAACACGTAATTCTGGCCCTTACAAAAAGTTATAACCTAATCTTTAGAACCTTGGTAACTCTGGAGCTCGCTTCAGAATGGTGCCGATTCTGTTGTGCACAAACTAAACCTAATTTAGGCTATTGCTATCTTTTTCTCTCTAATAAAACACTAAAGAGACGAAAGTAAATTAGAGCTGTGAAATTTAGTTGAACTAATATTTCCATACAAATTAAGGGTACACGTAAAAACATGTCGTCTAAAAACACGGTACTTGCTTCGGCAGTACATATACTAAAATTGGAACGATACAGAGAAGATTAGCATGGCCCCTGCGCAAGGATGACACGCAAAATCGTGAAGCGTTCCACATTTTTTTGCCCGGGGGTGGAGGATTGCCCGGGGGTGGAGGATACATTCGAAAGAGTTACCTCGCACCCGGGCACTCGAGGCAGGGAGGAACAGGGGTGGGTTTTAGTCAGTAAGAATCTGACACACCCTTCCGCTCCACCCTAGAGCGGAAGAAGTCATAGGTTAAATCTAATTTACAACTACAATTTGATTCATATACCTAGTATCTACCATAATCACCCCATCACTTATGGAGGGGAATAAAATACTAAACTGAAATGTCGTGGAGGTTTGCTATTTGCGTTGCAGGCATTATCATATGGAATAGCAACAATGTTGTCAGTATGCGTAATAATTGGAGCAGTTAAAATGAACTCGTCTGTATGCTAATTGCAGGAGTTAATGCACGCCTTTTACGACTGTTTGCGATACTACGATTCCATGTTTAATGAGAGGTTAATGAATCATCAAATGTGGCTTTAAAAGGTGTATGAAAATGTAATGACGACTGGTTCCTATGCTTAGGTATTTTTTTACTGTACAGATATCGGCACTTTACCTAAGAAGTTGCCGTTTTATAAAATGGGCCACTTTGAGCTGTGATAACTTCAGATTGATTTGGAATTAATTATTTAAATATTAATACGTGAAGGAAAAACTTTCGACTCCTTTTTACGAAAATTACGCGA
The DNA here is from genome assembly GCA_951329385.1 of Polia nebulosa. NCBI lineage: Eukaryota > Metazoa > Arthropoda > Insecta > Lepidoptera > Noctuidae > Polia > Polia nebulosa. The sequence continues at coordinate 28,743,304 of OX589588.1, forward strand.
ACGGAGGAGAATAAAATTTCTCACTGTTAAACTTTATATGGAGAAGGAGTGCAGAAAGCTAATATTTTTATAAAAGATGCATTAAAAAGAAAATACACACCCTACCATGCCTTTGACACGTAAATAGTACTATTCATTTCATGTCATGTTTATGGTCTTTGACTTTAATGGTCGAATTTCGATCACCGGGCGACAACTAGTAAGTTCAAATAGGCATCTCACCAAAAACATTTTCATGTAAAATTTTGCCAAGACGAGACCATATGGCTCACACTGTCCAAAAGTTATCGGATCTCATGTAGAGACAAGCTTCTAACTCTTGGAGAATTAGAAGCCCTAACTTCAAAAACTCTACACCTTAGTCAAAATATGTGACTTGGCCGTTTCGTTACTACAAGAAATATTGTATAACAGAAAAGTAATGAACAGTGAATAAATTTTTCACCTTACGTCCATGTGACGGTAGCAAAACGGCCAAGCCACATATCTTGACTAAAGTGGAGAGTATTGTTTGTAAAGTAGTGCTTGTAGAGTGAGAAGCTTGGCTCTACGTATAGGCCAGGACTGAAGCCTTTAAAAATGGTAAAACGTGATAAAAATTTAGAACAGGATGACACCCATTGCAAAAGAAAGAAAATGATAAAGGAAAAATAATAATTTACGAGCGCTTTAACTCCTACAAAAAAAAAAACACGAAATTTGGTGAAAAGTTACCTTCTTATGTCCCAAAAATGCTCTAATTTTTTCGATTCAAGATATTTATTTTTTCCCTTTATTTTGATATAATATCGAAAAAGTAACCTTATTTTCAATCGAAAAATCTCAAGTGAAAAACATCATTTTTTTTGTAGGAGATAAAAATATGCTTTGACAATATTTTTTATTTTGTTTAATAAGACGTCTCGTACTTGTATAATTTTCAGATGTCTAGCATGAAATTAAGTTTTATGGGAAAAACCATAAAAATTTCCATCCCCTAATTTAAAGGGTAGGGGGTGATTTACTAAAAATCCTAATAATTTTATTTTGTTATTTATAACAAGGAGTACCTACATCAATTTTCAGATCTCTAGTATCAAAATTTGCGGCAGTCTCATACAAACTTCCATCCCCTAGTTTAAGGGGTTGGGGGGTAAAAGTTCCAGTTTTAGATTCTTTTTGATGTTTATGTACTAATACTAGCTTACATACCAAATTTCAGCTTTCTAGGACTTCAGGAGGTACCGTAAGAATTTTGATGATCGTCAGTGAGTGAGTCAGTGACGAAATCAGGGTTTTTTAGATATCAATAAAATCTAAATTAGAACTATGCAATTGAAAACTTTATATTATGTTTATTAAGTTCACTATTGACATCATATCTCGAGAATTTTGTTTGTCTGGTATAATCCAAACCCAAGTTATGAAGGTTAAAAAAAAAAACGACGAAGCGCTTCGAGAAAAGGTAGGTAGTGCCCTTGCGCTACGCTTGGCTCGTCTTGGCTCACTGCCGTGCCCCCAGATTATATCTAGGCATATTATTCCTTTTTTGAAATTAGATGATTATTTGTTTCTTTGGGTTTTATATTATCTTAGTTTATTTGAACTTCTGAGTAAGATTCCAAGTCAATCCGAAATTATTACAGTTCAAAGTGTGCAGTTTCATAAAACCTCAACTCATAGGGGAAGACCCAATATATTCTTGTAGATATACTTATGAATGTGGTAAACTAGATCCACTCACGTGCAGTTTTTTCATTTTGTAGTAATCTGGTCTCGGGAATCACGTCATTTGTAAGTAAGGCACTGCCTTTCATCTCGCCGCCGATAGATGTAATAGAGGCGTACATCGTTCATCGATCAGCAGGCTAACCACGTCTCGCCAAATTGTCGGCGTCTTCGCAAATAGCTCCATTAAATTCAATCGGTCGCGCAGCAACAAGACAGAAGCGTCACTTACGCGTCTCCTATATAATTTTGAGGTATTAACGTTACACATAAGGTACAGGACCGCAAGTAGAATCCTGGTGCTTTGTATTCCAAATATGTCTTGTCTGCTATGGAAAGGATCGCGTCGTGTTCAGGCAGAAACGTTTCAGCAGTCATAAAATCTAAAATGGCCTCTTTGGTAACAATAAGCCAAGCCCGAAACGAATTCGGTTTATTAATGTAAGCTTGTGTATAATTATGGCACGAACGTCTGAAGGCATACATAAACATTATAATGGTTTAATTACTACCTATAGCATTTCGTGGCATTACGTTTTTTACAAAAAAAAAAATTTTACTTTAAATATAATGGACGTGCCGATTCGTCCGTTTGTTTATTCTAACGGACGTGTAAGAAAGAAACTAGCCAAAAAATTTTAAGAGAGATTATTTTTAAGAGCTATAATGAATTATATAAGTTCAAAATTGATGGTGTTTCCTAGTTAACTAATTAATGTAACTTGCCAATCGTAGGTATGAAAACAATCACACTTTCTGATTATTGTTGAAGAGCTAATGCATTTTATGGGTTCAAATTAATAGTTTCCTAGTTAACTAAATAATGTAACTTGCCAACTGTAGGTATGAAAACAATCACAATTTCTGATTATTTAAGAGCTCATTAATTACATATTAAACCTATGTAATTAATGAGCTCCATTGATGGTGTTTCATAGTTAACTAAATAACGTGAATTTTCATTTTCAAGTTTTAATGTTTATGACAGTTAAATTCTTATGAGCTCAGTACACCCTGACAAATTATAGACACCAAATAGTAACAAACACATTGCGCATAATATTTCACACAGAAATTAAAATTAAACGACATGTTTGGTTATAAATCATTCAGTAAAAAGTTTATAAAAGTTGCGCCACAAACAGAACGCAGGGGTTACACATAATCACAATAGCATTGTGCTGTCTTTTAGTCACGGAGATGCGATTTTACAGACATGACACGACAAATTGTACGATTAAATAGTTATTTTAAAATGATTCTACACAATGGAATAATTAATAACTGTATCATTGTGGTTTACATTCAATTACAATCCTTTTATGGCAGACCCTATTTTAGAGATTCTTCCTTGTTGACTTTCTATGGGGAGGAAATTGAGAATGGACCGATCGCCGCGCGTCTGCTATTTCCACGCTATACACGGTTTTTTAGTAACCGTTTCCTTTGTAAGAAAAATAACATTTAATTTGGTTTACACAACTTAATTACATAAAAGTACATGTATTCTAAATCGTACGCAAATTCATTTATTGTTTGTCACAGTTTGAAGGTAAGTATTTGCGTACGTCAGTCATTGCGATTATAATTTTAGTAGATATTTTCATCCAGTACGATACGTCACATTTTGTTCTAGTGAATGCGAAGAAACAACGTGAAGTAAAATCGATATTGGCATATGGTGCTCTACATGACTCACGCAAATCCAGCCATCGTTAATCGGTACTAATATTATAGCGAGTCCAAACATGGTGATTTAGTTCCCAGGCTAAGTAAAACAACTACGAACGCCCATTTAAATTCGTTCAGCAGTTTTGGGTGACGTGCGAACAAACAAAGGAATTGACGAAAACATAACGAATCGATAACGGAGTTATTTCCTTATCTAACTAGTAAATTGGGTATACATACGCGTATAGGTAAATTTTAAAACTGGGTTCTCAAACAATTGATTGTTGCAATGCTACGACACGTTGATGTGGAAAGAACGAAAGAAAATAAATCATTTATTACCTACGAAAGAATGGATGGGTGGGAAAATTCTGTATCGGTAGGTACGGTTTCATTCTTACCTAGTTGTTAGGTAAAATTGTATTATAGACCATTTCGAGCAGGTACGAGTAGATAGTGCAATGATGATGATGATTATGATCTATTTCAACATTTCAAACATTTACACAAAAAAATAAAAACGATATGGTTATTATCTGTGGACCGCTGTCACCTGTTGCAATATCCCATGGAGTCAATCATAGCACCTCGCTCACTAGGAACCCTAATGATGATCCTTTGAGGCCGCCGCCGCATGGACACACGGCGGAAAAAATTAAACACATCACCTTGTTATTAAGTGTGAATTCTACAAATTGTTCACAAATATTTGTGTCTACCTGGGCTTTTTACCAACATTTGGTTACATTTGCCGTGACGAAATCAAGGACGTCATAAAAGCTCTAAATGATTAAGCACGCTGAATTAAGGATGGTGCTTTAATACGTATCGGATCTAATACGGATTTTTTAAATTGTTGGGTCGGTGAGTGTCAGTAACGAATAAAGCAAAATTTTTAAACGAACACCAAATTCTATAACTTGCAGATGATTCGAATGCCATCATATTTTGCACTTAGACCAGTCGAAATAGCAATCTTAGTTAGTCAACTTTAGAAAATTACTTTCCTCGAGTAAGTTATACAAGTGTATATTGAATGTGAATACGAATGCCTTTATCTATAGTTCTTGGTAATTTCTTATCTCGTAAATAGCCGTCCCGGCTCGGACGCTCATCTGACTGTTTAGCAGGTTATTTTCTAATACTCGTATAACGTCCTTTTTATTGAGTGTAAATAATTGAGTTTGTATCAACGCCGCGCCGCCATCTGCTCGCTGGACTTTTAACACTCCTTTTCGGATTTCCCACTTAACTTTAATGTACCCATAAAATTTTACGTTTTTTGAGTTGACAAACAAAACTGATTCGTATATTGTTTGATCAAAATTGAGAATCGCTCGCAACTCCAAATTGTATATCACTTCGTTGGGATTTAAAGAAACTTTATTCTGGTTAGTGTTTAGTGTAACACGACATTAGTCCTTAAACGCCCCACTGCTTGGACACAATTTTATTTGGATTGTGTCGGGCAGCATCATTTCATGTGCTGCCTCGTGAGTTCAGTTATTACAATATTTGTTGTTGAAGGTTATTTATTTGACTAGTTGTCAAGGCTTACGTCGTCGGCTCCGACTGTTCTCGAGACGGTGGCATTGATCTCTTTGCCATGCTATTGAGATTATAAATCTCACGCGTCCGATTTAGTCAGCGTCTCGGTTGGATTACGTGTTCCTAAATGAGGATTCGGGTTGTATGTTTTGTCTTGTAACTTCTGAGAGCGTTTTGTCCACTACGCAAATGATCGCGACTCCGCACAAAGCTTTGAATATATTTCTGTCCCCGAGCGAGATGTTCGAGACAGTAATCCAATATTCTTTACCGACGCACTATATACAGATATCCAATATTGAAGATAATTTATTCATCGGTCACATGTGTATTTTAAGGTTTTACGCATTTTATACCAACAAGTGATACGTTTTATCGCCCGCTTGTATTGGCGTGGGGAATAATGGAATCCTTTTCAGTCCATATTTACGATTTAATGCAAGGTCATTTTGCATTAAAATATTTTGAGATACTTGTGAGTTATAAAGGCTTGTTATTTATTGCGTTTATAATAAATCATCGGTTATAGAAGTTTCGCGTTTTCAGTAGCCCTTCCATCCATCCCAATGGGGTCTTTCCATTTGCGAGTATCTTGTTTGAATCTGTTCGTACTGTATTCTATGCGTTTGTGGTCAATATGTGAACAGTCACATAATGGACGTAATCTTATCGTTGATTATTAAACGGACGGACACAATGGCCTGATAATCGGTCCAAACGGCCCCGGGGCGATTACCATTATTATTTGATATTGTTGTAGGTACTTTTTACATTCAGTCCTACTGGCAGACCAGAGCCACATGGTGCTGTCGCTTGAGGCCACGCAACTTTTATACTCACCGCAAAATTAATTTAATATTCTATCATTTAAAATGATGCAACCATGGCGGATGTAAATATGTACGAGTACATAAAGGAAGTTTATGTAAGAACTATACTTACATACGTAGGAAACGTTCTTCACCGTTCTACTTGTTCCTTCATCTCATAGAAAAAGAATAAATAATTAGATACTTACTAGAATTTTATTTAAATATTAAACATGTTACCTGGGTTTAACAAGTCATTATACGACAATTTCTATATGTATTGTTGTTGCTTCAAAATGTGTAAACAAATGAGTACCGTAAGCCGTGGAGCCGGCACAACAAGGGCGCTGGGTGAACGATATCTAGATCTAAAGATTGTTACCTTACGCTACACAAAAGTGCGATAATCTCTTAAAAGGTGTTCGTAGTGTTGTAGATAATTAATATTTAGAGCCGGCGGCGCCCCGCGGTGCTGCCCGCCGCTTTGTGCCGCCGCCGACACCCGCATTTGTCATGTTAGCGCGCACCAAGGTGTGAATGACTTTTTTCTAACTATTATTAATGACAATGATAGAAAATATTGTTTTTTGTTGCAACAGTGTTGATTGTTGTCAATTAGTTTTTTGTTGCATCACGAACTTTTGATTATGAGCGTGGCCGATCGATTCAATCGGATTTGAATTGAATGTTTGGATTAAAATATGGCGAGCTTCATTAAAGCTTTTGATATGATTGAATACCGACGCTTTTGTATCGAAACTGTTAGACAATGGGTTAAACAAATCGGGAACCTTTGCAAGTGGTGAGAATCGATCCACTTTAATGGAATTTGGTGATATCACAGATTTATTCTTGGTGGTTAATAGATTTGCATAAACCAATGTCACTTTTGCCATTCTTTTTTTCACAAAGCGCATTATTTCCAACAGGGTCGGTTACTTGTTTTGTTACTTAAAAAATAAGCTAAATCACGGAGCCAAGAAAAGCTCTCAGCCCTCGCGAGCCTCCCCTCCGTACTGTGAACAATGAATAATAAGCAGCAACATCATCTCTCCATTTTCCTCTTCACCCTAACAATAACAGGGACGCTAAATGAATGGAAACAATCGAAATTTAAATATTTCAAGAAAAATACGTTTTCTTTGAGAGAAATTATTAGGAAGTGAGTTGTATGAGGGGCGCGAATACACGATATGATGCTGCCGAGTCTTGGCGTGCCATCTACTCGTTTGAGATCGCTCTGAGCACCTATTCATTATACGTTTATATACCTACCTACTTTTATATTTACTTGTAAGATTATACGTTTAGTTAGTATTAAACGAGCCCGGTTATTAAAGTGTATAAACTAGTTTATGACTTCATTGTCAACGTTTTACTACTGAGAAATAGTGGTATGAGTACTGTGCACTAGTATACCTCTTTTACAATGTCCTGAGGTCACACCGGGCACACTCCCCATACAATATATCATCAATTTAAGGAAGTGTCAAATAAAGGGATTAAAACCTTATAACTGACCTAAACGACGGGTCTTGAATGATTAAGAGCTGTTTTCCCAAAGGTTTTGAAATCAAACAGTACTTCAACTGCTATTGCAGTATAGATTCCATAATAAATCAACATGTCGTGATTATATTCTGGAGCGTTTTAGAACAATAGCTATTATATTCAAAACAAATGGATTCTTTTGTGCCATAACAGTAAAGCATTGCTTCCGGCTAGTAGAGGCGATTTGATATAATTCTGACACGTTAACCCAATTTAGAAACTATAATAAATAATAATAGGTGGTGTTTTAATAATTAAATACTCTGTGTTCATGTTTTTATATTGAATTTATTGCCCGTGTGTTTAAAAAGTTACTTGCTATCGATTTTTGGTTTGTAACGTTTATGAAAAACAGACATTACTAAACATAGTACGTACAAATAATCAAATATTTATTTACCTTTCAAAAGTATGGAAACTAAATGCAGCTTGATTTTGACAATGAATGTTTCCTGGGTATAAACATAATAATTATATTTAGTATTTTTTGCTTTACCAAACCAATAAATAATGACAAAGATAAAGCGCATCAAAGTTCAGGATTTGGGTGCTTGTTACGTCACTTCGTGGTAAAAAGTTTAGCACGGCGTGACCTCATGCGAAATTTCAACGCACTGTATCCTCATATTTTTTTGTTTAAGTGTGTGAAAAAAGAAAAAAATACGTGTCCTGTAGACCAATTAGATTTTTCTAGGAAACTACCCTATTACTTTAAATCACCAATTCTAAAATGTTCTAATCCTAGCAGGAATTAAACTAAACACAACAGTAAAGGTGATTTGAGACATATGACATATGTCGTTTAAAGGCATCGTTGGTCGTGTTTACCATGTATAGTTGTTCTATCTCATATCTCAGAGAAGCTCGTGGCTAAAGTAATAACAGCCGCACGGGTCGATCCATCAGGTTAAGCTACGCTTGCTGGGGTTGGTCCGTAGATGGGTGACCATCTTTACATGCCGAGACTCCTCCGTGCCTAGGAAAGCATGTTAAGCCATTAGTCCCGGCTGTCAATCGTGGCAGTTATTACGGGTCGTCAGAAGCCCGAAAGTCTGACATCCAGTCTTACCAAGGGGTATCGTATTACCTAGTAAGTGGGTTGTGGAGGTCAGATAGGCAGTCGCTCCATGTAAAATACTGGTATTGAGCTGCATCCGGTTAGACTGGAAGCCGACCCCAAGATAGTTGGGAAAAGGCTAGGCAGAGATATATATATATATATAGTTGTTCTATCTCATGAAGTCGGGTTTGTCTTGAATTTCTTTGTAGATTCATGTACAATTTCTGTGTGCGTAAGCTCGGAGCGCTCAGTGTCCTATGAGACTGTTTGTTCACATTATTTTTACGTAAGTCTTTTACTATAAAAGGCTTACGTATACTGAAACAATGTGTACATGACGTGAATCTACACACACGTCCGGGACCAACCCACCTTCGTGAAATAGAATTTCTATACTATAGGTCTTTTGGTACGTGGGTCGATTGTTACACAAGTAAGCGTGGCTCGCAGCGTCCAGAGGCGTCGGTACTATTAACGTGTGGTTTAGAGATAACATCGGCCGACAAACTCGATTAGCGGCTCCACTGACTCTCACAGGGCGTGGTGCAAGTCATGAGAGATTAGAATCCTCATCGTCATAGAATATTTCTCTTAGTGTGGAACATTAATATTTTTAACTAAACACACAATATAAAACAAACCTCCATGAATACTTTATAGTAAATACGTAATCAATCAATTAACAATAAAATGACAACTTTGTACCAAGTAGGTATGTATTACAATGTAATCTTACCACTTTGATGAGTCAGCAATCTTACTTTTTAGGGTTCCGTAGTCCTAACAAGGACAAGGAGCCCTTATGGTATCGGTCTGTCCGTCCGAGGCAAAAAGACTGTTAGTACTAGAAAGCTGCAATTTGCTTGGGGTATCGGGTGCAAAATGAGAGTTTCCGAAGCCGAAATCCACATATTCTACCCATTATTTCAAAGTCAATTTTTTTTTTATGAAAATGAATTTGAGGTGATAATACAATATTTTTTTTTTAAACAAACATAACCTGAACTTTCGATTTGCCTTAACAAATTATGTATTTTAAGTAACAAAAACGCAATGAATATCAAACGTATCTGACAAGTACTTACTTACGTGGCTTAGAGCGAAGCGGCAGGGCTTAACTCCGCTTGCCTTGGTTCGTGTTACGTTGTGCATAATAAAAAGTAGTTTTTTTTCAGACCTACAAATAAAAGTAGTTTCCCAGCAATAATTTTTGCACAAAGCTACTTTGTTAGATGTACAGTATGCGTAGTTGACGGCTTTGTGATGTGTCTTTTTACACTCTGTGTATTAATCACGCGACGATAACGAAACAATAAAATTTTGAAAAAGATTTTTTTTCTTACTTAACCTATAGTGTGGGATATCGTTGGATAGGTCTCACACAATTTTTCGATTCAGTGATTTGTTAGCGAAATATTAAACTTTAAAAAAATATTTTTTGTTCAAACCGAGCGTCCGGGGGCACCTTCTAAAAGCTAAACTGTTGGCTTTAAAAATCTAAAAAAAATATCGATTTATTACGATTGATTATGCTACTTTGAAGAAAAACTATCACGGCTAAGTTAGTTTTGTTAATTTAAGAATTGTCCAACCTATTAATGTACTTACGTACTTGGAAAATTTCGTCCAAAATACAAAATCCTTGAAAAAATTACTTAGGTCTACGGAACCCTACCCTGTGCGAGGTTCGAGACGCGCTTAGCCGGTTTTTACGTTTCAACTGAAGTTATTCTGACAGTTAAATTCTTAACTAATAAATTAGTTTACTCATAACAAGTGAAAACATAACTTTTTAAACTAAGTTAACTCGAATATTATTTGGACCACACGATATATCATACATGACTTATCTGTCCGTATCAACTTTTCATAATGAGTATTGAACGTCAACCGGTTCGTACATACAATCGACCGATAAAATAAACCAATGCCAAATCAATAAAACTGTTATCTTTCGTTTACGTTTGTGAATGCTACGGCGTAGCCGTGCCGTAGCATGGTGCTACGAGGCGCTACGAAGAATTTAAATTTGGACATCTTGAAGATAGTTTCCAAGTCATAATGTTAACTAAGTCGAAGTTAATTACTTTGGTTCTCTCAAACAAGGCTTTGGCGGTAACGCGGCTGGCTCATAATTCATCGTGGCGCGCATCCTCCTCGGTAATATGGTACGCGTAGACGCGCCGGCGCAACCCGAGCGGGACGCCGATATGCGCGAGATGGAGACAACACCACTCCACTCACATAATACCCAATGTTTATAGCCTGAGAACTTCCTTTTAATTTTTTTGGGAGCACTATTTCAAATATTGTTTTAATTGATTGCTGGCAGACCATTAGGCGGCGCGGCGGCGCGGGATGAACGCTAATTACAGGGGTTAACTCGGTTTTATATTATCTTCGATTTAAAAAGACAGTTTAGGTACGGTACTTTACTGACAACTGTAATTTACTAAAACTTATCATGTTGATTCTTGTCGGACCGTTTGTCCTACACGAGTCTTTATTAAAATAATTAGAGGTTGGTGGAACAGCGGTACGAAGTGTAATAGGTATTTACCGAGTAGGTAAGTACCAATCTTTTTATTCATTTGGCTTGAGTGACTTTAATAGCTGCGTGGCAATAACGAAGGGTCTGGTGACACAAACAATAGGCCAGACAATGTTTACTAAATACGCGGCTCGCGATGTAAAAATAGCGATAAACAGTAATTGGCGGCAGTAAAGCCGCAAGCAGCGGCACCCGCATGGTGCGCGCGCGCCGGTCCGCCCGCCATTGTCAGCCACAAGCCGCCACTATAAATTTTACTCCAACTCCACATTTGCATATCAACAATAATTTTATCAGTTTTCGTGGTCACGTCGTGTCCGTTACTTCATTAATCGTTCTTTGTCTCTGTGAGTTTCAACAATGGACTTCAATTTTAAAATGGATACTTATGAAAGCTGTAAGAATCGTCAATGTAATAATATCCTATACACAAAAGCTAGGCAAGTTAATGTTTCCAGGAAATATTAGTGGTGTTAATTTTTATTGTTTCTATGAACCACATGGGTCACGGTTGCCGGCTAAGATTTCCTTACATTTTCATAACGGAGGTTTCAAAATGTTCAATTTCTTTACGTTAAATATTTGCAAAGATTATTTTTAGTAGAACGAACTAACTAGCAAAAAGAGACCAAAGTGCAGCCCTAAATGTAGAACGCTTATCTAAGATCAACCAGTTGCTTAGACTGTTATCAAAGGACACTGTAACATTTCAGGATTCTTTCCACCTGTAACCATGATCAAACGATAAGTTTAGACGATATTTTTTTACGTCAGTTGTAGGAAAAGTAAATCGTCGCCGCACTTGAACCAAGGTAGAGTCAATAATTCACTCCACAAGTCAAATAATTTGACTTGTGGAGTGAAGCCATTAAGCCCTTGTGCTCTGTAGTGAGCATGTAAAACGTATTGGTAATGCTCATGCCCTTACCCATTCCAATTAGAAGAAAACAATACAAGTCTTTGGCTATTCAGCTAGGCAGCCTAACCTCTACTCACATCACAATAAAATATAATAGTCGAGTCGCGTCGTGCGTGGTGAAAGTTGATTGAAAACAAACGAGTGTGGCTCGCACGAGGTGGTCCATCGTTAATCTTTTATCTAACGTGGTGTGTGCTCTTTGCGGCAATGTCACGGACTTCGGCCGTGCCGAATCAAAAGCGTTTTCATCGACACACCTCCAACCATTCCACCCGGTAGGTATAGTACGACACACTTTAAATGTTCCATCGTCCCCCATTCAAAAGTAGAAATAAGTTAATAGATTTTTTAAAACAGAAGTTTTTAAATACGTACACAAAATTTCGTGTCTGTGCTGTTGAACGTCAAAGAGTTACTCTATTTGGAGCTTAATCCTGTAGGTCTGTTCAGGTCATGCTTAGCACTAAAAATCGTCATCGGAACTGAACCTTCACGTAAAAAATCAACCCTGTAAGATAAGAGAAAGTGGTTCTAATTTAGCTTGCAAAATTTGACCCGAACAAACAAATATTGCAAGTTAAGGCACTATTAACTGCCAACGACCTTGAGTGGTTAGCTTGCGTGTTCTGTGCTGAGCTCACGTAACGCGTCATACACGTCTACCCAGTAGTAGTACCTACGACTTGCCCATCAAGGAGTGCTGTCCGAAATTAAACGCATTATTAATTTATTATACATAAAACAACAGCTAATATTAAATATTAAATGATCTTTAAAATGGTGAGGGTTAAAAAAATATGCTTTATAGTTTTTGCGTGATTCTCAATTTTTTATCCGCGTTAGACCTAACTATACAAATTAATTACACTATGTTATAAAAAAATAATTTCAAATATTCACATATCAAATTACGAAAAAAATTGTCAAAAAAAACATAATTTTTTATCACAGAAATAAAACTGGTCGTTTAGACGTGATCTTCAATTATAAATCATTAAAAGTCGTATAACTGCGCCTTAAATAAAAGCTTGTAAAATAGGGGTTTTTTTTTTTTTTTTTTTGGGGGTGGGAAATCATCTTATGACTCTTTCCATAGGGGTACACTGGCGATTGTGGAGCGTGAAGCCACACAACAAAGGATCAGGCCTCATCACTTTTTCTGCTTTTTGTCATCTCCTTTGCCAGGCAATCACAAACGCTGGTTGCCGTGGATAAATTTTGGTCGAAGAAAATAAAAAATACATACGAGTATATAGAGGGAATCATCGACGCGTTGAAGAAGAATAACAAAAAAAGTGTTTTACAAAAAAAAAAAAACAACCGACTTCCAAAAAAGAAAATACACTAAAAATTTAAAAATAACTTTAATTTCGGAAGTCGGTGTTTGTATTTCTTCGTTATTTGACACCGACTTCCGAAATTAAAGTTATTTAAAAAAATAACGAAAAATACGTATACCTAGATGACGTTTTTGTTTTCTCCAATTACGAGTATGTTTAAATTCCACGTTCCATGTTATTGGGGTTTTTAGTTCTGGGGTATAACAACTAAAAAGTGAAAAAAAAATAAACAAAACAAAAATAAAAAAATACAAAAAAATAAATAAATACGAACACCGACTACCGAAATTAAAGTTATTTTTTAAATTTTTAGTGTATTTTCTTTTTTGGACGTCGATTGTTTTTTTTTTTGTATTTTTTATTTTTCACTTTTTAGTTGTTATACCCCAGAACTAAAAACCCCAATAACATGGAACGTGGAATTTAAACATACTCGTAATTGGAGAAAACAGAAACGTCATCTAGGTATACGTATTTTTCGTCTTTGTTCAGTTTCTCAAAAAGCGCTGAAGCAATATGGGACCACCTCGGGAGTATATTCTTTCGGATAAACAAATAATTTTGAAAATTGGTCCACAACTGACGGAGAAATTGGCGGACATACACCTTTATCGAAAGTCGGTTAAAAATAACCATTCTTCTTCTTTTAGCAGTTTCCTATGACTGGCTAGGATGAAGAGCGTAAGCCACCCAAAGGGCAAAACGGAAAGGTCTATGTTTAGAGTTTCCTTGTGTGATCAATTAAAAAATCATGAGATCTGCAGGAGAACCAATGTATACATCATAGACCGAAAAACTAAATGGAAATGGGTAGGACAAAACATGCGACACAATGCGGGAAGCACAAAACCGGTTGATGTGGAGCCCTATATCCAGCTGTAGACGTGATTCGGCTGATGATGACTACAATGGGTAATTCTCGCCACTATGTTCTACAGACAGCTCGGTTCAGTTAGGTGTACCTATATATATTAACAATCTACATGGTGAACATCCCACCCACACGCACAAACATTTTGCGAACACATTCATTGTGTGTACAGCTAATGAGTGGAATATTCTCTGCCAGAGTCTGTGTTTCCTGATAGCTGCAGCCTGGGAGTTTTTAGGTCAAGAGTAAATAGATTACTTCTAGGCAAGTGTGCTCCATCTTCGACCTCATCATCGCTTACCATGTTAGATAGCGGTCAAACGCGTGCCTATAAACGATAAAAAAAATACTACCTAGTGCTCGTGTAAAGCAATTGAATATTTATCTTTCTATCTTCTTCGAATGTGTACCTAATTAAACATTAAATCAGTCTACCCCTACACGTACTTGTTTAAAGTTAAACTGAAGTTACACTAGGCCGCTGTGATCGTAGTTCTTTGACCAATTTGCTAAAAGAACTTTTGTGTCGTGCTATACCAATGCGCCATATACTCTGATATGTAAGACATCAACTTTCATACTATCTAATGTGTATCGTCATTAAGTTAAATGTATTCGAATACATATTCGGTCCAACGTTTTGTATTCATGTTGGATTCAAGTTTATGAACATTTAAGCGATGTGAAAGTTAAAGTAACACACTTCATCATCAGCCTTTTAATGTCCCTACTGCTGGGGCACAGGCCTCCTCTCTGTGAGAGGGTGTGGGCCGTAATCCACCACGCGGGTCCAATGCAGCTTGGTGTATACACAGGGTGTAAAAAGACACATCACAAAAAGTAAAAAAAAATATTGCGACTTTGACCTTCAATATCTCCAGAACCAGTGGATTCCCAGGTATGGTCTAGTGGAAAAAAATATCCAAATAATGGGTAGAATATGTGGTTTTCGGCTTTGGAAACTGACCATACCTGGGAAACCACTGGTTCTGGAGATATTGAAGGTCAAAGTCGCAATTTTTAAGCTATTGCATAGCTTCTATCGCGGGCCTTGAGCGTGGAGACCGAATCCTGAAATTTCGTAACGAAAATGAAACCTAACACCCCTCACTCCGACCGGCACAGCGGTGATACCTTTTAGTTTTGCCATCTATCGATGAATAGTGATGATGATGATGATGATGACGATGACGATGACGATGACGATGACAATGACGATGACGATGACGATGACGATGACGATGACGATGACGATGACGATGACGATGACGATGATGATATTTATCTTGTTACGCCAAAGAAGTGTAACTTATTACGTGCGTGTAAAAAGTGTAACTTGAATTAATATCAAAGAAAAAAAAAACAATGAAAAAAAAACTACATAAATAAAATAAATAAATAATTACAATTACATAACTTGATAAAAAATGCTATGCAATAGCTATACCGCGGCAGTCTCCGAGTGCCACACGTCTTTTTTTTCATTTTTATGTAAATTAATTCTAAGTGTTATGTAATATATACGAGTATATGTGTTATTACAAACCATTTTTCCAAACAAACATTACCTGAATTTTCGATTTTTTTTTCGTAATTTCGAAATTACGAATTTGCAGTTACGAAAACACAATGAATATCAAACGTATCCGACAAGTACACACGTGGCATAGAGCGAAGGGGCGGGGTTTAACTCCACTTGCCTGTGTTCGCGTTACATTGCGTGGCAAAAAAAATATTTTATTTTTCATACCTAAAAATAAAAGTCGTTTCCCAGCAATAATTTTAGCGCAAAACTACTTTGTTAGACGTACAGTATGCGGAATTAACGGCTCTGTGATGTGTCTTTTTACACCCTGTACACCTATTTATTAGGTACGATTTGTCATTCACGCATTGCATGAAAAATATTTAAAGCATTCACCAACAACGGCAATAGCGTAGTCTATCAATGAATCATTATCATCATCATCAGTCTTTTAATGTCGCACTGCTGAGACACAGGCCTCCTCTCTGTGAAAGGGTGTGGGCCGTAATCCACCACGCGAGCCCAATGCGGGTTGGTGGATGTCACATGCCTTCGAATTTTTGGTTCTGGGACATGCCGGTTTCCTCACGATGTTTTCGCTCACCGTTTTGGGAGCAGTGGTGATGAAATAATTAACACAAATTAAAGTGCCTGCTTGGGTAACCCATGACCTACAATCATTGAGGTAATTATGTAGTACATATTACCTCAATGCCTACAACTCGTAAGTTGCGGCCGTTACCACTGGGCCATCACTGTGCCACTGCTTCACCAATGAATACTTCGACTTAATATTTGTTTTAGTTATCAAAGCATTTACCTAAAATATAAGCAAATAAAATTAATTTAAACAAAATCTTAACTGTTAAGCTATTTTTAAATCAAAGCAAAGGAACTTATCACATGACATTATTCCAATTTTTGAATCAAGAAAAAAATGACATCTTTCTATCAAACAAACGTACAAAAACCTATTTACAAAAAAAAAAAGACGTGTGGCACTCGGAGACTGCCGCGGTAAAGCTATTGCATAGCATTTTTTTCAAGTTATGTAATTATAATTATTTATTTATTTTATTTATGCAGTTTTTTTCCTTTGTTTTTTTTTCTTTGATATTAATTCTAGTTATAATCACTATTCATCGATAGATGGCAAAACTAAAAAGTATCACCGCTGTGCCGGTCGGAGTGAGGGGTGTTTTTTTTTTTTTTTTTGGGTGTTAGGTTTCATTTTCGTCACCAAATTTCTAGATTCGGCCTCCACGCTCAAGGCCCGCGATAGAAGCTATGCAATAGCTTAAAAAAAAAAACAACTACATAATTATATCATCATCAACTCGATGTTATTTTTTTTAAAATTTGTATATCTTTCGAAAATCATCATTGCAGGTAATAAATTATATATTAAAACACAAAATAATTTATTGAGGCGAAATAGTAATTTGCTCTTATATCACTGGCCACTAAAATCTCCCACAAATATTAAAGAAAAAAAAAAGTTTTTTTTCTATGAAATTATGTCATCTTAGCCCGTACTTCTGAGGACTCTCAGCCAGTATTTTTTAGAATGTTTGTCATGGAAGAGTTTCCATGACAAACATTCTACTTTCTATTGGTTTGGCCCGGGTCTACGGTGGCCGGAGATCGTCTCGAAGTCCAAAGCGTCTCTCGAGGCGGCTGCTGCTGAGGGTGTGAGGGCGACTCTGTTGTTGAGTCTCCCTCACCCATGCCGCCTCCCTCTTCGCGACCATTACTGCTTCGCAGAAGGAGGAGACGGCTTCCTATTCCCTCTCGCTCCATATCATGGCCTGAACCAGGGCAGGGCGCGAGAGGGCGCTGCCGCCAATCGCATCCACGAGGACACACTCGGGCTCCGCCCAAGCGGGGCAGACCTCCACCGTATGCTCCACCGTGTCCTCGGGACGATCCACGCAGTGGAAACACCCGGACGTTTCCTACCGCCCTATCTGACACAGGAACCTCCCGAAACAACCGTGTCCGGTGAGGACCTGCGTCAGACGGAAGGTGAGGGCGCCGTGGGGCCTCTCCAGCCACTCCTCAAAGAGGGGCACTACCGCCGCAATGGTGGCGTGCCCAGCGCTGGGTTGCGACAGTCGCTGTCTCCATGTCGCCATGAGATCTTGCCGGAGCTCTATCCGCCGAGCCGCGAGATGTCGCGGCAGCAAAGTTTCGCCCCGGCCTTTCGCTTCCTTGCGCTCCTCATAGAGGTTCGCGAGGATTTTTGCCTCCAGATCACATGGCGACAATCCGGCAAGGAGGCTCGCCGCCTCACAGGAGATCGTACGGTATCCTCGGAACCAAATATCGTGTAGATATACAAACTAATAAAAAAAAAAGAAAACGCATCCCAACATTTCACAAAATTAAAGAATGTTTTCCTAATTTTAGTTTCTATGACCTCAGTCTATGATTGGTACACAAATTGATAAATGCGACTAGTGGAGTGCCGCTGCGCCAACCCCGCTTTATACTTTGAACCACTATTTGCTTACCACGATTCATTCGATTAAAACTCTGAATAAACTCATTATAGCTGAATGCGACTACCCGCCGAAAGGTTCCTTTCAAACGATATTAAACCGCATTATCCGCGTTTATTCCCGGCCTTGATTAGTACCGTATCATTTAGTCCTGTGTTGTAATTATTTATGTGCGACCGGGAATATGCCTTGTGCATCTCGTATTAGAATTTAAATTTATCTGACGTCTGTCGCTGGCGGCGCCTTTGACCGCAGGAGATGAAAAGCACCGCGCGCGACCATTTATCATTGACAAACACAATACAATTGTATTGGGTCCCATCTCGAGAAATTGGTGGATAAACAATCTTAGAACTGAGGTTTACGTGACGTAACTTGTTGGAATCCGCTGATTATAGGGAGACGAGCAGAGCCTGCTGCGATGTCGAATTAAGATGATGAGACTTATAATACGCAAAGATATGCATTGTGATTTTCGGTGTAGGTTCTACAATCTGTGATTCTCGTTTATGGATATGGACCCAAAAGTGTAATCAGTGTCAACAAACTGATTAACTTTTGGGTCACACTATGTTAGAAAGTCTGAAAGTTGATTTGAGCACTGAGTGCGCGGGTGTTTCTGAGCACACCGGTGCGATTTTTTAAAATGTTTGAATGTCTTGCGTTTGACCACTATCTCACCTGACGGTAAGCGGTTATGTGGTCGTCGATAGAGCACTATTGCTTTGAGATAACCTATTCACTCTTGATTTAAAGACTCTCGTGTAGCTATCAGAAAACAGACTACGGCAGGGAATTCCACTCCTTAGCTGTACGCACAGTGAATGTGTTCCCAAATCATTTTATGCATGTGGATGGGATGTCCACCATGCATTTAGTGCGGAATTATCTTCCTCACCCAAAAATAGCCGTGTACCTATGTAGCTAATAGCCTCTAACACCTTTGTGCTGAATCACTTATTTCCTTCAATAAAAAGTTTTTTATTTTTCACTTTTTAGTTTTTGTACCCCAAAACTAAACATATTTGTACCCAAATTGATAACCCCAATAACATAGAACATGGAATTTGAACATAATTGGAGGAAGCCAATAGTATACGTCAGCTGTGTATAACTACATATTTTTTGTATTTGATGATTTTTTTGCAAAAAACACTGAATCAATTTCGATAAAATTTATATGAGACCACCTCTGAAGAATGGTCTACTAAACAAAAAAAAAGAATCATCTAAATCTATTCAGAAATGGCAGAGTAATCGCGTAACAAAAATACAAAAAAAAAAAAACATACAGACGAATTGAGAACCTCCTCCTTTTTGAAGTCGCTTAAAAGGAAGAATATAGTGTTCCGGACATAAATCCATTTGCCACTATGACATATTTAAAATTACCTCAGAAAACCATGAGGAGGAATAGAAATCAGAACATTCGTATTTTTACTTAAATGGAAACTCTTTGTTCCAAATTCCAGATTCATTATTAAAAATACTAGCTTTGATATTTATGAGTCCTTAATGTGCTAAAAAATAATAAAAAACGTATGTGATTTGGGAACTTCCATCAGGAACGAAGTTCTTCACGTATATTCAGCGAGCGGGAGATGTCATTGGACGATATCGCACACCAAAAAAAAAGGCATGGTTTCAATGTATCTTTCTATGAGCATATAGAAATATAAATTGAGAGAAAGAGAAAGGCGCATGGAGGGTATAACGCAAACATCTTACGTGATGTTACATTTTCTCCCGAATCACACCTACCACAAGCCGCGCTAAGGAACTTTGTTCTAAAACTAAGAGTTCATTGCATCTTTTTATTTTTTTACCAATTCCATCCAGTGATTATTATTTAATTTTAAGAGAGACCTCCTTTTTAAATCAGTTAGTTAAATACTTCTTCATAGTGCACCTTTTAAAAAGTGCTATCGGGAGTATGCTTACTATAGAGGGACACATTTTTTGTATTAGTCTCAATAACAAGAACAATTAATCAATTAATAAAAAATAGTAATTTCACAGTTGAGAATCGTGACTTGATTGTTATGTAGATAAATGGACTTATTATTACTACTGCTTATGATTCACAATATTTAAAAATAAAATAAAAAACTGTAACGTCTTAATTACCTCTTCAGTATTTATAGGTAGGTCAATAGTGTAATTGTCATTTGTTCAAATGAAAAAACGGAACCCTTATAGGATCACTCGTGTGTCTGTCTGCCTGTCTGTTCGTCTATCACAACTAATTTTCTCCGAATTTACTGGACCGAAAGAGTTGAAATTTGGTACACACATGAATATATGTGACCTAAACAAGAACGTAAACCCTAAATACATTAATTTCGAATATGGGGGTCACTTTTGGAGTGAAAATCGGAAAATTAAAAAACCAAGATTTTCAATGTGTGCAGCCGTGCAACATACCAAAATAAACGACATATTGTGAGGGCTCTAATGTATTTTTTCATAATTTTAAAATATATAGTTTTAAAGTTATTTAAAAAAATAGATATAAAATTACCATCCCCCCCCCCTCCCTTTTCGCCGAAACCACAGACTAAAATTTTGAAAAAAAAATACAGTTAGTGGTTCCATAGAGATTACAGGAAAACCTATAAGGAAGAGGTAGTTTAATAAAAACCTGAAAAAAATATTATTTCCTCGGAACCCTTTGCACGCGAGTCCGACTCGCTCTTGGCCGGTTTTTTTTAAATTTCATGATAGAAATCATATTCTTTCAAGAGATAACATTAAACACCAGTTTAGATAATGATGTGGGGATCTGCCTAAACACAGGCAATACCTATATAAAGAATAAAAATGCATCTTTATATACGTGAAACACAAACCCGTAAATTTTAAACCAAACTACAGAGCTTAAAGTAAAAGCTAAGTACATTCGTTGACTACAAACAAGTGAAGATTCACGAGCGGCATTACCCGCATTAGCGTGTCGGATGCTGCAGCTCGCATATTTCATCACATCTTACGAGATAATGCTCCCTTTAACAAAACATTAATCTAGGAGTCGGAGGCGTGGGGCGGAGCGCCCGGGCGCCAATGGCGGCGCTCGTAGCCCGGCGCCCCGCGCACCTTCCCACCATCGATTGTCTTACAAGCTCTTAGGAATTGGGGACCATCTCCATATTATATCGGAATGTAGCGTCTACTTGTCTGTAGATTCAATTGCTTAGGTTCTGCATTGATGCGCCATTTTTATATTGTGGAATATCTTACGCTCACCTTGGAGTTTAAGACTCTCATTGTTTTGTATATTGTTTATTGTACAAATTATTCTTACTATGTGGGTAAACTATTGAAACCTATCATTCTCTGTTGCCCCACATTTAAAAAGTAATTTGGATTGGTGTACTACACACATTGCACAGTCATTTAAAAAACTTGCACAAGATTAAATACCTATGCATCATTTTTCTCGTTGATGTATAGTTTTATAGCTTATTGTTATGATTTGATTGTTTATTCCCTGTCGTAAGAACGTATCATTATAATTGTATGATGAGTTATTTGTAACAACATTAATTGGCTGATAAAAATTGGATTCCATCGAAATTGGCGTTTGATCTTTTTTAATAATAAATATTTATACAGGTAGCAGCTGCACTAAAACCTCGCTCTGATACCCAAATAATAATTAGCCTGCCCTTAGCACCTCAGTCGGCGTCCGAGAAAAAAGAGCCGGTCGAGTCTCGCTCGCGAACCAACATAACCTGTAATTTGGAAATTATTATCTAACACATTGTGCCTTTCTGGTTATCCCGCCGGTCAATTTGCCGTTTTTATGGCTCCCACAGAGCCGCGGCCTCTAATTATCTCCGCCACGATCTCGGCCCGAGGCGCGAGCGCGCCGCCGCATCCTCATTGCTATCTGCGCCCTCTCACCACCGCACAAGACACAAAGTCTATCACCGCCTGAGCGACACCGCGTTAGCTTAGAAACATGGGAAAATAAATAGATACCTATGTTTTGAAAGGGTAACACGTCTGCGCGAATACTATTTGTTTTACTGCGAATTCCTCTAATAGTTTCAAATTATTTTACCACTAATGTGTGCATGAGTGTTACGCGGACATATGTATGTAGATATATGATGCAGATTCATAGCTGTAATAAATTAGTGCTTTGACTCCGAGGCGAGCAATAAAATTATGTTAATATTAATGAAACTAAAATGATGGTGGGTAAGTAGTAGTTTGATAAAATAATTTTAATGAAATGAAATTATAGTTAAAGTCATTAAGGTGTGTTCAGATATGTGCCTTGTTAGTGAAGCCCCACTCTAACGCGTCACAATTTCCTTTTTATATGCCTTTATATTATGCATAATGTCATAAATTTAAATTATAATCGGTGAGTTTTAACGCCCAATTTTTAAATTAGAGAAACGTAACGAACCGGGAAAACACGGTATCGTCAGAGTCGTTTGGGAGCGACGCGGCCCTCGATGCTCGTATTCTATTAGGAAGGACTACTAATAAAATTAATTTATTTCTCGATTACAACAGTAACGCGAGTTCAAAAACGCGCCGCGGCCTCGGCTCATTAATCATATTAATTAAGACGAGGCGTAAGCGCTTTTGTTCGTGGCTCTCTCGATAAACGAGCGCCTTCTTTACGCTCACAAATGACGGCAAACGAGCAGAGACGTGCGAGGCGGCCATAACACGCGGCTTGTGCGCAGTGACACGCGCGGCGGTTGCGTGACGCCGCGCCGCCGATTGGTCAGAGACAATATTGTTAAATGGTCCTGTTTCAGACACCACCTTGTTATTAGAGTGTTATGTGTGTAATCGGATAATCGCACTGTAGTCAAGTTTTTATTGGCGGCACGCGGTCACGATTTGTTGCGCTAGTGTAATTATTTAATTTCATTGTTTTGATGAGATTGATGAATCGAAAGTGCGCGAACTCTTTGTTATTAACAAAGCCGTCTTGCTGCCAATCAATAAAGCGACAGTCGTTAGTCATCAAAGTCACTCGCACACAACACATTTATTAAATTGAATTCAATCTTCAAAAACACAAAACTCGATCGATTATAATGAGATAGGCTTCAGAATCATCATGAGCAGTTGTCAGTTTTGTAATCAATTAATCTATCGATTCACGATAGATTAATTGATTACAAAACTGACAACTGCTCATGATGATTCTGAAGCCTATCTCATTATAATCGATCCTCGTGCGAATCAAGTGAAAACGTTGTTGTAGCCAGTAACAATATCATTACATCGTATCAGACCAACTTCCTCTGCACAACAATTCCCCACTGTTTAACATGGTGCAACCAATGGGCAGATTGAAGATAAATTAAAGTTGGGACAGATTCCTTAAGTCAAATAAAAAGGCCCAGTGAGGCACGAAAATAAATGGCTGTGTCTCTTCAAACATCCCTCTCCAAGCTCACCGCTCACTCAAAACGGCCATGGTTCACATGGAAATCTCTAAACCGACTTCGAAGCCAGGAAACCTAGTGAGGGTATTTCGGTGAGCCATAATGCGACTGTGAAGGCCCTGCTCTGTGTGCAACTCCTGCACCATGAAATGATTTTAAGAGGCCCTCGACAACGCTGTCAATATAGCTAAATTCTGGGCTAAGCTTATAAATATATCTATATAAAATCATCGAAACGAAAAAGAACAAGAAAACCAATTTCCTCTGACCGGGACGAGCAAAAGACCGTACCACCACTGCCGTAGAGGTGTGATAGGACCTTTTTTAGCAGTGAAATGCGGAAAACTGTTTGTTTGGTTGGTTTTTTTTTGGTAATGGTGCCGATTCGGCCCTATCTCTTACTAAAAGGCAGTGCGAGAAAAGGGCGGCTATAGCTATGAACTAAGTTAGAGACGTCAAACTAGTTTACGCCTTGCGCTTCACCGTGTTTTTAATCTACATGTTTTTACGTGTACCCTTAATTATGAAAATATTAGTTCAACTAAATTTGACAACTCTAATTTAC
This sequence comes from Polia nebulosa, assembly GCA_951329385.1. Classification (NCBI taxonomy): domain Eukaryota; kingdom Metazoa; phylum Arthropoda; class Insecta; order Lepidoptera; family Noctuidae; genus Polia; species Polia nebulosa. The sequence continues at coordinate 28,767,339 of OX589588.1, forward strand.
GTCCGTCTCTTTCTTGTTTTATTAGAGAGAAAAAGATAGGAATCGCTTAAATTAAGTTTAGTTTGAATCCGCACCAACGTATAGGTAAGTACTGTAACTGTGACTGTCTTATGGGTAAGTAAAGACATAAAAGATCAACACCAAACCCACAAAGAACAACCTTGATTCCAATAAAAAGGGTCAAAGAAACAAAAGAGTAAAGATGGCATACACAGGAGCCTTGCTAGCAAGAAGGAATTCTCTTGCACAGGTTAAAAAACATGGTCTATAAAAATCCTTTCTTAGTAATCACCTTTTTTTGTTTTGTACAAAAAAAGGTGATTTCTAAGAAAGGATTTTTGAAAGGTCATCCCTTAGGAGACAAAAGTTTGTACTATAGGTAAAGGGGTTGCTGTACTAAGTAGGTAGATATCTAAGGTAGACAATAATATAGAACATTTTATGTTCAATATTGTCAATTCGGTCGTGATTTAACAATAGTGTTACTTTGTCCGTATTACGGGACCATTCGAGAATGTGGCTGAAGTTTCCAGACGGTTCCACTTCGTTCGAGAACATTCTACTATGGTAGGTACTGCGTAGAAGGTCAAGGATATTTCTAGAACATTCCACTATAGGCTATTTTCTATCATGACTGGTCGGTTTATAAATAGGCCGAGCGGGCCGTGAGTGAGGCAGTCTGTTATTGACTACAGATGCGAACGCAAGCGATTACGAAGAAAATAGTGATATTTAGAGAATTAGTTTTTGTGTAAAAATAGTTTGAGTTAATAAAAGATATTTGGTTAATTAATCGGTGTACATTCGTTTATCCCATACCCAGCTAGTAACAATAGCATAGGACAGACCTTTTCAGAGGTCAGAAAGCCCATGCGCTAGTTAACTAGTAAATTACAGTTGGTGATGAAATAAAATTAAATAAGTACCTGTAGTATATTTACAGTACGCGTAGCATGACCACCATAGAAACGGGTTTTGTCGACGAAAGAATAGACAAAATGACAGATTGTAGAAAGATATCTACCGTCCTAAGCATGGCGATATTAAAACCGAAGTGAAGAAATGTTTCCATTCTTCAGTCGACAAAAGTCTACAATGTAAAACATGATGCTCGGGCAGAAAAGATGTCAAGTTAGATAAAAAGAACTTTGTCTATTCTTGGTAGAATAGAGATAGAATTGGTCATGGTACACCTGCTGGTAAAGTTTACTTTCCGTTCACTCTCCAATTTGAATTATATGCAACGATTGTTTTTTTTTTACCTCATCAAAGTTATGTAATACCGCAGATAATTATGTTTTAGCGTATTTATATAAGTATTGGTATGTTTATCCTGTTAATGATGATTATTCATGAGTAAATCATAAACATGTTTACTATATTACACGCGTACGTAAATTGCCCATTTTTGGTATTGTTTGAAAAAACATATTCTGGGTACTAATTGATTATTTTTTAGACTTTCCTCCTAAGTTTTGCGATTTGTTGTCGAAATAGTAACTATCAAAATTAAGTTTGGACTAAACATTCATGATGACTTTTAACTTTTAATTAACATAAAAATTAATAACGCACCCAAATTAAATGTCAATATTTCAATATCGAGACGTTGAAGGATTAAGATATAATTTTATAATCAAATTAAATTATCAATCAATTTGTTTTTTACGACTTTTGCTATTTTAACTTCGCAAGTTCAATTAGTAAGAGGCACGTCATTAAAACAATTAAAGTAATGAATAAAACATGTTACTTCGCTGTGATTACGAAATTATGTTTATTTTTGATTAGCTGTGTGTTGCCCGCCAATAAAATTTGATTAGATTTTGTACCATCCAATTAAAGTTTTTGATACCTGTGTCGACAATTTTTGTTTATACCGCGCTATCTATGGTCGTTACCGCGTAAATATGAAACGTTTGAGGTTTATGTCTTTTTAATAACGAATTTATTTGTTACGTTATGTGTGATCGATGTTAAAGCATTAACGGCAGCAATACTATATAGTCACTACTGTTTAGCTACTAATTTGACATACCCACATATTTTATTTTTATTAAAATATCCAACACTATAAAATAGTTTAGATAGACCGTTGGTACATCCTCATTTTTCCAGTAATATGTATCAAATCGTGTTTAAGTCTCATGCCTCCATTAGGAACTTCTTAGTAGCAGTGTGGAGTTTGGAAGCTGCTGGTGTGACACCCTCGTACCCAGAAAAGCACATAAAGCTATTTGTCCTGCGCCTGATTTCTCCCCGGTCGTGTCGGACTTTCATGTCGTTCCATTAGACTAATGAGAGCAAAGGCTGATAGTGTGATCTAGGTAAGACTCGGTAATAAAATTTTTCTTATTACCATCCGTCGGGCACAAAGCTAGACTTCAGGCACGTAAGAAATTCATTACAGAAAAAACCAATAATCCCTAATACCTACCCTTACCATTAAATCGAAACTAAGACATTGATTTGCTAAGCAGACGCACTTGCTACCAAGACCAACAAGGTTAGTAAAACAACAAACAAACACAACAAACTTTAAAAAAGCCTAGCCAATCTCTAGTCTAAATAATAGTATAGCTGAGAAAAGTGGGTACTGTAGCACCCCAGGACTCCAAGGTGCTCTAGTAGCTTCAGGGTAGTGGTCTCACTCGCTGCTTGCGAGAGTGTGGTGTACGAGAGTGACTGGCTTATATGTGCAGTGTAATAAAGGAAAGAGGGATAGGGCACTCTATATAACTATATTGAATCACGTTAAGTAAAACATGTGCCCTCTTGCCACGGGCGAGTTCAATTCTGAAATAAAACAAATGTGACGCCTATCTTTAATATTCCATCGACTCTCCAATAATCTCAACAGCCAGCTGAAGGACGGTACAGACCCGCTGAGTTTAGGCTGTGTCTACAATCGCCACAGTACCTACCTATTTATAGAACTTCCTTTTTTAGGTTATACCTAGTCAAGACAACTACATACTCATGGGGAAATCGTTTCGCAGCTTCTGCGGCTACTGCCCATAAATTGTACAGTTAAGACGGTACGAATCTTATTAGATATTCATAGATAAGGCGGAGAAAATTACAGCTTTGCATCAGTTGCTTGTTTAGAGCTAAGTGCGCCATGCATGTGCCTGTAGTGTATAGGTAAGTGGTGCTTTTCGCTAAAGCAGTAATATGTCTGCCGCCTTCGAAACTACTTCAAGAATATATATTACGTTTAGGTAATTAGGTATTGTCTGTGATTTCATTTGCCTCTTACAGTAACCAATACATATACATTACAATAACCAATACATACATACAAAAATGGTACTCACAATTTCGGTCCAGGTAATCACGGTCCGTTCCTGGTTGTATTGTGGTTGTTGTATGTTTTGTTATGTTTATTGTTCTTTTGTTTTGTATTTTCTGGTATATAATAAAAGATATATTCATACTTAATATTGTAAATGCGGAAGTAACTTTGTATGACCTTTTCACATGAACATAAAAGGCAGAACGGATTTTGATGAAACTTGGTATTTATATAGATAGAACATGCCTCGATTAAAACATCGGATACTTTTAATATAGGGAGTACATATGTTCTCTCGGGATGATTCCGACTTTCACGCAGAAACTGGAAATAAATAAACCATCTAGATTGGTCGTTTTTTTGATTAAAATATGCCTTCATCCAAGATATGACGTGTTCTAATAATATAGTTTTCTTTCAACGTCATGTAGGTACAGGGTTGCCAACCCTACAGTTTTTTAAAATTCTTTCCAGTTTTTAGTTTAGGCCTCCAAAATCTACAGTTTTTTACTTTCGATTTTATGGGAAAATAAAATTAAAGCTGGTGTTAATACTTAAAAATAAGTCGTGAAAATATTTGTGATTTATTTGCTTCGTTAATCAGATAAAAAGTTTGATATTTGAACATTGTTCTGTTTATAATTACTAATGTTTTTTATATAAACTAAGTGGAAGGGCAAAGCCGTGGCAATAGCGAGAGCAAAAGCTCAGAACAAACTGTACGATACACTGGACAGTCCAGCTGGCCAAAAACATCTGTACCGGCTTGCTAGAGCCAGAGAGAGACAGGCGAAGGATGTTAGTCGGATAAGATGTGTAAGGGATGAAGCTGGAATGCTTCTATCAGAGGATTAAATGATTAAGGATAGATTGAAGGGCTATTTTGAAAGACTGATGAATGAGGAAAATATCTGGAGTGGTGTTGTAGAGAATAAACCAATGAATGAGGGGTTAGTGAGAATGGTCAGTGTGGATGAAGTGAGAATAGCAGTGAATGGAATGAAGAATGGTAAGGCAATTGGTCCAGACGGAATACCAATTGAAGTGTGGAAGTCATTACGTGTAGATGGGTGGACGTGGTTAGCTGTGTTCTTCAATAAGTTGTTGCTGGAAGAAGCCATACCTGATGAATAGTGCAACAGTTCGTTGGTGCCCATCTTCAAGAACAAAGATGATGTGCTGGAGTGCAACAACTATAGAGGAATAAAGCTAATGTCACATAGTATGAAAGCATGGGAAAAAGTTATTGAAAAGCGGCTAAGAGAAGAGAGTGAAATCTCACAAAACCAGTTTGGTTTTATGCCTGGTCGGGGTACAATGGACGCCATTTTCGCTATCCGCCAGCTGTGCGAAAAATACAGAGCTGTGCATAAAAGCTTGCACATGGTGTTCATTGACCTCGAAAAGGCATATGACCACGTGCCTCAAGAGGTTTTGTGGTGGGCCCTTAAGGAGAAAGGTGTGCCTGGGAAGTATGTGCAGTTGATCCGAGCGATGTACAGTCGATGCAGTACCCAAGTCCGGTCTGCAGTGGGCACCACTGACAGTTTCAGTGTAGCGGTCGGTTTGCACCAGGGGTCGGCCCTCAGCCCTTTCCTCTTCCTGATGATAATTAATGCTCTGACGTCGGACATCCAGGAAGAGGCTCCCTGGTGTATGCTGTTTGCTGATGACATTGTGCTGGTTGCCGAAAGCGGCTTAGAGGTCCAGAGCAGATTGGAGACGTGGTGGCAAAGACTGGAGAGTGTGGGCCTGAAATTGAGCAGAACCAATACAGAATATCTGTTCTGCGATTTCGGCGGTCTCTCCAGTCCTATGCCTGTAGCTCTCAACGGAACGCCTATACCGATCTGCTCCGACTTTCGGAACCTCGGGTCGCTTGTTCAGGGGGATGGCGATATAGACCAAGACGTAACGCACAGGATCAACTCAGGATGGATGAAATGGCGACAGGTCACTGGAATAACTTGCGACCGACGGATGCCCTAAGGGGCATCACCTTTAACTTAAGAGTTAAAGGGGAAAATCTATAAGTCCGTGATTAGACCTGTCATACTGTATGGGTCAGAATGTTGGGCTGTAAAAAAGACGGATGAAAAAAGATTGCATGTGGCGGAGATGACAATATTGAGATGGATGTGTGGAGTAACGAGAATGGATAAAGTGAGAAATGAGTACATTAGAGGTAGTTTAAAAGTGGCGGCAGTCACCGAAAAGTTGAAAGGGAACCGCTTATCTTGGTATGGTCATGGAGGGATGAAACACATGTAACTAAAAGAGTATATTATGAATATAAATTTGGATGGATGGAGAAGGAGAGGGAGGCCAAAGAAAGTATTGGTGGATTGTGTGAGGAGTGATATGAAAGAAAAGGGAGTTAGTGATAGCGTGACGGCTGACAGGACAGAATGGAAGAAAAAAACGTGTTGCGCCGACCCCAAGTAACAAGTAGGGATAAGGGCAGGAAGATGATGATGACATTTTCATATAATGTCACAGAATCTTTAGGTAGGTAAATTACTAAAGATGTATTAGGCATATGTTTTTCTTTTTCATTAAAATGTAAGATATTTTTTTTTTTTTTTTTTTGGGGGGTGGGAAATCATCCTATGACTTCTCCCGCTCTGGGCGGAGCGGGAGGGCGTGTCAGACTCTTACTGACTAAAACCCATCCCTGTTCCTTCCTGCAGATATAACACTTGTTTATTCCTATAATTCCTACGTTTGATAGTTGGCAACACGCTATGAATTTTAAGTGCTAAGTTAAGGTTTTACATTCGTAAAAACGTTTCAGCCCTAAATTATTGCTGTTAAGAGGTAAATTATGTTGTTTAAAAATGTCATGAAAACATTGTTTGATATTTTTTTATAAATTTACACCAACAAATTACACGCAACTTTAATCACCTAGGTACATACTTTATTACCAAAAGCTTTCGTTCATACAAAGGCGTTAAAGGGAAACAATGCCGCTAAACCAACGCGGCACTTAATATATCTCATGGAAATGAATTTTTGGGCTAAAAGTGTTAAAGTAGAATTTTCGGCGCTCGCACTCGTACGCTAAATCTGTTCGTTTGAAAAAAAAAAGATTTTTATACACAAAGAAAATTTGGTCCAGTTTAATTTATTTTCATCGACAAATGAGTCTGAAAGGAAATTGTCAAAAAATTGATGTTGGTTGCTTTATTTCCAATAGGCGGCGCGCGTGGCAAAGATACGAGGTGGCAATGTGAAAATTCGAAAAGATCACGTCAAAATCTATAAAATCATCAATTTTCATAACTCCTTTAAAACTTTCGCTGTGGCAAACAATAGACGGTACACCTGATGCTAAGCGGTTACCGCCGCCTATGGACATCTGCAATACCAGGGGTACCACAGGTTTAACTACCTTAATGGTCACGTAGTCGCACGTGTGACTGCTGAGCGTAGGGTCCCGGGTTGGATTACAGGTCACGCCAAGTGATTATAGATTTTTCCACAGTGACAGCCCGGAGTTTTGAAATTGGCGGTTCAACAACCATGCCTCGGAAAAGCACATTAAGCCTTTGGTCCTCGTCCTGATCTCTATCGCCATCCCATCAGACTACGCTGTGTTTGCGCTCTATAATATCTCCCACGCCGTTGGCTAGTCTTCGTTGAGACTGGCCACCACCAAGTTCCACAGCTGGCCACCGTGACCAAGCGGTCACGGTGGCCAGCCGTGGAACTTGGTCTGAAGGACTACCCTTCAACCCCCGCGGCCAAATCCGGGTTGTCAAATTGAACCCCGACGACAACCCGGGTTGACAGCCGATTTTTTTTTTTTTCTCTTTAATATTTTTTTTTTGTCAAACTCACCAGTGAGTCGCAGTGCTTCACAGGTTAATTATAACCCCACAAGAGGGTTTTTTGGCCTTTGCCAAGAGGACCACCTTTGCTAGAAGCTGTCCATGTCGTAGCTCTGCGGAAAGACCTTTGCTGAATATTCCTAAGGGTGTTATTACACCAATCGATCGTTCGTCGATCGATGCCATCGAACGACGTTGATTAATTGGTGTAATAGCTTTGGCTGATCGACGGATACCGGTCGATAAATAATCGACCGGTCGACGTCGACTAATCTATTCTACCATCGATCGACGGTCGATCGATTAGTGACTATCGATTAACATCGATGCCATCGATCGATTGGTGTAATAACATCCTAAGTTGTACAAGTGTGTTGGAAAACGCATCGCGTTGGTCATCGCCCATCAGTGCTGATACACATTTACGGAGGGTGAGCTACTTGGTCCATTCCCAAGGCATGTTATAAACTCTACGTTCCCTAGAAATGGTCGTTAGCGAGATTTTATGCGAATGCAACTGATTTAAATAAAAGCCTCGCGACTTTAAAGGAGAAATCTCATGACACACTCGTAATTAAATTCCATCCAATTAGAATATTGCAGATTCATTAGAAGGGTACTTGTACTAGTCTGTTAAGGTCTAGACCTACTGGTTAGCGTGCATTAACTGAGTACCTACGTATTTCCTTAAAATTACATCCCATAGTTTTATATTAGAACTTAATCAACGTTAGGTGTTTTTTTCCCTTTCGTTTTTATTTTTCTTTTTTTTTTAATTTTGCATTAAAATAAACTATGTACTTATTAAATGCAGCATATCCTGAAAAGCATACGAAAATTCTTATTGAAATGTGAATATGCGTATTACTAATTTTTTGTAAATAATTAATTTATAAGAAGATCGGGGAACGTGGAAAGACGGAATGATGCCTTTGCTCTGAAGTGGGACAGCACAGGCTCACAAAAAAAATCGTTTATAATATTTAGCCTTGACGATAAAACATTTGGTTTAACGAGACCATTCAGCACCAGCAAAGCACAGTCAAAACAAAGTTAACTCAGTCCACCTCAATACAACTTGCAATAAAAACACCCAAATTATTGCCATAAATTGCAAATTTTGTAGCGTTGTTAAAACGAATTGATATATAAAACGTAAATGTTTATTATAATAAAATAATATGATAGCTAATCGTATGCAACAACCCCAATATTCTTATTATTCATTTGGTTAATTTCTGTCAGATTAAACGTATCTAGTTAGCAATTACTATTGTAATGTAGGCCTCAGTTTGAGCCGTATAAGGTGCCGAACAGTTTCACATAAAATGGCTCGTATTTGATTAACTTTCAACTGGAACCTGTGTTTATTACGTAGAGTATAAGCGCGATGCTTACCACTGAGTAATATATTTGTCAGAGTCTGAGCTTCATGCAATCACACTGCTGTTCTTTGTGAGTATCACATTGCAGAAGCTTTTGGAAAATCTTGTACACATCTCGAAAAATAAGGGTCGTCTAGTAGAACCCTATATGACCCGTAGAACCCGAGCTGTACCGTTTGCCTTTAATTCACCGCTTGAGAAACCTGTACCTAATTCAGCTAGTGCCTTCAGTGGAACTCTAAGCTACGTTCCGTAGACCGTACCACACTGGGTGGTGCCCTTAGTAAAGTCGCATATTTTTATCATCTCGTGGCTGGTGAAAGGGGCACCGGTGACTGAAACTTAATAATATGGTAATCGATGGTCATGACATGTGCATGACGAGGAAAATAGTGTTGCCCAAATGCAAGACCAAGACGAGACTTGGGCCAGTCTTGGTCTTGGTCTTGCGTCAATACACCTGGTCTTGGTCTTGGTCTTGGTATTGCGCTCTCAGTCTTGGTCTTGGTCTTGGTCTTGCAGCAAGAGTCTCGCAAGTCTTGCAAGTCTTGCAAATACCTATTAGCCTATTGCTATTTATTGAACACGTTAGTGTAGATTTTAGATTATGATTCGCGCTGTAAGACGTATGTAGTTACAGAATTATAATTTTCAAAATCATCAATACAACCCTCCAAGTTCATAAAGGTCGAGGAATTATTTAAAAAAAAAGACTTTTTCAAGGTCAAACTCATTCCTCGACCTTCGAATATCAATTTTCAATCTTGCTGCTCACATTTTAGTACCTAGGTATATCACTCACTATCTATCATTTACCGATATTAACAATGAATTATTTCGAAATCAAAATATTCGCAATTCAATAGATGCAATACCTACTTAGTTAATTATTATCATCTCGCCCGACAGCTTTAAACGCTGTAGTGTTCGAATTCGAGCCAGTGTGTGAATGTATTTATACAAGAAACTCAGAGCATTCAATTTATACCTACTTACTGCTGAGACATCTTCAAGGTCATTTAATTTTATCCTCCTGTACCAACCCTACCAAAATAGGTAACAATTTTGTGCGCCTCTGTCCGTACTCTTTGTCGGCGAATGCGGCGCTCAAACAGTGTCAAATGCTGTGATACTCTTGTTGCAAACCGCGGCGTCTTTGTCGGTAAATTATCAAATAAGTAGGTATATAATACACCGACCGACCAACAGTTTATTTGCAGAACGTCACATTTCCCAATCAACCTTGAACCTTAATTCTTTAGCGATAAAGATGAAAATCTGTTAAAGAAATTTGACAGATTGTAGTAGCTTGATGTGCTGGCGTCTGTACCATAACATTGGCTGCCGTAGAAACTGTTACTAGACCTACTCGACTCGCTGTTAGTTTTAAATTTTGCTGAATAGAAGAATAATATAAACTTTGAAACATAAGTAGGTACCCACATAATGTTTATATAATTTTGTTGGCTATAATTTTAAGCACATACCAACCTACGAGTACTAACGTTAGATCTGCACATTAGACATAAACAAGCATAATATATTATTATAGTTAGATACCTACAAGGTATGAACTTTGCTAGAAAGTTATTCTAGGTACATTTTATCACATGGGATGATGGGAACAGATTTGTGAGTATTAACACGCTACCTACTTAATAAATAGTTGAAACATAATAAGTACTTACCTACCTAATCAATACAACCTTTTAGGGCCCTTTCAGACGAGCGGCACGTTGCCAACTGCAGATACAACTGCAGCCCTTAGCTTAGTGTTATGACGATACCTACGGTTTTGATACTGGGGAACGTCTCTCAAAATCAGAATTGAAACCAAATACCTACTTAATAACGCCCAAATCTCAGTTTGTCTTAACTGCAAGACGCAAGAGTCTTGCAGGCTTTAGTCTTGTCTTGCTCAAGTCTTGCAGGGTTCAGTCTTGGTCTTGGTCTTGCTACAATAAGGCGGTCTTGGTCTTGGTCTTGGTCTTGCGAAAATGCAAGAACAAGACCAAGACTGCAAGACCAAGACCGATTTTGGGCAACACTAGAGGAAAATGACGTGATGAAAGATTTCAGTATTAACCCTTATAGTCCCGATGACAACCCGGGTTGTCATCGGACTTCTTCGACAACCCGGGTTTGTCCGCGGATCTTAAGAGGTAGGAGGCTGGTTTTTTTTTGTTTTCAAACTCAGTTGAGTTTCGGATCCTAAGAGGTTAAATTTTTTTCCAAGCAAACGTTAACCTTGGGTTGTCGAAGAAGCCCGGTGACAGCCCGGGTTGTCATCGGGACTATAAAGGTTAATGTGAATGGTTATAACAGCAGTGAAAGATTAAAGAAGCGATGGATAGACAAAGTGAATGTGATGATTTATTTAGAAAGGGAGTGAACACTGCTATGGCGGCTAGTAGAGAAGTATGGTAGAAAAAGACATGTTGTGCTGACTCTAAATAAATTGAAATAGGAGCCAGAGAATGACACTGATGATGATGGTCGGTCTCAAAAAGTTTGGCTAGGAGAGAAATATTCAAAATAGTGTAACTGCAAGGTTTCAAATAGAACTAAGCCAGATAAGTATAAGGGATGGGCTGAGCCGCTCTGCAGAGTAGTTCAGGAAAACCTAATTGCTACATCTGCTACTACTGTGGAGCGTGCGCGCCTGCTGGCTGTAGGAGAGTGGGTGTCGGGTCTCAGGCTTCACGTACTATACCGTCGTCGAACATAGGCACCTTGTTCGACGATACTACTTTTCGCCTCGCTGTTGCCCTACGTCTAGGCGCTCTCTGTTGTTCTCCTCATCGCTGCCACTGTGGCGAAGTTGTCACCAGTCTCGGACATCACGGCCTGTCATGCAGCCGAAGCGCGGGTCGCATAGCGCGGCACGCGAATATCAACGACATCATCCGACGAGCTCTTGTCACCGCCAGCTTTCCGGCTGTATTAGAACCACATGGTCTGGCTCGCGACGATGGTAAAAGACAGGCCGGGATGTCGTCATTTCCGCGGAAGTTGGGTAGGCCTTTAGTGTGAGACGCTACATGTGTCGATACTCTTGCGCCATTTCATCTTCCTAGTTCGTCGTGCTGTGCCGGTGCTGCCGCTGCAGCTGCGGAAAACCTCAAGCGACGGAAATAAAGCAACCTCGTCGGTAGTTACATTTTCGAGCCGTTTGGGGTTGAAATATTTGAGCCGTGGGGTCCAAATGCCCGTTTAGTATTTAAAGATCTATCTAAACGCCTTGTTGACACTTCGCGTGTCCCAAGGGCTGGTTTTTTCCTCGGCCATATGTTAAGCATTGCCATACAACGTGGCAATGCCGCCAGTCTTTTGGGCACACTTCAAGTAGAGAGCGATGCGGAGGAATTTTTTGACGCCAGATTTTAAGTTTTATTTAGTTAGGAGTTTTTGTTTTAAATAGGTACCTACAGTTAGTTAAGTATTTTATAAGTTTTTTAATAAATAAATATCTCTTACGATAAGTATTGCTAAATAAAATAAAGTTTGGTCTCTGTTAGATATTTACTCAATTGTCTACCACTGGTTCATAGAAACTGCAAACTTATTAGCTACGGAACCGGTTCTTATAGAACATTATTTATTCTTATAATGCACTTCACACGTGCGCGAGCTGTTGATTATTTTAGTATATTTGTTTCTTGTATTTCTATGTGATTTATTGTCATATTTTTTCTGGGTAAATCCTTCTCCTTACTGATTCACAGAGATGCTATACAGTTACGCAGTACTGCATGGCTGCTACAAACATCTACGCAGCTGCCATGATTTACGTCTATGCTGCTGCTATGCACATCTTCGCCGCCACTACGCACGTCTACGAACATTTAAGGAGATGCTAGGTAATTATGCACTACTACGCAGTTGATACACACGCCTCCAGAGTATTTACGTAGCAACAAAATTCTTACCGAATTATTAAAAAACAATTTCGTGTGACTGATTGATAGTCAGTAAAAAGACACATCACAAAGCCATTAACTACGCATACTGTGGGATTAGGGCAGGAGAATGACGACTGTACGTCGTTTTTTTTTTTGGCGTGGGAAATCATCCAATGACATCTCCCGCTCTGGGTGGAGCGGGAGGACGTGTCAGACTCTTACTTACTAAAACTCACCTATATTCCTTCCCTTTCTGAGTGCCCAGGAGAGCGGTAACTCTGTTACGAATTTATCCGCTACCCCTAGGCATACGCATACTGTACGACGTACGTCTAACAAAGTAGTTTTGCGCAAACATTATTGCTGGGAAACGACTTTTATTTTTAGGCATGAACAAAAAAATGTTTTTATTGTGCGCAATGTAACGCGAACCCAGGCAAGTGGACTGAAAACCCCCCCTTCGCTCTAAGCCACGTAGGTACTTGTCGGATATGTTAGATATTCATTGCGTTTTTGTAACTGCAAATGCGTAATTTCGAAATTTTTAAAAAAAAATCGAATATTCAGTTAATGTTTGTTTGGAAAAAAGTTTAGTACTTACCTAATAACACTTGGAATTCATTTTCCGGAAAAAAAAGTGTGACTTTGACCTTCAATATATCCAGAACCAGTGGATTCCCAGGTATGGTCTAGTGGAAAAAAATTATCCAAATAATGGGTAGAATATGTGGCTTTCGGCTTCGGAAACAGTCTTTTTACACACGATATAAACAATTTCTTTTTGCAGTTGAATTTTCACCCAGTGTTGAAGTCTATTGTGAGCGAAGCTGGGGGCAACAGCAAGTAAAAAGTAGGTTCTATTAATAGACTAAATGCTTCTTCTAAAACCATCACAAGCTCAATTAATATCGATCCGATATCAGTGGCATCATAATTACTAGTCTACAACTACACTAGACCACGTCCGTCGTCCAGTGCAAACAAGTTTCCTGCCAACTGATCCCCTGATGGATGAGCCGCCATTCGCGTTCGCTTATTTTCGCCAACTAATTAAAATTTCGACGTCGCCGGTAAAGCGGCAATTACTGGCGAGATTGCGCGATACACTGCAAAGGGCCCGCTTAATAACTAATGCAGGTAACTTGAGAACATACAGGGCTGGTATACACTCTTGTTGAGGAATTTTATGAAAATTGTGGCATTTACGTGTGTTCCACGTAATGTGATGTGGAGGAAAAGTTTAAATATGAAAGTGCGTGGCTATAAAAAGAGAGGCAGACTAAAGAAACGATAGATGGATTCTGTGAAAGATAATATGGGAAATAAATTAAGACTATTTTAAAAAAACCTATATACCCTCGTCATCATGTGTAAAAAGCACTCATGATAGCAAAACATACTAGCCCATATTAAACTGTCCTACCATTTGCCATCAAGGAGTTCCAGTCTTTACAGACCGGTGCCGTCATCAGATCAGCTCGACAGTATCATAATAGATTTAGAATTGTCCAACAAGTGGTCTAAAAATTATTTGCAATTTTCGAAGTGAACCACTTACATACAAACGTTGCAAGTAAATGAAATCTTGTGCAAAAGGAGTGAGTATTAAGATGACAGCTAATAGAGAATCGTGGCAGAAGAGGACTTTATGCAGAGCCCAAACAACTTGGGATAAAGACAGAACAATGAATGACGCTGCTACGAATGCAAGGACGATATGTTTACTGAATTGCTAACAGAAAGACACATTATTTCAAAATTTTACTAAATGTTTGTCGACAAGTAATGAAAATTCTAATACTAAAACAGAAAACCAAAAATTTTCACGCAGTCTTACACAGAAACTTTGCATGGTGGTAAGTAATATGCCAAGAAACACAACCCATCTCACAAATCACCGTGACAAGTGGCTAAATAGACTGTTTATCGTTACTTATTTTCTTGCTGTTCATTGGAAGGTAGAAGATGGAGTACATATCTGCTTATTATCCCCTGTAAGCGGCAATTAAGAGTCAACCGAGGAAACGAGTTGCTGTAGGTAATGCTTGCGGCCGGCGATAACCAACCTGTCATTACTTATGCACGATGAGATGCGATTTTTAAACATTATAAATGGGCGCTGTGACTGAGCTTAGATAGGTATCGTAAACACTTACTAGCGCATAACTTTGTTGCTGGGAATAGAAGAGTTGTTATTAAAATGAAACTTTTAAAGCGACGTGCTTTGGTTTTAAAAATGCCTATATTAGCTTGACTTGTAACTAACCTAACCTATGAAAAACAATCTTAGAAGTTAAACATGACCTACTTCCCGGTTTCCGATTAAGCTGAAATTTTGCACGCATGTGCTAAGTGACGTAATTCTCAATCCAATATGGTGGACACCCAAAGATGGTGGACTAGTTATTTTTATTTTTTTAAAGATAGGGTAAATGCTGAGCAGAATACAAAAAATAAAATAAAGTCACTCAAAGCCTTGTTTTAGGTTGTTTTAAACTATAATATTATTTTACAGCATAAATTTCTTGATCTGCACTAAGTGTGCTGTTTTTCCCAAGGGTTGATTTTCATACCACTCGTAGAAAAGAACTGTTAAACAATCGAACAACTCGCAAATACTACGTAAATTGTTTGATTTTATGTAAGCTCATCTTTAAACAGATGCTGTCCTATTGTATTGGAAGTTTGTTGCGTAAAATAAAGAAAAAGAAAGAAAGGAAAGTAAGTTGTAGTAAATCATTCATCATCATAAATCCACTACGAATAACAACATTTTTCCATCAGCACCAAACGAAACAGAGGCGACTATTGTATGTAATTCATCATTGAAATATACGACATTTTAATTAACTATTACTCCCATAGAATAAAATATTGTGATTTGTGATTGACACTGATACTCAGTTCTCATCACAAGTCAATATATTATCAATCCATGATACAGATGAGAGGCCCTATACGAGTAGCTTGATATTATACTTTCTCTTCATTACGTATGCAGATCAGTAGCTGTCGTGTGAGAATACCAAAGTAGAACATATTGGAAAACGTATTTTCTAACTAATAACTGTATTTACTTAATTACAAATGTTTGCACCAGCATAAGATTGACGAGGTCAGATACACCACGCATGTATTAAGTAGCCATATTTATTTACAAGTAGGTTTTATTACTCTAGTAATATTATATCGTCAATGTTTGAAAACATTGTGTTACGTTTCACAAGTTTAATTACGAAGTGCAGTAATTTATGTACGAACGAAAAGAAGTACGGCGCGGCGCGACGTGGTGAGGTAAGTATGCTGCTAAAGCACACAACTTTCGCAAACAAAGGGGAACGGCTGAATTTAATTTGCTCCTGCCCATCAATTGAGGCTACCATATGCATCCACTACACAGAACTTTTAAACCCATTTAAAAACAACACGAGTAAGCTCTATTTCATTTGTTATAGAGTTTCAGTAGAAGGTGTGAACAATAAATAATAAATATAATAACCTGTCAGTAATCGTCGATTGTAATTAAGAAACAATCCAGTAGGCTAGTCTTTTATTAAGTTCTTATAAAGGGAAACTAAACGCACAGCGTGTACGTGCTACCGAGTAATTTTATGATACAATGTGTATTCAATTAGAGGAGTCACATTGCATGCAAGCAATTGTGAATGCTCGGAGCTATCAAATCGCGCCACTTATGTGCTGCCGAGTGATTGCCGAGCGCGCACTGACGCGACGCCGACTTGCCGCTGCCGTACTAGTGCCGCACGACACATCACGCACGACGCCCTCATTAATTCAACGAAGAATTATATCTTCATCGACTACTGTGAGCCAGCGAGCTTCCTCTCTGTAATTATCTCGTATTAAGGACTATTATCGTATACGATGCACTATCAATTTAATGCGTCGCCATTTAAATAATCGGCCTTAGACAATAGCCACCGGATTGCACACACATTACCGTACACTGTGAATTTCGCAAATATCCGCGGCATGCATGATGCATGAGCCCGTGAGCACGCTAATCATACCTTGCGCGGAGTCCTTGTGTAAGTCCTTGTGTAATAACTGGAAATGCTATGAATTTATCATGATATGACAGCCGTTTCCACGTCCGACGCCTGTGCGACGACGCGCCGCGGCCAGCCATTTAAATAATTCACAAATTAATGAAACGCTTCTGTGAAGAAAAATACATTTAATTTATTTGCAATACTTCAATGGCCTTTTCAATTCAGGTAGACGCGGCCCGCCCTCGAGCCACTCGAAAGCTATTTGCGATTATTTCCGAATTTCATTATTGCGTTATCATTTCGTTAATCACTGTGCTCGGTCGGGGGGTTTGCTGCCTTATATCTGATCGTTAGGGTCGATATTTAAGCGAGGCCCTATTGAAAAAGCAAGGAGATGAAAGATGCCGCCACCATTTGTCACTACGTTTGGGAACGAGGTGGCGCAGTAAAGTACCGGCCCGCCCTGTTTGCACCTCGGGCCGCGGCGTTTTCTTTTTCTCCGCGAACGTCCGCCGGAATGCGAACTTAATGGTTTCGGTTTTGAGACCAGAACCAATCACTCCGTCATCAAAATTATGGAAACATTACGCGTGGCCTGTTTGACGAAAATCACGGGGTCGATGTGGAAAAAGTGGATTCATGTAAGAACTCATTGCCGTAATGTTTTGATAATGGTGTCCGTATAAAGAGCTTGCCGCGCAAAATGTTTACAAAATCATGATGATCATTATCTTTTAATTAAAACCATTCTGTAACACTCTAGGTGTAGTAATAACATTCCTACTGCAATTAGGTAGATTACTGTCTGATGTTGAATTTGCAATTAATTTAACAAATAATATTCGAAGGCTCACTCGCACAATCAACAATGGCATATATTTCATTGTGCCAAAAGGTATGTTTTCCTGGTCAATATATTGTGGTTGCTATTACAGTTGTTGATTCACCCAGTCATGCTTGGGTGCATGTATTCAGGTTCGCGTGTAAACAGAGCGACGTTATAAATAGCAATTAAATAATTTGTGGCACTAATATGTAGATTCGGGTGCGTGGAGCAGGCCGCGGTGCGAGGTCTGTCGGTCAGCCGACCATTAGACGCAAAACGCCAAATCATTTACAAGAAAGCGAGAACCCGCCTCGTACTATTTACATAATTTATTCATTACGACGCCCAAGCGTTGTAGCTTGGAAACTAAACATTCTATTTTAGTGTGTATTATCGTAGCCTATGTTTCTAACCGACTTCAAAAAGAAGGAGGTTATCAATTCGGATGTTTGTATTTTTTTGTAATGTATGTTCGGGCATAACTCCGTCATTTATTGACGGATTTGCCAAATTCTTTTTTTTTTTCGAAAGGGGTTTATTTTGAAATGGCCCCATTTAAATTTCATATAGATTTGATGATGAGTTTCGGAGACATACAACGGATCTCTTCAAAAATTGACAGCAAATCAACCGCAATTGCTGCGATCTAATGTCTATATATTGTTAACACAATTTAATAGGGAACCACATCTAAAAAGTAAAAAATAAAAAACTTTTTTTTTACAAAACAATAGAAACGACTGCCAAAAAAAGTGAAAAATAACTTTAATTTCGGAAGTTGGCGTCAAAAAACGATGACACAAAACCAGAAACCGACTTCCGAAATTAAAGTTATCTTGCACTTTTTTATGGAAGTCGGTTCTATTTTTATTTAAAAAAGTTTTTTTTTATTGGTGAAGTTCTGATTTTATTTATTTGTCGAAAAATGTAATAATTTTCTAAAGTTTTCTTTTACCTTTTCATTATTAAAGAAAATTCTCAAGCGAAGATTGGGTGTTTAGTATTGTTCATAGAAAACATTTGCCTTCTCCAAAATGATCTTTTCCAAATTTACCTTTACCTAATTGGATAGAACCAAAAATGCATAATGAAGCTCAAGATTCAATTAAATTTAACAAAAAACAAAAATACCTAATTATTGCTTAGAAAACTATTTAAACTCAGTACAGTTCGTTCGTGCCTGGTCCCTCAAACTTCCAAGATATATACGCAACAAAACGAGTTACAACGCTTTTCTAGTGCGGCTGTGATACAATCTTCCAAATATTAAACTAATATTTAGGCAACGCTTTGGCCGCCGCCGCCTCATTTGCATAAGGTGCGGTCTTACTCCACAATACTACGAGTTTCAGTGTAACTATTTGTCTCACGGTTTCTTTATTGTATACGTAGTACGTACCTACACTATAATTTAACATGGAATCAGTGAAATCCGCATTTAAACACGTAGCTCAGATTAATGAAATTATAAAATCAAAAACAAATTGTTTTTCTGTCACAGACAGAGGTTTCACACATAGAGCAAAATTTTCAGATATTCATAGGTCCAAATAAATAAAAAGCTATAGAACATGTGTAGAACAAAGAATCCTTTTATTGGATGTGCAAAAGAAAACATTGGATGTAGATACAAAAGGCTCACAACATTCAATGTATCGGCGCGGCGTGGCGGCGGTTCCTTCGCTAGTAAAAGATTTTCTATTACCGTGCGCCGCGTGAACGCTTAGTGGGACCACGGCTTAAGGCGGCCGCGTGTAGCGGTAAATATCATAATCTTATCCCATTAGTCTGTTAATGTTATGTCCCTGCCGGCGGGCTTTGACTTGTGTTTTATTACGCCGCTATTAATTGTGTACGATCCTCTGAAGAATTTCATAAATAAGCCTTTGTTTTCGCGGTACTTGATGTAAGGAGGTTGTGTGAAGCGAGTTTTTTGTTAAAACACTCAACTTGATTTGTATGTGAATTTTTGTACGAAGATTTATGTTTGTTTGTATATTTTTTTTATGTTTTTCGGTATCTACGCGGTTGGGATCTAATTAGAATCTTTTCAGGCGAGAAGATCATGTATCATGGTTAGATATCATTTAACTGATGAATCAAAAATAAAAATGCTATGTAAAAAAGGAAAGATTACTGCTTTTATATCTTTTATTCGTGGAAAATGTCCTTCTGAGGCGAAAACATTCGTAGGGATTTTCGTAGGCTCATCGTAGGATCGTAACAGTCGGCCTTCTGTAGTAGGTACTTACGCGGAAATAAAGCGTTTTTAACCGACTTCATTAACCGACTTCAAACAAAAAAAGGAGATTCTGTATTCAACCCGTATGTATGATTGCATGTATCTTTTTCTCGCAAACTACTGATTCGATTTGCATGGGGTTTTCTTTATTATTAGCAAGTGTCATAGAAACTTGGGCTTATTTTAGATTCTTACTAAGGTAGGTACAGAAACATGGCCATGAAGAAGGGTTGGTTAAGGAACTACTATAGGACTTTACTTTGCACGTAATTAGCGCCTAGTAATTTAATTCGGGAAAATCCATGTATGTGTATGTTCGTTACTTATTTATTTTGATTAATCTTTAGATTAGAGGTGAGCAATGATTCAGTTTTCTATGATGTGCATCACTATTAAAATAAACAAATTCGCCTTTGTCGTTTTTTTTTTGGTTACACGTTAGTTCCTTTAATAAATTCATTTATTATGCATTTATTTTGCAATCGTATTAAAGAATTAATACGATTGCAAAATACATACACATACACATACATAGAAATGTACACGAACAATTACCAACATAAAACTGTCTTCCTGGTCTAAATTTATTGTAGTTGATGATAATAAAGCAATTAGTTTTTTCACCATTTACCAACAAACACAAAAGATTAAGCCATCAAGATCTCTGAAGGCCGCGGTTATAAAACAATAGTCATAGAAACTCAGCAAAAAAGCCAGTCATGACTCATTATGAACTTTAATAAGCCGTTGCGCTCCTATCTGAACGATAAACTTTATGCCAAAAAATAAACTTACTATGCAAGGTGTAATGGAAATTGCAATGTACATTCTGCTTCTGTCCATGGAAACGAACAGTTTTCTTCAAGGAAGTCAATGTACATTCTGCTTCTGTCCATATAAATGAACAGTTTTCTTCAAGGAAATCAATGTACATTCTGCTTCTGTCCATATAAATGAACAGTTTTCTTCAAGGAAATCAATGTACATTCTGCTTCTGTCCATATAAATGAACAGTTTTCTTCAAGGAAATCAATGTACATTCTGCTTCTGTCCGTGGAAATGAACAGTTTTCTTCAAGTAAGTCAATGTACATTCTGCTTCTGTCCATGGAAACAAACAGTTTTCTTAAAGGAAGTCAATGTAAGTCATAGATAAATCCCTAAAAAAAAATTTGGTGTAGCCGTACAAAGCTATCATCAGCAGATTAATACACATGGCGTCACAAAAATCGCTCCTCTCCGAAAATACGTTTCGAGCATGTCTCACCATCAACAAATACATTAAAACCAATTAATATTGGTATGAATAGAAAAAACATTTAATGACCTTAAAATTAACAACATGTAGAATTCTTAAACACAACAAACCTGATTAGCACGTTGCGTAAAAAAAAATGTTGTCAAAATATGCATTACAAAAACCACTATTGCACCAACCTACAAGGGTATAAAACGGGTGACCCCGGTCAAATAGGTGTCATTCGCTATCTAACATTTGAAGAAAACACACGTGAACAGCTACAGTAAGAAAAATACCTATGAAGATGGATACCACTGCAGATGAAGCCGCTCAAGTCATTGCACTACTGCAATCAGAGATGCGGCAATGTGATGTTGCTCGGCAACTGATTTACGAGTGAGACGAGTGTTCCATCGCTTCCAAGAGGCTAGTGTCTATATCCGAAGACGTAGATCTGGAAGACAACGCTGCACATCCGAAAGAGACAATAGCTTCATTTTTTTTTACTTCTTTACGTAATCGGTTCTCCAATGCTGTTTAAATGCAACAACAACTCCATTCAGCTCGAAGAACTTCCACAACAGTCTCCACGATTAGAAGAAGATTGCGGGAGAAGAAAATTGCAGCTCACAGGGCTGCTACAGGGCTAAAATTGACTGCACAGCATAGGAGAGACCGATTACAATCGCCCCGCGACCACGTGGATTGGACGATTGAACAATGGAGGGCTGTGCTCTTCTCGGATGAGAAGAGGGTGTGTCTTTTCTGCAACGACAGGCGTAGAAAAGTGCACAGAAGGCAAGGAGAACGATTCGCACAAGCCTGTATTCAAGAAACAGTGGAATACGGGGTGGCTTGGCTCGTGGTTGTTCTGGGGCGGCATGTCAGCAAAACGAACCTTGTATGTGTTTCTCGGAGTGGAAGTGCATGCGGACAAGGATCGTTGACTGCTCCTCGATACATTACAATAATCCTAGAAGAGCACGTAGTCCCTTAAGCTGGTTTTATTGGCAGTGGGTTCATTTTAATGCACGATAACTTCCTTGTCACACCGCAATAATTGTAAGGGATGACCTGCAAGAAGTTGTGATCCCTGTTATGCGCTGGCAGCGCGAAGTCCAGACCTGAATCCTATTGAGCACCTTTGGGATGAACTGACTCCCCAAGTTCTTCAAGATTCCTTGCAGAATGGGACAACATTCGTCAAGAGACTGCTGTAACATTAATTAGGTCCATGAGAGAACGTATGGAAGCGGTCATCAGGGCTAGGGGGGTTTTTTTTTTTTTTTTTTTGGGACGGCGAGTTACCCGCTACTCGCCGTCCGCAGGCCCGGGTCTACGGTGGCCGGAGATCGTCTCGCAGCCCCTGGCGTCTCCTGCGACGGCTGCTGCTGGGGGCGCTAGGGCGACTCTGTCTCTGTTGAGTCTCCCTAACGTGTGCCGCCTCCCTCTTCGCGAGCATTACTGCTTCGCAGAAGGAGGAGACGGCCCCCCATTCCCTCTCGCTCCGTACCATGGCCTGAACCAGGGCACGGCGGGGGCTAGGGGGGGTAACAATAGGTTTTAAGGTAATTTTAAGGACTTTGTTGTAATTTTTGCTCATCAATAAAACGACATGTTTTAATCATTTGCATTTTTTTAATTTCCTGGTAAACAAAAATGAAATCTATTGCTTTAGTCTGAAATTTAAATAAATTGCCTTTCCAATTTAGGAGTTTAAAGTGGACTGTATTTCGATAAAGGTACAACAATCGAAATGGACGTGTGTTACACAGACAGGCTGCGAATGGTGAATGAACTTGGTTCGTTCACTTGAACGGAATAAGTGACATTACTATGTATGCTTCATACATTAATTATGACTTTCTTGAGGAAAGACGTTCATTTCAATGGGCAAAAGCAATATTTAAAATGTGACCACCTATTTCCGTTACACCCTGTACACATTTTATTTTACGAAGTCGGTTTGGTCTTAGATGTGTGTAGATTCACGTGCAAATGTTTATGTGTGCATAAACAATTTTCATGACACCGAGCGCTCCAAGCTTACGCACACAGAAAAAAATGCCTACACCATCCAAGACCAACCTGCATTGGCGAGATAGAACAACTAAAAGATATTTGCCATTGTAATTTCAGATATTATTTGTTAACAAAGAATCGTCAAAAAGTAACTGCTCTATTGTAGTGGGGTTCTAGTCGGGATTTTTTCGAGTGAAGTTCAGTTGCTGTTTTAATTATTCGCAAATTGATTCCTAGTGAGTACAGTCACGAGCAAAAATATGTACACAAGCAAACTTTACTTGTAAGCTCGAGTATTTAACCGTCCATTTAAGATACTCGAGCTTACAAGTAAAGGTTACTTGTGTACATATTGCATAATCATTGAAACAGGCGTGATTTTATGGAAAGAGAATTTTACTGTAGTATTCATCGCATCTGTTGCCAAATACTGCAATTATGCATAAGAATAAGTTAAATCCGCAAAAAAGAAAACCGGCCATGTGCCAGTCGGACTCTCGCTCCGAGGGTTCCGTACAAACATGTAGGTATGTATGTAAATAGTGCGTCCATCATGGGAATCGAATCTTGAACAAACTTAAATTTGCCGATAGAAAACTATTATCCTCAGACATCGACATAGGTCGCGGTTAGTTTACCAAAAGCAAATAAGTTTACTATTCAAAATAATAATAAAAAAAGTGTGTGTGTACTTATGTACGCACGTAAAAAGTTATACTTCGTTGGCGTAACAAGATAAAAAACCAAACTGTCACAAAGTTTACAAAAGAAAAACCATCATTCTTAATGAACCACAGACCATAGCTAACTTCAGGGTGTCGGTTTTAGCTAACTTCAGGCTGTAGGTTTTTGGTGACAGTGTGCGTGCGTATCGTAAAAATTTACTCTCATCATTTTTTCCTAACGCGCCAAAAGAAGTATAATTTCAAAAAAATTGCTTTGTAAACTTTGAACAGAAAATGGAGAAATGGATTATTAAGTTTTTCGTCATAAATCGAAAATTAGACGTAGAAAAAATAGTTAAAAACCTGTTTTAGCTTGTGCTAATCAAACACACACACACACACACAAGATACTTCAAAACACACACACACACACCACACACACACACACACACACACACACACACACACACACACACACACATGATACTTTAAAATTTGGACTCGAATTCCTTGTATACACCCTGTATTTTGTGATGTAATGTAAAATTTACGGTTTTCAGATTTAAAAGAGAAATAGGGTCTTGACAAACGGACGGACGGACAACAAAGCTCCTTTTTCCCTGCACCCTAAAAATTGTTCATGTGACACGAGTAGTGTAGTCACGACCTAGACGATAATTTCACAAAACTGATGCAAAACCTTTCGTAAAAAAATTCTAAAGCGATTTTATTCAACTGCGGAAAAAACAACTGGGAATTTTATATTTTTATCATTTTCACATACACAGCAAAAAACATTCGATCTGTTTTGAAAAACCTTTTGCTTTTCCGCTGTGGAAAAAAATCAATTGAATTCGCTGTCAACATGTGTTCGGTTTCGTGCAAGGTGTCTTTTTTGCCATTTTTTTGATTATATAATAATGATCTGTCTCCTCGACCGAAACTTACAAACATTTGGGTATGTCGGAAGCGTTAGGCATTAACGTTACTGACATGAAGCAATCGCTGAAGGAGTGCTTTTTTGGCCACCTGAAAAAGGTATTGAATAGCCTTTTGTCGGGCGGAAATAAGGTGTCCGCCTTCTACGGTTGGGTTATGCCGGGTTTTGATGTACTCTTTCGGCATACTCAAATGGACTCAGACCGAGATCGATGCCCTGGATAGGAGGGTCCGTACGCTGTTGACCGTAAACCGGATGCATCACCCACGATCATCGGCGATGAGACTGTGCATCCCGTGGAAATGTGGAGGTCGAGGTTTTTTAAATGCGAAGACTCTCCACAACCGTGAGGTGTGCAGCCTCAGAGATTTTTTTCGAAACCGACATGAGTATGCACCGAGATGTGGTCGCAGTGGACAAGGGACTCACCTCGTTGTCCATGGCTAAAGAGAATTGGCGCTGTAGTACTTACTACTGATGACCGCAAGGATGTATGGAAAGGCAAGGAGCTTTGCGCTTTAATCGGGCTCTTCATGGGCCTGATGTAGATTTCTTGGCGTCCGTGGCCTGGCTACGTTTTAGCGACCTCTTCGTGGAAACTGAATTTTTGTCTGTGCGATTATGGACGTTATCTTGACGAATAACTATCGGAGGCATATCATGAAGGACGAGATGGTTGACGTGTGTTGGGCATGCCACCGTCCATCAGACATATTATCTCTGGTTGTTCTCGTCTTGCTGACAGTCAGTTTTTGTATAGGCATAACCAAGTGGCCAAGATTATTCACCCGCGACATGCTTTAATCCGTCAGGCCCCTCGTCGAGCCTCCTTAACTTATTGTGTCGACTAATGAGGGGCTAGACGGGAATATAAACTTGTGAATTCTGAGGTACCGTTTAACCCCAACCCAGTTCTCGAAAATGACCATATCACGTTGTACTGGGATCGGTCTATCACCACTGACAGGACTATTGTTGGCAATAAGCCGGATATAGTGGTCATATCGATGTCACCATTCCATATGACGAGAACCTCATGACAGCTGAGAAAGACAAGCAAATCAAATATCTTGACTTAGCACACGAGGTGGTCGATATGTCGAATGTGGACTCGGCTGGCATTATGCCGATAGTCGTAATGGCCAACGGCCTGATAGCCAAAAGCGTCGACGACCATCTGTCGAAGCTGTCGTTGCGCGGTTGGATCAAGGGCCTGATACAGAAGGTAGTACTCCTCGATACGGCTCGCATTGTGAGGAGGTTCCTGTCTCTGGAGCCCTAACCACCGGTAGCTTGGACCCTGTTCCCGACACCAGCGAACAACTATTTTTTAAAATTTTAAATGTTTTTCTTTTTATATGATTTGTAAGAAATATTTAAAATTATAAATTTTATGTATAGAAAATTAATAAACGAGATCATAAAAAAGTGCCTCGTTAAAAAAAAAGCGTCTAAAGGGGCCTTTGCGGGTTGGCATCGGCCCTTCATACGCCTTCCAAAGGTCCGGTACCTAAGAGTCCCGAGAAATCTAAGAGTGCATAATAATCTGAAAGTCCAAAGGCAGATAAAGTAATGAATGCAATGTATTAATTAAAGGTCTCTGTTATTTCTCAATACATTCCATTAACAATTTGCAGTTAAGTTTTTATTACAGGTTGATTCTTCTTACACGGCGCCGAGTTCTGGCAAATTAACTTAACTGGATGACCAATGTTTACAGTGACGACAGTAAAGCAGTTAATCAGGTCATAAAATAAGTGGAATTGTAATTGAATTACGATAAGCAACTAAGTAGGGTAAGCGAGGCAAAAGGACGCAGAGGAGACGGTGACTACAGAAGGTGCACTTGCAACAAAAGCCTATTCGAATATTTTATTTACCAAAATTTTTAATTCTTCCAATTACTGACAGATTTTGCATAGCTCCAGTGGTGGCCCAGTGGTAATGGCCCCGACTTACGAGTTGTACGTCGTGGGTTCAAACCCAGCCAGGCACTTCACTTTTTGTAATTTATTTCATCACCAATGCTCTCAAAACAGTGAAGGAAAACATCGTGAGGAAACCGGCACGTCCTAGAACCAAAAACTTTAAGACATGTGACATCCACCAACCCGCACTGGGCCCGCGTGCTGGTTGACGACCCATTCCTTCTACTAGAGAGGAGGCTTAGCCTCAGCAGTGGGAACATAATAAAGGCTGATTAATTATTATGCTTTACTGCGCATAGCTTAAGCCGTTGTCTAGAGGCATAACATTTTGCACAAGGGTTCCTTATACGAATAAGTACAACGTAACTGAGTATTTTTTGAAAATTCAAGATCTAAAGGGTGTGAAGGAAGGTCGTAATATTTGCCGATGGGAAATCACTCGTGGTTGAAAGAAAATCTATTCGAAAATGTAATGATATCCGTTTTTCCGCATACTGAAACAGTTGTTTGGTATTAAATATCTCTTTAAGTAACACATTTTTGCCACAGATTTAGGTTCTTTTTATTTCAAAAGATTCCATAACCATAACATAAGGAAATTGTGACCCTTAATGTTCTGTGAATTTGGTCGCAACAGTTCTTTATTGTTTTCAGTGCCTGTGTCACATTTTGTCCATGTTGTCAGCCGGGAAAATAATTTGTTTGTCACCTTACGAGCGTTTACTGCTCACGGTATTTCATACAAACCGGCAACAACATTGAACAACAGCAACAGTATCTGAAGTGGATGAACCGAGCGAGATCTTGTGTATGAGTATCAAGGTTCATTCAAATCGGTTCAATAATTTCCAAGAATAAGGGACTGGCTAGTTTGAATGAAATACCGTGGGGAGTACACATTATAAAATAAAACAGACTATTCGTCTACGTGACGGATAATTAGTTTCAATATTGTCTTTGTTATAGTTTTGAGTATTCTGTCCCTCGTGATGCAGTGTTAGAAGTGTCAGAGAGTCTACGAGGCGGTCGCTTGCGCGGAGGGCCGCCCCTTTCTCCTCCGCCAATAGGACGCGCCCGGCGTGTCTCCGCGAGATCAGAGGCGCCTGCCCGAGACCTGCGCGTGACACGAGCGACCAGCGACACGACAGATCGGGGGAAAGATATGCTTGTAATGTGAGGATCGGCAGTAACAGCCGATAAATAAGTTGATGGTAACTGTCAACTAATTCGTAGTTGCTCGTCTCACACGCAGGTTAAAATGAAGACAGAATAGGTACAGACGTTAAAAGCTACATATAGACACTTCACTTCATATCACTTCTTCACAAATTTTGTTCTAGCAATTTTAACAACTTGAGAGCGCGAGATATTTATAAAAACCGATCAAGTGCGTGTCGGACTTCGCAGGGTTCCGTACCAGGTGAGGGAATTATCAAAGAAAAAATCTGATTTATTAATATATTGGTATTTATTAGTAAAATATTTATCACTAAACAAGTTCATAGGTCAAAGGGAAGTTAAAAAATGACAAAAGTTAAAAGACGGTTAGACGGACACGTGAGTGACAGCAATAGGGCTTCGTTTGAACCCTTTGGGTACGGAACCCTAAAAAAAGCTTGTAAAATAGAGCCATTTAACCCGACTTTGATTATGGATCTCTAGTTGCGTTTGTTTGACAGTTCACAGCTAAAATAAATGCAGTCCTTTTCCTCCTACTTTCACCGCTCGGTGCTCGCTGTAATCGCTCGTCGCTCGCTCTCTAGGCCCACGACGACAGCGCACAGCGCTTTCATAATCCAATTAAGAATAATTGTCGATAAACTGACAGGCGAGATAGCGATTTATGTGGTGATATTTCAGCATCGTTAATAAATTTATGCTTGTTCTTGCCGTTTGATTGCACGCCGTGTTTCCATTAAGTTTATTCGATTCGCCTTACGAATGCCTTCAGCATTGACAGCTTGTAATATAACTGAAATTTACACTGGCCCATGTCAAAATATCCGTGTACTTACGAAGTGATGTTTAATAATTGCTCTATAGATTAAGTATGACTACTGTTTATTGATGTAGCTTGGCTTTTATGTCTGATAAAATATATTTATTGTTGTAGTTAAAATGTTTAACGGAAACAATCTGAGCTCCTGTTCGCTTTAAATTCAGTTCGATTGCATAGACTTGACAGCTCCATAAAAGACTTGAATGTGGCTACAAATAATACAGGGTGGCAGTTTTTCCGCGGGTCGTATTGTCAGCTCTATTGATTTCGCGGCACATTGCGCTTGAGTTACTGCGCCGCGCCGCGGTGAACCCTGACTTACGGCCGCATCCTCCCGATTTATTAGATCGTTATACCACATCGAGGCAAAATAAATTCAATTCCGTTCCGTTTTGTGCTCCGTATTTCACAGCGTGACAAATTTCTCGACGCGAGCACCGCCATGCGGGTAACGTCTTGCGGTTTTGTTGTATTTGGTTTTGATATTTGTACTTGAGTTATTTCGTACGAATTGAAGGTATAATACGACTATAGAATTGTTATCGTAAAACTTCTCTTGTAAAATACAATTTACAATAAGAAGCAACACTGAAGCAACTCTGTAGCAGGGCTACGAAATTCGTAGCCCCGTAGCACTCTCAAAGGCAGATAAGTTTTTATTTTTTAACTGACTTCCAAAAGGAGGAGGTTCTCAATTCGTCTGTATGTTTTTTTTTTTTGTATCTATGTTACGCGATTTCTCTGCCACTTGTGAATAGATTTTGATGATTCTTTTTTGTTTGGTAGGTCATACATCAGAGGTGGTCCCATAGAAATTTTATCGAAATTGATTAAGCGCTTTTTGAGAAATTGAACAAAAACGAAAAATACGTATACCTCGATGACGTTTTGGTGTTCTCCAAATGTTTAAATTCCACGTTCCATGTTATTGGGGTTTTTAGTTCTGGGGTACAACAACTAAAAAGTGAAAAATAAAAACCGACTTCCAAAAAAAAAAATACACTAAAAATTAAAAAATAACTTTAATTTCGGAAGTCGGTGTCAAATAACGAAGAAGTAAAATACAAACACCGACTTCCGAAATTAAAGTTATTTTTTAATTTTTAGTGTATTTTTTTTGGAAGTCGGTTGTTATTTTTGTAAAAAAGTTTTTTATTTAAGGATCTCTTTGTGCTTCGCAACTTCTCTTACTGTGTATTCTCGAAGTGTTTTAACATCAGTACATCATGTCAGAATAATGACAATACATAATAAGCACATGAGACATGGACATGAATGAAGAAAATGTCGTGAGGAAAGTGTTGTGTATGGATGTGGATGGCTATAAGAGTAGGGGAAGGCCAAAGAAAAGATGGTTGGACTGTGTGAAAGATGATATGGGTAAAAAGGGGGTGACTACAGAGATGACGACTAATAGAGGAGTATGGAAGAAAAAGACATGTTGCGCCGACCCCAAATAAATTGGGATAAGGGCAGGAGAATGATGAGAATGATGATGAGACATGGACATAAGGCTAGTCGACACGACACAGACGCGCATGTATCTACAAGAGTAATTTTTACTACTTATATGTACGGTCATTAAACTTATATTTACTACATTGTTATTTGAAATAAATGAGCCCGTTTTGTCACGCGGGAAGCGCTGTCACAACAAACATTATTTCATTTTGCTTTATGATTTTGTAACGCACCGTGAAGCAAGACTCGCATTTTGGAAAAAAGCTATTTGAGCACAACAATAACGAAATACGTACAACGTTTGTCAGCGGAACTGCAAGGGTAGATTGTGTGCAATGTTTTGTTATTAATTCCTTCTGTTACACTTTGAAGTTACGGTTATAAAAGCTATCTGTTTAATAATAAAAACGATTTCTATGTACACGGATATAGAACAATATACCCCTGCAACACGCCAACAAAATGTTACACATTGTCGCTATTAGCCACGGAATAATCTCCTAGTATGTTGATAGGCAATTAAGTAAACCTCCATCATAATTGTAAAGTATAGTGTGAAATTCTGAAAACTCGGAAGACGTACCGTGAATCAATAAACACATTCGGCACTCCCGTCGCATGATAGAACACAATAAAGGCCGTAAATAAAACGAGCCGAGGAATAACAACAGTATTCAAATTTCCGATTCGATTCGGATTTAAACAAAAACGTTCTATTTAATAGTGGAATGTGCGGCACGGGTGTTGGTAATGTGTGTAGGTACGCTCTCGGTGTGTGCCTCTCGAATCGATTTGGCTGGTAATCGAGAACGCGTGCTCGATCGGAACTATCGGTGGATATCCACGGCACTGTTCCGGTTGATTTTGGTCAATCGACTTCGTCGGTAATCGAATTTCGATCGTTGTGTTCGCGTGCGCGCCACCCGCGACCGCGTCCTCTGCAATCAACGATTCGACAGACCCAATGTATTGTTATAAACATCACATGCATGTTAAAAGTATCACGTTTTCAAAAATGTAAAAAGAATTTTTGAATGAAATCATTTCGTTTAAATAAAGTTAATTGTCGTTCTGATTCAATTATTTCGGTTCACGTTCAAGAATAAATTCTCGTTCTGGTACATTTCATTAAGATGGCAGAGGACCTATTCTAAATTCAAACTAAACTATTAAACGTTTCCCATTTTATTAAATCATGGCAACATCTGAAAAGGTCAAAATCATTTATCGAATATGATTGACAGATGTATTTAAAATAAAGCATCAATTACAATAATATTTCCATGTGGGCTGCCCCTGAGTCGTTACCCGCGCTCCCCCAAAACTGTACAAAACGCGACCGGATGTAGGGCACAGCCAAAACGATACAAA
The DNA here is from genome assembly GCA_951329385.1 of Polia nebulosa. Classification (NCBI taxonomy): domain Eukaryota; kingdom Metazoa; phylum Arthropoda; class Insecta; order Lepidoptera; family Noctuidae; genus Polia; species Polia nebulosa. The sequence goes on from OX589588.1 coordinate 28,798,460, forward strand.
ACGTATGGGCGGGCTTGGTGCAAGCCACACTAATGATATTATTATGCCAATTGATATTTATACATATAACTTACATACAATATATATCAAACTTATCCTGCGTTTGTGTGGATGTATAAAGTAGAAGGGAGAGTTTATCCAATAAAGTTACAAAACTACTACTGTGTTGTTGTTATATTTCCCTACAGCAAACTTGAACAATAAAAACAACCAACTTACAAACAACTGTTATATTCTACATACATAATTGAAAACATTGGTCGAGTGTTTCCCAACATTGAAAATAGTTTTCAAATTATCTACACAAATTCGTGGACGGTGTGTCCGCACAATAATAAATATTTAAAGAGGTTAGCAGGTGCAATACGCCTCAAATTGATGCCCAAATAACAGAGTACGAGCGAACTCAAATAATAATAAAAAACAGGCTCGGCTTTGAGAGCGGCGAACCTGCAATTTGAGAATTAATTCTATCACATTTCGCTCGCATCTCGGCCAATTCGCCGCTTTATGGCTTTCCTGACACCGCAACAGCTGATTAAGTATAAAACAATCTCGCCGCCCGCAATCTCCCGATATTATCGGCTTAATCAACAACCTTCAGCGTTTTTTTATGATTATTTATATACACAGTGTTTGCTTCGTTTGTAACACAAACGCTGCTTAGCGCCGACCTACACGAACGTGGCAGACAAATAGACCGCGGTTGATGATTGGCAACAAACACAACAAATGGCCACCGATTGTGCCATTTATCTGTTATATTAACAGAAGAGAATAGAATCACCTTGAACCTTACACATAATATTCAAAGATCGTTATTTTATATTGGATTGTTTCGGATTAATCTGACGTAAACTGGGCAATAAAACCACATCAACAGACGGACGTATGAGGTGTTATAATTATTCAACAGTCTAATTTTTATTTTGTAAGCGAGTCTACATCCGGGAGCACATTCACCATAGATTGATATCACATTAATTAATATTCTCAAGGTATCAGAATGTAGCTGACTGTCCTACAACTGAGTTATTGGCCATTGATTTATAAAACTTGCAACTAATCAAGGTTAATGGCCCGATAATTGATGATAGATGAATGTTTCAGCCTAATTGGAGTAATAAGGCAGGTAGAACGGAGTAATGAGCGCACATAATGAGCACTTGATATATTCATTCCTATATGATTACTGGTGGGTGGGTAGTCGCAGTTGTATTGCGAAATGCGTAATTAGTGCAATTTATTACTAAATAATTAGAAGCGTGGTCTTTTTACTTGTAGCAGAAATGATTAATACTAAGTATTTGAAATCGACCAGTTTCAAAGAATAGAAAATGTAGAGCTGATAGGTTGCACAGTAAAAAAAGTCTTTGAAGTTGAACTTAAATAAATTAATGTACTTGAAAAATGCTTCGCTATTACTGAGAATCCCTCTGCAATTTGTGTCTGATGTTCTGGAATCAGAAAACGAAATCTGAGTCTAGTCTGGGTTAATTCGTATGACGCAGAACGCTAATCGAAGAGAAAGTGAGAAGGGGAGACCAATTAAAAAGGATTTGATTTGCTTAATTTTGGAAACGTAGCCCACATTCCCGGGTAAACCGCCGCAGCCCGGTACCCAATGCTCTATTCACTGCATTCCATTCGACGTGCTTTTCATTAGGTATCCAATCAGTATACAGCGTGACGAAAGGATGATTCGTCACGAAGGATTAAACTTACCGACCTGCTCAGCATCCCACACGAGGTCAAGGTCGGCGTAAAACACTCCTCGGACACTGGACAGGCTCCGATATGAACACAAGTTGTAAATTACATCATTTGATTGGTTCCAATCAAGCATGGTCTCGATTAAAAAATATATTCGAGACTCTGAGCCGAATTAAAAACTTGCCACGCTCAATTTGAGTCGACACTTTATGATTTTTTTCTTCATTAAAAATGGAAGTGTGTAATGTGTTGACATGCTGCGTTATGTTACATTTTGGAATAATTTCAATCCGCCATTGTTAATTGAATTAGTAAAGCGATGTAAAACAAATGGGCGCGCATGGACTTTTGTGTTTTATAAATTCCTGGCTGTGGAGGATACGATTTTTATCCATGTGAGAACGTTACTTATAAGCTCTTGTAGTTCAATTTAAGGGATTTTATGTAATTAATGCTAGCTTGTAATATTTAGCCACTGTATTTCCATTCCCTCTGAATATAACGGAGAATCTGAAAGCTCATTTCATGCAGTAAATGAGCTTTTCATTTGAATAAGATAACCGATTTTTATTCTTGTAGGAGGAGGTAAGTAAGTAGAATTAAAACAGGATTCATTGTTGTAGTTCTTTCAGTAACTTGCGAAATTAGTACGGAGCCACCAACCGACAAACATGCAGTAGACAATGCTGTTACAATGTAATTGTTACTCTAGACTTGCCCAAATATAAAAGCTTCTACTGACCGAGCAGTCGTTGTATTCATCCCATATGTGTTCTATTGCACCCAATAATTATGTATAACAATGAAGCACAAAAAACAACGGAAGCCATGGAAGTGCTAATTCGAAAAATACAAACCGCAGTGTACTATAATGAGCACAAAGACGTCCCTCGTAGTGAGCGATGAAATGACTACTAAGGGCCTACAATTAGTGAACGAAGCAAAATGGCTGACCAGTCAACTGCTGTAGCAAGAGCTTCCTTGCCCCTTCAGCAGGAGGATACAAGACTAGACGGAGGGGGAACAGCGATGATATTCGGAGGTCATGTTTACCTGGACGTTTGCCCTCCCCCGAGTTACACGATGTGCGTGTGTGTTAATTTAATTTTCTACTTGCAATAATTGCAGTTAGCCCCGGGACAGACAGGCGAGGGCTCGACACGACATACTAGAGTTGTCTTTACATACATCGAGCGGACACTCGCGTGCGCCCGGCCCGCTACCCGGCTGCCCTGCTGCCCGGTCGCCGGGCCGCTCGGCCGGACAAGGCCCCATACTACCACTTATGTGATTAAAACTTTATCGTGACAGTTATTTTGAGTGAAATAAGGATTACAAAACTTGAAAATGATCGCTCGTAAAGGAAAAACAGTTCAAAATGAATTTAAAAGTAAAAAATTTCGACTACGCTATCGCATTTAATAAAACAACTTTATCAAGGTAGGTTGCATTATCGAAGACGCGTTAAGCTGTCATTAGGAGTACCTAGAGCTAACTCAGAGTCGCGAATAAATTTGAAAGAGAGTCACCGCGGCCCTGGCACAGGTAACTGAAGGAACAAGGGTTGGTTTTAGTCAATAAAAGTCTGGCACGCCCTCCCGTTCTATCCAGAGTGCGAGAAGTTATTTGATGATTTTCCACCCAAATAAAAAGGAGTATCTAGAGCAAACTCATATATAAGCACTTTAAAATAAACCAATTTCAGCATACCTACCTAAAACAAAGTACCCAAAGTACACATACATTTATTTATTTAAATAGAACGCACAGTATAACAAAGTCCTTAGAGAGCAATGGCAAGAGTGCGCCGATCTGTGTGGTAAGGTGTAAATGATAATGGTGCGCGTAGCGGGGCGCCGCGCGGCTTTGTGCGGCCGCTGCATTTGTCATGTTAACACTGAACGTGTGAAGAGCCCTTATTAATGACCAACAGATTACACCGGCTCAAGCCGCGCCGCATTGTTGCCATTGTCAGCGACGCCTCGGTGTGGCCACATTGAAAAGCGCTTTTTCTTCTATTTGCTTTGGGTTTCATTCAAATAATAGGATTTTCGGTTTGTAAAGGTAATAAAGCAACAAAAAACCTTTTGAGTAAGCAGGTAGGTAAATATACCGAGCGATAAAAAAGCCAAACGTGTTTGGTTAATTCGGGTGCGTTGACGAAACTAATTTCAATCTTGATACAAAGTAATCCCTACGTGTTATGTTATAATGGGTGCACTCGAGATAATTGAACTATTTGTATCTAATAATATGCGACCAATGTTTTTGACTAATAAACCGTTCGTTTATGACTATTTCATGGAGCAATTACCAGCGGGGGTCTATCCTAAGCCGAGAGGTGTAATGCAATAAACCCATAAACTGCCGGCCGATGCACAGGTGTGTGAACCCATTTATGATTCCCCGCTGACGGCGGTTCTTTGAGCGTGAGTGTATCCATTGCTCGTCGGTTGAGAGGACTGGTTCAGCAGATGGTAGTATAAACGCAATGAATGGGTAAGCGATGACGGTCAAGACGCGGGCAGTTTCCAACCTGCCTTTTTTCTTCACACAGAAGTTTTGTGGTATCGTTTACAAATTTATTGTACTTAATTCTGGGAACATTGTGTCGTGCGCGCTCATTGAGTTTTGTTGTAAAACGCACCAATTATATAATAAAACCTTTTGTGATTTAGGTTGAATGAACGCGTTTAGAGGAGGCCGAAATTAGACCACGGCTAATTTGTTTTTGTTGCTTCTTACATACCTATGTTTTATGGCACCGTCTAATCATATCGCCCGGGTTTTAAATTATGATGAGGATTTATCATTTCTTAAAAATGTTATATAAAGTTATCTTTGAATAAAATGATGGTTGATCTTTCTAGATAAGGATCATGATTTTCTTGAATAGGTATGGGAAGAAAAACAGAACGATATTTTTCAGTTTGTTCCGAGAAATCCTGAACATTTGTCACCCGCTGCTGATCGTTTAAATATATTTTCCTGTAAGTTAATGAAGTACCTAATAGCGTTAAAATATTAAACAATAAAATTTGCATCGACATAAAGTAGAGTCGCCGCTGACATCGAGTGGCATAATCGTAAGGGTTGCTCTCGAATAAATCACTGTTTATGAAGCTGTAATCTCAAAAATAAGTCAATTAAAATACCTACAAATAACAACGACATTAAACATATTATAACATGAGGAAAGTGCAGCATATTTTTCTGGCATAAAAAAATCGCACAGCCCTGAATTAATTTGAATCAAACATTTTGGATGTTTCGGTGCATCAATCTAAGTAATCATAAAGCTTTAATTTAGTAATTATAGGAAAAGGCATCTTAAGCTATTCTAATCCGGAAGAAATGTACATAGATGTGCTTCGCTATGGACATAACAATCATAACAATGTCTGCCGATGTAATGATTCTTTAGCAATGACACGGTCTCCACGGTATTATTTATACGCTCAATTTCCGATTGTCGGTAATACAAATAATTGACAAACGGGGACGTGCGACCGTATCTCTCGCGGGAGAGATTATGCAAGGAAGAATACATTATATTACTTTTCCTTTGGGCTTTGTTTATGTCTAGAGTATTATTCATCCTCTATATAGATACATGCCCAATATCAATAGCATTTACTGACTACAAATACCTTATGATTACAGGCCAACAATTCACACTGAAAACAATGTCTCTTTTACCACGAGCTAGTTGTGAGCGTCGAGCGCGAGGCTGCGCAGGCGCCGCAAAGGTCGTATGAAGATATATTAACACAGCGTGAAAATAAAGAGCAAGTAACAGACACAAATACGTATCATAACACAAACGGATCTAGTATTTCGTGATCGGGGCGTGTTCGTTGCGTATTAATGTACCCGCGGAACGATAACCATCGCCGACGCTTTGTGCTGCGCCGGCCCATTGTGCGCCCGCGCCGCCCGCGCCGCGCTCGCCGCCAGAAAAGTAATTCTTAATAGACAATAAGCCGGCGTTTAGTGCTTTTATTTATGTAACACAATGCTATGGTTTGCGAGAGATATATGGATCGCACCGATACCAACCACTTAATATACGCGCGAAATGTTTAACCTTTTTTTCTCTTTGTAACACTTTAATGATGCTTAATGTGAAGGGTATTTAATAAACATTCGGGTGTTTGAGGAAAAGGTTTACATGCAATTGCCCGTCTTCGCTGAGTCATTTAAAGTAATCATGTCCAGAAATAAGATGAGAAGGTTTGCGAAGCTTAACAAGAAAAAATTAACGTATGAAATATGGATGTGCTAATCGAGTATGACTTGAAATTGGGTAAGCGTCCCATAAATAACAGCACGGCTTCTTTTTCGATATCAAAACGATTTGCGGGAAAATTCCAAGACGGGATAAAATGGCTGTGATAAAGTGAAGGGTACCCAACAAGTGCTGAATTTAGGTACGACTTTTATCTGATCACAACATTAGTTTGTTTAGATTTTCAAAAACTATCTAGGAATGCCAGTATTTATACATGCTATTACCTATTTTGTTTCGACCAAACCGCGTTGCGCCTGCGTGGTTTTTTTTTTATGGGTGGTGATGGGAAATCATCCAATGACTTCTCCCGCTCTGGGTGGAGCGGTAGGGCGTGTCAGACTCTTACTGACTAAAACCCAACCCTGGTCCTTCCCTGCCTGAGTGCCCAGGGGTGCAGTAACTCATTTTCAGAATTTACCCGCTACCCCTAGGCATGCAGGCACCGGCCACGATAGGCCCCGTCAATGGCGGCTGACACTAATCTCTTTGCGGCGCGCGTGGAACACTACGTGCCGTCGACTCACGGGCCTGGTGCTGATCGGACGGCGAGGTACCCTCTGCTTGCCGTCCGCAGGCCCGGGTCTACGGTGACCGGATATCGTCTTGCGACGTCCTACGCCCAGAACGCCCAGTACCTCTCCTGCGGTGGTAGCGGCCGGGACCGTGAGGGCCACTCCGTTGAGCTTCCCTCACGCGTCCCGCCTCCACCTTCGCGAGCATTACTGCTTCGCAGAAGGCGGAGACTGCCTCCCATTCCCTCTCGCTCCGTACCAGGCTCGTGCCTGAACCAGGGCCGGGCGCGAAAGGTCACCGCCACCTATCGCATCCACGAGGACACGGCGGTGCTCCGCCCAAGCGGGGCAGACCTCCACCATATGCTCCACCGTGTCCTCTAGGCGATCCGTGCAGTGGTAACTGTGCCCGCGTGGTGGATTACGACCCACACCCTCTCACAGAGAGGAGCAGTGGGGACATTAAAAAGGCTGATGATGATGATGATTACTTATTTTTGCTCTCAGTTGGCCGAAGCTAAGCAGATATGCGTACATTCAAAGTACATACCTACTATCACTGCTCAATCCCATAAACATTTTGTAAATCGGAAAAAAATTATGTCTGGCGGCTCTGGGATCTTCACTATCACTATCACTACATATTATAAATCAAGGTCCCCCGCCCCGTCTGTACGCGACAAACTGAAAAACTCCTGAAGGGATTTTGATGTGGTTTTCACCAATAGACAGAGTGATTTATGAGGAAGGTTTAGGTGTATAAATTGTACCCGTGCGGAGCTGGGGGGAGTCAGTAGTGGACTATAAAATATATATGCCTCTGCATTTATCCAAAACAAAAGAATTCTAAGGCTTGCATGATCCAACCGCTCCATGCAACTTTAATAACTCTTTCGATTTCAAATGAATTCACTGAGTTTTATTCGTAAACGATAATCATAAAGAATTTTAATATCAGTAGCTATTACCGTCATCATAGATCAAAGCTTCAATTGCTCGCGTGCCTGTCACATTAGCGATGCACAATGCACTGACCATTGCCTGGAGAAACTACTCGTTTGTCTATGCTACGCCATAAACGTCAACTGTCAATTGATTCCTGTGGGCTGTCAGCGATTGATCATAGAACGCTTCGGTGAATCAATTGATAGCCGAGGAAGGAGGTTTCAGACACAGTGATTATATGCTCTTTGTCGATGACCCGTCACTTGTTTATGGTAGCTTTGTTCATGCACGTTTTCCTTTATCGATGAGCAATCATAATTGGTTATTGTTGAAAGCTGTGTATTAAGTTAATGCGTTGGGTATGTTGTCATTACTTGAGGGGAATTATTGTGTCCATGATATCTGCTCTGTCGATTGTATGTAGGTACTATAGAGACACGTTAAAGATTACTTCATTAAGATATAGGTATAATAAAATAACTTTGTTCAGATCACTTCCAAATACGTAAATATCACTTTTTGATCAGTTTTAACTAGTGACTGTTTTAGTTAAAAATCTCTTCTTATTATTATTATTATTACTGTTACATATTCCGATCTATGTTTAAATCTGTCAAAACACTTTTTAACCTTCAATCTTCCATAATTTTCATAACTTTATGTCATCGATTATCGCTGAGATGAGATAGCGACTTGAATTAGAACTTTTTTAAGTACGAGAATTTATTGACCTCTTGATTTAGGTTAGAAAAAACAAAGAAAAAAGCTTTTTAAACATCATCTTACTCTAAAACCTGCTCCTACCCCTACCGCATTAAAGCACGCAATGTATGTGTGTGTGTATTTCGCACTAGTGTGGAAAAGTGCGGCGGCCAGCCTCCACAAAAATAAAATTCCACGAGACATTTCTCACAATAATTTGTTACTAAATATTTATTAAGTTTAATATTTGCGAGTAAGGGCCATGTGTTGAAAAACCTGGTTTTATACAAGTGGGCCAAAAGTTTTCCCACTTGCATCAAAATATAATAGTTCAAATAAATGTTATTTAAACAAAAGAATAAAAGTGTTCTTAAAATGAACGCCCGACGTCATCCACTTTTCAATTTTCATCGTCAAACGTCAGCAGCTGTCATTTCATCACAGCTGATTATACATTAGACCATTGAGGTTATTCGAGGGTGTACAGTCCACCATCATTTGATGTATTGAATGTGTGTGCATAACATCATTTTGCGGAAAATCGGGAACAATTTGGCAAAATGCTTAAATGAACGATAACTCCTATCAACTTTATAAAGTATTCAATCAATGTTAGGATATTGTTACTCAATTACGGTTAAACGTATTTGGATGAAATTGTGGTAAGGCCCATGACCTGGATAAGGATACCTGTAGGATAAGTTCCAACTTTCATGATGATGATAGTTGAACGCCTCCTACTCGCTGGTCACACCAGATTTTGGCACTTTTCCCACCACCAGCGATGAGCGAGCAGCGAGTAGAGCTTCAAACTAAAAACGAGTTGGCGAGCAACGAGTACCGAGTGGTAGTTCCGATATAGTTTAGTCGTTGGGCTTTAAGCGAGTGTTCAAGTGCGACGGGCGATTACTCGCACCTCTCGCTCGGGTTGGTCTCTCGGCGTAAGTTCTGACCACCGAGCGAGCATCGCTGAGCGAGTGCCGCTGAGCGAGTAAGCTTAGATAGCTCTTGTCGATCTGCGACAAACTTGTGGAGCGAGTCCTCGCCGGCAGTGTGAACAGTCAGCGATCAACTGTTAATATATGCATCTCTTTTGTTTACACGGAATGTATATCTATTGTAAGTACGTGTCTTGAGCGTCAAAATATCCGAGAGTAAGTCGATCCTCGCCAGCGGTGGGACAACCGCCTAAGGAGATAATAGGACTCACTGGTGACCACTGCCCTGAGAAGATCCAAAGACAGAGTGGCCTGGAAGCAGCTCGTAATTGAATCCGTCAAAGCTATCCAGGACGGGCACGATCTTCAGCAATGAAGAAAACGAATTAGAAGAGAATGATGATAATGATGATGATGATTACTGAAACCGCTGGCAAAAGCTAGAAAACTATAAATTATGTTATTAAGGAAGAGTGAACACAGATAGATGTTGGTACTGTATACAACCGCAAGCTAACTGCAAGACGCAGCTGGAATGCATTGTTTGTACATTGTACAGTAAAATGAGGCCCATCGCGTCGTAATTGCAAGCCATGCAACCTGACTACGTTGCAACGAACTGCCTTTACGTAACGTAAAACAAACCCCGGATTCTGAATTGAGAATTTGAAGTTAAGAATTTTTCAAACTCTGCTTTAATGCTAAAATTTGTCAAGTTCTCAACTTATATTCCCAATTCAGAAACCGAGGTACCTACTTCAGTGGTTTAGTGACGATCACTTTACTGATACAGAGACACTTTACAGAACTATTATATCCATATGGATTTTATGACTTCAATTTTTATACTATTCACAAAAACGCTAGCTAAGAAAATTAAATGTCATCTTGTCTTACCAAGTAATCCCGTAGTCGACAGCTACGTCGTAGCAATGCGCCTACGCCGTAGTAGCCTTAGAAAGCTGTTAGACCAAGCACCTGTAATTACAATAAAAATCTATTTATTTCGTCCACTAAACTAAAACAAGTTTGCTAGTAGTCATGTCATCCAAGTACCAGTAGTTGCGCTTGTTATCCGTCAGATATAAGTAGAGTTGGTGCTATGCAGCGGATAAATTAGCCGCTGAGCCGCCACTAATTGCACCACAACACAAATATTTAATAACAATCCCAGATCCTCTGAGATGACCACTTATCTGTTCAATTGGAATAGGACGAGGGGTAGAGTCACTGTTTAAGTTAATACTATTAAATTGTTTGAATGAAGAGTGTAGGTATGTGAGTGACACGACTATTAAGTGAACTGCTTACTTACAATTGTTTGCTTACCATTTCGGGAATTATTTTCTACGTTTTACTTTTTTCTATCAATCAAATAAACTGTGTAGTTTTATGTATTTCAAATTTTACTTGCTACACATTCTTTAATAAAAAATTGTTTTTGAAATCGAAAATCCATGTATTTGTGCAATTTCAACATACAATATTTCAGAACTGAGCCGAAATGAAGTCATAATTCAATAAAGACTCTCATCCAAAATATAATCACGTATTCACCAAAATTATAAATATATTTATCAAAATTATTAACAGCAGAACCTGACTCCACAGTCTCTGTTGTTCAAATTATCGCTGCACGATTGTTAAACATTATTACGTCGGGTGTTGTTTAATAGAAACAAAAATATCTGGCGGCGCGCCTCGTGTTTGATCTCGAGGTGTTCGCCCGTCGAGCGCGATTAGCCCTCTCTCAACGTATAATCAAATGTGCCTCGGGCCGCCTCTACTCAGAACAAAGCGGATCCAAAACCCGACGGCACTCATCCATTGCTTGTTTGTTATGAAACATCACCGATCTGTCTCAACTAAGTCTGTAATGTATGTTATCGTAACCGATAGTTAGGTGGTTCTGTTTTTAAAAAGCGACCAGTCGTATTGAACAGCGGCCGGCATCGGCGGACGAAGCCTCTCATTTGGCCGCCATTTGTCGGCCATTTCGGTGCACCGATCATAAATGGAGCCCGCTCGGGGTCACGTTAGCATCTCAGGAGAAAACGTGAAAAATCACACTTCGACGCGTGAAATTACTATCGATATACGCGGCCCAGTTATCTTTACGTATTATGTTTTAACGAGATTAAGAAGTGGACTAGGTTTAACGATGATTTGCTTTTGATTTGAGTCAATTGAATAGAATGATAGTATTTCTAATATAGAAGATGCATACCTACTTTTCTTTAAAATATTGAGGCTATTGGCCCGTTCATGGTGTAGGTAAGGGAAAAAATAAACATCAGTTTAAAACCTATATGCTAGTCATTACCTGTTTTTAGCAAAACTAGCAAGTTATTCCTAACTTGCGCATTATCCGTAGTACTCATAAATACAGGACGGACTAACAACAAGTCCCTTATAATAATACGTTACATTGTACTTCGGCGCATTCTTGGTTCCATGTTATTAATTACAGCGGCAGTACCACGGCGCAGGAGTAGACGAGAGCACCACTTAGTGCTCGTGGAGTCGCCGTCATTTAGCGAGTCTCGTGAAGCCCTGGTTAGGGCGCGCTGCAGGCACATTATACATCAAGGCGACGGAACGAGGCTCTCTCAAAAATTATACAGCGCCCGCCGCCGCCGCCGCACCAGACTGAGTTCTCGTAGTGCAACGATTTATTTATTTCACTTAAAGTGCGTCGTAAACGCTTGCCTGAGCGCGCCGCTCGCCCAAGACAGACGATGCCGCAAAATTCATTTATCGGGCATAAATGAATTTACTAAGAAGTATAAATTTTACAATATTATTAGCTTGTTATTGAACCTTACTGTTAATGCGGATAAAAAATGTCTTTATTGGCCTATTCGCCGACAAAGGCGCGTTAATTCTCTTGCGTTAACCATTTTATTGTAATCGGAAATCTGGAATTAACTAATTACAATAATCTTGGTGGTTTTAGTAGGTACTCGTACCTTTGTTGATAGGCACGCGTTTGACCACTATCTCACCTGATGGTAAGCGATGTTTTCATTGAAATTGCGTATATTTTTTTTTCAATACCATTTTACCACAATAGGTAATGTATCAAATAAGCAGACTATATGGAAGTAATAATGATGACTTCAGCTGTTCCGTTGCGCCGACGCACTCGTCCTCGCAGACGATCCGGCGCAGAGGGAGGGAGACAAAGCTTTACTCTAGAGAAGGATGCAAGACTTTCGAAAATACAGATAAGTCTCTTTCTTCTTATTTGCAAATACGAGTACGTATGAGATGGTCGTTAAAATTACGAGTACGTTTACGTACGTTACATTTTATTTATCTTATTCTTATGCTTGTTTAATTACCTACATATAAATAAAACGTACGCTACATGCTTTAAGTATGTCCCCCAGTTCATTTTCTGAACCAAGCCCCTCATTAGCAGACACAATTAAAAACCTATGGGGCCTGACGGATTAAAAACCTATCGGGCCTGACGGATTAAATAAACTCATTTCAATAGCTAGTTCTGCTGTTACAAAAAGTATTTATAATATTTAATTGAATTACTTGCACCTGCAAACTAACATTCTCTCAGAGATAATGTCACAAATGGAATAAGCAATTATTTGTATCGTGAAAGAAAAAGCAGTAAATTTATCAGCTGCTGACACTATCCTAAGTTTAACTGAATAAGTTATAATAAACTGGAACCTATAAAATATTGTTAGTAATTTACCATTTGATACAAAAGCAACAAGACACTATTTACGCTCTTACTTATTAGAATGGTGCGTAAAGTACACACACACGCTTATGCATGGCATAAAAAATGTAATTACAGCTATTAAGTACCTATCTTGCTGATAGTATTCATGATATAACTGTACAGAGCGCTTACCAATAAAAGGGAAGTGTAAAAATTTATCCCCTTTGGTACTACAATAAGTAATTTACGATAGTTCTCTTGTTTCAATATCAAAACAATAGACTTGAACCGAAATTATACTTGTCATATCATTACTCTGGATTATATTTCTAGGTAAGAGATCAATGAAACTCATAAATCAAATCATATGCTAAAGATCAAACGTTTATTGATTCTGAACCATTCATTGTTATTTTTCTATTAATGAAATTCGCATCTTGTCTTACAACCTGAAAAATAATTGATTAGGTAGGGCCACAGTGATAATTAGTTTATAAAAAGCTGTCCCTGGTCTCTTTTTAGTCGGTGAAACAGCGACTTGAGCAGTGGTGGTCCAGTGGTAACAGCCGCAACTTACAATCTGTAGGTCGTGGATTCAAACCCAGGCAGGTCCTTTATTTTGTGTAAATTATGCTAAAGGTGAACGAAAATATCGTGAGGAAACCGGCATGTTCTAAAACCAAGACCCCAAGTCCTTCGAAAGACATAATATGACATCCAACAAACCCGCATTGGGCCCGCGTGGTGGATGACAGCCCACACCCTCTCACAGAAGAGGCCTGTGTCCAAGCAATGGGAACATTTTAAGCTGCTTATGCTATGCTAAATACTATTTTCCTCACATATAGACCCGATAGTAATTTTGATCTACAAGTTATAGTCCACACAGCTTCCGCCTTCTAGTCTCTCTCTCTCGTTGCCTATCCTTTTACTAAGTTAAAACCTACAGAAAGCTTCAAATGTCTGCTTCCATACGAGCCTCTCAAAGTTAAACGAGCATATAAAATGTATCAGATTGATGCAGTTAGATAAGGTGCTCACACACTAGTGCGGCCAGTAACCGCGCATTAACCCGCGCGCCCGCGCCGCCCCGCGTTTACAGCCGCACCCTAATGAGCCGTACGTTTGACGTGATGGATGAGCCCCCAAATCTGTTTGATTAGCTTTGCTTTAGCCGACACACTCATTTGAGCTTGCCTTATTAGGAAGTGTGCACTGGGGTCACGTTATCAAATGTTTTCGTAAAAATTGTATTAATTTTGCAACAAGGCTGTCTGTGCGTGATTAATAACAACGAAATACGTCAACAACTGATTCTTATCGTCGAGCAGATTGCCTGCGAAAATATTGTAAAGTGGGTAAGAACCGTTTCCATTTCTTCAAGTGAATTGTTCTTTCCTCTTCATGGAAACGAATACGAGGCTTTTAGCATTCTTGTATGTTTATGTTATTTAATCCATTTTTCTGTAATGTGCGTTATATCTGTGCAGAATAAATTATTTTTCTTCTTTTTTCTTTTTATTTATTTTCTGCAACACACAGAGGAAAAATAAAACCGGCCAAGTGCGAGTCGGACTCGCATACGAAGGCTTCCGTACCATAAACTGAAAAAAAAAACAAAAAAAAACACGTTTCTAGAAACGTGTTTTTTTGGATTTTTTTGGGCTGTATCTCTTGTCACACACAGACAGTTGAAATTTTCACAGGGAGCCCCTTTAATTTTGAATTTATTTTTATTATTTATTGTTATAGCGGCAACAGAAATACACATTCTGTGAAAATTTCAATAGTGTAGCTATTACGGGTCGTGAGATACAACCCGCTGACAGACAAACGGACAGCGGAGTCTTAGTAATAAACAATACACAGGTTATAACCTAGTTTGAGAAGCAGGGTTTTAAAAATATTTAGTACAGATTTTACTACAAACCTGATTAACTGTTTTACTCTCTACCCACTGTTTGTTGCTGTAACTATCTGTAATTTTTGATGAATAAACATATTATTATTATACACAAGAGCACAATTAAATTATAAAAAGCAAGTACCTAAACATAGAAACGATCACAAATACCAATATTACCAACATACCAATACAACCAAAAAAAACACGTAAAAACAAGTGACACTACGAGTATGACATAGATACGAGTAGTAGCAACCTATCAGAGGTAACTTAATAAAAATGGGCAGCTTACTGAAGCTGCTATGAGCTTTTTTTTTGTTTAACTGTTTTATTTAGATAAGAACCTTCCATTGTCTAAATTGCCTGCCTGTGCGCGCTAGCCTTACCTGCACCCACCGTAATGATGATCTCATATTTGTTTTTATTGTAACTCGTTATTAGATCGCTCGTATTTGAACAACACACCTAACGTAATTGGCTTTTACAATCAAATTCTACCGTACCTTGTATATTTGTGTTTTTGCCTATTATCTCAAGTAATTAACAAGTCCAGTTATATTGGTTTGCGTCAGAATCGCTGTTAAGTTACATTAGGTATTTGCTTAGTATGGATTGGTATTAACCAACACTTTGTTAAAATGTTTGTGGCTAACCGCATTTTAAAGGTTTTTCCTATAATAGATCTTTTTGAAAGGTAAACAAATAAGGTAAATTTTGTTGTAAAAAACAGGCAATCATAAAACTATAAGACAGCTAGTTACGTATGTCTTTCTAAAATAAGGTAAACCGCTTCAATCAGGGAAACAAGACCTTTCGTTTCTATCTAAAGGAAACTAGCGACATCTGTTGTGTAATAGAAGATATATATCGCCGTTTTATCTGTTTCTAAATACAAGACACGATAGACTCATACAGCAAGAGAAATTATTTGTAGTCACGACGTAAATAAAATTAAACGACCAAAACGTTTCGGTTAAATTAAATTCAATTCCATTTACAATGTTGTACAACAGCAAATCACAATCAATTTGCCACGTAGCGTGTATTCACCCCTTTAGCATTGTGGCTGCCCCCAACACGAGTGAGACAATATGGCAGCGCTGAGTCTGCGTCACGCGTCACGCCGGCTTCTCGCCTCCTCGCGACACTGTAATCGAGGGGGACGAACAACCTTTGTCATCCTACCCCGCAAAACCTACCGCAGCCGACAACCAACTCTAACTCCAGTGACTAAAGGTGAAATTCTCCTACCGAAAATTGTGCAAGCATCATAAATTTTATGGCATTTTAATACAGCCATAACAACATAACAATAATAGGGTAAATGTTTTGGTAAGCCATAAATAAATTGAATTACGTCCCGCTGAGAGACGACAAATTCGGCGACACACAGTTTAATGTCGTTAATAAAGAACGTTGTGACAGTCTACAGGAAGTAGACGATTAATGAATGCTTGTGTCCAGGTGATGTTGGCATTGTTGTGGACCAGCGAACGTTGGCCATTCTCTGGATTTATTGCATTATTTATTGACTTTTCTAATTGAAAATAAGCTTGAAGGCGTCTTGCTCAGAAAATGCAGTACGTCTTTCTCAGAAAAGGCCATATAGCGTGAGTTTGTAGGAGAGGAGTTCAAAACAAAATTAACGTAGGTATGTATTTGTGAACGAGCATAAAGTGACTAATAAAATTGAGTAGGTAATGGAAAATAAAGTAAACGACGTTCCACCAAGTACGTGGTGACCATATCCCATTGAGCACCATTCACTCCATACTCCCACCACTTATCACAATACCTCAAAGAAAATAAAATATAATAGTCTTTTTCTCGATCGATTCGACAAGTCTGCCCTTATCTTTTTTGCGTAGCATCTCACCTTCAAACAAGATATCGGAAACAAAAATTACAACAGAATATTTAACTAAAATACCTACTCGTATACACAAACACAGCTAAACTAATAAATAACTTAATAGGTTTGTATACAAACGGATATTAATAATATGTACAACGTGTATGAAAACAAATAAAAAAATTCATTCACTTCGTTGGCAATGGAAAAAGTGCCTAGAACATCATTTCAGCCGAAAGACGTCTACTGCTGGGCATAGTCCTCCCCCACGTGTCGCCACAACGACTGGTCCTAAGCGTCTGGCATCCATCGGCTACCCACGACCCTCACCAGATCATCGGTCCATCTTGTGGAAGGCCTTCCAACGCTCCGTCTTCCAGTACGCCGTCGCCGCTCTAGAACTTTTCGGCCCCACCGACCATCTGTTCTGCGAGCAATGTAGCCCACTGCCACATCAGTTTGGCGATTCTTCGGGCTACGTCGGTAAACTCCCCGATTCGATCACGCAAGGATTGGCCTTCTCCATTGCCCTTTGGTTGACTAGCCTTCTGATGAGCCCCATTGTGTGCGACCACGTTTCAGTTCCATTTGTCATCACTGGCAACACGCATTGGGCCTAGACTGTTGTCTTGAGACACGTATGGTACGAGTACGTATGTGTATGTTTATTCGCTCAGAACGCTGGCAACAAATTCTAATATCAAATGTCAGATTCGATCTAAAAACATCTACATAAATCTGTATTCGTAGAAATGTCTGTACGTGTCAGTATTTGTATAAAATTATTAATACACAATATTCATTAGTTAATTGCTATTTCTTATGTTATAAGTATCTTCCTTCAGTGTTAATTGAGTTTGAGGAGAGTCCAGAACTCGACTCAATAGTAAGCATGCGACACCATAGTCTCAGTCAATCTGTCTAGTCTTTTCCCAATTACGTTACATTGGGTTGGGGTCGGCAGTCTGGTTAGGTCCGGTTGGCTCGGATGCAACTTACATGGACTAACTGCCTATCTTACCTCCACAACCCAGTAACTGGGTAACATCAAGACTGGTTGTCAGACTTTTGGGATTCTGACTATCCTTATCGACTGTCAAAAATCTTCAAATGACAGTAGGAACCTGTGGCACGGAGGGGTCTCAGCATATATTAGATGGTCACCCGTCCACGGATCATCCTCGGTAGGCGTTGCTTATTGTCGAAGATGGAGCCGTGTGGCTATTATATTTAGACACGAGCCCCTGCTACACCATACACTACGCACTAATAAATAAAATATTTAAAATAATCGGAAATTAAGTAAATAACATTAACTTGTAATGATATTCCAGTGCAGTACATGTGCTTGAACTTTAGCCTTCTTCATTATAAACACTTAGAAAATTCGTGAAAATGTAAACTTCACTGGAAGAGGTACGGTCGTGCGGTAGTCTATGCCTGCGCCACGTCAGACTGACCGGCAGGGCACGACAGAAAACAATCGCACTGTTTGCTTGCCTCGGCTAATAGCCCATTACCGCTCGCACACGCGAGCTCAGCTTTGCTTTACTTGACACTTAACACTATAGAATTTAAAGCAATTATTGTGTGCACTTTTGCTATTGAGTGTACCTACTAGGAACTTAATATTGTACTTTGTCGGTATTCGTTTTAGGTTTGGGACACTTGCAACGGTGGGTAGGTATTTACTATGGTACTAACCGTGCTTGTTTCAACATAAAAGAAAATTATCTATATCTTTCTTGACAATGAAAGATTCCATGTTTCGTAGTAACTAAACATGTCAAAAGTAAACTTTCAATGGTAATGCTATAATGCATACAATGAATGTATTATGTTTACAGTTCTCAACGAGCTTTTCAGAAAGCCTTAAGACACCATAGCATTTTCAAACAAAGAAAGCCTGCCTGTCATAACAAAACAAAAACATATTTATTTTCACAAAGCAACCATAAAGGGAACTGTAAAAGTTTAAATATGTACTTATAGGTGAAACAATAAATCGAGTGGATTTATGCGGGCGCAATAAATGTCTTCCCGAGTAAAAGTAAAGTGTGAAGTGTTGTTAGCGGTTATATTGCACAAACGTGGGATATTTATTTAAGAGGCAGCGAGAGCCGAGCAAACTGAGCACTCCGGACGGAAATGGACCACGACTAATGTGGACGCTGTGGAGTTATGGAGCCAGCCCCCGCATCCAAAGTCCGCGGTGTGAGGGCCGAGGATACGGTGGTGGATCAGAAGCTATCAAAGACTTAAGTACCTACTTATTCCTTTAAGAATCGGTATTATATTTACTTTGAATCTAGCGGGGATGTAAATAGAACAAAGTATCTTATTAATTTATTTTATTTTCACATAAAACGGCTACCGCTAACGCTAGGAAAAAAGTTATATCGAATCACTTCACTTGAGAGGGACTTATGTGTGTAGGTACCTTGAGCTTAAGAAGTGCAGGATCCAGAATATCCATTCCTTGTTAGCTCGATGGGCTCGACCATCCGCTTAAATCACGTAGAAAACAAACCTGTTATTCATAAAGCAAAGGTTTATAATTCAAACATATAAAATTAACAGCTCCCGTCCTATATAGGTACCTAACGTCTCATAAAATAAAATTGAGCTTTATCAATATAGTGAAGGAAATCCGCGCAAATACGGTCTGAGGAACGTTTCAACGAGGTTTTTACGAGCTTGTGCCCTTAGTGTGAATTTAGTGAACCAATATTGACTGGGTGCGGGAATGTTGCCACTTCCCGGACAAACGTACCGGAACCCTCCGGATATAAAGCGTACGCCAATTTGCCCGATTACTTACTCTAGATGAAATATTTGCGCGTTCGTAACACTTGGACTTGGTGCTTTACGCGAAATTGATACGGATTGTTCTCGGGAAGTGTTTTGGTGAACATTCTTGGCTTTTGTAAAGTAAGTCTTACTTTTGGGAGCTTTTCGAAATTGCTTAGGAAACTTTTGCTATGGACATACAGGTCGTACCTACATACAGTCTATGTGGCCTCAACTGTTGATGGACAAAAATACGAGTATATGTATAACTATTAATCTAGGAACCCATCCAGGTATATAGTCGTTACACGTAAGTGACAATTTATTTCTCAAGCGTAATTTTACCTCCGGTTTCCAAATTAACAATCATAAGTTAAGAATGTGCCTGTCGAAGGTACTGTAGAGACCCTAGCCCTCTTGTGGGCTGCAGAGCCTCTTAGTAGCCCTTCGACGTTAACGGGGGCGTCGCGTAGCACCAGCACTCGTTGACTCGGTGCGAGAGGACTGTGTGGATGGGATCTATCTACGGGGCGGACAATTAATATACCTGAGGGCGACTGCAATTTACTATATTCAGTATAATATGGAAGATTACATATTAGCCCATTCGCTCGGGCACGCGGAACCCTAACTAACTTAGTCTGACACAAACGTCAAGCCTAACCTTTTTTCTTAATTTATATCAAACGGCTTTTCAAGAGTTTCTAACCAGCCAGTCGGCAACATAAGGCCGCCAACATAAGGTCGTCACAGTACCTACTGTATGGATGAGAATGTTGGGCTGTGAAAAAGACGGATGAAAAAAGATTGAATGTAGCGGCGATGAGAATGTTGAGATGGATATGTGGAGTAACGTAAATGGATAAAGTGAGAAATGAGTAGGTACTTTAGAGGTAGTTTTAAAGTGGTGCCAGTGACAGAAAAGTTGAAAGGGAACCGCTTATCTTGGTAGGTCATGTGAAGAGGAGGGAGGAAACACATAATACTTAACTAAAAGAGTTATTAATATAAATGTGGATGGATGGAGAGGGAGAGAGAGGCCAAAGAAAAGATGGATGGATTGTGTGAGGAGTGATATGAAAGAAAAGGGAGTTAGTGATAGCGTGGCGGCTTACAGGACAGAATGAAAGAAAAAAGGTGTTACGCCGATCCCAAGTAACATGGGATAAGGGCAGGAAGAAGAAGAAGTCGAGAAAGTGTCATACTCGAGCTCGTGGCTAAACAGTATCAGCCGCACGGTTCGACCTTCAAGATTAAGCAGTGCTTGCCGAAGTCGAGCCATGGATGGGTGACCATCTCAAAATACCGAGATTCCTCCTAACCTCGGAAAGCTGGCTAAGCCGTTGGTCCTGTTTGCCATTTGAGATCTTTGACAGTCATTACGGTTAGTCAGAAGCCAGGAAACCAGAATTGCCAAATTACTGGATTGTGGAGGACGTCAGAGAGGCAGTCGCTCCATGTAAATACTGGTACTCAGCTGCATACGGTTAGACTGGAAGCCGACTCCTAGATAGTTGGGAAAACGCTATACAGATTTTTGTAGTAGGTACACCTGGGCACTCAGGCAAGGAAGAAACAGGGGTGGTAAAAAAAAGGTACATTCGTACTTACCTACACGTACCGAACCATCACAAGCTCGGAACAATATCGATTTCATAACGACGTGAATGTGTACAACTGTGCATAGAATGAGTAAATTTTAATACCATGTAAGTGGCAGTTGTATCCACGATCGATGTAAAAGCACCTGTTACCACGTGTTTCAAAGGTCATACGTTTATCTATCTTGAGCTAAAATATACCTAAATGATAAAGCATTAGGCACTACATGAACACGAATGGTTTGTAATACTTTCATCACGGTTTTTTCAAATATTTAGTACATTGTATTACTTAAAATGTACCTATAATTAAGATAAAATTAAAAACACAAGACATATTTCATTCCTAAGCTTCTATTGTGCTGTCAAGATAAATATATCATGCTCCATGTACATTGCTGTTTTATCTTGCAGTATTATTTAATGCAATGCAACAAGAAATGTAATGTAAGGTGAAACTAACATAACACATAGGTACAATCTGTTTATATACAATTCAAAGTCTTGACTGAATGACTGACTGACTGACTGTTATATCAAAGCAATGCCTAAACCGCTGGTCCTAGAGACATGAAATTCTTTGTGAAGAAAGTATCCACTAAGAAAGAGTTTTTCGAAATTCAACCCTTAAAGGGGTGAAAAAGGGGTTGGAAGTTTTTAACGGGAGAAGTACTAATTCCACGCGGGTGAAGCCGATGGCAGAAGCTAGTTTTAATTTAAGTTTGTGCATGTGTGAGTGATGTGTTTATTCATTAATTTAATTAATGAGTTCTGCTCGCGTAGGTACGGGAGCTCGCCTGTAATTATGTTGCATTAGCTAACATTATCGCTTACTGAGCGCTATCAATTTAATTCAATGCCGTTTGAGCAAAGTGCAGAGGCAGCTACCGCGCTGTTTGCCATATTACTGTTTATGTGTACCGGATAAACACGTTATGTAACTATGTAACGCCATAGTTTGTCGACAATTTTCGCAAACTGTTGTTTCGTCGGGATATGATGACTGCTACATTATTCAGTCACTTGGAAAATAGGTAGAGAAACCTAAATGTAAGCTTCTCTATGAAATATTATAACCTTAATAACTTCTTTACCTCGTTTAGATACCTAATGGTTCTAAGAATCAAGCAAGTTCCTACGGTGCCGCTCCGTTTGCCGCACTGTAATTCGGTATGCCATGTCTTAATTTGGTTGTCTATATTATTTTTGAGACTTGGCAATAAAGGTTTCTTTCTTTTTCTATAGCAAATTGTTATGATTATTAAATTAAGGACAAATACATGAATTTTCTAACAAACCGAGGCCCGCTAATGGAACTAAATATCTAATGAGTATCCAAATTGTGGAACCTGAAGAACCGTCAGGCATATACCATCCCATCGCCGAAGAGGAAGCGGCTACTTAGCTATCGACTATTTTCTCGTCACGCAAAAAACGTTAGTTCAATACATAGTAGCAGTAGCTTACTATGCCGCCGTCCCATCTCAGTAAAAGACTAAAAAACACCTTCAGACTTTGTACCACAGTAGGTACATACTTAATATATTATCTAATTTAAAAAAACTATTAGTTATTTGCAAGCTTTAGGTACTTATTGGTTTTTGCTAATCGTCGGCGGTAGGACAGATGCCTTAGTAAAGTGAGCATCCAAACAACTCAACGCTCATTTGGCAAGCCTACAATGCCTTCCGACAAAGTAAGTAACAGTAAACAATTCATCTTATTCAGCGTAACTGTAGCTGAATGGTTCATGCTCATAATTTCCACCACAGCCGATGAAACAAAGGAAGCTCAGTGTGGTTGCGCCGTCCATCTGTCCATCGTCATTAGCACTAATAACTCGCGCTCCACGCGAGTAACTGCCTACAATAACGCAAAAGTGACGTCCTTGCGGTTTGAAGAGGAAACTCCCTTTGAGCGTCCTAATAATTCTATCAATAGGCGCATCGCTGCGGTCGATGTGGTAATGGCTCGTCTAGAATATGTTTGGAATGCATTGCATTGCAAGCGTCGGTAACAATTGACACAGGAAACTCCACCCGACAGACAGCAATTTCACTGCGGTCGGACGGTTGCAGCATGTGTAATTTCCTCGTTGTTGTTTAGGTTTGAATTTTTAATTAGAGATGCCGCGAATAGTCGAATAGGTACCGATTAATCGCCATTCCCTATGGCGAATAGACGACTCGCCATTATTACTCGACATAAAAGGAATACAAAAAAAAAAAAAAATTGTTATCAAAATTAAATAATAATATCACGCTTGTAGTAAGTAGTCTTGAACTTACTCGTACCAATCATTTATTTGTTACTGTAATCTAAAAAAGATATATGCTTATGAGAAAAGAAAAAAATTAACCTAAAGTAATCAGTCTCATATTAAACTGATTGAGGTACATTTTTAAATGCTGGCAACTGCTAACAATGCATACTAAGTGTGTATTGTATATTTTTAAGAAAAATTAAAGTGTGATTATTTTTAAGTCTATAGTTTTTTGTTCATTAAAATTTTATTTTAGACAACTATTTGCCGAATGTCGAATAATACTGACTGTTATTCGGTATTCAACGAATAACAAAAAAGTGTAGACTAATGCCGAAAACCAAATAATAACGAGTATTGAACAGTTTTTTTTTTATACGGCAATTTGGTGTAACATGTTGCTTTGTGTTTCGCCAATGAGTGTCGGCGTGTGCCACTGACTATAATATCAATGATTGCAAGTTTTCGCTGCCAGGAATTAAGCATGCAGTGTTAATTGAAAGCTCGTTGACAAGCGACAGCCACTATTCACTGAGGTAGGTATTTAAGCATTGTGAGTGCTACTCTGTAGCAAGAATTTTTTATAAGAGTGTAGATGCCATATCTCTTTCGATAGACTTTTTTCGATACACTTGCTTGAGAAGGTGGTTCTTATCGCACCGCTTTTAGGTTCACAATTTCACAGACATTCTTTTAACTTTACATTCCTACACTGGGAGAGCGGTGGTATGGATAACTTTACCTAGATACCTTCACTAGCAGTGTCGTATAGGTACTAGCTGAATTGTGGTACTGGTGACCAGGGCCTCAAGGATTAGGGTAATCTGAGACAGCATTGACAGCAAAAAAATCTAACCTATCCTTTTATTTTTTGTTTTTTTGTGGGGTGGGAAATCATCCAATGACTTCTCCCGCTCTGGGTGAAGCGGGAGGGCGTGTCAGAATTTTACTGGCTTAAACCCACCACATCCCACATTTCGAATTTATCCGCAACCCCAGGCAGGCATCGGCCCTGACGGGCCCCGTCAGGTACTGCTGACATCTCTTTGAGGCGCGCGTGGAACACTACGAGCCGTCGACTTTCGGGCCTGGTCCTTTATGGAAGGCGAGCTACCCATTACCCGCCGTTCGAAGATCGGCTTGCGGGGTGCCGAAATTTTGGAACTCGCTCACTCTTGCAACCACAAATTCTTCTATTCTTATGATTTTCAGCGTAAGTCGAAAAAGTTTAAAACCTAAACTATCTAATGCGGAGCTAAAATATTCGAGTTCGATTCGCTCGCTCTTGTTACTACAAGAGTGAGCGAATCGAGCTCGAATATTTTGATATAGAATATTTTGTGAGGAACCCTCCCATATTGGAACCTGCCTCCACGAATTGCATAATGTGAAAAAAGTTCAGCCATCTCTGCGACGTTGCCTATGAAAATTGTGTTCGAAAAAGTATGATGGTTAGGTACCTACCTATTGTAGTCTGTTGAGTTTCAGCAAAAAAAAAACTCTTACCTTTTCCTGCACCAGGACCATCAGTATTATAGACCAAATAGCTATTTTAGTTTGTGTTACTTACACATAAACTTAGCAGATTCTTAATGCAACCTTTTATATCCGGAAGAAGGATAAATGTGGGTGGTCTAGGTAGTACTGACTTATCATTTTAAGGAGGTTATGTCCTTTTAGCTGAATGTGATGGATGAGCCGTATGCTGTGTTGAATTTAGAAGCCCGTTTATTTTTTTTTAATTAAGCATATTTATTTATAATATTGTTAGATATTCCCCTTCCAACCTACCCGCAACGAGTGGAAGTGTATAAAAATGCATGGCGCGCTGTCAACGGGCTCTTCTTCATTTGGCTCCGGACGCGACTGACGTATTTTAGAGTCGTTATAATGTTATTCAAAGGTCGTGTTTATAATGTTGTAGAAGTAGGAACGTACTTGTTATTGTAAAACGTTTTTAAGCAATAAAACTTTCTTGGTTGATGAGTCATTTATTTTCATTTATGTAATAACCGCTTCTGGTCCTTAAGATCAGAAGTGGGATAACCACGCGTTCTAAGCCGTTTTTGCCATCTAAATACCTAAGTGCTTGGTTATTTTATCCTGTCAAAGAGAACGTTAAAGTGAAGTGTTGTACTTTTAATCGTAAAGTGCAGACTTGTCAACCGTAAGTAAGTTTTGTTTCCTTATAAAGTGTCGAGAGCGTGTTTCGGTTCAGAGGACGTAAGAACTCGTTGGAGCGACAATTTGCTAGTCTTAGTTCTTACGAATCGCGCCGCGATAGTTTTAATTACACGCCACTTTTATCACGCACTACCCTCAAAATAGATTGATAGACCATAGCGACAGATTTTATAAGCATCAGTGTTTTGCGTAGAACTCGTGGCAGTTCTCATTCTTGTAGATCAGTGTTTTTCAAACTGTAGGTCGCGACTCGCGACCCAAGGGGGTTCCAAAGTTTTGCTTGGGGTGTCACGGTCGCAAGCCAAGTAAAAATAAAAAGCGAGGATTGCTAATCTTGCACTAGAAGAAGGCCCATGTGTTAATTTTTCAACATTTTTAAAATCTTTGTTCTATTTTTGTTACGCAAATAGTGTAATTTGAAACATATTTGACTTGACGTTTAGGTTTAAAAATAAATCACAAGAGTGCATTACGCCCGCTCGCTCACCGCATTGTTACGGCCCTAGGGGGTAGCCACAATTATTTTTTACTTAATACGAGTAATTGGTCGCATGTTCAAAAGTATTGAAAAGTAGATATTGCAAAACTTGACGACTTGTGTGACGGTGCTCTCTGTCGAATTCTTATGAGGTTAGAAGTTATTGAGCGTAAGTTACCGAGTATCAATTAGTGAACGTCCGTTGCATTCAAATACCGAAAGCCAGTTATTTTTATCAAATACGGTTGAACGAACCCCTGATTGCAAACAATGTTCAAGTTTTAAGCGGCTACACTTTTTAAGTTGAAAACTACCTACCTTTTGAAATTTTAACTCTGGCGGGTTTCATACTCCTTTTTCGGGATGGTAAGTCAGTAGTTACCAGAGGCGACTGATTGTACATGGTCAGGTAAGGCCGAGCCCAGGGAGAGTGAATATTGTCGTTCGATCACCGGAACCTACTAACGTTAGGGAGGTCCTGTAGTTTCTGGGTCTTGCAAGCTATTGTCGTTGTTACATTCCAGGCCATGCCTCGTAAGACAAGGTGTGCAAGCATATCAAGGCTGCTGAGGAATGGTAAACCTATTTTGTGTGCCGCTGAGCAGGATGCTGCTCGTGACTACCCACATAATGAACTGCTTGACTAACGAACCGGTTCTAGCAATATTTGTTACCAGTGTCCCATGGAACTTCATACATTTATGTCAGTGCTATAATTGGAGTTGGTGACTTCAGCCGCACTGATCAACTTTCAAGGTTGAGCAACCCTTGAAGGGGTTGGTCCGTGGATGGGTGACTGAATTATTACATACCGAGACTTTTCCGTGCCTCGGATTGGACCTGTTTCAGGATAGTGAAGACTAGATGTGCAGTCGCTGCGTGTGAGGTGCTGGTGCTTGCCTGCATCCGCTGTGTCATGCGCAGTGGCCTGCGTCGTGGTGCGCGGTGGCGCCCTGCGTGAAGCGCTATGGTGTGCGCTGCGTGAAGCGCTATGGTGTGCGCTGCGTGAAGCGCTATGGTGTGCGCTGCGTGAAGCGCTATGGTGTGCGCTGCGTGAAGCGCTATGGTGTGCGCTGTGTGATGCGCATGGCGTGCGCCACGTGATGCGCATGGTTTGCGCTCCGTGGTGCGCGCTGGGCACTTCTTGGTGCGCTGGCTGTGCGCTCCGTGGTGCGCAGTGAGGCGCTTCATGGTGCGCATGGAATGCACTATATGGTGTGCTGTGCTGCGCTGCATGGTGCGCTGGGTGTGCGCTTCATGGCGTGCGCTGCGTGGTGCGCATGGTTTGCGCTCCGTGGAGAGATGCTGACTTGATGCCTATGTCTTCATGACGCATTGTTCAGTACCGCGGGCATATGAGAGACATGCGGACTCTATGCCTCTGTCTTTATGACGTGGTTGGTAAGTGACGACGAGCCTTCGTGGGGCCTCTGTCGTGGTTACATTGATGAGCATGCTAACGTTTGGGCCTCTGCTCTGTTTTGCGGTCATGGTGGAGGCATGCAGAACTTTTGGGCCTCTGTCTCAATGACGCAATGTGTCACAAATTCATAGTAAGCATAACCTTTGGGCCTCTACTATCTATTCGTGAAAACGACAAGCGAACGTTTGGGCCTCTGTCGATAACAATGTATTGAGAGTGATGGAAATCCGGATTCTATCATTAGCGATGCACTGAATGTTGTCTGTCTGGTTTGAAGCTGTTTCAACTTTAAAAATCACTATTGATGGTCCTTGTTGCTGGCGCTTGAGTGCACGCTTGCGCCTGGAACACTGGACTGAATCCTTACTTATGAAACTACTTCAGGCTGAATAAGCTTCAAACCATAGTGGTCATGTTATTTAATTACTCATGTATGTACTCTGTATTTTCAGATAATGATGACGCTCAAAATAATGATGATGGCCAGGTTGTGACAGATGGATCTGATGGGAATGAAGTTGCGGTCGAGGACGTCACGCTATCAGGAACGGCCGTGTTAGATATTCCCCTTCCAACCTACCCGCAACGAGTGGAAGTGTATAAAAATGCATGGCGCGCTGTCAACGGGCTCTTCTTCATTTGGCTCCGGACGCGACTGACGTATTTTAGAGTCGTTATAATGTTATTCAAAGGTCGTGTTTATAATGTTGTAGAAGTAGGAACGTACTTGTTATTGTAAAACGTTTTTAAGCAATAAAACTTTCTTGGTTGATGAGTCATTTATTTTCATTTATGTAATAACCGCTTCTGGTCCTTAAGAATATAATAAGCACACAAACAGCACTGTCACTTACAATTCATCATCTTCCTGCCCTTATCCTATGTTACTTGGGGTAGGCGCAACACGATGTTTTCTTCCATTCTGTCCTGTCAGCCGTCACGCTATCACTAACTCCCTTTTCTATCATATCACTCCTCACACAATCCATCCATCCTTTCTTTGGCATCCCTTTCCCTCTCCATCCATTATGTTAAGAACCATAGATCCATTGTGTTATGTTGTTATGAATACATAACTCTTTTAGTTACATGTGTTTCATCCCTCCTCTTCACATGACCATACCAAGATAAGCGGTTCCCTTTCAAATTTTTCTGTGACAGGCGCCACTTTTAAACTACCTCTAATGTACTTATTTCTCACTTTATTCATTCTCGTTACTCCACACATCCAGCTCAACATTCTCATCTCAGCCACATGCAATCTTTTTTCATACGTCTTTTTCACAGCCCTGCATTCTGACCCATACAGTACGACAAGTCTAATCACGGACTTATAGATTTTCCCCTTTAACTTAAGGGGCATCCGTCGGTCGCAAGTTGTACCAGTGACCTGTCGCCATTTTATCCATCCTGAGTTGTTCCTGTGCGTTACGTCTCGGTCCATATCGCCATCCCCCTGAACAAGCAAGCCGAGGTAGGTACCGAAAGTCGGAGCAGATCGGTTTAGGCGTTCCGTTGAGAGCTACAGGCATAGGACTGGAGAGACCACCGAAATCGCAGAATAGATATTCTGTTTTCGTTCTGCTCAATTTCAGGCCCACACTCTCCAGTCTTTGCTACCACGTCTCGCATCTACTCTGGACCTCTAAGCCGCTTTCGGCAACTAGCACAATGCCATCAGCAAACAGCATACACCAGGGAGCTTCTTCCTGGATGTTCGACGTCAGAACAAAGCTAACCACGTCCATCCATCTACCCGTAATGATTTCCACACTTCAATTGGTATTCCGTCTGGACCAATTACCTCAGCCACACTGACCATTCTCACTAACCCCTCAATAATTGGTTTATTCTCTACAACACCACTCCAGATATTTTCCTCTGTCACTTACAATTCAAATACTAATAATAACATCTAAAATCGGCATGTCAGTAACCATGCAAATAACAGGTATGCATGACGTACCTATATTGTTCGCACTGTTGATATTGGGAACGTCTCTAGTTTTGTTATAATTTACTGACCGTTCTTTTTCTTAAATGTATGAAGCGAAACTCATAGAGGATGTCTTCTATAGGGTAAAAACTTCGATAGGGTCCGTTAAGTTTTGGACCTTTCATTATAATATAGCCTTAGGTATGAAAGGTTGATGTAGGCATTTGAAAAATGCGATGATGTCGCTTGCTAGGTACGTTGGCTAGTCCTAAATATGGTTGAGGGTGTTCCCCAGGGTAGCGTTCTCTCTCCTCTTCTATTTTCCGTTTTCATTAACCTTTTTGCCAAACAATACTTAGCAACTACATGATTATTTTTACGATGCATTTCTAGTTTGTTGCATATTCTTTGCCAAGAAATAGATAACAGGAAATATCCTAATTATATATAAAAACATACCTACGATCAAAAGGAAACTTTAGGTACTCGGATCACGACTCCATGATACAGGTCGTGAATGCAGTGCGAAGCAAGCAAATGGGTTAGGTAATTAAAAGCGACAAAACATTTCGGTGTTCCTAAGGGTAGGTAGTTACTTACCCTAAAACATGCCACAAAGATGCCAATCTGCCCAGGGGTTGAGGATAAATTCGAAACAGAGTTACCTCGCCGCTGGGCACTCAAGGCAGGGAGGGAACAGGGGTGGGTTTTAAGTCAGTAAGAGTCTGACACGCCCTCGCGCTCCATCCAGAGCGGGAGATGTCATTGGATGATTTCCTACCCCAACAAAAAAAAAGAAAAAAAGAAAAATGCCAATGCAGAAGTACTTGTCAAGGTTCATATGAGAAGATCTCTTGCTTTGCCGACCATTTAGAAACAGAACTACTCTACTACTACGTGCCTATCTCATATTAGGAGACCGGCCTGAGATGTAGTACCTAGTTTCTCAAATTTCTATTATTATCTGATTTGGTAATAAAAAAATGTATTAGGTATACTTAGTAGGTACTGTGGCGATTGTATACACAGCCTACAGCCTGCGAGTGAGTACTGGCCTTCAACTGGCAGTCGATAATACCTATTGAAGAGTGGTTCGAATGTTAAGTTTAGAAGAAAGTAGTAGTAGCGATTGTTTGTAGGTATTTATTTTGGATTTATAATAAAAGTACAGTTCGCTATCCCACCGCGTTTTCCCTTCGCAAAGGCAACAATTTAAATCATAGTGCACTTGCACACCCTACTCTCGCAGCCAGCAAGTGACACAGTTCCCCACAGCTACAGCAGCGCCCCTGGAGCCCTGCAGGCTCTACAGTACCTACTAAAAGGTCTTTCATAGATAAACTTCATCAAATATTGTAATTGTCGGCTCGCCTAGGGCTCGATCCCACCTCGAGTACATTAAGAACTTTGTCCATTTAAATCAAAGTGTAAAATAACTGGGTTCGATTCCCAAGTCGTGCATATTTTTGTTTTATTTGTAGATCAAATAGGTAGTATCAAAATAGTTTTAAACAGTTTTTTTTGCTTTCCATACTTATTGACAACGGATCACCTCACTACACTACATTAACATTACTTTTGTTTAAAGAAAGCTTTTTCTTAAGGATCTGGACAACTGCTTACGCCATCTATTATTGTTGTGAAGAACTATTAGGTAAACTTTTTTTTTCTACTCGATAATAGATGGCGTTATTTTAATTTTACATTTTCGCAAAGCCTACTCGTCCCTGTCTCTATAGTTTATTAGACTCAGAGCGGTTGCGCACTACGTCCAATACCTACTTATCCGATACATAACTGTCAAAATAGGTACAGATCTAAAGAAAACTCAGACCGAACTTTTAAAGTGTCTATGAACCGAATTCGGATCGGTAGTGCGTAACCTACCATACAAATATTGTTCTACGACCACGCCGGACCGTATTTTCACGGATAAGTATCGGACGTAGTGCGCAACCGCTCATATTGTAAGTAAAAAGTAAAAGAAGTTGTTTTACGGTATCTAAAAAAGTATAAAAGACACGATTGCTGTTGTAAAAAAAAATAGTGTGAAGCATACTTTTTGAGTTATTATTTCTGAATGAAAAAATCTAGTGTCAAAACTGTCAAATTAAATATTTAAATCTGACAATCAAAATAGTCAGCTGTAGTGTAGTGACATAACCTTCAAATAGGTTCTACTGTTATACTTAGGTGAATAGTTTCCATCTATAAATAATTTCTAGCAGTAGAAATAAAATATTTTACTATTGGGCTATTTTAAAATAGCTGTTTTGCAAAAGCTGAAATCTATAGTTGAAGTAAAAGTCTGTGTTTCCAGCTGTGTGTGTGTGATCAAGCACACAGGTATAATGTCACTTCTTAGAATTTTATGCTCTCGGCGGATATTCACAGCTGAGAAACTAAATTTGCTTTGTAGATGTAGCTCACAAAATGCATTTAATTTATCCGATACAGCTGTTCAAGTTTACCTCAAAAATATAATGGTTGAACATGAAAGTCTGAGCTTAAAAATGAAAAGAACGTCTGAAGAATCAAAGCGCTTGTTTGAGATAAAACCACTCGTGAATGTGCTGGAGCAACGAATCACCTTGTACGACAACATTGAAATGCTTAAAGAACTCAACAAGAAGCATAGCAGTGACAAAGATGATGAAATGAAGTCAATGATTAAAGAAGAAGCTGAGATATATTTGAAACGTATGAAAGAAGTAGACAATGAGTTACAGTCGATCCTTTTGGAGCCCCAGCTGACGGAAGGTGGAGTACTGGTGGAGGTGTCAGCTGGTGCAGGTGGTCAGGAAGCTATGCTATTTACTCGTGAACTATTTGAAATGTATGAATCATACGCTAAGTACAAAGACTGGGAGGTTTGCATTGTCTCTCTCGAAAAGTCGGACATTGGAGGCATTAGAAAGGCTTCCATGTTTATAGATGGTGAAGGTGTGCCTGAACTGATGAAAATTGAAGCTGGAGTGCACCGCGTACAAAGAATCCCAGCTACAGAAAAAGGTGGACGCATTCACACTAGTACTGTATCCGTAGCTGTTCTTCCTAAGCCCACCGATGTAGAAGCAAATATCCCTGATCGAGATCTTGTTATTGAAACCAAACGTGCAAGTGGTGCAGGTGGCCAGCATGTGAATACTACAGACAGTGCTGTGCGTATCACACATACTCCAACCGGTATAGTGGTTGAGTGCCAAGAAGGTAGATCACAAATAAAGAATAAAGAAATCGCCATTCAAAAGCTGAGGACTATTTTGCTAGACAAGCAACTACAAGAACAAACATCCAAAATTAATAATGAAAGGAAATCACAGGTTTGTATTTAAATTGATTTAATGTTGTAGGTTCTTACTATACAAACCTAGCATTGTTATGTTTGACCAAAACACCATTTTTAATGGTTTTTTGTAATACTCAATTGACCATTATTATTAGAAACAAAAGTCTTCTCAATAACTGGAGAAAATTTCACAAACATGGAGTAATGAATAATTTTTTTTTTTTTAAATTTTTATTATTATTATTATTATTCTTTATTGTACACATAAAACATATACAGAAAAACACAATGGGACAGTTAATTACAAAGGCGAGCTTAACCCAGCGTTTAGGTTTTCTTACAGCAAACCACAAGGTGAAAAATACAAAATTGCTTAGGATTATCATAAGTGCACAACAAAACTCAAAGTCTTACATTGTTGCTTAAATAAACTAAACAAATATGTGATACACAAACATAATATATACCTATAATATAAACAAAGAAATTCTATAAAAAACATATTATTATGGGTCATCTTGACAGGAAATGCTCCCTTATTCCTCTCCTGAACACCTCCAACGAAGGGCTATCCCTTAGAGTGTGTGGAAGAGAGTTCCAAAGGCGTACAGCACGAACAGTAAAGGATCCACCGTAACGACTAGAAGAGTGGGCAGGAAACCGAAGGAGAAGAGAGGACGATGAGCGGCAAGGTTTTCCTTTGTTTTTTTTCATAAATTACTGTCATTATTTACAGGTTGGGTCTAGTAACCGAAATGAGAAGATTCGGACTTACAATTATCCACAAGACCGAGTGACAGAGCATCGTGAGGGTGGTGGAACTGTTCACAACCTACAGGGCTTCATGGGAGGAGATGAGCAGTTAGAACAGATGCAACATAACCTGCTGAGGGCGCAGAAACAACAGGAATTCTTGGAAGAAATCATTCGGGTTGCTAAGATCATAAATGTAAAGTCTGCTGATAAAAATTAGCTAGTTAGAGACATCTTACAATAATTATAGGACAGTCAGAGGAATACTTTGTATATTTATTTGTTTTTTTTTTTGTTATTATATTATATATTTCAACAAATCTTTAATGTCATTTATTTCCAAAATCCAGGGTTTTCCTCTTTTAATGCGCTCGCTCCGTGTCCTTTAGTCCTGAGCGGAACGTGTTGGAGGTCGGACTTGTGCCAATTTTTCCAAACCCGTCACCCCCGGTAAGTTCTGTAACCGGCTGAGCCAAAAATCTATTTAGTTTAAAATAACTCGCCGAAATATATGTACGCGCATAACTTCCGAACGACTGCACCAAATTGGATAATTCTTTTTTTGTTGTATTCGTGTTTGTCAGGACAAGGTTTGTATGAATGAAAATTTTGAGAATTCAAATAAACAAAAATGCACCCGTGCTAAGCCGGGGTGGGTCGCTAGTAGTTAATAAAATAATAATAAGTACCTGTACATAATTAAGTCTCATTAAAATCTGAGACCGACACCCTGAAGTTAGCTATGGTCTGTGGTTCATGAAGAATGATTGTTTTCTTATTGTAAACTTTGTGACAGTTTGGATTTTTTATCTTGTTACGCCAAAGAAGTATAACTTCTTACGTGCGTACATAAGTACACACACACTTTTTTTTATTTTGTAAAACAAAGTGGGCAAAACCAAAACTAATAAAAAGTTGTCATCGCTGGCTCTACAAAGGCTGAATAAACAAAAACCGGCCAAGTTCGAGTCGGACTTGCACACGAAGGGTTCCGTAATATAAACTGAAAAAAATAACTAACAAAAACACGTTTCTAGAAACGTATTTCTTTTTTTTTTTTTTTTGGACTGTATCTCATGATCTGTAATAGGTAGACAGTTGAACTGTGTAGCATTACGGATCATGAGATACAGCCCGCTGACAGACACACGGACATCGGAGTCTTAATAATAGGGTCCTGTTGTTTACCCTTTGGGTACGGAACCCTAAAAAGGTAAGGGTGCTTTGACAATATTATTATTTACCTATATTATATTTTTACTTACTAGGGATGTACCTACGCGCAATAGATTTACAAACCGCAAATTTGTGTAAAACAGTTGAATTTAAACCTTAAGGTAATGTAAATAAAGACGCCATGCGCGCAAAAGCTATAAGCTTACTTTCGACGAGACGTAAACGTATCGCGGTGATTTTTTTAGCGCACTATATTTTCAACGCTCTGCTTAGCGCGGAGAGTTGAAAATCCAACAGTGTGTTTTTTCGACGCGCTGAAATGAACTCTGTTGTTGTTGAGTTGGATTCTCAATGCTCGGCTCAACACCGAGAGTTGAAAATCTAGTGCGCGATAAAATAAAACGACACCTATGTCAAAGAATTAGAAAATTTTCGCTGATAAGATTTTTATACTGTAGCATGAAGATTTCGCACCCTTATGGAAAGTCAAATGGCACGCGGCGCGTAGTTTTGAATTGAATCCGTATTCATGATCTTCGTGTCAATCAGATTTTAAATCCACCTTATTCACAAAAATAAGTAGGTAAGTATACCTACTTAGTTTTAATTATTAGTTGTCTACGTAGTATTTAATTATTAATTAGGTTAAAGTTTATACAACACGTACCTAATTTTAAATAACCATAAAAAAAAACTTATACGAATTCATTCAAGTTGATCTACTGCATTGCTCTATATTGTGACGCAACTTAGAATAATTCGTGAACTCATGAGTAGTGCGCTTGACGCGCGTAATATATATATAATTATTATCTGTTTATACTGAATCGTTAAGATTAATTAATGAATTTAGTAAATGATTTTTGTAAGAAACTTATTTTCCTAGAAGTCAAAGACTGATATGACTCAACTGTCACTTGTAAATCATACTTGTTTGTTAACGGGTATAAAAGAGCGGGGCTTCAGTGAAGCGGCTCAGTCCTGGCTGGAGGCTTTAATAATAATTAAAACCACCACGGGCTCGTCCGCTTAAGCAGTCGACAACCGCTATGGTTGAACTGCGAGTTTCAAACACAAAAAATGAAGCGGCTCAGTTGCTGTTCGGCTTTCAAGGCGTTAACATCTAAGGTATGATATTATTCTGACTATTGTTGATTTATTAATGATGTTGATGTATATTTATATCATATTTATGAGCCATGTAATGTAAAGTTATGTATATTGTTACTTAACGTTGTGTTATATACACTACTACGATAGTGGTTGTTATATACCACAAGATATTTATCGTTGTAAATATGGCTTAGGTGATACATCCTTTAATAAGATTTATTGCGATAAACGATTATTTATGATGTGTGTGTGATAATAATAAAAGAGAGCTACCGTGGAGTTTCTTGCCGTTTTTCTCAACGAAGACCTAGTTTTGCGAAAAGGCAATTAGATTTCGATTGATGACAAGCCTATTGGAAATAAATACATACTCGCTGTCTTTGTGCTTTTCTTAATAAATCCCTTCCTTAAAACACCACATTCACAGTAAGTAAATAAGTAACTGAATAAGTAAATAAATAGGTAAATAAAAAGGTAAATAAATGGATAGATAGATAGATAAATGAGAAATGATAAATGATGTTTATTCAGTAAATAGGTTACAAGGAACACTTTTACACGTCAATGGTTTTAGTCAGTTTAAGCTAGATGAGGCCGGTGTTTCCTAGCTGACTACCCTGAGAAGAAACACCGAAACAAACTCAGAGGTCAAAGTCTCTTTTAAAGTGTTCAAATCGATACAATGTGTACTGGTTAAATCATATGAGAACCATGTACGTTTATGTCTGGGATGAGCTTTTTGAAGAAAGCAACACACGAATTCGAGTGGACCTGTCCAGACAGTGCAAGCATTTGTCAGTCATCGCGAAGCTCAACTCAGAACTTTGAGGAGCTCAACGAACCGACGAACAATACCAAAGTAAGGACATTTGAGTAGGCCGCAAAAATACTCAAACTGCCAGACAATCATACAATCTACATGAATATAGCGACATACATAGTTCTCGCATTCACATTATTCTATATGAGGACCATGCAGCTTAGTGTCTGTAGTGGTCTTTTGAAGAAAGAACCAAACATATTTGAGTGGACCTGTCCAGTCAGTGCAAGCATTTGTCAATAGTCGAATAGCTCGACTTAAAAACCACTAAGGAGCTCAATGACATGACGAACAATACCAAAGAAACGACATTAGGGTAGGCCGCAAAAGTACTCAAACTGTCAGACAACGTTAAAAATTACTGTAAAAAGGAGGAGAAAATAATAATAAAAACCCACATAGTCCTCACATTCACAATAATAAGTAATCAAAAAAAAAAATGTAATACTTTACAAAGTAAATATTCGTGTCAAACATAATAGTAATAATAATATGTCAATCAAAAAATAAAAAATAAATATAATACTTAACAAAGTATTCAAGTCAAACAAAAAAATAATAATAATAAAATGTCAATAAAAAAAATAATATAATACTATACAAGTATTCATGTCAAAAACGAATATTAAAAAAAAATATATATAAAAAATTTCATCAGTAAGTAGTACATATGAAAACAATGGCTCATGTATATCATTGAAGCAGCTCAATCCCACGCCTTTTTGTCCTCAAGAAAGTCATTAATTGTGTAAAAAGGTTTCTGGCATAGCTTATGTTTAATAAATGATTTAAATTTATTTATGCTTAGTTCTTGAATTTGGCTAGGAAGTTTATTATAGAAACGTATACATTGGCATCTAAACGAACCACCTATTTTTTTCTTGAGCCTGGTTTTAGGTACAATAAATTTGTGTTTGTTCCTAGTATTTATGCTATGGATATCACTGTATCTTTTAAACCGATTAATATTTTTATGTGCATACATGAGATTCTCATAAATACGAGTATATTGAGAGGTCATAATATTAATCTCTTTAAATTTGTCTCTGAGGGAGTGTCTGGGACTTAATTTATAAATTGCACGAATAGCCCTTTTCTGTACAACAAAAATTGTCTGAATATCGGCGGCATTTCCCCACAACAGAATGCCGTACGACATCACACTATGAAAATAGCTAAAGTATACTAAACGAGCTGTCTATAAATCAGTTAAACCACGAATTTTCCTTACGGCGTATGCTGCAGAGCTAAGTTTTTTGGACAGTTTATCTATATGGGGGCTCCACTGAAGCTAAACCTAAGTTAAACCTAAGAACACTGTGGAATCCTCGGGTTTCAACTGTTCACCCTTTATTGACACACTAGTGTTCACTTGTATTACATTGGGTAATGTGAACTTTATGCATTTTGTTTTTTTCTCGTTAAGGAGAAGATTATTGATGTTGAACCAGTTAACTATAGTTGAAAGAGCATTATTTACATTATCATCAACCACCTGCTGACGTTTGAGTTTAAATAAAAGTGAATTGTCATCTGCAAACAGCACTATATCATGTTTATCCTTTATGAGGTAAGGCAAGTCGTTGATATAGATTAGAAACAAAAAAGGACCCAGAATTGAGCCTTGAGGAACCCCCATTCTGACTACAGACCCGGGCGACCTTTTGCCGTTCACATCAACTCTCTGAATCCTATTACTCAAGTATGAAGTAAGAAGATCCAGAGAGGCGCCACGGACTCCGTAGTAGTGCAGCTTCCTGATCAATGTATCATGGAGAACGCAATCGAAAGCCTTAGACAAATCACAAAAAATGCCCAACGCATCGCATTTATCTTCCCATGCATTATAAATGTGTCCCAAAAGTTCAACACCAGCATCAGTTGTTGAACGACCCTTTGTGAAACCAAACTGTTTGTTGTGTAATAATTTGTGTTTATTAAAATATCTTTGAATTTGATCTAAAATAATTTTCTCAAAAATTTTACTAAAAGTAGGTAGCACTGATATAGGTCTGTAATTAGTAGGGTCTGATGTACTACCCGATTTAAACAATGGTATAATTTTACTATATTTCATTAGATCAGGAAAATCACCACAATCTATACAATTATTAAAAATTACTGCTAAAGTAGGTGCTACAATGTTATAATAGACTTAGCAACGTCAACAGAATAACCCCATAGATCTGCAGTCTTTTTAACATTTAAAGTATTAAAAGTTTTAATAATATCATTACAAGTGACATATTGGAAATAAAATTGGGATTCACAAACTGGAACGTTTTCTTTAAGTAAAATTTCTGCAGCAGTTGGTGATGAATTTAGAGATTTTGTAGTCGATAGGTACGGGAATCTCTGCAAAGAAATTTTCAAATGCCGCGGCGACTTGCGAATCTGATTTAATGATACTGTCATCAATAGCAAGGCTGTAATCACTACTTCGGTTGCAAGACCTTCCCGTTTCGCTATTAATAATATCCCAAGTTATTTTAATTACATTACTACTATTTTTAATTTTTGAACTTAAGTAGCGAGATTTCGCCAAATAACATACTTTTTTAAATAATTTAGAATAATTAAATACATATAATACATATAAATTAAATTCTACAGTGTTAATATAAGTCCGTTCTTCATACAGCTCATACAGCCGTTTTCTACTTTTATTAATACCAATGGTGACCCAGTCACTGAGAAAGTATTGCTATTTACCGAAATCGTCTTAGGAATAAAAGTAGTATCAAATTGCGTGCAATACATTTTGAAAAAATCATTATAATGTTGATTAGGGTCATCATTAGTTGACAAAAGTGGGATTTTATTTGAGAGTTTAGTTTTAAATGTTTCCAAGCGACCTTTAGATTTTGGGTTAACAGTGATATCTTTTTTTCGTTTATATTTGTTTATATTTGGTATAGTGATCAATAGTCCACTATGATCAGAGTCTAATAAATTAATATTTTTTTTGTGGGTAGGTAAAATATCTGCATAAATATTATCTAGGCAAGATGCAGTAGTGGGGGTTATTCTAGTAGGCTCCATAAATAGATTTACAAGATTGTATGACTGAAACAAACTTATAATTTTAGTGCTTAGGCTAGAAGTTTCTAACAAATTAACGTTGAAGTCGCCACAAACGATGACAGACTTACTAGAGTTACAAATTTTTTGCAACACCTCATCCATTACTTTTTCAAAACAATCATACAATCCTTTAGGTGGTCTGTACACACTTAATATAATAAACTGCTCTAATTCAATACAGGCAATTTCAACTGTCTGTTCAACAGAGAGGCTCACAATATCCTTGCGGTCTTTAAACTTGAGTAGATTATTTATGAAAATTAATGAGCCACCATGTATAGCGTTTACTCTGCTGAACGAACTACCAACCTGGTGATTACTATAATTAAACATAATCTGATGGCTTTTAAGCCAATGTTCAGTTAAACAAAGAATATCTACATTGTTAAATTTAAGGAATAATTCTATTTCTAAATCCTTGCCCATACAACCATAAATATTTTGGTGCACCAGGTTGATACTATTTGTTGATTTTAAAACATTGTTTTCCCCATTCTTTAAATAATTGCTAGAGATTGTCTCTGTTGTCTTAATTTCTAATTTAAATTATTAATAATGTCAAAATTTGATGAATGATATTGGCAGAATTATGAAAAATGTCATTGCATTGCTCAATAGAAGCAATTTGTTTAGCCAAATTCTTGGCTGTTATACAAAATAAATATGATAGCGACACAGCTATCTGTCTCCTACAATAATTTGAAAGATAGTATCTATCTATATGATTCCTATCTTTTGTCAATTAAAAACGATTACCAATATAATTGTTAAGGTCAAGGATAGATTTTCAAAAGATTTTCAATAGACTTTCAATGGACTTTCAATGGACTTTCAATGGACTTTCAATGGACTTTCAATGGACTTTCAATGGACTTTCAATGGACTTTCAATAGACTTTCAATAGACTTTCAATAGACTTTCAATAGACTTTCAATGGACTTTCAATGGACTTTCAATGGTCTTTCAATGGACTTTCAATGGACTTTCAATGGACTTTCAATGGACGATCAATAGACGATCAATAGACGATCAATAGACGATCAATAGACGATCAATAGACGATCAATAGACGATCAATAGACGATCAATAGACGATCAATAGACGATCAATAGACGATCAATAGACGATCAATAGACGATCAATAGACGATCAATAGACGATCAATAGACGATCAATAGACTTTCAATAGACTTTCAATGGACTTTCAATGGACTTTCAATGGACTTTCAATAGACTTTCAAAAGACTTTCAATAGACTTTCAATAGACTTTCAATGGACTTTCAATGGATTTTCAATGGACTTTCAATGGACTTTCAATGGACGATCAATAGACGATCAATAGACGATCAATAGACGATCAATAGACGATCAATAGACGATCAATAGACGATCAATAGACTATCAATAGTCGATCAATAGACGATCAATAGACGATCAATAAACGATCAATAGACGATCAATAGACGATCAATAGACGATCAATAGACGATCAATAGACGATCAATAGACTTTCAATAGACTTTCAATAGACGATCAATAGACTATCAATAGTCGATCAATAGACGATCAATAGACGATCAATAGACGATCAATAGACGATCAATAGACGATCAATAGACGATCAATAGACGATCAATAGACGATCAATAGACTTTCAATAGACTTTCAATAGACGATCAATAGATAATCAATAGACGATCAATAGACGATCAATAGAAAATCAATAGATAATCAATAGATAATCAATAGATAATCAATAGACGATCAATAGATAATCAATGGATAAATAAATGAGTAATGAATATAAAATATTTACATACATCTGGTTACATAACTACACATACAGAAAAATAAAACACAAACAACAACAACAACAACATTCAGAAAAATTTTAACACGCGCAGACGCGCGTGTTAAAATTTTCGCGCGGAGTCCCGCGCATCGTAATTTGTTACGTATCGCTACTCCTTGCGGGCAGGCGTATGCGTTAAATACCTACGGCACTCGGGTTAGGCCCGCCTTAACAAATATATTGCCTACTGTAAAAGCCCATATAGGTATAAGTAAATCTTAGACGTCCGTCGTCCTAATAGAACGCGACCATCGCGCGTATACGCGATCATCGTGTTTATTTGTTTGGCAAACCTGATCGCGTTGTCACCTCGACAGAGGGCGCTTTTCGCTTTTTCCGTACAAATGACTGCGACGATCGTCTAAGCACTAAGCATGTCACAGTCGCTTACAATATGTCAATATCCGAGTCCATTAGGTAGTTAGATTTTGGCAGCGAATGCGAAATGAAACTGAGTTTTTGAGTTGCAATCGATATAAGATTTTATTTAAACGATTACGTCCCGAGCTTACAGAAGTTCATGTAAGACTACTTAGCCTATCTTAATTTTATTGCCTTACCATTCTAAACTTATCTAGAAGCTGGTGGTCACACGCTTGCAGGTGGCCCCGCGCATACCGTCACGTATGACTGATAGCAAAAGTGCTAGATCAACGTCTAGACATTAAGGCGCTACCACAGCGTTAGGTTTGGAACATAACTCCTCCCCTCTTGGACCGAAGTTATCGGAAAAACAGGGATTTTCCGAGAACTTGGCATAATTATACTGTAAATTATTTAAATGTTCATAATAATAATCGTAGCCCGAAAATAATAGAATCAATTACACTAATAGTATAGGTCTTTGATTAACTCTACCTTCCTCTGGTTGAGCGAGATTATCTTCTATACCTCTCGGACGACGATCCTGCTTTTTACACATTTTTTTTATAACATCTAAATACTTATAGATAATTATAGCTACTGACAATAAAATGACGACCGCGTACAATACATAAAGAGCGGCACTAACACTATCACTTTTGATTTCACTTTTTACGTTATTAGCACTATTCTTCATGATATAATTTAATTGACGTATATCATCCAAATTAACCCCCTTTAGGTTTAGAGGTTCGATCTTTGCTGCGTCAAGAGTTAGTTCTCGTAAGTCAGGTAAGTTTAATAGGGGAACAGGCATATAATCCGCTTGTAGTGAGTAAGGGCGTCGTCCATGAATGTGGATGTTATCTATAAAGACATCACATTGCTCTTCTATAGTTATTAGGTATGTTCCTCGTATGCGTTCCTTCGTTTCATCATTGTGACAAGTCTGCGATATGACTTGGTTGTGTTTTGAATACACTACCCAACTATTGGGACTAATTCCTTGAAGTTTTAGGAACTCAGACTGTATCTTACGTGGGAAACAGCGTGACGGATTATGGTGGTATTCCATTAGCTGTTCGATACATGTTTCTTCCATATACTGGACTAGTTTGTCTTCAGAGCAGAGGTATTCTTTAGCTGTTATCTCTCGGCATGGTTGTTCAATTGGACGATACTTTGACCCTTGAAATTCAGGGATAACAACAAAAGTATGGTTTAAGGAATCGTCAGACATAGGAAGGGAATACAGTTTGTAGTAACTATAAGTAGCATTATAAATTAGTGGAACTTCGATAACAAATGTTATTTCTTCATTTTTAAGATAAGCTTTTACAGACAATGATTCTTCTATATTAATTAAATTTTGTTCATTTACAGGGTACATCAAATTATCATATTTGCTTATATATTATAACACATTCAACATTTCATTGGGATTAACTACGGCCTTATGTAAAACAGATGATTTGCTGAATCCAATGGCCAATGGCCGTTTCAAGTTCACTAAGTTTTAAATAGAGTGTCCTAAAGTTTACAATAAACTGATTAAGTAATCTAAATATATAGGTCATATAAATTGAGTGATTATCTTTTGTAGTGAGATTAGCAACAAGGCTTTCAATTAATTCAATGAACATTTGGTTAAATTCTGAGTATTTTTGAATATTAAAAGAAAGATCAGTACTTATGCCTTGAAGGTTGATTATTTTAATAATGGACCATTTATCATATTGTATAAACGCTGTACCCAACTTCACCGGGAGAATACCAGGGTTTTGGTTAATCTTTACTGCTTGAAGGGCCTGGCTTGGGAGAGTCCAAGTGGTCGTTGTCCATACCACCAGGATCAAACACCGCCTGCGGAGGACGTTTTATGTTTTTAACGGGAACTTTAGTATCTCTATTTTTAGCTTTAATCGGTACAATGTTACGTTCTATCTGACCTGTAACCATGGCTTTTTGAAAACTAGGTTTATCTTTAGCTTGTCTTTTATAATAATAATAATAATAATAACGTTGACATATGTCGGGCATGTCATCGTCCGGGAGAATCAATCCGCCACATAATCTCTGGTTGTTCTCGTCTAGCTAACGGTGAGTACTTGCATAGGCACAACCTCGTAGCCAGAATTATCCATCAGCAACTTGCTCTGAAATACTCTCTTGTGGAATCGGAAGTGCCGTACTACAGATATGCGCCCGACCCAGTTCTCGATAATGGTCATATCTCATTGTACTGGGATCGGTCCATCATCACTGACAGGACTATTATAGCCAATAAGCCTGATATAGTGGTGGTGGACCGAATCGAGAGGCGTGCAATGATTGTTGACATTACCGTCCCACATGACGAGAACCTCGTGAAAGCCGAGAAAGATAAACAAATCAAGTATATTGACTTGGCTCGCGAGGTTGTCGACATGTGGGATGTGGACTCAGCGATCATTGTACCGATAGTCGTATCAGCCAATGGCTTAATAGCCACGAGCCTCGACCAACACCTCAGGAGGCTCTCGTTAGGCGGCTGGATCAAGGGCTTGATTCAGAAAGCAGTACTTCTGGACACGGCTCGCATTGTCAGGCGGTTCCTCTCTCTGGAGCCCTGACCGCCGGTAGCTTGGACCCTGTTCCCGATACCGGTGGGATACTATTTTTTATATTTTTAAATGTTTTTTTTTTATTTTTTCATTGAAATATTTAAAAATATAATTTATATGTATTTACAAATGAATAAACGAAATAATAATAATAATGT
Source organism: Polia nebulosa (assembly GCA_951329385.1). Taxonomy (NCBI): domain Eukaryota; kingdom Metazoa; phylum Arthropoda; class Insecta; order Lepidoptera; family Noctuidae; genus Polia; species Polia nebulosa. The sequence continues at coordinate 28,842,895 of OX589588.1, forward strand.
TTATTTATAGAAATTTAGACATTCATTACAAAATATTTTAGCAGGCTAAATTAGGTCAGATTAAGTGGTGTAGTCATCTGTAGCCGAACTAGGCAGAACCTGTATTTCGGCTATCAGCGCCAAACCCCTCGAGTATTATGCATTTATATAATAGCCATTTTTATGTTTACATTTGTAGATATCTTGTACGAAAAAAGTAAAACAAAAAGGAAAAACAAAAAGGAAAAAGTTTGTGCAGTGTTTGCATGAGGTCCTCTTATTTGTGTGAGATGGGAATGTACGTGTCTGATGTGTAAGAGGATGTGTAGTGTTGTCTAGTGTTTTGGTGTGTGTATGGTGTGAGTGAGCGTGCGCGCATTTGTGTGTAAGTTATGAAAAGTGTATGTACTAGTTTATTACATAGTTTTTTTTTTTTTACTAGGATGGTATGTACAGAAGAAGTTCAGTTTGTTCATAGGTAAGACTTTTCAGATATTCGGTAAGTTTCTTCTTGCATTGCATTTTTGTTAACGGGTATATATCAAGGATTCTGTTTAGCCTATTGTAAATTAATGGACCAATGGAGTGGGCAAAGCGTTGACTAAATTTAGTTTTAAGCAGCTTGGTTCTTTCGCATACTAAATCTTTTCGTCGTTTTTGGAGGAGTAGTGGGTTGTAGCTTAGTTTACTGTGTTGTAGGAGGACAACGCTTAGTATGTACAATTGTCTCACGGTCATGACTTCCCATTTTTCGTATAGCGTTGTTGTAGAGAATCGGATAGGCTTGAACGTCGCGACCTTCAGTATTGCACGCTGGGCGATCTCGATAGACTTCAATGTTGTTTTTGATGTCCCTCCCCAAGAAGATAGACAATATGTAAGAAGCGATTGACAGAGCGCATAGTATATCTGCCTTAGCAACTCAAAGTGAGCAATGTGCCTTAGGTTTTTAAAAATATATATGAGCTTTCGTATTCTACAGCATAGTAGCCTAACATGTTCTTTAAAATTGAGATTGCTATCTATGTTAACTCCCAAATATTTCACTGTATGAACGCGTTCCAATGAAGGACACTTGCAGTTTTTTCCAGAGTGACACTCGTGCGATATGATATTTCGCACGATGCCATCTCCATTTCTCTTATTTATACTAAAGCAGATATACTTGGTTTTGTCCACATTTAATGTGAGAATATTATTACGAAGCCACTTTTGCACGATATCGAAGCCCCGCTGTGCAGCACTGAAAGCCTCTTCCCATGTATTGGCAGCAAAAGAGAGGGCAGTATCGTCTGCAAAAGATATGATTTCACCATGGTTAAGTTCAAGACTCGTGAGATCATTTATATACACCAGAAACAAAGTGGGTCCCAGTATGCTACCTTGTGGTACACCATGTGTAACATCAAGGTGAGAACTTTTGCATTTTCCTACACGAACACACTGAGACCGGCCAGTCAGGTAACTAGTAAAAAGTTTCAGCTGTGTACCTCTGATTCCCAATATTTCGAGTTTGTCCAGTAAGAGGGAAACAGAAATCGTATCAAATGCCTTTGCGAGATCTAGAAAGATAGTGAGACATTTTTTCTTTTCATCTAAATTGGAAGTAACAAAATTTATAAGTTTATTTACGGCTTGCTCAGTTGATTTTCCTTGTCGAAAACCAAATTGGTTACCTGAAAGTAGTTTATTTTTTTCTAAGTATTTCACAAGTCGCAAATTAATAATTTTTTCTAAAATTTTTGATATTGCTGGCAGAATAGATATAGGTCGATAGTTATTGATACGATTTCTGTCCCCACTCTTATAGATTGGACAAACTTCTGCTTTTTTAAGGACGTCAGGGAACAATCCATTTTGCAGAGAATCATTTATGATCTTGGTAAGATGTGGTACAATGATGTGTCTATAAGTTTTCAAAAATTTATTACTAATACTGTCTCCACCACTAGCACAGTCTGATTTTGAGTCGAGGATGAGACGTTCTACCTCCTCTTCAGTTGTGTCTATGAGAGCAAATGAATGCGGACTACTGGTAGCTGTGGCTGTATTTATTTGTCTGATGTTTATATTATGCGTGTTGTGCTGGTGTATTTTGTTTGCTAGTGAACTTCCTACGTTTATAAAGTAACTGTTTACTTCATTCAGTGAATTTTCAGGAGAGGTTGATAGCGTTAGCAGTTCTTTCGGATGATTTGTTACTTTTCGTGTATTTGTGATCTCTTTTATCGCTTTCCACAACTTTTTATTGTCTTTTTGTGCATTTTGAAGTTGATTTTTTTCATACTCTATTCTAACTTTTCTTAGCAACGCATTGCAGAAGTTTCTGTATCGCGTGTATGTCACTTTAAGAATGAAATTTTCAGGTGCAAGCTTTGATTTCAAATGCAACTTATCCCTATTTCTTGTGCATCGTAGCAACCCCTGTGTCATCCATGGTTTTATGATTTTGTGACGTTTAGATAGAGTAATATGTTTAGTATTATTTATAATTGCGTGTTGAAGACAAGTTGTAAAGTAATTCAAAGATAAGTTTGGGTTTGTTAAGTGGTAAATTGGGTCAAAATTAATTTTCAAAAGATCTTGCTCAAGGTTTGTAAAATCAACTTTAGTTATTGTTGTAACTGCATATTGACGCGTTTTCTTAGCAGGCACACACAATAAAACAGGGTAGTGATCCGTTAGGCTAGTTTGTGGAACTAGAGTAGTTACTGGATAATTGGTCTTAACCAACGCATGATCTAAACAGGAATTGCTTTCATAGCGAGTTATCAGAGTGTGAGCTGGAAGGAGGCCATGTGAAGCCACTAAAGTCAGGTAGCGTTCCCCGTTTAGATTTATTTTGCTAGGATTAATATCTATGTTAATGTCACCTATTACAAAGATCTGTTTATAGGTTGACACTGTGTGTAGTAATCTGTCTAGGGATGCAAGAAATTGGTCAATGTTTTTGTAAGATGGGGACCGATAGAAAGCTAGTATCGCGATGCGATTTTCTATTTTTGCGACCAGACAGTTACATTCTTGCGTATGAGGCTCCTCTATCTCTAAACTAAGGTAAAGGCTTTTATTTACGGCTTTAGCGAAGACCGGTTGTCCTATTTCTAAGGCTGGTCCTGATTCGCCTCCCCGCTTGGCTATAATTTTTGTCTTGTGATTATTTACTTTTTCGGATATATATTTATAAATTGCCTGTGTTCTTTTCATATGATCCCTAATTAGTTGCTGATTGTATGCTTTATCAAATTCGGAGTTAAAGGTGGAGTTTAATTCAGTATGACCAAACGCAGCTTCGAACGGCGTTAAATCAGTGGTACTATGGATAGTGTTATTGTAAGCCATAACAGCATAGGTCATAACTGATGCCGCGTCAGTAAATTTCTTTTCATATTTTGCTAATCGGTATATTTCTATTATTGTAGAGTGAAAACGCTCTATCAATCCCATAGAATTTGGATTATTGGGTGTACCTATGTGTAGTTTAATTTTGTGCAAGTCCGTCAGTTCTTTTAATAATTCATTACTAAATTCTGTTCCCGGATCGGAACTTATTTTCTGTGGTATGCCGTAAAAAGAGAAGTATTTCATTAATGCTCTAACCACTTCAGGTGTAGAGCGAGATGCAATTTCTATGGCTTGCCCTAATTTTCTAAAAGCATCGATTAATGTTAAATAGTATTTTGATTCTATACTAAACAGATCGATAAATATTTACTGAACACACCCTGTGTTCGGGGTTTGTGTGAGCTGCAATACAGGTTTAATTGGTTTTCTATCATACTTAGAGGTTTTACAGAGATCGCATGAATTAATAATGGCGGAAACGGTTTCGGATAAATTTGGCCAATGATAATTACGACGGATTCTTTTAACTGTTTCTGTAATACCGCGATGACAGGTCTTGCCTTCGTGTAACTTAATCACAATAGCTTTTTGTTCCTGCTCATCTTCGACGTAAATAACGCGCTCGGTACATTCATAGAAATTAACCATATCTTTCTTAAATAGGGTAACTATCATATTACTAAAATCTTTTCTATGTTCCGGATACTCAAAATAAATAAAATACTTCATTTTTGGTTTTATGTAGTCTTTCAAAAACTGTTTAATGTGTTCGTGACTGTGAAGAGGCAAAAATACTTCTAACACTTTTTGTTTGTCCCTCGACAAGTTTCTTACTTGGAGCTCATTACGGAACCAGCCAAAAACTAGTATTTGGTTAGGCTTGGTATCTATTGCTTCATTTAGTATCGGTATTCCATGGCATTCGAGATCTTTGGCTGAATGAACTGTTTGTATGGTAGAAGATTCAGATGGTACAGGATAATTATTGGGTGATTGTTCCGAGTCAGTATCAGTGTCTAGATTAATAGTAATTGGGCTAGCTGTCGCGGTTCTTTCAGAGTCGGAAATAGTTCTGGAGTCGTCAGAATTTAGTCTGGTCACGTCTTCTAAATAATTTTGAATTCTCCTTTCTTTTTCGTCTATATTACGAGTAACAATCATTGAAATGTCATCGGGATCGTTGGCTTCACCTAGTGCATTAAGTTGAATTCGAGATAGCGCGTCTGCGGTGACGTTTTGTTTACCATTTTTATATATGACATTAAAATCGTATTCTTGTAACCGCAATCGCCAACGAGTCAGCTTGCTATTGGGTTCTTTAAGTTGATACAACCAGACTAGTGGTCTATGATCGGTATAAATGTCGAATTTATGTCCGTACAAATAGGGTCTGAAGTGTTTTACGGCCCACACAATTGACAATAACTCGCGTTCAATCGTACTGTACCTTTTTTCTGTATCTGTCAAGGTCCGGCTGGCATATGCGATCAGTTTGTCACTACCTATAGGGCCTTGTGACAAAACCGCGCCAATTGCGACTTCAGAGGCATCGGTCGTTAATACAAACGGTTTATTCATGTCCGGATATTGCAATATTGGTGCGTTAATCAGGAGCTCCTTACATTTTTCAAAGGCCTCAGTAAAATTTTGATCTATTACTACTCTCTTACCCTTTTTTAAACAAGCTGTCAGTGGTTGTGTAATTTTGGAGAAATCTTTAATAAACCGTCTGTAATAACCCACAAAACCTAAGAATCGCTTGATTTCGGTCTGTGTTCGTGGTAAGGGGTATTTAAGAACTGTTTGTATTTTGTCGTTGTTCGGTCGTAGTCCGTTTTTTGTCAACGTGTGTCCCAAGTACTGCACTTCCCTGCGTAAAAATTCAGATTTGTCTAACTGTACAATATCGGTACAAAGTTCCTTGGAGCCTGTGATACTGATTAAAACGCCGTACCTCAGAGCAAGACAAATTTATTATTTTCTATACCCAAGCTTATATACTCTGCCAGGTAACGAAACCATAGCGCGATCTAATTCGATCCCAACGCCATCTATCGAGTTAGCAGGAACTTTTTAGCTAAATAATACAGACTTATGTTTGTGGGATTGCGTTGGGATCGATCACATATTTTACATTGAACATTCCGCCCACCAAAAGGAATATGTTCCTTTTAGTACCGCCCACCATGAACAAACTCAGCAACTACAAGAACAATGGACTGTATGATAATTACAAACACTAGGTAGTGGACGGCTTCATGACATAGGAAAGCATATACACACCATATTGGTGGATAAATATGGTTCCGCTCAAAACATGACAAGCAGAAATAACTTAACTACTTGACAAGGTAGAATAACAATTTAAACGTATAACATTTTCATAGAATTATTGAGTTCGCTTGAACTCCATCAAAACATAAGTAAATAAGTTTAATGAAACACAAAGAATTATAACAAGGTATTAACACAATAGTGCAACATAAGAAACATACTAAAACAAACAAGTCTTGGCACAAGATAAATGCCTAAAATTTCAACAACATGCGACTTACTCAGTAACAGGAAGGAAGCACAATTTGGAAATTGGACGTTTAATCGTAGTGCCCTTACAACGAACAGTGACAACACGCGTCAAGCTATCTTTACCCGGATGCAGCTGTATAATTCTACCATATAACCATTTTGCTGGAGGTAAGTTATCTTCTCTTATTAATACTACATCACCTATTTTATATTCAGGATTACGAACATTCCATTTATGTCTTTGGAAGAATTGTGTTAAATATTCCTGTTTCCATCTACGCCAGAAGTGCTGCACCATACGTTGCACCAATTGCCATCTGCGTAAAGTACTAACTGTGCCATACTCATAACTGTAGTCGGGTGGTACTACCAATGGGTGACCCACTAAAAAATGGCCAGGGGTTAAAGGTGCCGGATCCTCTAGATCGTTACTACCCTGCGATAAGGGCCTAGAATTTAAGCATGCCTCAATTTGATAAAGAACTGTGGACAGCTCTTCAAACGTCAAAGTGGAGTCCCCGACGACGCGCCTCAGATGATGTTTTGCACTTTTTACCCCTGCTTCCCACAATCCACCAAAATTTGGAGCGTGTGGAGGAATAAAGTGCCATTCGGTTTGAGAGTTTGCAAGAGCAGCTGCAATGTTGCTAAACATTGAATTCTCTTGTTTGAAAAGGATCTTTAACTCCTTGGCAGCGCCCACAAAATTTGTGCCATTATCGCTCCAAATATGACGACAATGACCACGCCTGGAAACGAACCGTTTGAACGCTGCTAGGAATCCCTCAGTTGTTAAATCCGAAACAGCCTCAATGTGTACTGCGCGTGTGGCCATACACACAAATAGACAGATGTATCCCTTATACGACCTTTGTCCACGACCCTTAGAGACCCTCATATTAATGGGACCCGCATAATCGACACCGGCGTTAAGAAACGGTTTACTCGGGGTCACTCTGAAAGCCGGAAGCTCTCCCATCAGCTGTTGTTTTGTAGTCGCAGCATATCGAGTACAGGGAACACAACGACGTATATGAGCTCGTACAATATTTTTTACCCGACTGATCCAGTACTTGGTGCGTATAAAATTGAGTACCAATTGCTGTCCTCCATGAAAAGTCCTTTCATGAGCGTCGGCTACAATTAACTTGGCCAAACTAGAATCATGAGGAATAACAACTGGGTGCTTTGTATCATCAAGTAGTTGAGAATAGCGCAGTCTTCCTCCAACGCGCAATATCTCACAGTCATCGATAAATACATTTAATTTATATAATGAACTCGTTTTGTCTAATGGTACTTTATTTTTCAGAGCTATAAATTCTGCATGGAACCGTTGCTGCTGGCTTTGCCTGATACATACATCCAAGGCTTCACGAGTTTCTGAAGCTGACAAATATGCTGTAAGTTTAATGTTTACCTTACGAATTCTTGTTGACCGCAAAAACCTTTTACAGTACGCAACAACCCTTACTAAACGTGTAAGTGATGAATACTTAGATCCCAAAATGGCATCAAACTCAGACACGAGGTTGGCTGTGTGAACTTTAACGGATTTCTTTTCCTCATTAGTGCGTATTGCGCTAGGTCTAGTATATTCTATATGATCATTTCTTAACCAACCTGGTCCTCGTTTCCATAGATCATCATTAAGTAAAATAGCTGATGAAACTCCACGAGAAGCGATATCCGCTGGGTTGTTTTTGGATTCAACATAAGCCCATTGTGTATTATCTAGCAAACTAAGGATCTCTGAAGTACGGTTGGCCACGTAAGTTTTCCAACGACTTGGATGATCATTTAACCAGGCCAAAACAACAGATGAATCTGTCCAAGCATGGACATTATCCTTTGGAATGTTCATTACTTCAGCTACTTCGATCAATAGTTTTGCTACTAAAACTGAACCACACAATTCCAGCCGTGGAATGGATATCTGCTTAATAGGGGCTACCTTTGTTTTTGCGGTTATGAGGTGTGAGTGTACTTGCGCATTAGCATCGATAATGCGACAATACACCACAGCCGCATAAGCTATATTTGACGCATCGCTAAATCCATGTAGCTCTATTGCAATGTCCTCTTCCCGTTTGCCTATCCATCTGGGAACGTGAAAATTCACCAGTGTCTCTAATTCTGATCTGTAATATTTCCACTCTTGTAAGAGATCTGGTGGCAGTTCATCATCCCAGCCCATACCACTAATCCATAGCTTTTGTATGAAGACCTTCGAAGTTATAATGCACGGCGCTATCCACCCTAACGGATCATAAAGCTTTGATATTTCTGATATGACCGTTCTTTTTGTTTCAGTTGCAGCAGGAGGTGACATCTTCACAGAATAATCGAATTCGTCGGAGTTCCGGTTCCAGGTAAGTCCCAAAATCTTAGTAACCTTATCAGGTTTAATTTCCAAATCTCTCCCAGAACTTTCCGTTAAGGTTTCCAATAAGTGTATTCTGTTGCTTGTCCATTTTTGCAATTGAAATCCTCCTTTCTCTAATAAACTGTTCATTTCACTATAAATTCCTTCTACTTCTGTTTCAGATTGGCAGCCAGTCATCAGATCATCCATATAGAAGTCTGACTTCACCCTTTCAGCTGCCAATGGATACATATTACCTTCATCGCATGCAACTTGATGCAATGATTTAACAGCCAAGTAAGGGGCGCATGACGTGCCAAAGGTGACAGTCAGAAGTCGGAAGTCCTCTATCTCTTTGTTAGGATCCTCTCTCCAGACAATTCTTTGGAAATCCACATCCGACCGCGCTACCTTGATTTGGCGATACATTTTTACTATATCTGCTGCCAGACAGATCGGATGCTGTCGCCATCTCATGACAATATGTCTCAAATCTGCCTGGAGAGTGGGTCCCACCATTAAGGTGTCATTTAAGGAAACCCCGTTTGTTCCCTTACATGATGCGTCATAAACCACTCTTACCTTGGTGGTCAGTTTATCTAGTCTAACCACTGCGTGATGGGGCAAATAAACCGCATCACTTTTATTTGTTTCAGACTCGTCGACTATTTTCTCCAAATGGCCCAGCAATAAATACTCCTTTATCACATCAGTATACTGTTGTTTTGAAGAGAATGAAATGTTAAAACGTTTATGGGAACTAGATTCTGAGCCTACTTTAACGAAAAGGCTTCTCACGCCTGAAGAACAGGCTTGCGAGCAGTTTTACTCAAATACGACGAAAAGAGATGAAGACGGGCGTTATGTCGTAAAATTACCTTTTCGTTCAGAAGATCCACCTTGTAAATACGGTCATTCAAAAAATATAGCTGTAAAAAGATTGCTAGGTTTAGAAAGGAAGTTGGCTAAGGATCATGAATTAAAACAACAGTATACTGATGTGATAAAGGAGTATTTGTTTCAGACTCGTCGACTATTTTCTCCAAATGGCCCAGCAATAAATACTCCTTTATCACATCAGTATACTGTTGTTTTAATTCATGATCCTTAGCCAACTTCCTTTCTAAACCTAGCAATCTTTTTACAGCTATATTTTTTGAATGACCGTATTTACAAGGTGGATCTTCTGAACGAAAAGGTAATTTTACGACATAACGCCCGTCTTCATCTCTTTTCGTCGTATTTGAGTAAAACTGCTCGCAAGCCTGTTCTTCAGGCGTGAGAAGCCTTTTCGTTAAAGTAGGCTCAGAATCTAGTTCCCATAAACGTTTTAACATTTCATTCTCTTCAATTTGAGTGTACATCGCTATCACAGTATTATGGGAATCCAGAGACCTATCCACTTTACTAACATGGCCTGACACAATCCAACCTAAATGCGTGTCTTGCGCGACCGGAGAGCCCGCGGGGCTCTTGATCAGACCTTCCTTTAAAATACGGCAATATGTTTCAGCTCCTAACAAAATGTCGATTTTATTAGGGCAATTGAACTTTGGGTCGGCAAGATGTATACTGTGAATTTCTGGCCAATTCTCGAGTTCAAAGTTTGTATCTGGCATAACTGAGGTCAGTGAGCTTAATACATGCGCAGTTACCTTTAGGGTAAAAGAAGGATCATGCAACGATTGTATATTAATCTTAACCACATGTCTAGAGACGATATCGCCATGACCACCTCCTATACCTGCAATGGTAGTCTTCGAGACTACTTTCTTTAAACGAAGCAATTGCACTGCTGCCTCAGTTATAAAGGATGCTTGTGATCCTTGATCCAACAAAGCTCTCAAATTTTGAGAGGACCCATTTTGTGATTCGGCCTTTACTAAAGCCGTGGCTAACAAGACTTGGCTCTGTGCTTGTCCATTCACAAAATGAGTTGCTATATTTGCACTGACATCATGTACTGGCTCTGAAGTACGTTCATGTGGGGTTGCAGGCACCACTGGCGTAGTAGCCCCACTGGCTCCACTAGGGTTCTTAGGATGCAACAACGAATGGTGCTTCCGCTGACATATACGGCATTTTGAAAGAACTCGGCAAAATTTGGAAGTGTGGTGACTACCCAAACAATTATAACAGACACCCAAAGATTGTGAAATGGCACGACGTTCGTCAATATCTAGTTGACAAAACTTCTTACAATTGCTGAGCTTGTGACTCTCAGAACAATGTGGACATGAAACATTAATAGCACCATGCATTACTTTAGCGTGAGATGTAGAACTAGTATCAACCTTAGTTTTATGTTTAGGTTCAACGCATTCTAGGGCTCGAAAACGCGTCTCCAAAAACTTGCAAAACTGTTTAAAAGAGGGTAGATCGTCGGATGATTTACTAACATGCAGTTCCCACTGCTTCCTAGATTCTACGTCCAACTTCAAACTTACAACATAAACGACAATAACGTCCCACGAACTAATATCAATCCCAATATTGGCAAGTTCGTGCAAACAATCACTTGTAACATCAAGCAAATCTTTAAGTGCCTTCGATGATTCGAATCCAATATTACGTTGGCCAAAAAGTCGGTTTAATATACATGTTGACATAAATTTCTTATTATTGAACCTATGTTCTAACATTTCCCAACATTTTTTATAGTTGACATCAGTTATAGGAACATGTCTTATAAGCTGCTCTGCTTCACCTGACAGCTGAGTTTTTAAATAGTGGAGACGTTGTACGTCATCAAGTTTTTTATTATTGTGGACTAATGATATGAACAAATCTCGGAATGACGACCACTCTGTATATTTTCCACTGAAAGTAGGTAAAACTATTTTTGGCAATCTTCCCACCGTGTCAGATGAACCATCACAAACTTCTTTATTCGAACTATTAACTTGTAATTGAGACAGAGCATTTTTTAATTCAACCTTATACATTACATATGTTTCATAAACCTTTTCATAAACATCTTCCTCAAAGTATTCATACAATTCTTCACCCTCACATTCGCCTACTATTCCTTCGTATTTTGCTGTAAAATTCCTGTATTGGGTCTCCAACATCTCTAGGCGTGTATCCACATAATTGTAATTTATCCGATCTTTTGGGGACTTTATGAAGTTAATCAAGCCCTTCTCAATCTGTCCTTTGACGTCCTTCAACCTTCTCAATTCCTTTTCCATGTTGTATGTATTCAACACAACAGTTTTTTTCTAAGTGTTAACAAGTTAGAATGTTCTAAGTCCAGTGAAGAGTAATTTTTCTAAGTGTTTGGACACTTGTAAAATCGCTTTAAAATCGGGCATAGATTCGACGTCTGGTCGCTTTTTTCGAAACTATTCTAAGTCCCTGACCGCACACTGTATTTTATCAAAGTTCATGGAATGACTAAATTTCCTAACTTTGCACTATTTTAGTTAACACTTAAGAATGTACTCACAGTTTTTGTCCACATATGCACTTCATTACTCACGTGATCCAGTCTAGTTTCAAGTCCAATGTATCGAAGTTATCCTCAGCAGTCAGCACAATAATCCGCAACATGTAAGTTTGTTCACCGACAACTAGCGCCACCTCGTATCAAGAAGCGTAACTAACATTTATACTTGTGTTCCTCCAAAAACGCCATCCGGCTCGAAGGACCATGTACAATATCGGTACAAAGTTCCTTGGAGCCTGTGATACTGATTAAAACGCCGTACCTCAGAGCAAGACAAATTTATTATTTTCTATACCCAAGCTTATATACTCTGCCAGGTAACGAAACCATAGCGCGATCTAATTCGATCCCAACGCCATCTATCGAGTTAGCAGGAACTTTTTAGCTAAATAATACAGACTTATGTTTGTGGGATTGCGTTGGGATCGATCACATATTTTACATTGAACACTAACTGAACCTTAAGGTTAGTTTGACGCAGTCTATCGAAGACAGAACGTAATTTTTGAATATGCTCTACTATGCCATTCGAATATATAAGAATATTGTCCAAATAAACCAGGCAATGTATACCCTGTAGACCTCTTAAAACATTGTCGAGTCATCATCATTCTCCTGCCCTTATCCCAATTTATTTGGGGTCGGCGCAACATGTCTTTTTCTTCCATACTCCTCTATTAGTCGTCATCTCTGTAGTCACCCCTTTTTTACCCATATCCTCTTTCACACAGTCCAACCATCGTTTCTTTGGCCTTCCCCTACTCTTATAGCCATCCACATCCATACACAAGACTTTCCTCACGACATTTTCTTCATTCCTCCGCATCACATGCCCATACCACGACAACCGATTTCCACACAACTTTTCAGTCAGCGGTGCCACTTTCAGACTTCCTCTTATATACTCATTCCTAATTCTATCCATGCGCGTAACACCACACATCGCTCTTAGCATTCTCATCTCAGCTACATGCAATTGCTTTTCATTCATCCCTTTTGTGGCCCAACATTCTGAACCATACAAGACAGCAGGTCTGACCATTGTTTTATAAATCTTCCCCTTAAGTTTTAGGGGAATGCGGGAATCACAGATAGTCCCGGTGACCTGGCGCCATTTCATCCATCCAGTGTTAATTCTGTGCTTAACAGTCCGATCTATTTCGCCATCGCTTTGCACGAGTGAACCGAGATACCGAAAATCGGAGCAGACTGGGAGAAGCGCGCCATCTAGCACTACAGCTTCAGAACTGGAGAGACCGCCGAAATCGCAGAACATGTATTCAGTTTTGGTTCTGCTGATTTTCAAGCCAACTTTCTCCAGCTTCTGTTGCCATTTCTCCAATCTGCTCTGGATCTCAGGTCCATCTTCACCGACCAGAACAATGTCGTCGGCAAACAGCATGCACCAGGGTGCCTCTTCCTGTATTTCCGACGTAAGAGCATCCATAATCAACAGGAAGAGGTAAGGACTTAAAGCCGACCCTTGATGCAAGCCTACAGCCACACTGAACTTATCGGTGTTGCCAGCAGCCGACCGGACGTAGGTACTAGATTGTCTGTACATAGCACGAATCAACTCAACATACTTCCCAGGCAAACCTTTCTCTTTCAAGGCCCACCACAACACATCCCGAGGTACCCTATCATACGCTTTCTCAAGATCAATGAACACCATGTGCAAGTTCTTGTGCACACGTCTGTACTTCTCGCACAATTGACGGAGAGCGAAGGTGGCGTCCGTTGTCCCTCGACCTCTTAAAACATTGTCGAGTGTCCTTTGAAAAGTTGCCGGAGCCGTTTTGAGGCCAAATGGCATACGGAGGAATTCGTAATGTCCATTTTGCGTAGAAAAAGCTGTTTTTTCACTGTCAGAAATTTCAATTTGATGATAACCGGACGCTAAATCTAATGTGGTGAAGTAATTGCTTTTGCCAAGTTTGTCAAATAGGTCGCATATATTGGGAAGTGGGTACTTATCATCAATCGTTATGTCATTCAGTCGGCGATAGTCTATAACCATTCTATATTTCACCTGACCGGAAGCATCTGCCTTTTTTGGTACCAAATGAACAGGTGCACTCCAGGGTGAATGTGATTCTCGGTTCACATTATCCCTGAGAAGTTTTTCGACCTGGCGTTTGATTTCTTCAGCCTGTGCTGGCGCTTGCCTGTAAGGTTTAATATAAATTGGATCTTCATTAGTAGTCCGTATGTGATGTTTAACTTGATTTGTAAAAGTCAAGGGCAAATCTTCGCAGTAAAATATGTCCTTGTACTCGTGGCATAATTTATTAATCAGGTCACTTTCTTCTTCGTTAAGATGGTCAAGTCTCAATTTCTGTAAGTTCTCTGTACGTAACGAGTCAATGTCAACGTCAGTTAAACCAGTTGTGTTATTTACTATACATTCTTCAGAGAAGTGGATAACCTTGAAAGGAGAAGTTATAGTTAACTTTATTTCAAATTCAGTTGCGTTCTGAATTACAGTTGAAGCTAAATAATTTTCACACTTGACAATTGCAGCTGGCATTCGAACACTTTCATGAAACTGTGTGTAATCTAATATGGCAAAGCCGTCTTTCTGAATTACGGGCAGCCTCACTCGATGTTCGGTGCGCGGTTCAAGTTTAAGTTCAAGGTCAGTATTATAATTTATAGGAATATTGACGTCGTTTATCTTTAGAGTCCTGTCCTTGAAACATATATTAGCACTAAGTTGAGACATAAGGTCCATTCCAATCAACCCGTCATATCTATTGTCCACATCATAAATATAAAACTTATAATAACCGTTTCCATTAAAAATTGAAAAAAGGGGAATGTTAGCTACTTCACTATGTTCGCTAGTAGCATGTGTACTTGTAACTGTGAATGGTTCATAGAATTTTAATTGAGGGAAATATTGATCAACTTTTTTAGGGCTTATGAAAGATCTAGTGCTTCCTGTATCTAACATAAATTTACCGTCTATATCAGGAATGAAGGATGTTTAAGATTAGCGTCAAAATTAAGTTGTATCATTTCGGGCGGACATGAATCAAATTTATTTGAAAATTTGGGACGTCTTTCGAACTACCTTTATTTTCAGTTGAATGCGAATCATCAACCTTTTCAGCATTTTTCGGAATTTCAGCATTTGTGTTCTGATCCACGCAAGCGTCATTAATGTACATATTTGTATAGTCATAATTACAGGGTATCATGAAACATGTGCCGTAATCATTGTAAGTTGGGTCGTAATAGTACTGTTCATCACCAATATAAAGCTCATTTAGAGGAAAACCTTGTGGCTGCTTAGCAGGTGCTGGAGCAGTTCTCATTGTCACATCACGGTCGTTCGATACATTGTTGGGATGACGGTAGCCCGAAGGTTGAGGGGGTCTATAGCCAAATTGTCCTATTTGGGGTCTATAACCGAATAATTGAGGTTGTTTATTATAAAGGTTAACTGGTGGTTTATTTCCAAATTGCGGCAATTGCGGTCGGAAACCTATCTGCTGATTAGGCATAATCGGACCGCAAAAACTTGATTAGGTATACCGAATTTAAATTGAGTTTGATTTGCACTAGGCCTGTAACCATTATGTTGCAATTGAGGTGCTGTAATTGTAGGTTTCAGATCATTCGAATTAAAAATAATCCCTTTGTCGCGTGATGATAATATCTGATGACCTTGCGGCCGATGTTGCAGCATTTTACTGCGTAAATTATATTGTTCCTGAAAGTTAACTTCTTCGAGGACAATTTTTAAGGCTTCTTCCAGGGTACTAGGATTTTTAATTCGAACAATCCGTACCATATGTACTGGTAAATTGTACATAAAGACGTTAAGTGAAGTATTATTATAAATCACTTGCTTAGATTTTCTTAACGCAGCGGAGCTGTTCTAATTAACTTTAGATATTAATATTAGCTGCAAAATTCTAAATATGACTCATTTGATTTAATTTTTAGGGTTTCGAGTTCAATTGCCACGCATTCCTCACTTCTGGGATCACCAAAATGTTGGGTCAATAAAGATTTTAATTCAGAATAAGTTTCAAGGTCACCTCTTTCACTTAATAGAGCCGCTGCTTTACCCTTTAATTTACTCGTAATATTCTGCATTAAAAATTCATTTCGGTCTGGGGTCCCTTGATATTTTCTGATAACGTATTCGCACTTCCGTAAAAATAAACTAAGTATGTTAGTTTCACCATTAAATTCGGGAATTAATCTTATAACATCTTGAGGTATCAAGCAGTCTGGTGATTTCGTCGAAAACTGCGTTTCAGAATGAACTGAAGCGGCTGCTCCGGCCGTCGCGGTTAAAGGAATTTGACCTTGATCCATTTTAAATAAAATCTAAACTTACGATGCAATAAAATTGTAAAAACAAAAGATAAACCACAATTAATATGTAAAATCACACAATAGAATAAAAAGATACACATAGAAACATTAATGTTACTCTTTAAAAACTAAGTCAATAGATTACTTAATTAAATTACTAATTACTTCTATCACAAAAATAGTATAGGGAATAAGGTAGGAAGGATGTAGAAGGTTACTCACATGCCAACCGTCTGATATATTATCGCCATCTCTGCTCACCCACGTAATTTATTTTATACGGGTTATCTAAACTTATTTATTTGGTTCGAAGATTGCCCAATATAGAACGCCTCACTGATTTTAAGCACGACGACACTATATATAGTCAGTAACCACGCGCGAAGCACAATCCACGTTTTTTAATGCTTTTCACAGTTTTTCACACTAGACTTTTCGCGGCGGAAACAATCTGCGGCAATCCTACCGGCTGCGCCAGTTAGATTTTGGGAGCGAATGCGAAATGAAACTGAGTTTTTGAGTTGCAATCGATATAAGATTTTATTTAAACGATTACGCCCCGAGCTTACAGAAGTTCATGTAAGACTACTTAGCCTATCTTAATTTTATTGCCTTACCATTCTAAACTTATCTAGAAGCTGGTGGTCACACGCTTGCAGGTGGCCCCGCGCATACCGTCACGTACGACTGATAGCAAAAGTGCTAGATCAACGTCTAGACATTAAGGCGCTACCACAGCGTTAGGTTTGGAACATAACTAGGTACATAATATTACGTTGGTGGCAAAATAAACAGCGCGTACGCACGTTGTCCTTGGCTGCACATTTGTGATTGATAAACAAAAGAGAACAGGAAACGCACGCTAAAAAGATACCTACCTCCTTATTATACCGTTCAGTTTTTAAATTCGTCTTTTGAATTGACTACTGGTGTTAAATTTTTTTTAAATTATTAGTACTGTGACGACCTTATGTTGGCAACCTTATGGTGAAGACTGGCACGTTAGAAGTTTGGAACTTTCTAGAAACTCTTGGAACGCCAATTGAGAATTTAGATTAAAAGAAGATTTTAGTTTTTGGGGAGACTTCTCCTAGCCCGCTCGAAGAGGGCACTTGTAAATAATTTGATTATTCAATATAACGTATTAGTATTTCAGTCCTCTTTATTTTATAACACATCACACATAAGCAGTCACTCTTATTCACCACACTCTCGCACCGCTAGCGAGTAAAACAAACCCCCAGGAACCTAAAAGGAATCTCCAGGGACCTAGCACTAGGAGAAGCTGCTCCAGGTCCCTACAAGTGGCGGCGAGCGCCGGGTACAAACGCCGTATGTAAGAGTGACGGCAACACTAACGGTGTGCGGTGGACAAACTGAGGACTGATGCAGTGACAGCATCAGGATAAGAGGAGTATACTCCAAGCTGAGTGGTTCCATTTTTATTTAAGTGTTAAATAATATTAAAAGAGGAAAATGCGATACTTTTCGGGACACACGTATGAAGTGTGCCTCGAAGAATTCATCGACGAGTTTGTGTCGATGGCCATTGCCAAGGGGTGGCGAAAAAGCGATTATTCGTTAATTCTTGGTGTCTGGTTAAAAGGAGCTGCGCATTATTTTTTTAAATATAGGTACGTTCCAGTATGAGATGGAATTTGACACGCTGTGCGCGGAGCTTAGGAGAGAATTCCCATGCAAGTGTGTGTCTTGCAAGCAGAAAATCAATCAGTGTTTTTATAATCTTGAGAGGCCGGACGTTGTGTCCGAGGCGGATGAACAATCCGAGGATAATGTGAGCGAAGATAATCAAGAAATATTATTTTCTAGCTCAACAATTAAAGCAAAGGAGGAGGACGATGATGACCAGAGCTGCGCTGATCAATAACGTCCAGGAATATGAAGACTGCGGTCAAGGCGATGATGACCGAAGCTATGAAAATGAAGATACAGAATCGGGTCGGTTATTTACAATTATTCCTAGTAATAATATTTCAGAGAAACAAGAGATAATTGTAGTAAAAGAAACATTTGGCGAGCACGAGTCGAATGAAAATTTTATTTGTTTGGGAGTTGTTTCGGCTGATGTCGTCGACATGGAAAGCTGTGAGGTGGAAGTTCCGTCGGAGACACATGGTTCTTGTGACGATGATTTTGTTCAAGTTGAGTATGTTTCTGCTGATGTTTGTGAGCAGGAGAGCTTCGAAATGGCGGTGGAGTCCAAAGAGCTGTGCGTGCCAGTGGAAGTCATGCAAAATCCTGCTATTATTGTTCCAATAGGTGATGGTCCAGCGGATATCTATCGGGATTAAAACTGCATCATAAATATCACTTCACAACATCACAACATTTCACAACAAGCGGAACAGCATTTTTCACAGAATAGGCTGGAGGAGGAGATATGGGCCCTCCCGTATTATATGAAGAGGAATAATTTCCATTTCTTTGCTAAACATAAAATTATTTTTGTATCAATTTTATTTATTCTAGCTGACATGCATAGTCATAGCAACGTGACAAACAAGTTTTCGACCATAAATATAAGGTATGGACATAGTAATTACGATGACCCAAATTTTTCGATAAAAATAAAAATATACGAAAGAGGTCAGGAATTGCTTGTAAACTATTTATTAAAGCAATATTCTGTAAATAAATATAAGTGTTGGAAATTTAAGAAAAAATTTATAAATTGTTTTTTGAAAATTATTTTATTTTTAAAAAGATTTTTAGAGAATAGACAGTGGTGTCAGATGTCATTTGACATGACAAATAATTGTCAGATATCTGGTACGTCAACGATATTACGGTTGACAATATAGAAAAAGTTTAAATTTTAACCGACTTCAAAAGTAGGAGGTTCTCATTTGTTTTGTTTTTTATGTGATATTAATCGTTGTGTTTTTGTGTGTTTCATGTAATCGATATGATGAGCTGCACGGACGTGACTGAAGACTGATGGGAGATGTGACCACATTCTATAAAAAAAAAATTGTTAGGCGATTATTAGTGGGAAATAGATATGAGTTTCTCCAGAGTGCGATTTTAATAAAGATGTTACTACGGTTAGGAGGTAGAGGGAATTGCGGTCCTCTCTCCTAGGGAAAAATGTGTCCGGGCTTTTTGTCGGTTTATACCAACTTTGTTTATGGGGTATAATGCCTTCGCAAAGTAGGATCGAGTTGATTCTGTATGGTGTGACCGAGCCCATGACAATTTTTATGTATTATTCATTTAGAGAGTATACTTCAAGTTATATTTATGGAGCACTCTGGGGGAAGTTCGGGAACAGTGAGTAGGTGTTCAGAATAGTGGTCGTTTTTCTCCTGGTCTTCATAAACGTCCAATGGAGTTAAAATTATCATAGTTTTGAATTTTATTTTTGTAAACCCCTTCTGGGTAGATGCTAACTAGAGCATCTTAGGTCAGAAAATTTAGCAGAGCAGTGTGGCTTTTAGTGAGGTTTTACCTCACTGAAGCCATGTGCATTGCCGGGATATGTGGTGTGCCGAATGGCTCAAATTAATAAAAAGAAAGTTGACCACATCACTCGGGGTGCAGTATGGTTATCCATAGATGGACTTCTGCATCTCCATAGCCCCTCACTTAGGCAGGGAAAAACTGGATAGGGTTAGGTAGGTCTCAATCGGCTTTTCAAATATTTAATTGAATAGAAGACTTACTAGCATCTGCGCTTCTATTCGTAGGGGCGTAGCTCATGTGACGACCTTATGTTGGCAACCTTATGGTGAAGACTGGCACGTTAGAAGTTTGGAACTTTCTAGAAACTCTTGGAACGCCAATTGAGAATTTAGATTAAAAGAAGATTTTAGTTTTTGGGGAGACTTCTCCTAGCCCGCTCGAAGAGGGCACTTGTAAATAATTTGATTATTCAATATAACGTATTAGTATTTCAGTCCTCTTTATTTTATAACACATCACACATAAGCAGTCACTCTTATTCACCACACTCTCGCACCGCTAGCGAGTAAAACAAACCCCCAGGAACCTAAAAGGAATCTCCAGGGACCTAGCACTAGGAGAAGCTGCTCCAGGTCCCTACAGTACCTACTTATTTCTATTTAATCAAATTGTACCGTGTGACATCATAATATTGGTACGCTGGATGCAGCAGTACTATATACCACCTACTGTGTCTTTATCTACCTGTGTGTAGATCTTTTACTACAGTAACTACTTTTTGTAATGTTCTGGCAAATAAATGCATTTATTATTTAGGTTGCAATTATTATTGTAAAAATTTCGGAAGTTTAAGAAAAAATTTTTATAACGAAAGTTATAAAAAAAAATTCTCAAGTTACTCAAGCACTTGTTCAAGATATGGGTGCCCACCTGTACCAATCCAATAATGGTACAACACTGGAAATTTTAGAACGTTAGCTCCATATACTGCACAGCCGCTTTTTTGTAGCCATTCAAACTTGGTCGGTTTATCCATCTATTGAGGTTGTTCTGGTTTTTTCATTACATCTCTTTAATTATTAAGTGTAATGTTATTGTTGAGTTTTTATGCATAAGTTAGTAATATATAATAAAATATTTAAATAGTTTAATAGGTGTGTATAACATCGTCTTGGTCTCGACTGTAAGATGTTGTACTTATTTGTGTGAAATAAATAAATATCTCACCTTCTTTACATGGATGACCTGAAACTCTTTGCCCCCAACAATTTGCGACTGATGGAGCTACTGAAGGCAACTGAAACTTTCAGTAGCGCTATCAGGATGGAATTTGGTGTGGACAAATGTGCAGTCATGCATGTAAAGCGAGAGGGGATTATGAAATCCGAAGGGATTCAACTCTCGGATTCCATACACCTTAGATGCCTTTCCTCGACCAAAACATACAAATATTTGGGTATGGCGGAAGCGTTAGGCATTAACGTAGCTGACATGAAGCAATCGCTGAAGGAGCGCTTCTTTGGCAGCCTGAAAAAGGTATTGAATAGCCTTTTGTCAGGGGGGAATAATGGCAATGGAATAATGGCCTTCAACGGTTGGGTCATGCCGGTTTTGATGTACTCTTTCGGCATATTCAAATGGACTCAGACCGAACTTGACGCCCTGGATAGGAGGGTGCGTACGCTGCTGACTGCATACCGGATGCATCATCCACGATCAAGCGCGGATCCACCGTTGTAGGCACGATGGGCATGCCCACAACCTTGGACCCACCGTTGTGGGCACGATGGGCATGCCCACAACCTTAATAGTTTTGTGACGTCACATTTTCACGGTCTGTTGAGGTTGATAGGTTAAACGCCAAAACGCTGAGCCTGTATTCAAGCAATTATTTTCAGAGGCAATAGATCAAGCAAAACAGTTGAATGTTACATTAAAATCTACACGTACAAGTTGCAAGGTTAACGAACAGGTCTAATTATCAGGCAAAATTGACAGAAGAGTACTTTCGGCAATCAATTCACATAACTTCTATTAGATTCCGTTATTAATGATTTGGGGCAGAGATTGTTTCTGGTGGTACTCGACCTGTTTTAGTTGGGAGTTTTTCTACCTAAACCAAATGTAAGTCCTGGGGGACTAGGATATCGATATCGAGACAGTGAGAAAAGTGGTCGAGGTGTAGCAGCTATTCATTAACGATAGTGAATCAACAGTTATAAATTGACACCTACCGACTCTAGCTACCGGTAGCTCATCTAGCCCCCAACCCAAGATTTGTACCCTCTTGTTTATCTTATGGATATCCTCATGGAGGTCCTCCAACATGAGCTGGGGAGGGGTCTGTCAGACTTTTCTGACCAAAACTACACGGTGTTCGGCTGCTACCTTTGGTCGGGGTGCTAGAGTACTTGCGCATTTCGTCACGCCCCCCTGGCTGGGTGTTGACCCGCAGTAATTCATGCGGATTCTGTCACCCTCAGCGTTTGTATACGGCCGCAATTCCTCTAGAAAGAGGCGTACATGGATCACGGCGCGCAGCCGTCTCAAGTCTTTAACTATTCAGGCAACAAACTCCTCAAGTTGCCAAGGCTTGCAGGCCTCACCCTAAGGCGGCCAGAGATCGCTCCGCGCCCTCCAGCGCCCGGTGCGTCTGCTACGGATTGAAAGGGAGGTTGTATCCTCCCTGTCTCTTACCGCTGCCTCGTTCGCGATCACTTCTTCGCAAAAGGAGGCGACAGCGTCCCATGCGCTCTCGCTTCCGGACATGGACTGGACCATGTCCGGAGAGGAGGTCATAGCGCTGCGCTGCCTAAGCTGGGCATTCTTCAACAGTGTGCTGCACCGTGTCATCGAGGCAATTGTAGTGATGGCAACCAGGTACCGGTTCTAGGTAGTGTTGCCCAAAATCGGTCTTGGTCTTGCAGTCTTGGTCTTGTTCTTGCATTTTCGCAAGACCAAGACCAAGACCAAGACCGCCTTATTGTAGCAAGACCAAGACCAAGACTGAACCCTGCAAGACTTGAGCAAGACAAGACTTAAGCCTGCAAGACTCTTGCGTCTTGCAGTTAAGACAAACTGAGATTAGGCGTTATTAAGTACCTACTTAAAACCAAAACCAAAACCAAATACCTATTTGGTTTCAATCCCGATTTTGAGAGACGTTCCCCAGTATCAAAACCGTAGGTATCGTCATAACACTAAACTAAAGGCTGCAGTTGTATCTGCAGTTGGCAACGTGCCGCTCGTCTGAAAGAACCCTAAAAGGTTGTATTGATTAGGTAGGTAAGTACTTATTATGTTTCAACTATTTATTAAGTAGGTAGCGTGTTAATACTCACAAATCTGTTCCCATCATCCCATGTTATAAAATGTACCTAGAATAACTTTCTAGCAAAGTTCATATCTTGTAGGTATCTACCTATAATAATATATTATGCTTGTTTATGTCTAATGTGCAGATCTAACGTTAGTACTCGTAGGTTGGTATGCGCTTAAAATTATAGCCAACAAAATTATATAGACATTATGTAGGTACCTACTTATGTTTCAAAGTTTATATTATTCTTCTATTCAGCAAAATTTAAAACTAACAGCGAGTCGAGTAGGTCTAGTAACAGTTTCTGCGGCAGCCAATGTTATAGTACAGACGCCAGCACATCAAGCTACTACAATCTGTCAAATTTCTTTAACAGATTTTCAACTTTATCGCTAAAGAATTAAGGTTCAAGGTTTATTGGGAAAATGTGACGTTCTGCGAATAAAATGTTGGTCGGTTGGTGTATTTTACATATACCTACTTATTTGATAATTTACCGACAAAGACGCCGCGGTTTGCAACAAGTGTATCACAGCATTTGACACTGTTTGAGCGCCGCATTCGCCGACA
This sequence comes from Polia nebulosa, assembly GCA_951329385.1. Taxonomy (NCBI): domain Eukaryota; kingdom Metazoa; phylum Arthropoda; class Insecta; order Lepidoptera; family Noctuidae; genus Polia; species Polia nebulosa. The sequence goes on from OX589588.1 coordinate 28,866,202, forward strand.
AAGAGTACGGACAGAGGTACACAAAATTGTTACCTATTTTGGTAGGGTTGGTACAGGAGGATAAAATTAAATGACCTTGAAGATAGCTCGGCAGTAAGTAGGTATAAATTGAATGCTCTGAGTTTCTTGTATAAATACATTCACACACTGGCTCGAATTCGAACACTACAGCGTTTAAAAGCTGTCGGGGGAGATGATAATTAATAACTAAGTAGGTATTGCTGTGTTCTGTGTGTATTGCATCTATTGAATTGCGAATATTTTGATTTCGAAATAATCATTGTTAATATCGGTAAATGATAGATAGTGAGTGATATACCTAGGTACTAAAATGTGAGCAGCAAGATTGAAAATTGATATTCAAAGGTCGAGGAATGAGTTTGACCTTGAAAATGTCATTTTTTTTTTAAATAATTCCTCGACCTTTATGAACTTGGAGGGTTGTATTGATGATTTTGATGATTATAATTCTGTAACTACATACGTCTTACAGCGCGAATCATAATCTAAAATCTAAACTAACGTGTTCAATAAATAGCAATAGGCTAATATTTAGGTATTTGCAAGACTTGCAAGACTTGCGAGACTCTTGCTGCAAGACCAAGACCAAGACTGAGAGCGCAATACCAAGACCAAGACCAAGACTGGCCTAAGTCTCGTCTTGGGCTTGCATTTGGGCAACACTAGTTCTAGGCCTATGCGACCCAAGTACTTACCGAAGCACACATGGCCGGACAGTATCTCTGTCAGCCGGAAAGTAAGGGAACCATGCCGTTTCTCTAGCTACTCCCTCACAACAGCTGTTACCGCTGTTATAGTAGCGTGCACTGGGCTAGGTGGCGCAAGTTGCTGCTCCCACTGCACCACTAGGTCTGGCGGAGCTCAGCCCTATCACGGGCATAAATTCCAATAGATGGCGTAATATTCATCGATTTCTTATTGAAGTTTAAGTAATATTAATACTTTGAATAAAATTATGGTAAAACTGTATTTTCTTATTTGATAAACTGCTTTAAGCACAAAATTGTGGAATATTGGGCTCATAATTCAAATTTAGATGATTATTGGAACGAATTCTTAGACATCTATATGTCTTGTGCCAAAGATGACAATGTTTGCAGTTTTACAGTTTATCTGTTCGCCTTTTTAAAATTTGTATAGTGACGCATTTTGATACAATAAAACTGGTAACTGTTTTGTTGTTTTGTTTGTTGCGACGCTTTTGAAGCTCTTGTAATGTGACAACATGACTACTGACGTCGGCATTTTTCCATACTACAGCCTCGTCAACACCTGTCTCTTCTTCCATGATCGTCTAAACCCAAATGAATAAATATTAAGAAACTCTCGAAAGCTACCCACAAATTGTAATTATATTTAAATATCAGGCGCGGGTCTACCTTCTATAGCAGTACTTTTTACGTCCTAATATTATTTTGCATAACAGCGGATAGCATAAACTTCATTTCGCAGAAAATCGTTTGGCAGACACTCATTTAGCATATATTATAACTCATAATTTTGAAAGGCAGAATCATCTTTAGGCATAAACATATCCATAATAATTAAAAAGTAGAACCATCATTTCACAGAAAGTTCACAGTCAGAATCGTCTTTTGACATACATTTCGTATCTATAGTCATTAAAAGGCAGAACTATCATATCCCAGAAAGTTTATAGTTAGAATCATCTTTTGGCATACATTTCATATCCATAATAATTGCAAGACTCATCATAATAACAAAATTAATTTAAGATTAGTTTAACGTAAATTGTCTATATAATTTCTTTAACTAATTATTCAATTATTTTTCTGCATGTATTATTATCACTAAATAAAACAGTTTTTTGTGAACATGTGGTTTTTATTTCCCTGTAGGAAGCATGCAAACAAGCATACACCATGCATGCAACAAGCATGCAGCATACAAACAAGCATACGCCATGCATGCAGCAATCATGAAATATGCAAACAAGCATATACCGTGCATGCAGCAAGCACGCAGCAAGCATGCAGCAAGCAAGCAGCATACATGCAGCAATCAAGCATGTGACATGCAGCAGGCATGGTATCTGTCACGGCTCCGGCGCTACGGGGCTCTGGCGGTCTCAAGCGAGCTTATCGTCGCAGATGGTTTTAACGTTCACCACCGCAGCTACGGCTTGCTTTCTGTAACTAACTTTTGTATCACAACATATTGACTTTTTACGACAATATCTTAATTTTAGTTTAAGGTTAAAAATTCTATTTTATAGAAATGGCAATATGCATAGTAAAATTATTCTAAATGAAATTCTGCAACCTTCATAGTATGCCAAGTGAAATTTTGCCAAATAATTGTCGCTCTAAATAAACTTTATGCTTGGCGAAATTATGCGGAACTTTAACTTTGCCAAAATTAATTATGCCAAATAAAATTCTGCCATATTAAAAGCATGCTATTGTAAATTCGGACATATACACATTCGGCCAGACAATAATTATTTTGAATCATTTTTATGCCTCAAAAATATTCGTATAAAGAAGATTATGCCAAGTGTGTTATGCCAAACAAATTTCGGAGCAACAAGATTCTGCCAGATAGAGGGAACCCACCAGGCGCTACTGGTCTGCTCTAGACTTAAAAATACAAGTTAAGTATTTCTAAATATATTGAAACGACTTTTTTGAAATAAACAAAATCAACAAAAACGCGTAACTAGCTGACACAAAAAGTAAAATATAAAATTCAAAACCGCGGAACTACCATCACAACAATTGGTGCAAATTTTAACTTGCAAAATCAGTGAATTTATAGATTTTTAATAAGTAACCAAATTGATTGAGAAACAAGCTTTAAAACAATATAAAAACTCACCGATTAGCTTCGTATTACTTTTAAAAAACTTTAATTTTCTGGAGCACCACACAAAAACAATACATCTTCTGGTTATGATCGCGAGAATACGCGGTATTGGTCAAATTATTTTGACAGGTTCGCTCACGCGGTTTTAACTCGCTGTGATTGGTCGTATATTGAATGAGCGATATGCCGAACTTTGAATGTGATCCGTAGCCAATCGGCAACGTTGGCTTATGGCCGCAAAATCTAAAATTTGATACTTTTGTACTTCCGCGGTATTATCCACTGTTATTTACGCGGTATTGCAGTATCAACAACGATATTTTACGTAATTTAAATTATTCACGTATTTGGTGCTTCTTTAGTTTCTGTAAGTCCGTTTGCCAGTTGGCAAAGGCCTCCTCCAACCTACTCCATTCTGATCTCTCTCTGGCAACTCTTTTCCATGTTATGCCTGCAACCTGCCTGATATCACCTTCCCATCTTTTTTGTTGTCTACCTCTTTTCCTTTTACCTTCCCTTGGGTACCATCGTGTCCCGACCACTTCTATTTTTTACCGACGAAAAAAAAGGAGGAGGTTCTCAATTCGACCGTATATATTTTTAACCGACGAAAAAAAAGGAGGAGGTTCTCATTTTTTTTTTTGTGTATTTTCAGCCCTCACTCCGTCATTTATGAACCGATCTTGATAATTCTTTTTTTGTTCGATAATACCTCAAGGGTGGTCTCATACAATTTTGGGCATAAATAGTGTTTCTGTATGTTCGGGCCTCACTCCGTTATTTATGAACCGATTTTGATGTTTTTTTTTTTTGTTAGATAGGGTATACCTCAAGGGTAGTTCCATATCAAGAAAGATAGGATCTGATGATGAAATCCTGATAAAATTAAGAGAAACCCTTGAAAATTGGGCACGAATATTGTTTGTTTACTTTTCATAACTTAATCAGGTGTTAACATCACATCATGAAACTGAGCTGATAATGGAAACCATATCTTTCCTAAACAATAGAAGTAATAAATAAAACTGGTTTTAGTGACAGAAACCACTTAATATGCTTTGAAGAAAAGACATCTTTACAATATCGGAGGTAATCTCAACTAGTCAATATCCTGGGAACCTCAAGAAAGGATGGTTACATCATCAGCTCAGTGGCAAGAGGAATGATAAAGGATTAGAAATTAGCCTCAGAGTGACACGAGCCACAAAAAAAAACTTTTCAACAAAAAATTTAATCGACGAAAAAGAACTAAAAAGAAAAAAAAAACTAATTTTATATATACTAATTTTGAGTCGGCGCCAAATAATAAAATGATTAATTACCTACATAGAGTCTTCTTCATTTCTAAGTACTTACATATAAAATTTTGATAATTAATCTGATTGTGGTTTGGCGCCGACTCAAAATTAGTTTGTATAAAATTTAATATTTTATGTAAATAAGCTCAATACTCAAGACTTAAAAGGTTTATTGTTTTTTTCTTTTTAGTTCTTTTTCGTCGGTTAGTTTTTTGTTGAAAAGTTTTTTTTAGCCTTTTTATTTTTAGGGTTACGTCCTGTATACCTTGTTCTTCTTCCTAATGATGATGTTTCTTATTCTTATTCTAAAAATGTAGAATAAATGGAAAAATACTTTATATTAAAATAAAATAAACAGGTTAAAAGAAAATGTAAAACATGTACAAGTGGCATAAAAAATGGAGGCGTTTTTTTTTTTTTTGTTTGGTGGGAAATCATCCAATGACTTCTCATGTCTCATTTTGCATCGAAAAATTCGTCCACATCGCTGTCAATGGGAAAAGTGCCCAGAACGCTGGCAGCATTCCTACGTTGAATTGCAATACTGATTCTTTGGCTAAAAAAAAAGCCAGCCCTCTGGTCACGTGAAGAGTCGACTGTAGTCGGACCCCGTAGTCTTTGTGTTTCAACCTCAAACGGCTCAAACTTATAACTCCCAATAAGGTTGATATTGTTACGTCGAACGTATTTCACTGAAACGTTCGAGAATGTAGTCGAAGTTTCCAGAAGTTTCCACTTCGTTCGAGAACATTCCATTGTGGTACTGTGTAGGTTCATAGATGTTTCTAGAATATTCTAGTATAGAATAGTTCGACAATGTTCTAGAAACTTCCATGACTGTATAAATAGGCCGGAAGGCGGGCGATTGAGTCAGTCTGTTTTCGACTACGAATGCGAACGGAAGCGAATAGAAGCGATTACGAAGAGAATAGTGATTATAAGCGATTTAGAGTTTGTGTAAATAAGATGTTGAGTTAATAAAAGATATTTAGTTAATTAATTGGTGTAAAAATATTTATTTCATACCCAGCTCGTAACAAATTGGTGTCAGAAGTGAGGGACAAATTATGCCAATTTTACCAAAGGACGACACGGAGGGTATTCTTATAAAGAGTCAACGGCAGCAAGACATGGATCAGAGGCGGTTTGGAGATTCCCCGATACAGACGCCGGGTGGTGCTCAGCCTGCGACAGAGCCAGTCGCCGATGTGGAGTTTCTTCAGCACCAGCGGTGCCAGACTTGTCTGCGCTAATGGTGCTGTTGCAGGAACAGGCTCGTCATCAAGAGGAGCACGCCCGCCGACAAGAGGAGTAGACCCGCCGTCAAGAGGAGCAGGCCCGCCGCCAAGAAGAGCAGGCCCGTCAGTTGGAAGAGAAGCTTCAACAAGATAAAGAGGAGCAGGCTCGCCGCCAAGAAGAGCAGATGCTCCTCATAAAAGACCTTCACTCAACGCTTGGCAAGGAGCTCCAGGTGATGAAGGAGCAGGTTCACCAGCATGAGAATCGTATCTCAGAAACTGAAGTTCAGATTGCTGGGGTGAAGAAGGCTTTAGGTGAACTTAGGGCTGGAGACGGGGTTGTGCCTTCAGTGGTTGCTGCACCTTCGGCACGTGGATTTAAGGTGCCGCCATTCGACGGAACATCTTCATGGTCAGCCTACAAAATTCAATTTGAAGCCGTTATGAAGGCGAATGGGTGGACCAAAGAGCAAGCTATGACCGCGCTCACCTTAGGACTCCGAGACCTGGCCCTAACCATACTTGAGGCTCTTGGCAAGGATGTGACCTACGAACAACTGCTGGAAGCGTTAGAGTCCAGATACGGCGACGCTCACTTGGAGCACGTATTTCGCGCTAAGTTAAGAGATCGCGTTCAACGTAGTGCCGAGAACCTACTCGTACAGCAGTGGGCCTTGGAAGTTGAAAAGTTGGTTCGGAAAGCATACCAGTCCACCCCTGCACTCATCAATGGCAATCTGGTACAGGCGTTCATCGACGGAATACGTGACTTGAAAGTTAGAGCCGCTGTAAGACTTGGGCATCATGATACACTGAAGGACGCCTTTGCCCATGCCTTGAAAGTAGAGGCAGTGAGGCAAGACCATCGAACACACAAAGAGGTTGTGGCATCACCTGTACGCGATCGTCCGCAAGGTTATAGCCCTAGGTGTTACTCTTGTGGAAAAAGGGGTCATCTTCGGTCAAGCTGTCCAAAGCGAAGCACGCTGAGAGAAGATCAATCCCAGCAAGAAAGGGTGACTGATACGACTGCCCAGCAACAGCAGGGAAACGAGTAAACGCCAGGACTGGGGGGCGGGTGCTGGCTGGTATTGAAAGAGCCCCGAGGATCTCGATCTCACAGGCCCATGACGGAAATAGCCTGATCATCGAAGGCGAAGTCAACGGCAAACCATGCAAATTGACGTTAGATACTGGAGCTTCTCACACGGTCGTCAATTCTCATCTAGCAAGTCGGCTCCTTGGGGACTTCTTCAATAACCACGACCGTATACAATTACTGACAGCTACCGGTCAGCACATAATCGTCCGAGGCAGGAAGGAGGTGGAGTTAAAATTAGGTAACAAAATTTATCGGCATAATGTCATCGTGGCCGACATAGTGGACGATTGCATCCTGGGATTAGACTTCATGCGGAAACATCGTTGTGAGATCGACGTTGATCAAGGAGTATTGAAGTGTGGTACAGAGGAAATCTTCATGGAAGGTGTACCATCAGGAAAAGTGTTCCGCCTGAAATTTGACGTGTCAACACTTTTAGAAAACTGCGATTTAACGGAAGTAGAAATGGATAAGACTAAGAAGATGTTACTTCAGTACGCCGACTCTTTCTCTACAAATGATGCTGACATAGGAAGAACAGGACTGGTTCAGCACAAAATTAATACTGGCAACGAGTTACCAATCCGTCAACGACCAAGAAGACTGCCGGTTACACGTGAAAAGGAAGTGGAAATAATGATTGAGGGCATGGTAAAGGATGGTGTTATAGAGCCTTCGTAGAGTCCATGGTGTTCTCCTGTGGTCCTGGTGAAGAAAAAGGACGGCAACATACGCTTTTGTGTGGACTATCGACGAACGAAAAAGGACAGTTACCCACTGCCTAGGATCGACGACACATTGGATACACTGACTGGAATGAGATGGTTCGCCACGCTAGACCTGAAAAGTGGCTATTGGCAAGTGGAATTAGACCCTAAGGATAAGGAGAAAACTGCATTCTCAACAGGAATGTGCTATGGCAGTCAAATGTGTGTGTATGTCGTGTCAAAAAAAAACAGTAACATAAAAACATTATAATGCCCCATTGTACTCACATTTACAAAATTAGAAAATGCTTCGAAATTATACAAAACTATAACTTTTAAAAAGTGAAAAAACCGCCCAGACAGCGGATAGACAGACGGACGGACACGTGAGTGACAAATATGTTGAGGTTGGCTTCCAGTCTAACCGGATGGAGCTGAATACCAGTATTTTACATGGAGCTATTGCCTAGATCTGACCTCCACAACCCCAACCCCGTATAGGCTAGTTTACTAAAAAATCTAATTAGTCCGTCAGTTAGATTAGCAATAAATATTGGACACGTATTTTTTATTTTATTACGTAAATCAAAAATGAGGATGATACAGTGCATTGACATTTCGCGTGAGGTCACACCTCGATACACTTTGTACCGTTTAGTGACGTAACAAGCCTCCACTCTTAAACTTTGATGCGTTTTATCTTTGTAATTTTTTTTGGTTTGGTAAAGCAAAAAGTACTTGTCCAAAATTTTTTGATAATCTAACTTACGGAATAAATAGAATCATAATTGTTATACCCAGGAAACATTTCTATTGGGTAACACGATACCCTTTGGCAAGACTGGTTTCAGGTTTTCTGGTTCCTACTACCCCGATTGTCATGGATCTACAAATGACGGTCGGAACTCCGAGAAGTCTTGGTATTTAATGAATTTTCACTCATCCATGACAAACGTTGCTCAATATTGAAGCTCGACCCGTGCAGTGCAGCTGTTATCATTAAGCCACGGGCTCGTCCTCTAAATTTTGATTATCTCAAAGTTAATATTTAGATTCTGTAGATACGTATTGATTGCAGACTGGTTCCAGTTTGAAGGACCTGGTTTCACGTATGATCATGCTGAGGACATAGTGATGGAACACCGCCAGGGCGGCGGAATTGCTCACAATCTGCTGGATTTCATGGACGGGAGCTACGTACTAGAACAAATGCATATCAATTTGCTGAGGATAAACTGGCGCAGAGAATTCATAGAAGAAATCAATCAGCTTGCTGAGGAAATTAATTTAAAAACAGCTGATACTAACTAGTACCTACCGACCTCGTAATATATGTTATCGACATGCATTCGATACACGAGTTACATTAAGGCCCAGCCTCCACCAAACATGCGATGCGGAGAAGTGACATGTTGTAAACAACCAAATTTCGATATTTACACATTTCGGCTCCGCATTGCTTCGTAGATACGGTTAAGCGGAGAGGAGAGGAGATGTGAGCGGCGTGCGGCGAGCTTATCGTATGATGTCTCTATTTGTATGAAAAGAACAACAAAAGAGATGTATTTTATGCGCGGCGCGCAGCGGAGATGAACAGAGACATCAGCATCGTGAGGGGAGCTGTTCAGATCGCCGGCTTGGGCAAAATAGTTCGCCATGTCAAAATATGGATATTTTTTCGTAAGTTAATGATAATTGTCGTTGATTTTTAACCGAATTCAAAAAGGAGGAGGTTCTCAATTGGAATGTATGTTTTTTTTACTGTTTTTTTTTTGTGTTTGTTCAAGATTACTCCGCCACTTGTAAATTGATTTTGCTGATTTTTTTTGTGGTAGGTCATACTTCAGAGATGGTGCCATATATATTTTATAGAAATTGATTCCGCGCTTTTTGAAAAAACCGGCCAAGAGCGACTCGTACTCGCATTTGGCACGCAAAGGGTTCCGAACAAATCATTTTGTTTTTTTAGGATTTTTAACCGAGTTTCAAAAAAGGAGGAGGTTCTATGTTCGACTGTATGTATGTTTTTTTTTTGTTTGTGTATGTCCGCTGATTTCTCCGTCAAAATACTTTTTCTTTATCCGAAAGAATATACTCCCGAGGTGGTCCCATATAAATTTGATCGAAATTGCTTCAGTGCTTTTTGAGAAACTGAACAAAAACGAAAAATACGCCTATCTCGATGACGTTTTGGTGTTCTCCAAATGTTTAAATTTCACGTTCCATGTTATTGGGGTTTTTAGTTCTGGGGTATAACAACTAAAAAGTGAAAAATAAAAAACTTTTTTACAAAAAAAAAACAACTGACTTGCAAAAAAAAAAATACACTGAAAATTTAAAAATAACTTTAATTTCGGAAGTCGGTGTCAAATAACGAAGAAATAAAATACAAACAACGACTGCCAAAATTAAAGTTATTTTTAAATTTTTAGTGTATTTTTTTTTGCAGGTCGGTTGTTTTTTTTTTTGTAAAAAAGTTTTTTTTTAAATTAGATACTTAGGTACTTCTTAGAGATTTTTCTATAATCTATATGTAAAGATTCTCTGTATTTTTTTCAAAGTTTAAGGCCCAAGAGTTTCGGAGATAAGGGGAATGGTAATTTTTCATCTATTTTCTCAATAACTTAAAAATTATAATATATGAAAAAAAATATTGAAAACCTTACAGTAAGCCGTTTCATTTTTTAAGTAGCATGGTACAGTTTGGAAAACTTTTTATTTAGTTTTCCGATTTGGACCCCAAAAGTGACCCCGTATTCCAAAATTCATTTATTTACGTTACACCTTCGTGTTTGGGGCACGTCATGTACAAAATTTGAGTTTCATCAGTTCCGTAGATTCGGAGCAAATGGACTGTGACAGACGGACGAGTGATCCTTTACTGGGGTACAATTTTTTTTTGTATGTGTTTTGTTTCTTACTTTCTCTCTTTCTTTGACTTCCTAAATTAAAGTTATTTTGCAATTTTTTGTATATGTTTGTTTTGGAAGTCGGTTGTACTTATTTTTTGTAAAAAAGCGTGAATTTGTCCATTTAGACATCCAACGTTCGCTGCACACATCTCAGCATAGCTTTGGTGGATTTCGCTTTGCTGAAAAACATCTCTCATCTCCGCATGCGCGGCACGTCACCGCACATATCCGCTTTGGTGGAGTGTAAGCCGTATTGACTAAGGTATATTCATTTTAGTGTAGTGAAATCGCAGTTGGTATAAAATTAAATACATTTAAATTATTCCAATATAATTATTTATTTGTACAAACAAACAATCACATTTCGGTAATAGGGTAGTTTCCTAAAAAAACTTATTGGTCCGTCAGTAGATTACCAAAAATATTTGAAAAGTATTTTTTAATTTGTCACTCAAACAAAAAATGAGGACGATACATTGCGTTGAAATTTCGCGTGACGTCACGTCGTGCTACACTTTTACCACGACGTGATGTGTAACATGCCCCTACTCCTGAACTTTGATGCGTTTTGTCTTTGGCATTTTTATTAGTTTAGTAAAGCAATTAATACGTGACCAATATTTTTTGGTAATCTAACTCACGAACTAAATAGAATTATTATTTTTACTAATCCCAGGAAACATTCCTATTAAGTAAATAGTTCACGTCTAAGACAAATACGTAAATGACAGAGATTCAAAATACTAAATTCTAATTATTACAAGTACGACCACTCGGTGGTGTAATACTGCAATTTAAGAATACAATAAAATTTCATTTGAAATGTTTTCTGTAATTGTTTTTTATTATATGGATGTTGTAAACAGTTTCCATCCCTTTAAATAATTCACCAGCAGGACGGAGAAAAGGTAACATTTAAATTACAACATAGATATAACTGATAAAAGTTTTAACAGGAAATATTAAATCATGCAAAAAGCCAATTCTTTACAAAAGCTATATATCTTAAATACTTTAATTGTATCTTTACCTCACAATTTGAAATAACTACCCACCTGGTGACATGAGGATAATTTAATTTGTTGATATGATATATTTTAATTATTGCTTCCTATTGTGGCACAAAGGGAGCACATAACTATCTTAAATCTTGATATGTGGGAATGACATGTTCTTTCATTAATTACCTACCTATTCTAAAAGCAGAGATCATTAAAATTCATAATATTAACACAAATATAAACTATGTAAGAGTTATTTTACTTGGTAATTCTATAAATTTTCTACGAACAGAAATATGTATTTCAATAAACTATGATATATTTTAACAAAACGTACTATAAGGTAATATCTTCTATTGTATTTGAGAATTTGTAATGCGCAGAATAGACAATTCCATAATTTTACCGACATCGTAGATATCCATTTCAGTAACTAATCCTAATCACAAACGATGCGTGATGTTTTTTCAAACTTAGTCAAGTCAAGTAGCTAAAGCACTGAGCAGCAAGATACGTTGACCTATCCGATGCGCTTAAGGCCGTACTACCGGCCAAGTGGCGCCCTCATTGTCAGAAACGGCCATTTTTGATACTTTTGCCTACTACTTTGGATACGAAACATTCTGAGACCTGTTTTAACAACGTAAAAATACTTTATCCTATTTGTAACAAACGTGACGTTGGATTCTTTAATATTTATTTTCTAGGCTATGCTACGATTTTTTATTCAATGAGGGCGCCACTTGGCCGATATGGTAGGTAAAAAGTTATATTTTCTGAAGTTAGTGTATCCTATCTTTTTATTGGTATCACCTTGCAATCTTATGGATATCTATTAATGGATTCTTTGAATCCATGTTTTAGGTGTGCTTTCAAGCGCTCTTTCAATGCTATTTTCAAGGATAACGTTTTTTCGAATTTGCAGCCAGGCTACTTGGTGCTTTAACTGCCTGTGTAAACGTTCCAGTACAGCCTTACGCCAGATATCTAACTATTAAAAAGAAGCTCAACGAAACCCATGTCTTGCCGTTGCCTGGTAAACTGCCGCGTCCGCACATGTCGATATTGCTTTCCTGAAAGTAATTAAGTATATGAAATTAATATTCATTTTGTTTTTGTCAGAATTCCTTACAGTTTTACTTGTTTTTGGTCGATAGGAAGTCTGACCTTACACAAGTTGGAAATAACACACCTCCCGTTAGTATGATTAAAGTTTAGCTGATAGCTGTAGAAGACGTTTTTCATTCTTCTTTTTTTGGCCATCAATTTTTTTTTTGTTCTTTACATTTTATTTTCGCTGCCAATGACATTATCATCTATCGTGGTCAAGGTTCTGGACTACTTACTTCAGTATGATTCCTAATGCATGAAGTAGGTTGCTTCCTATACAAGGGATGCATGTGCTTCAAGCAGGGCAGAGACTCGTTGTAGTTGACCTCCGTTGCTTCCACGGACATGGCGGCCACCTCGTCTTTGGGACAGTTGGCGTCTACCACGATCATCAGCATATTAGTGTAGTTAACGTGCTGCGCGTAGAACGGACGGCCACATTCTGTCACTGGTTTGTTGAGCTTCTCGTCCAGGTTATTGTAGTCTATCTGGTATAGATACATCTCTCTGTCGCAAGGAGTCGGCCGGGTTCGGTTGATTAGCACCAGCTTCTCATAGTCTCGCTCCAACACTCGCATGTTTGGAGTCTTCGACATGTACGGGTCATCGGTCTCCTCGTCGTTTTCGTAGCTCTGGTATGCAACTGTGCCAGAAAGTTAACTGTTAGCTCCCAGTATGAGACGTTTGAGTCCTCATGCACGAGCAATTAATCAGTTAGATTTTAATGAGAAACAAAAAGAAGTTGGAAATGTAAGAGACATGCAGAAGAGTAAAAATTTATTGAAGATAAGAATTTATTATACAGCGGAGATGAAGTAAAATAAAAAGTTATAGCAGATTAATTCAAGATAGAAATTGAAAATTTTTATTTTGTGTCCCCAGTTCAATAAAAAAGGAAACAGATTCAGAGATTGTGCCAAAAATAAATATGTACATGACGAGTTGATGAATAATAAATAGTTGAATAGTTTGCCATTAATGTTATCAGAATTCCCTGAAAACGAAAAGCATGCAAATATTTATAATCGTATATCAATAAATCGTTGGATCAATCGAGAATGAAGCTGATTCTTCGGTTGAGTAGATACATTATAGGTAGGTACCGATAAAGAAGTGGATACTGGATATGTCTATGAAACGCATTAAATCTACGAACATGCACATTTCCGCCGTTTAGCAAGCCCACTCTCGTTCCTCAATTTCACTAGGCATTTTTCTGAACCTTTAGAAAGACCAAACGAAAGCAAGATTTCTGCCTTCATTCATAAGCTCCAGAATACTGACAGAAAATAGCGCCTTCGTTTTACTTTGTTCGACCTTGCAAAAGAGCTAGACCAAGAATGAGCTTGCGTTCTATAAGAGCACATAACTAGAATATCTATGAATAAATATAAATAAAACTATAATACATAGTTGTCTATCGGTCGACACGTGCGTGTGCGCGCTCTACATGTAACTCACCAGTGGGTGTAACATTCTCTGAAAAAAGATGGAGTCATTACTACTTTAGTAGAAATATCTAAGTCCAATTGTTGACTCCATGAATGAATTTTGCTTTTGCTACAGATATTGTGAGAACCAGCTATGAAGTACTGTTGGGTGCAGTTGAACCGCGGTGCACTCACATGCACCCAAAATAACTTTCGTGTATAAAAATTTAGTGACCAAGTGTTCCAAGTTTTTGTAACACACTTGACTAGTATTACGTGTTAGTTTAATCTAAGTTTTTCTAGAGGTAGTTACTTAAAAGTTAACATATATATATTTCCGTTTCATAGTCAAAATATTTCATGCACAGACACATTGATAAGCACAACTTTGTATCTCGCGCAGATAATTTTCAGTTTGGCACGGTATCACTTCTACATAAATAGTTTAATTTGTCTATAAGTGCTCGTTGTCATGCAGATTGACAGAACATGCCGACAACGCGCAAGAGCAACATCGAATGCGCAATATAGATCCACAACACGGTTATTGCCTCGGATTTTCATGGATACTGTGGAATGTTCTTGAACTATCTTCAGATATTATGGACATAAAACATTACACAGCTTAAATAAAGGGACACGTACCATCGTACAAGGAGTAGCTGGATGCTTGTGCCAAACCTGTTGTGATTGAGTTGTAGAACCAGACCGTGGTGGCTAGGAACCACGCCATCACGAGGCGCAAGTTTTCTAGCGGCTGGAAATTAAAATAATTTAGACATTGATTACATAGATGTTATAGGGCTCGAAAAGGCACCGAAAGCCCAAAGTCTAAATAAAGTAGCAGAGTTTCAGTTATTGTTGACGAAATAAAGGAAGAAGTTCTCTTATCTTTCAAACTTTTTAGGGTAGTCTAATTTAGACGATTCTATCTTAATTGGGTATACTTCGGAATTGGTAACATCTAAATGTTTTTTAGCGGTTATCAATAAAAATGTTACTAAAATGGTTAGTTACTGTTAAGAGCATTGTAGCCGGGTTTGTATTTCTTTTCTCTCTGAAGCAGACGGCCTGATAGTCCACGATGTGCACTGCCTTGTACACGTCGTCTTCGACTAGTCTCGACATGATGTCCGGTCGGATCTACGAATGACATATTTATTGAAGATTATTATTTAAAAATAGTATATACCGAAAGAGTTACCTCGCCCTTGGGCATTCAGGGCAGGGAGGAACAAAAACCCACCCCGGTTTTAGTCAGTAAGAGTCTGATACGCCCTTCCGCTTCACCCTAGAGCGGGAGAAGTCACTGGATGACCCACAAAAAAAAAACGGATCAACCTATACTTAGTTAATAATAATATTATAAATACGAAAGTAACTGTTACTTGTCTGTCTTTTTGTCTCTTCACGTTTTAACAGCTGAACGGATTTGGATGAAACTTGGCACATACGTAGATCATGTCCTAGAATAGGACATAGGATAATTTTTGACTTTCACGCGGGTGAATCTGCTGGCAGAAGCTATACTCCATTCCACATTAGCATTAGACAGAAATTAAAAAAGGTTATTTTTAAAGCACACTTTGTAACAAAATACAATAACCATGTTACAGTTACGAGGCGCCGAATTTATTATAATCTATTTAAACAGGTTTTTTTTTAAATCACACTTAATTAGAACTATTTTAACTATTTATCTTATGAAATTATGTGGCTTTCGTTTACCAACATTATTTCATTTAAATTTAAAAATACCGTGTCAATGCTAAAACCGCAGGAGGAACGTTTTTCGCCGTCACTATAATTCTACCAAATGTTACCTAACCCGTTCATAACAAAAAAAAAAAGTTGTGACAGCCGGGTTTTCCAATTTTATCGGTCTATATCGTCTGTTAAATTGACGTACCTAAATAATGTTCTGTGATTGTCATTCAATATCAAACTCCTTGTTAATTGTTATTGCCGAATTTTCGTGATTTAATTGTTATTTTGTTACTGTTATAAAATTAAGGAATTAATTAAATTGTGTTAACTTAACTTTGACATAAAATGTTTTGCATCCGTGCTTCTACGTGACTCTTCTTTCTAATGCTATTATGAACGGAGTATAGTAGTCAATATTAGGTTGTACTACGAACAACTTTGTCTCATCATCCTCCTGCTCTTATTCCAATTTATTTTGGGTCTGGTCTGCATGTCTTCGTCTTCCATACATCTCTATTTGCCATCATCTCCTTCCTAGCCTCATCGTCTTTCACACAATCCATTCATCGTCTCTTTGGTCTTCCTCTACCCCTATAACCAGTTCAAGTACTTCAACCCCGTTTGACATGAGTCATCCTTACCCTGCCAAAGAACTGTCCAGTCTGAGTCGCATCTTCGCTGACGACTATCCAGCCGTTGTTGTCCACCAAGTAACAATCCCAGTTATCAGACTGACATGTTGTACACTCCTTATTGTGTTCACACTGAAAAAAGATTAGTTATTTCTTGAATAATTTTAGTAATTTATCCTATTTTCCTAATTGATTGCATTAGGTATTAGTCTAATCTATCTATCTATCTTTCTATTTAAATAAAAATTAATGGCTAAATGTGTTGCTAAGCGCAACACTGGAGAATGGCTGGACAAATTTGGATGATCTTTTTTATGGTTCCGTAGTCCAAGGACAAGGAACCCTTATAGTTTCGGTCTGTCTGTCTGTCCGTCCGAGGCATAGCTTAGAGACTGTTAAGCCTATTTTAGTCTAGAGGTTAGCAGCTAATAGATCAGATAGGTATACTTAGAGTTGTTTTGGAAAGAAATTGCTAATAGGTTATGACGTTATACAATTTGCCCACTCACCGAAGACGTAATATTATCAAACCACTCGCTGAGTCGTTCATGTTTGAACTGGAACCCGACTACAGCGGCGGGGGCCTTCCTATGTCCATCTCCGTGGAAGACGGCGTGTGAGGCGGTGACCATAGCCAGGCTCACGTTGAGCGGGAACTTGATGGTGCTGAGGTCCACACTGTACACGTAGCTGAGGGGATCCACGTAGTGTTGTTCCACGGCCCGACGGTACCACACCTCTTCGATCGCTCGCGGCCATTGCTTGCCAAAATCTGGTCTGGAAAGAGATTTTTAGGCTCGTTGGGAAAATAGCTTAAGTGAAGTTGAAAATGTACGCATTCGTTTTACGACGCTCGTTGAAAACTGAAATCATGCGTTCTAGTATTTCAGGTAGGTCTCTGTTTTGAGCATCATCAAATATTGCACAATGTTATGATTTTATGAAGCACTATATATGATTAAACGAACTTACAAGTGAAGTTCGATCATGATTATATGAGTTGCTTCATTTGAAGATATGTTTATAGCAACGTAGTACCCTTAATTACTTGGTAACTTCGCACGTATTTTAATGATTTTTAAATTTTAAAACGATAGTGAAGTACTGGCTGTATGTCTGCCTCGTATTGACAATGACGTATAACAAATTTTTTTAGAGACAAGTTAACGATACGCTATGAAACTTTCTGTGTATCTGGGAATCTTCTAGTGTCAGGGTGGGAGGGAGCTCATATCTTCAAATGAAGCAACTCATATAATCATTTAGAATTGCAATTAGAATAAACAATAAGGTTACAAACATTGTCGTTTTATTTATCAATAAATAAGCCTTGAAGTAATTGTTGCGTTTCCGTAATGTACAGATATTTTTTGCCTATTAAATAATTATGTGAACTAACAAATAGCATAGCTCATAACATTGATTACAACAAACTTAATACTAAGGAACACTTCTGTGAATACAAAATCACGAATGTTCTTCTATTGGTAAGCAAGCAAATCTGGCAAACTCACTTTTATTACTAATGATCAAGACCAGACCAGGCAGCACATTTGACCGTTGTTATAACAATAACAACGGTCAAATGTGCTGTGCGCGCAAAATACACTAATGTCTAAGCCACTCTGACAACATTTATTTGATTCAACTGCTGGTAGTTTGTGTAGTAGCAGGTTCGTGTGGCTGTTTGTACCTATGTTAAAACAGATTGTTTGTCCTCTGAGGTCCTATGATTTTAGTTATAGAAGAAATATAAACCGAAATGATTGCCGCTGGGCACATTGGAATAGTTTTGCTGAAATATGGTAGAAACAATACAGCCCGGCCCCTGCCGGGTGCGGATGTCTTGATGATGTGTATTATACGAGTATCTAGCGATTTTTATGTCGTTATCTGAAAATCGTATGTTCTCAAGTTTAATTAAGTATATATCTTGTGAGCTGTCAATATTGCTAAAAGCATTATTAGCAGCTACACAATTATGACTGTCACTATTAGAGAACCATGTTAAAATAGAGTTTAAAACCAATTGGAGATTCCAGATGGTATTCCACATGGGACTAAAGGTCTTAATTTATCATAAGATTTCGAGAGGTCAAATACATTATTTTGTTTACCATACAAAACTGCCACCAAAGTTAGATTATTGCTGTATTGTGCTTTTAGAAAAGGATGATAGCATCAGTGTAGCCGAGTTTGCGCAGGCACCCCATCGGTTGAAATTCTAACGGATAGCCTCAAGACACCCAGAATACCACCCAGGTCCTTGTGCAGGTAGTGGCACTGCTTTGTGCACTGAGATTGCAAGGGGTTTAAATAAAAAGCTTTGGAAATTATGAGGCTTAGCAGTAACGGGAACCAGGTAGTGATGGCCAGTAAAGATACACTAATTTGCAGTGTGCATTATAGTCAATTATTATAATTTGTCCGAGGTATTTTAATAAGTATTAGGGCAAATGGTGAAAACGAGTGTATATATCTACGGTAGGCTGTGTATGCGTCAACGGATACTGCACCGGGGTCTTATTTCCATGTGATGAACTTGGTACACTTTGTATTATTTCGAAACGCAAATAGATCTAGGTATTTCAGGTTGACCAATATATTTTATTATGCTATGGAATGCTTCATCGGTAGAGGGGCCAGTAGTATCCGAATAAACTATCTAGACGCAGAATTTGCAAGGTTTTCTTTGTATTAACGTATGACGCATATACCCCAAAAGTCGCGTTGCTCACCATTTCCAGAGAGAACTGGCCAAGTTGTTAAAGTGGGGTATTGAATACTCCCGCATACGATTCCCTATTGTCCATGCGAAGTAATATTGTAGAGTTTGTTACATCGTTCGTAAATGACTTCAGGCCCAAGAAGGCTGCTATCAGCACTAAGTATATTTAATTATTTTTCTCATGATATTCATCTATTATGTGTTTGAGCGTTCCTACTAACAGAAGCCTAACCTGATTTCGATGCATCGATAATGATTTTGATTAGAAAATTTGGCTGTCACATAATTTTGCTTTTTGTGTCAGTATTTGAAAAAAATCGACACAAAGCTTTTGCATAATATCGGGTAGGTATTATGGTAAAATAAGCAAGGAACTTTTGTTGCTCTAAGATCTTCGTGTATACCCCAGCATACTTTAAGGTTGGACAAGCGGCGACTAATGTACCAATAAGTCAAGCTATTTCGCGAATAGAACATGACTGTATTTTTGTAAGCTTAATGACAAACTCGGTAATATTACGTCGCTTATCTGCTGGTAATTTTAGACCAACGGTTTTTTTTTTGGTATCATAGCGAGATTGCAGGGTTGTTGCAGTTTAATTAATACAGTTTTGTCCTAATTAACAACAAAACCTAGAAGCTCGAGGAGTTTGGAAGAGTGTGAGTGTTTGTCATCGTTGAATACTCGCAGTCAACCTCGATGCAATATAGAAGTACGTATAACTTTTATACCTTCGTTTTAAAAACTGCCAAAGTTATTTTAAATAGTGGCACGGTAACGTTACATCTGTTTCAGATTGTTCGTAATTTGGGCGAGTTTGTTGTCGTTGAAGACTCGCAGTCAACCCTGATGCAATATAGAAGTAGATATAAAATCGACATGATTTGAAAAATGAAGCAACGAAATATAATTAGTATAGTAAACTATGACTTACTTGTCATTATCATGCTCCTTGGGTGGGTGCGTCTGCCATCGCGTGAGTCCGCTGTGCGTTGACAGGAAAGCCACGATGTATCCAAAGCGTTGGATGAACTCCACCCTGTTACAAACGTCCTCACTGTATATCTTGCGTATATTGGTATTGCAATTGTTGTTATATTTGTTTTATTGTTAGTAAACTCTTACTGGAATCGATCTTATTGAGTTTCTAATTTAGTAATGCCATTTTGGCAATGTTCTTATTAAATTCGTTCATTTCCCTTGCAGAATATTTTCTTTCATAAATATTTTGTATTCAGAGGTCGATATTACTGTTGTTACATGATAAATTCATAGATATACAAACCAATCCGTAGCTGCATTTGCAAGTAAAAAAAACATAATGCTATATCTCTATACATCAAATATGCTGGAAATGACGTTTGATGTATTGATATCACTGAGTGCTTTTACTTAATAGGTACTTTTACTTATTTAGAAGTTTGATGACCCTGATTGGTACCTTGTAGCACTATTTTCTTTTTTTTATCAAAGACTGGCATGCGTTTGACCACTATCTCACCTGATGGTAAGCGCTGATATGGGCGAAGATGGAGCACGCTTGCCTAGAAGAAACCTATTGACTCTCGACTTAAAGCAATCAGGAAACACAGACTCTGGCAGGGAATTCCAGTCTTTAGCTGTACGCACAATGAATGTGTTCCCAAAACGTTTTGTGCGTGTGGGTTCCGTCCATTATGTACCGGTGGCGCATCGCCTTACGTCTAGTGATCCGATGCTGGAAGGGGCTTGGCGGTATTAGACTATGCTATTCCGACGCACACTCCCCAAAATGCAACCGATAGAAAACCGACAGGCTAGCAACTCGGCGACGATGCTAAAGACAAGCTTTGACTCGACGAGCTTATCATTGCCGATTATCCTCTTGGCGCGCCTCTGAATTGGCTCAAGTGCATCAAGCTTTTATCTGGCAGATCCATCCCAAAGATAAGAGCTAGTACTCCATACACGACCGAACTTGCGCTTGATAAACTTTGAGCAGTTGTTCCGGCGTGAAGTCTTAGCTTTGCTACAATTCTCAACTTAATGGCAGCCACTTGTACCTTTGGCCAAATGTATGGCTCTAAATTGAGAGTGGATGTTAACGTGATACCAAGAAGATCAAGATGATCGGTTATCGGCACGGTTACACCTCGGTAAGATGGAGCCGGGTGGAATTGACTCCTTTTAGCGGAGAAAAGACACGCCACGTTTTAGCAGTATTGAACTTGACCAGATTGGCATAGCTCCATTCAAAGACAGCCTGTAAGGACAAGTTCAAGCTCACAACCATAGCCTCTCGGAGAGACCGGATCTGCGACCCACCAGCTCGTGTGTTGGACACGTATCTCTCAGCAACTCTACTGTCGCCTGCATACCCAAAGGTACCGGGTTTAAGCAGATCATTAATATGCAGCTAGAACAATGCCGAGAGCACCGATCCCTCCATTCTTATTCTTCTTGTTTTTCTTAGACATTGATTTTTGTTATTACTCTGAAGACCCACTTAATATTTTATTCAATGTCCTTTTTACTTTCATCCTAACGATACCTTAATAATAACAGGTCATGCAAAAAAATACACAGCTCCACGTCGTTTACTTTACCTCGGCAATAATCCGATCACTTTTGTCAATGGGCTATCCGGGTGAAAGTAGTAAAAATGCGTTCCAAATAAATTAAATCGTATTTAGAAATAACTTAACAAGTTTGATTAAACCCAATATAATACTCCCTGCAATGCGGCATAATTTTCCATAACATATTGAAAAAAATGTTTTATTAGGTCTAATGTATCGAAATAAAACTATGTACTTACGCTTTTTCATCAGATGCGGAATCAGAAATGCTCTTGTTGAACCAGGCAGTGTTTCTAGCATCATACACCAGGGCTTGCATTAAGCCATGATCACCTGGTAACAGAAATAATAGTTTTCTGTAATAAAAAAAAAAAATAAAACACACTTTATTTTTTCTTTTTCTTTTTTCTCGGCAAACTCTTTCATTTGATACCCACATCATAGGAATGCATACAAAATAACTCGTCGGCCATCTTTGGGAGTCCGCGATATTGAATTAAGAATGACGTCACTTAGCTAACCATGCATTGTCATCCAAACTAAATATGTACGCAAAATTTCAGCTTAAATGGATACCAGGAAGTGGGTCAAATTGAATGAAACTAATATTATGTGTGTTAAAAATATACATGTGGTTGTTATTTCAAATGAATTAGCCTAGGGGAAGAAGATAAGTAGGTAAGGTGGTGACTATTGAGATGACGGTGAAAAGAGATGAATGAAAGACGAAGATATACTGCCTTCTGTCTTTGAAATATAGACAGAAGGCAGGATGATTATGACTGAGAAAACGGCTAAATTGGTGAAATAGACCATTAAAGCCAGGAAGATGAGTAAGTTCAAAGTACCTACATATTAACGCTCCTCAATCCCCAGTTTGTTAATCAGAAAATAAGTAGGTAATGTGTGGCGGCTCTAGGATCTTAGGCTATATTTATCAAGGTAGCTTTGTCGCTCCCGGGGCTTATTCCGCAGGAACTGTATTTTTTTTTACTATTGGTAGGCACGCGTTTGACCACTATCTCACCTGATAGTAAGCGATGATGTGGTCGAAGATGGAGCATGCTTGCCTAGAAGTAACCTATTCACTCTTGACTTAAAGACTCCCAGGTTGTAGCTATTTCCTGCAGGAAATTCCACTCCTTAGCTGTACCTACACACAGTGAATGTGTACCCAAAACGTTTTGTGCGTGTGGATGGGATGTCCACCATGTACCGGTGGCGCATCGCCGCACGTCTATCGGTCCGATGATGGAACGGGCTTGGCGGAATTAAACTATGCAATTCCGTCGCACACTCCTCAAAATGCAACCTAAATTTGACATTTCTCGGGATAAATAGAAGCCATTTAGTGAGTGTATAGAACTAAAACACAATCGCTGAGTGTGTGTTCTTATTGTTTGTCGTCTCACTATTATACTTACATTGTTTCTCGACAATAAATAATAATAATTATTATAGTATGCTTCTTTTCCAAAGACTACCTTCTAATAACATTTAACAAATAAATAATGTTAGCCCTATAGTAGGTATTAGTTAGTGTATATTAATATTACATTTCAATACATACAATAATATTCATTCTTCGGTGTACTGTTTGATACTTTGGTCCTGTCTCTCGCTTCTGGTGTTCCTGTTAAATTAAACTTAGATTAAGTCACAAGAAGAACATGGCCACGTTAATAGATGTTAATAAATAAGTTAAGGGATAGGGAATGAACAAGAATAAATTATTACCGTTGTTGTGCTTCTCATGGCCAGGTTTATTCTTGTGGTGTTCTGGAGGACGAGGCTTGGCCGGCCACCGCCAGCCAGGCTTGGCCACTCGCTCCAAGAAATATAGCAGCTCTTCCTCAGCAGTTGCGAACGTGCGTTCATAATGGCGACAATACATCCTGAACAGCATAGAATACTCTATATATCGAAGTTTTTTATAAACATGACGTAGTTCTAACTGCCCCAAAGATTTTAAGATTCACTCACCAGTCAGGATGAACGCTCCACTTATCCGATAGATACTGCCGCGCCGATATGTTCTTGGAGGTCAGCGAGAGGCGATGTATGTCGTCCGTCGGAGGAGGGGTGATTCGGTGGCGGCCATAGTTCTCTGGTATCGCAACCACTAACGTGAACGGGGAGTCGCTAATGCCCGTCCAAAAGTAATGTCTTTTTGCTCGGGATACTCTTTTCTGTGCAAAAAATATTTTTAGGTTAATTGTCTCTTGTCGTTGCACTTCCGTTGTTGTTGTATGTTTCTGGGATTAATCCTGATAGATGTCTTTCTTGGAATTTTTCAGAGCATTAATTTCATATTCTGTCTATTATTCGATGAGAGATGTAATGATATCTAGAGCGGATTAGATAATATATTATCTGATCCGCTCTAGATATCATTACATCTCTTATTTGTCAGTGTATTGACATTATTTTTTATTAATAAAAAAGCTTACCATATCATCCAGATGGTACTTGACACTCATCACCTTGTTGCCCGTTTTTTGATCAATTATTTCTTGCCGTAGCTGTAAAACTTGTTAAAATTAGAACCATATATTTACAACATCATTTAGGGTATAAATTCCAGTATTAAAATTACAGCTTACCGCAGTAAGCTCTTTGCTGAAGTTTCTGGGGCCCCTGTCATCATCGAAGAGTTCAACTTCTATCACATCGACACTATTGTAGCTTGGTTTCAAGATTTGTTGAAACTGAAAACAAAAACAAGAATCAAATTACTCTGAAACTGAACTTGTTCTTCAGGCTGATTGGTCTGTAGCAAGTCGATGTTTTACAATCAGATTTTTCGATGTAACTTAAAAACACTTCCCTCCTTCTGGGGCAATTGGATAAAACTACAATACTTACCACGGGCCTCAGATCAGGGTGTATTAGGATGTATCCATTGTTTGTTACTATAAAGGCGTAACCATTCACACCGACCTACAACATTAGAAATCACAGCATGGGTGATATGTATATTTCACACTTTGATTTCATATTGTTTCAAGATTCAACTTGAATGTTTTGTAACGTAATACGTACCTTATAAGGTGACATTACTGCTTGTATCTCAGAGAGAGGCACGTCAGTGCCTGCAACTCCCAATAGTCTAGCTATACGCATCTGAAAATATTTAAAAGGCACTACATAACACTGGCACTAGGGTATATTATATTTATAATTCACAACACACTTCACAATATTTGATATCTATTGATTCATCTTTTAGTCTCAGGCTTTTCTGCAAATCAATATCGCTAATGTCTACGTTACCATTTTATAAATCTACATTCGAAATATAAAAAATATTATAAAAATATGCTGTATGTTATTTTTGTAAGTAAACAGTCAAAAATTATTCTAACTACAAGGTATTCCGCATTTGGCGATGTATTGGCCATCAGTCTACATATATTATACAATATTATGACAATCTTGTAAAACTAGCAATAAATTACTGATTCTTTAGCATCTAAGCCCCGTTAGGCGAAGTTCTATATGTTTATTTATATAGAACTATGTTAAGGGATTCTAATTTTATATCCACGGTTACAGGTTCTAGCAATACTACTCAAATATTAAATAATTTTATGTTATAAAATTAAAATACTACTCTTTAGATTCTAAAAAACCCACTACCATTATTTTGATTGTAAATATACAAATACCCTTTGGAATGTATCCTTGTAAAAATCTGTCGAAATTTTTAAATTAATCATTTAGACAAAGAAATTGCCAGTTGTAGTAACTTTGGTTGCGCTTCAGACTGTAAGTATCCCTTAGTTAAAATATGTGCACAAACATTGAAAGCAGCATCATCTCACAGGCGTGTAGCGTGCACTCGTGTTCACGTGTGTGTTTGGCTCGCACCACACGCACGCCGCACACGCAACACGGCACGCACCCCGCTCGTCCGTCGCCTCTCATGCATCGTCTGTCACGTCTCACGGAGGCAGTAGGTCTATGAGCGTTGGCCTACCTCTTTCTGGCCGTTCTCCTCTACGGACTGCGATTGGTTGTGGACGTACGAATGCAATAAAATATAATAACATATAGATAAATGCGTTGTAACAACTTCCGCTAGAAATTAAAATGGCTCCTCTCGTGGAGAGACTAAATATTTCTAAAATTGTTAATATCAAAAATTGCCATTCTTAAGAAGAGAATAGTTTAAACTCAATAGATACTCAAGTAACAAAGGCCCCATACTCGTCTTGTGTATGTCGGGCTGCACGATACTGTTATTCAAAAATATTTACATTTACTTGTCGTCATACAAGTCAATCTTTAAAAATTGTCTCTACAAAGACATCACTATATTCAGGCAAAAATACTTGATTTCATTAGATAGTGTGTGTAGTGTATATAGATCATAACTCTTGCATAGAAAATTAACTTGATGATTGATAGAAAAGTCGTTCATAACACCCTAGTGGTCTACGCCTACGATCTAGTAGAAACTACATCACTACAGTAAGCCAAAGGGTCGGACAACACATTGGTTGGCGGAGCGGCGGCCGAGCGCGCGCCGCCCTCCGCGCACACATCTATCGAGGACAGATGCATCGCTAACGGGGCCAAATAACACTGTACCGTTACTGAAATCCAAAAAACTAAATCATAAAAACTCTTTTGTATCTTGCAAAAACTTTACAATTAAATCATCAAAACTTTCTAAGTGTAGTACCTCTTTCGTAACCGAAACCCAGTAAGCTTCATTTATCAGTACATTCTCTGTGATGTTCTGAGGGGAAACCATCAAACAAAACGGAGTTATTAATAGACATTGACATGTAACAGAAGAAGACAATAGAGTAAAGAGTAAAGTAATTAGAAGAGATAGAGCTTACGTCCAATTAGTTGGAAATATAAAACCAATCTGTAA
This sequence comes from Polia nebulosa, assembly GCA_951329385.1. Lineage (NCBI taxonomy): Eukaryota > Metazoa > Arthropoda > Insecta > Lepidoptera > Noctuidae > Polia > Polia nebulosa. The sequence continues at coordinate 28,892,358 of OX589588.1, forward strand.
ACATAATCTTTTGAAACAGAAGACAGGTTTATTTGGTTCATGCTACATGGAAAATTTAGAATTTGGAAAAGAAGTAATGTACAGCTAAATAATAGAGATAAGAGAATAATTTGGCTAGAAGAGAGAAGAACACTGACACTGAGGAAAGATAGTTCAATTAATAATAATAACGCAAATTAATAAATGATACGCAAATCATTCTCTTTCCCGAATATTTTGGTTATATTTTCAGAGACATTTGGGGAGTTACAAGTTCAGGGCTTAAAAAGAGAGCACGTGGGCCAGCTCACCTCGTTGTGCCGTAGATCGTAGACAGGCATGGACACAGATGTCATTAACTGATACTGGGAATTTCCGAGCTCACTGTACTGGCCCTGTTTCATCTGCAACGAGCGTAAATCAACCTTCCATTAACGTTAGGCAGTAATGAGTAGTACTTAAGGCTAACATCGAAACTCGGATAAGATTGGGTGATGACTTATTTTATTACCTGTGTGATTCTCCATCGCCTGTCCTGCTCCCTGTCGGAGTTGAAGAGATTCTTGTCGCGTCGCTGGCTCATGAAGCGTTCCTTCTGCTCGGCTCTTTCTCGTTGCTCCCAAAGATAATCTGCTACTTTCGGATCCTATGCGTTACATACAGGTTGATTAGTAATTGAGTTTGCTACTTAAAAACTTTTTACAAAAAAAAGGAACCGACTTACAAAAAAATTGCAAATAAGTTTAATTTCGGAAGTCGGTGTTTCTGGTTTTGTGTCTTCGTTTTTTCACACCGACTTCCGAAATTAAAGTTATTTGCACTTTTTTAGGAAGTCGGTTCCATTTTTAACCGACTTCAAAAAGGAGGTTATCAATTTGTTGTTTTGTATTTTTTAACCGACGAAAAAAAATGAGGAGGTTCTCAATTCGACCGTATATATGTTTTTTTTTGTGTATGTTCAGCCCTCACTCCGTCATTTATGAACAGATTTTGATGATTCTTTTTTTGTTCGATAGGGTATACCTCAAGAGTAGTCCCATGCCCATGGAAATTAGAATCTGATAATAAAATCATGATAAAATTGAGAGAAAACCTCGAAAATTGTGGGCACGTTTAGCGTTTCTATATGTATGTTCGGCCCTCACTCCGTTATTTATGAACCGATTTTGATTATTCTTTTTGTGCTATATAGGGTATACCTCAAGGGTGGTCCCACGTCAAGGACATCAGGATCTGATCATGAAATCTTGATAAAATTGAGAGAGAACCTCGAAAATTGGGCACGAATATTGTTTCTGTTTACTTTTCATAACTTAATCAGGCATTTAGGAATCATCACATCATGAAACTGAGCTGATGATGGATACCATACCTTTCCTGAACAATAGAAGTTAGATATAAAAACTGGTTTTAGTGACAAATACCACTTACTATGCTTTGAAGAAAAGACGTCTACAATATTGGAGGTAACCTCAACTGGTCGGTCAATATCCTGGGAACCTCATGGAAGGATGGTTACATCATCAGCTTAGTGGCAAGAGGAATGATGAAGGATTAGAAATTAGCCTCAGAGTGTTAAAAGATGATGCGAGCCACAAAAAATCATAAAATTAAAAATGTTTTAACAAAAAAAATGACCGACGAAAAAGAACTAAAAAGCTAAAAATAAATAAACCTTTTAAGTCTTAAGTATTAAGCTTATTTACCTACATAAAATATCAAATTTTACATAAAGTAATTTTGAGTTGGCGCCAATTAATAAAATGATTAATTACCTACTTGCAGACTTCTTCGCTTATAAAATTTAGATATTTAATAATCAGATTATTGTTGGAGAATCACCACTACAAAATGGAAAATAAAAACTTTTTTACAAAAAACAGAACCGACTTCAAAAAAAAAAACAAAAAGTGCAAAATAATTTTAATTTCGGAAGTCGGTTCTATTTTTTGTAAAAAGTTTTTTTTATTTTTCACTTTTTAGTAGTAGTTCTCTATTAAATTGTGTTAACAATTCATAGACATACGATCGCAGCAATCGCAGTTGATTTGCTGTCAATTTTTGAAGAGTTCCGTTGTCTGTCTCCGAAACCGATAATCAGGTCTATATGAAATTTAAATCGGACCATTTCAAAACAAACCCCTTTCGAACAAAAAAATAATTTTGCAAATCCGTCAATATATGACGGAGTTATGCCATACGATAAAAAAAAAAAAAACAAACATCCGAAATAATCCGAATTGAAGTCCTCCTCCTTTTGGAAGTCAGTTAAAAATGGGTTTTACTAGAACTAGAACCTTTTTGAGCCCGATAACTCGGGGTCCAATTCGAATCTTTTTCGAGTTATCCAAGTTTTTTAGATTTTTTGGAAATTTTCTGCCATACGATCGAAAACTGGTAATTGTGAGAAATCTACTTGATTCTGAATAGTTATCTGATACTTTTCTGATAGGTCTTTGAGTCGAACTCGTAGCAAAGTAGCATTTCAAGGAACGCACTCAATTACCTGTCATCCTGTATACATATTTAAGTATGAGATGCAAAAGATACTGGTTGATTCTTTACGAACCATGTAGACATGGATATTGGATATATCAAACAAGACTTGAAAGGGACTGAAGGACTTACAGTGACGTTAGCATAGACGGGAGTCCAGACGACGGGATGCTTCTCTCTCTGCAGCACGAGAGGGCGCGCGAGCACGTTGACGTGTTCGAGCACGCGCTCGCGCACCTCTGCTAGAGTACTCAGGTGCACGTAGAACCCACGGTTGGCGCACGCCATCCACTTCACCTCCCTTACGTCGGCTACCTATACAACTCTTTATTTGTTAACACACATCCTTTACATCTTGGGTCTTTTTAGTCGGCCTTGTGTAAGTGCTGCATTCATTGTCGCCTAGCTAAGTGCCTTCTGCAGCATCGTGGTAAGGCTTCACAACATCAATATTGGAACAATCAATCTACAGTCAAAATGCTGGTATAATCTAAGTTTATTGGGTACTACTGAGTTAAAATGCGTATAAATAGATTAAGTTAGGTCTCGTAAAGTTACTGTAAGTAGTTACCCAGTAGAATTTAATAATATTAGGAACCTAAAAAAGCATACAATGCATAACGCAAGAAACACTACATAATATTTTGATCATCATCATGCATCACTAATGATACCTACACACTGCATAAATGCATGTAAAGTCTCATAGGCCAGGGACTCATTTAGCGAATAGCTACCGAGATCGTGCGACGATTTGTGTTTGCGCACTCACTGCAAAATCCGTGTTCAGTTTTTTAGGAACTCATTTGAAAGAGTTCAAGTGAAACAATTTAAGTGAAAGGGAAACTAGCATTCGCATCATAAGATGCTACCACTTTTCTCCTTATTTTTCCACAAGCATGAGCACACGAATATTGGAATATATAAGAACATAATCATCCTGAACGCATCGTGGTCAACAGCATCGCTAAATGAATATAAGTTTTCATCTTATGGTCTAAAATACGATTCACACGAGACACAGCGTTTCAAAACCCATTAGAATGCTTCAAAACAAATACAAAGGAACTAGTGTTTCTACGCGCACTCTAGTGTGCTGTCTTAAACAACATCACGGCACATCAGTCAGGGGTGAATCGTACATCGTACAGAAGGGTGGGTCCAAACTTGTGACTATGCGTTGACACCGTAGACACCAATATAACAGTACAATAGACTTAGTACATAGCTAGAAATTATGATTCACTATCTGCAAACCGTACATGTGCGAACCCACAGTTAAAGAGACAATACAAACAAAACAAAAACACTACAAGCATAAGCACATTGAGATTGGAAAACTTCACAAATTACGGTAACACCACCATGCGACGTACAGGTTTGTATGAATAGTAGACTGACAACAGGTACCACATTCTAGGCGTACTGGCAGATTGGTACGAAGGAAGGCATTATGCAGGTCGCCCAATGACTACGACACTCAGTAAGACCTTGAAGTGGTACTACCTTTACCTCGCGACCTATCAGGTACGTAAACACTCTCACTGGGGTCTCATACTTCCAGTTGAATCTCTCGAATATCTCTTTGTAATTGTAGGGTACACCGTCAGTAACCAGCATTATTGCCTGGAAGAACAAAATATTGTGTCAGCTGGTTCTGGTACTTTCTAAATTGTTTCATTGTAGAGTGTCATATCCACAATCTGTTTGCGGGGAAAATTTAGAGCATTCATAGCGCTGGTCTAGATATTAATATTGGCATATTTGTAAGACATGCTGGCACAAAGAAAGGGCGATACTTACCTGATTACAATTTGCTCCTCCACTGCTATTCCTATACATTTCTAGTAGCTCGAACGCTCGCGTCAATGCCGCTGTAAAGTTTGCTATTTCTTGTGTTTCGAAACTGTCCATTGCCAATTTCAATTCTCGAAGATTTCCCAATGTGGCCTAATAACGATAGAAAATCAAATTGATGATACGTAGCGATAAGTCTGTTTTACCAACATCGTTATTACAATAGATAAGAAATTTATTATCGTCTTTATCTTGATTTATTGTTTATGTACTACATGCATGTTCAAACAACATTTTCCTTTTGCTGCAAAAATATGGTATTTTTAGCTTTCTTATTGAGATCGTAAAGCCCGTCATGATGTGAAATAACAATAAATTTTTACTTGCCTGCACAAGAGAATCTTCAAAACACGGTACGATTTCCTCCACAGTGTTTGCGAAAGTCAATACGTTGACAAAGTCGTTGTTACCGAGGGTGTCAAGTATGTTGGTGACGACATGCTTGGCAATGTCCCGCCTCTGCCCGGTCATCGACCCGCTGCGATCTACTAAAATGATCACATCCTTTGGACTCGCTGCCGCTTCCATGTACCACGCCCGAGTTCGACAATCATAAATATCCACCGGGTCAGCCCTCCATTTCAATGCTAAAACATTATTTATATAGGTATACGATTAGGATGTCGAACTAAAATATCTATCACACATAAAATAAAAGCCACAATATCATAAATCAACTCGCATTAAATAGAAACGCATTTCGATTACCAGGGTAATGTCTCATGAATCCAGTCGAGCTACCGAAGTATTGCCATGAAAGTGTAGGATCGCTCTGATAGTTGTTTATGAAGTGGGTGTCCAGGCCTTCCGACCAATGGATTCCTTTGATAACTTCGGGTGCTGCAATACATTTACCATTTTTAATCCGTTCGCAAAATATTTACGATTACGCATAGTACGGTTTACTCACCCCAAGCATAAACATTAGTCGGAACGTGCACACTGCTAAAATTAATGTTTACTGGAATGTTTGAAAAGTGTGGGTTTTGCTGCGTGTGCGCGTTCTTTGATGGCGGTCGTACTATCCAACTTTCCTGACCAAAGTCTGTCTCTGGTGTGGTGGTGATCGACACCTCGTCCCACGGTTCTTCCATTTCTTTGCTGTTGTAGTACTGAAAGTCTTCAGGAACGGGTTCGTTTTGTTTATCGAACGCCATGTTTTCTGCAGCCTCCACTATCCGTTTGACGGCGCTAATCTTAAGTTCCATCATGGCGCGAATATCGTCTGACATACTCTGGACTAGTTTTTCACCATCTCTAGATTCCACTTGAGCAGATTTAAAACTCTGGATTGAAAATTAACAATTTTAATGTCACTACCTGCTTAGATAATATGAATAGTTTGCATTATGATAAAGTTTACTTACGTCCTGAACTTCTTTCTTCCTGGTGATAAACTCTCCAAAATGATACAACTCAGTACCAAGTTTAACCGCCCATGCTTGGACCCTAAAATGGTAATTTATCGATGTTACAGTAAAACCAATCTATAGGTAAATCATACTCTGTCAGGGAACATTTGTTCAGCATTTCCGAGTTACTCGTTCTTTATGGATTTTTTACGATGTTAGTATTTCGTTAGATATTAATAGATTCTTTCTAGTTCAAAATCAGTTATTCTTATTTTTATTAATTGACGCGAAGTAACAAAGTAGGTAGAAATTAAGTGACTACCTATGTTTTTAATTAGGTGTCCTTGTAGGCCCACTAATTGGTTGGAAACCATTAGTATCGGTCGGTAGGAGAAAAATAATTTATTTAATAATCAGTATTAAACAAAAATATCTTACGAATTAAGCGATATTTTGCCAGCGGCATCATATTGTGCACTAGCCGAGCAGTCCCTGGAATCCAGGAACAGAACCAGTAGAAGTAGCACGAAGGCACCGACACACTTGCACATCAGAACCACTGCGATATTAGTTCACTGGCTAAAATTGCTGGAGAACATGTTACGCACTTAATCTAATTGTGACATTTAAGAGTTTGAGAGAACCCGATGTGTTGGATGTGTCGGGAGGTACTGGGCGACGAACATTGATAAGGTTGATAGGTGTGCAGCGCAGTGCGCAGGCGCGAGAGAGCGCGGGGCGGGCATGCGCGCTAATTCCCATGCGTGGGTCGACTGGCGACCTCCAGCATCGCGTTCCGTTGTTTGTGTATCGTACATCGCTTTAACGTAACTTGTGGATTCGCTCGCCACCTGACGCATCGATTGGCATCACTCTCAGCACTAGGTCACTGTGTCTATAGAACGCGCCGTAGATGTTTTGAGCTTCCGTATTTTTCTTAGCTTTGTTTGGTAGCTGAACAATATACGGAAGCTTTTTAGCTTTTGTACTATTTGAAACTTTCACATAGGTAGTGCTCATTACTAGACTATCTCGTAGTATGAGCACTATTTTATAAAATGGTCAACCCATTTTTTATTGTATTTTTTTTTGATAGTTGGCAAATTGATACCTGCCTTTAGGAATACCCTTCTAATTAAGAAGGTATTGTACACATTACTACTCGTTTAATACATATTGGGAGTCGTCTAGGCACTATGTACAATTTTCTAGGCATTTTAATTTAAGGTACTGTGGACAGTGTGGAAATGAAAAAGCAATTCACAGGAGCAACAATTTTTATTGCCAAAGTAACAAAGGTACAAATATATCATGTGTGCGTCACGTGGAGACTTTAGCTGCCAGAGTCAGGACCACGGCTAACAACAGGACGGCCACATCCACGCGGGCGATGCTGCCGATACCACACGCTGTTATGTTCCGCTCCTAGTGGACAAATGACACATGTTAAACAGAGAAAAATAGATTGATGTGGCAGTTCCATATTGTAAGGTGTGGTTTTACACAAAACCAGGAAACTAAGTTGTGGGCAAACTCAAATACTGACTAAGATTATTTTGCGGTAGTGGGTGGGTGGGTAATATACATTATGTAATATATTATATTAGTATGTATAAAGCAGTCTACTTAATTCATTAGTAGATTGCGATTATTGCGTATTTACGTAGGAATAAATATACTATCATAATAGCATACCCCATCGTGGTAAGTATAGCAGCCCTCAAGTCGTCGTCTATGTAGGGCGCCCAAGTCAAGCTTGTGGCAGGGCTCCTTGCTGGTGCGCGACATCTGCGTGGGCTGCGGCTTGGTGTCGGTCGGCAGCGTGCAGTTCGCGTCGAAGTCGTCCTGCTTCTCCACCACCACCAGCACCAGGTTCGTCTTAGGGATGTAGGACGCCCAGAACGCGGGCCAACACGGCCCTGCTTCATCTTTCTGTACTGTAGGCGACGCACCCTCCGCCTCCAAAAAATATGTCTGGTTCAGTATATAAAGCGTGATACTATGGTCGCAGGAGAACGGGGCCTCCTCCTCTTTATTATTTTCTTTCCCAGCTTTTGTATCGTTGTCCGGTAAGGGCGATGCAGTTGTCGGGGACGCCACTGTGTATCCTTTGTTGATTAGTTCATCGTTATAGTCTGTGAGCGAGATTATCATGCGGTTACATTAAGCAGAAGAATTAGAAGTGCTTATACATACAATAGTAAAGGCTGCAGGTTACCATACAGCAAGAGTAGTAGGTACTTGATATAAATAGATATGCATTTTAATTTAGATTTCGTTCGCTAAAGCTTAGAGTCATGTCGGATACTATCGCTATTTGTTTATTTAGTAAAAGTTTTAGTATTAATTTCTCGTTGCTTGTCTTTGTCCATTAATGTTCGTACTACAGAAGTTGTGTGAGGTACTACATAGGTAAGCAATTAGTTTGTGGTGCCGCCAGTGCCGTAGGTACTTTAATACGATATTTGAGCTCATTTTTCTGAACAAAAAAAGCATGAGGTTACTGACATTTTTACAATTTCGTAAAATATTGTTAATTATTTTTTAAATTTAAAGAAAAATATATCAAAACTATTGACATTGCTACGCATTAGTTATACTTATGCCTGTACCAAACTGACCCACTGCTGGACAAAGACCATTTTCGTAATATCGTTTCGCAAAATACCTATATCAATAATAGCAGCTGGTGTATTTTACAAACGCACATATTTTAAAAAATCCCATTGTAATTATATTCTATCTCAGATTTCAGTTCTTTTATATACCGTACTTAAAAATATAGGTATACAGATAGGTCAAGCATTCTAAACTCGGTTAAATTTTTCAACTATTTTTCTCAAATTACTGCTTTAAAACCTACCATAAAATCTCTTACTACAGAGCCATAGGTTCATTATAACATCTCACCAGAATCCTCGTAGATGGGGCCAGCGTACGCGTAATCACTTGGGTTGTACATGTTCATGATCAGCAGCAGGACTTCAGTAACTAGCCAGTGGAAGAAGTTCAGCGCCAAACTAAAAGGCTACAAAATATTCTTGTTATTATTAAACGTGTGGTCTATCTACACAATTTCGGATCAGAGCCTTAAGGGGACTGGACCTAATACGTGTAGAAAGCCCCTTAAATCTGTATATATTAAATATAAAGCCCTGACTATTGACTGACTGATATATCAACGCACGGCTGTGACTGATATATCAACGCACGGCTGTGCGTTGATATATCAGTCAGTCAATTCCATGTCTTTACAACCCACATTTGACATGGAATTTGGAGGGTGTGTTCTTTGTGAAGTGAAGGTATCCACTAAGAAAGGGTTTTTGAAATTCAACCCTTAAAGGGGTGAAAAACAGGTTGAAAGTTTGTAACGGGGGAAGTACTAATTCCGCGTGGGCGAAGCCGTTGACAGAAGCTAGTACTTTATAGAAATGGTAACTATCTTCTTGCTTCTTGCCTTCTTGTTCTTGCATCATGCAATTCAATTTTTCTGAGACCTATACTTTACCAATTCTGGTTCCGTACTATCGTAGAATTTACCAGTCTACCTACTGTAAGCAATATAAAAAAAAGTCACGTTAATTTGAACGTGATTTTTTTATTTATAATATCAGTATATAAAGATACGTATAGTATAGATATTCGGAGGTGGCTGCAATAAAAGTAGGACCATAAGAACGTACCGTGCGTAAAGTCCAGGAACTGCTTTTCTTGAGCAACGCGGAGTGCGGACACAAGGCCTGGTAGTTGAACACCTCAACGTGGTCATATATGCCTATCTCCAAGAAGTACTGCAGCACGTGCTTCTGGACAGTGCCGAAGAACTGCCCCACCTGCTCCTTGTCCTTGGCTAGCACGATGTACCCAGAACTGTCGATGACGTAACAGTCGTACTTGTCGGAACTTGGATCGCAGGTTGGGTCCTGAAAAATTAACATGGTTTTCTTCGATAAATGAGTACCTACGCATTATTATAAATTTCGTTTATTTTGGACAGCAGTCCATATAGTGTTAGTAATACATAAAACAAACTTATTATCTGGTGTTAGTACAGACTGTTGTCAGCATTATCTGACCCACCCTAAAATCAAACGACTTTGAACCCTCTGCATGTAACATTAAGGTTTATTTAAATTTATATGAGCTTATCAGACAACTGCTCGAGGATTTGATGAACAAATACAATAATAATATAGACACGCAAATTTGATCTTTAAAACGATAGCATTAGGTTATATTTTATAACTATTTGTAAAATTAAAATGACTGAGTGAAATTTTAATGACTGAGTTCAAGTAATTCTGGTCTCGTGGTCTGTGTATAAGACTGAGAAAAACAAGGTGCGAGATCAAATCCTGCGACAAAGATATTGTTTTCCTTTCAATATAGAATTTATATTCCAAAACTATTTCTTGTATTATTGTAAAGAACTACAGACTATACATAAACTTTTTAAAATGCTAATATTTTTAACCGACTTCGAAAAAGGAGGAGGTTATCAATTCGGATGTTTGTATTTTTTTTTTTTTTTTTATGTATGTTCGGGCATAACTCCGTCATATATTGACGGATTTGCAAAATTATTTTTTTGTTCGAAAGGGGTTTATTCCGAAATGGTCCCATTTAAATTTCAAAAAGATCTAATGTTGGGTTTCGGAGACAGACTACGGAACTCTTCAAAAATTGACAGCAAATCAACCGCGATTGCTGCTATCGTATGTCTATGAATTGTTAACACAGTTTAATGGGGAACCACAACTAAAAAGTGAAAAATAAAAAACTTTTTTACAAAAAAAATAGAACCGACTTTAGGGGCCGAGTCACCCGCGTCCGTAGGAGTATACCCATTGAGTCCCTACACGTGGTCCCCGGGTGGTGCTAATCAGGTGACACAAACTGGTGGTAGGTTTCGACCGATGGCTTGCGACCACCCACTGGGCAAAGACGTACCGCCAAGCGGCCTGGCCGTGTTCCGATACGATGCTCAGTGTAGCCAATCCAGAGGAGTTGGGTCGAAATAGTTGTTCCATTGCAGGCAGACCAACCGGGCGCGCGCTGATATGGATGTATCGGGAGACTAGTCGCGGAGGGTAGCGGGATCCGAGGCACGGTGCGCCGCTGGCCGACCGCAGTTAGTAGGGGGCCCAAGTAGTGTACTAGCCACACACGAAAGGCTGCCCCGCCAACTGACGAAAAATCCCGGAATGCACCATCGTGCTGGTTGGCGACCAGACGAGAGGGCCCGATGGACATTCCCGGGGGGGCTCGGGCGTCCCCGCAGTCTCCAGACTAGTCCCCCAATGATACCGTCCTGTCAGTGCGTACCTGAAGGTAGCCAGCATGGAACCTCATTTCACTTCCTTCTCCTCTCCTTCCTTCACTCTTCACAACAATGAAAGGCATTAAAAAGAAAAAAGCTGTACAGCGGCAGCACTCCCTCTCACACAAAGTGCACCTATCCAACATTCGAGGTCTGCACTCAAATCTCGCCGCAGTCCACCACCACCTAGAGACTGAGAGACCAGCTCTCTTATTCCTTTCGGAGACGCAGATCGGATGTCGGTCTGACGTGGCGTACCTATCTTACCCAGGGTTTACCCTGGAGCACAATTTTAAGCCACGCGCTGGTATATGCATGTACGCCCGGGACGACATCTGCTATCGGCGTCTCCATAACCTTGAGGACTCCAGGTTTTCAACTCTTTGGGTCCTAGTGGACACAGGCCTAGATAAAATTGTCTACGCCTGTGTCTACCGTTCGCACAGCGGTGATCTGGGGACAGCTGGGCTCACACAACACCTGAGTAAAGCGGCGGATGTGGCTCAGCAACGGTACCCATCAGCCCAATTGGTGTTACTGGGGGACTTCAACGCCCACCATCAGGAGTGGCTCTTCCCATACCAGTACACAGACCATGCTGGACAAGAGACGTATAAGCTAGCGCTGGCGTTAAATCTTACCCAGCTGGTCCAGGGGGCAACGAGGGTGCCGGATGTTGATTCGCACACAGCCAATTGCTTGGACCTTCTGCTGACAACAGATCCAGACCGTTACTCAGTGTCGATTTCTTCACCATTGGGTACTTCCGACCACTGTCTGGTGAAATCTGTATCCGTCTACTCCCCGCCCGATCCTAGCCCTAGAGGCACCAGGCGGGTTTGGCGATACAGGTCAGCAGATTGGGATGGCATGCGATCTTTCTTCGCATGTTATCCTTGGGGGCCCACTTGCTTTTCTTCGACTGATGTTTCGTCGTGCGCGGACGCCGTGACGGATGTGTTGCGGCGGGGAATGGAGTACTACATTCCATTCTCTGACGTAACAATGTCTGGCGGGGCTCGACCATGGTTTGGTGCCGAGTGCAATCGCGCTGATGCGCTTAAACACGCGGCCTACCTGGCATGGGTCGACGCTCGGACGCGTAAAGCGAGTGACGTGAGTCAGAAGAAGAGAGCCTTCAACAGGGCTGCCAAGTTCTGCAAGAAGGTGTTGCGGAGGGCTCGGTTTGACCACATTGGCCGAATTGGGAACAAACTTGCTTCTTACCCAGCTGGTAGTAAGGCGTTTTGGTCCCTGGCTAAGTCGGTTGAATCGAACTTCTGCCGCTCCTCACTACCTCCACTGCTAAAACCCGACGGGTCGCTGGCCCACTCCGCTGAGGAGAAAGCAAGCCTGTTTGCCTCTCTGTTTGCGGAATCTTCGCGTCTAGATCCTGGTGGCGCGAGACCCCCTGGTACTCTTGGTGGATGCGAGTCGATTATGTCAGACATTCGCATTCATCAGAAGGATGTCCGGAGGGTACTGCGTAACCTGGACGTGAACAAGGCTAGTGGTCCCGACGGGATACCGGCAATTGTACTGAGGACGTGTGCGCCTGAGTTGTCTCCGATCTTGACACGCCTATATCGCCTTTCGTTTGAGACTGGAAAAGTGCCGATGGCTTGGAAGCAAGCTAACGTGCAACCCGTACCCAAGAAGGGTAGTCGAGCTGACCCAACAAATTATAGGCCCATCTCGGTAACTTCCGTTCTCTGTAAGAGTATGGAACGTATACTGAATGGTAAGCTCCTAGCATACCTAGAAGCTAACGATATCCTAAGTGACCGACAATACGGCTTCCGCCGAAATCGGTCAACGGGAGATCTTCTAGCGTATGCCATTCACATCTGGAGTGAGGCCATCGACAAACAAGGGGAAGCCCTTGCGGTCTCCCTTGATATCTCGAAGGCCTTCGACCGGGTCTGGCACGACAGCTTAATTGGCAAGCTTCCTTCCTTCGGTCTGCCCGCTGGATTGTGTGATTGGTTAGCGGATTTCCTGAGGGATCGGTCTATCCGAGTGGTTATAGATGGCTGCTCGTCCGGAATGCTGGCTATTAATGCCGGTGTTCCTCAGGGGTCGGTGCTCTCGGCAACATTGTTTTTGCTGCATATTAACGATCTGCTAAAGCCCGGTACCTTTGGGTATGCAGACGACAGCACTGTTGCCGAGAGATACGTGCCGGACGCACGAGTTGGTGGGTCTCAGGTCCGGTCTCTCCGAGAGGCTATGGTTGGGCGCTTGAACATGTCCTTGCAGGCTGTCTCAGAATGGGGCGATGCCAATCTGGTTAAGTTCAATGCTGCTAAGACCCAGGCGTGTCTTTTTTCTGCTAAAAGGAGCCAATTTCACCCGGCTCCATGTTTCCGAGGTGTAACCGTGCCGATAACCGACCGACTTGATCTTCTTGGTGTTACTTTAACATCTACCCTCAATTTTGGTCCCTTCATAGAGGCTAAGGCTCAAGTGGCTGCCAAAAAGTTGGGGGTCCTCGCAAAGGTGAGACGATACTTCACGCCGGAACAGCTGCTCCAACTCTATCAAGCGCAAGTGCGATCGTGTATGGAGTACTGCTCTCATCTTTGAGACGGATCTGCAAGATACCAGCTTGATGCCCTTGAGTCAATTGAGAAACGAGCCAAGGGGATCATCGGCAATGATAGACTCGTTGAGTCAAAACTCCAAAGTCTTGAACATAGACGCCGAGTTGCTAGCCTGTCGGTTTTCTATCGATTACATTTTGGGGAGTGTACGACGGAATTGCATGATCTGATTCCGCCAAGCCCGTTTCATCTAAGGACCACAAGACGTACGGCGAAGTGCCACCGGTTCATGGTGGACATCCCATCCATGCGCACAAAGCGTTTTGAGAAAACATTCATTGCACGTACAGCTAGAGAGTGGAATTCTCTACCGGAGTCTGTGTTTCCTGTAAGATACAACCTGGGAGTCTTTAAGTCAAGAGTGAATAGGTTACTTCTAGGCAAGCGTGCTCCATCTTCGACCACATCATCGCTTACCATCAGGTGAGATAGTGGTCAAACGCGAGC